>CM051240.1:89206756-89806756 GCA_027917425.1 Gastrophryne carolinensis | reverse complement strand
GAATAGAGAACACACGACAGGGAAGAGAATTAGACTCACACCAGTCAATGTAGGCACGCCAAACCCTGTAATAAATGGAAGAGGAAGACTTCTTCCTAGCTTTAATCAAAGTATCCACAACCGAAGAAGACAGCCCCTTCTCCATCAAGATGGAGGTTTCAGCAGCCAAGAGTTTGTAAATTGGGATGGCGTAGTGAGCCCTGAGTGAGCAGATCTGGCACCAAAGGCAGAGCGTACTGATCTACTGCCAGCTGTACCACGTCTGCGAACCACACTCTTCTTGGCCACCTGGGGGCCACCAGAATTGCTGGTACCCCTTCCAGAGTAATCTTGCGCAGAACCCTGCCCAGCAGGGGGATTGGAGGGAAGACATACAGGAACCGAAAGTCCTGCCATGACATTGCTAGCGGATCCGAGGTCAAGGCCAGAGGATCCTGGGACAAAGAGACAAAAGCTGGGAGCTTGTGATTGTGGCGGGACGCAAACAGATCCACATCTGGTTGGCCCCAACGGTGACACAGATTGAAACACCCTGCTGCATAGGGACCACTCTCTCTGGCGAGTGGTCCCCCTGCTCAGAGAGTCCACCAGGCAATTTTCCACCCCCGGGATGTACACAGCTGATATGCAGGGGACATTGGCCTCCGCCCAAGTCAGGAGACGCTTCCAGGAGGGCCCCCTTGCTCCTCCCCGATGACTGATGTAGGCAACTGCCGTCTGGTTGTCCGAGCGCACCTGAACAGGCAGGCCCCGAAGGTGAGTAGTCAAGTGAGCCAGACTAGCCTGATCGCCAGTAGTTCCAAGACATTGATAGGTGTGTGGGCCTCCTGAGGGCACCACCTCCCCTGGAACCACAGGGACTTCCAGAAACCCCCCCAACCTGACAGACTGGCATCCGTGGTAACCGTCTCCCAGGAAGGGGCAAGAAAGGATCTGCCCCCAACAGGTTCCTTGAGTCCATCCACCACGAGAGGGACCTCCTGACCAGGTGGGAGAGCACACAGACCCTGTCCAGGGACGCTGGGTCCTTGTCCCATACTGACAATAGGTGAAGTTGCAGAGGCCTCAAGTGGAACTGAGCATAATGGACCGCTTCAAAGCATGCCACCACCAGGCCCACCAGCTGCATCCCCTGCCTGATGGAGGGATGGGGACAAGCTAGGAGGGACTGAGCCTGTGCAATCAGACTGTCCACCTTCTGTTGAGGAAGGAAGATCCTTGCCTGAACTGTATCCAGATTCATTCCTAGGAATGGAGTTACCAAGGAAGGGGACAGTGAGGACTTGGGGTGGTTGATCACCCATCCAAATGACTCCAGAGTGGACACCACCAGCTGAGAGACTCCAGAGACTGGGAAGTGATGAGAATGTCGTCCAGATAGAGAAGCACGCAGACGCCCTGACATCTGAGCAGAGACATCACGCCAGCCAGCACCTTGGTGAACACCCTGGGAGCTGAAGTGAGGCCAAAGGGCAAGGCCACAAACTGGTAGTGTTGATCCATCAGAGCGAACCTGAGGAACCTTTGATGACCTGGGAACACAGGAATATGAAGATAAGCATCTTTGATGTCCACAGAAGTCATGAAATCCCCTTGGCGCAGGGAACTGATGGCAGAGCACAGAGTTTCCATGCGAAAGCACCTGCCCCTGACAAACTTGTTGAGGATCTTCAAGTCCAGGATGGGCCTGACTGAACCATCTTTTTTGGGTACTGTGAATAGGATGGAATAAAAGCCCTTGCCTTTTTCTCTTAAGGGGACCTGGCAGATGACCACCAGCTCCAGGAGGCCTTGCACTGCTTGCACCAGCTCCTGAGCTAACACAGGGTCCTGAGGAATCCAGGATCTGATGAATCTTGGAGGGAGATCGGCAGCAAACTCCAACTTGTAACCAGAGGACACTACCTCCTTAATCCACCGGTCTGAGACATGAAGCCTCCAGACGTGAGCGACGTGCTGCAGCCGTTCCCCCTCCACCCAGATGGGTGAGGGCGCCCCATCATGCCTGAGGGGGCTTGGGAGAGGATTTAGCTTTGGGACCCCAGGAGGAACCAGGACGTCCACGTCCTCTGCCTCTACCCCAGAAATCTCCCCGGGCCCCAGGGAAAGAACCCCCCCTTCCCTGTCTTGCACCACGGTAAGGGGAGGAGAAAGAACCCTGACCACGAAAGGGCCAAGGTTGCCGCCTGCACTGGGGTAACCTGCCTCCCTTAGCAAAAAGGTCCAGGCGGTCTCCAAACAGACGCAGACCTTTAAAGGGAAACCCAGTGAAGGCCTTCTTGGCAGCGTTGTCAGCAGCCCACTGGCGCAGCCAAACCGAGCGGCGTATAGCCACCACGAGGGCAGAAGTTCTGGCACACATTCTGATGGTGTCATCCAATGCTGATAGGACAAAGTTTACAAAATCATCACAACTGGAGAGTGCATTAAACACCTCACAAGGCAAATCATCAGGGGCACTATCAAGCATATTTCTGATAAGGGTTCTAGTGGCCACAGCAGTAATGGCAGAGGCACAGACCGGGCGCAGCGCCGTCCCCGCACATGCAAAGGCGTGGGATGCCAGCTGATCAATACGCTGGTCTTTGGCATCCCACAGGGTAGTAGAATCAGGGGAATGCATGACAAAGGAGATAGCCCTAGGATCGGGGCATCCACCTCGGAGGGGGGGGGGGGGGGGGGGGGGGGGATGACCAACATTTAACCACCTCACCAGGAAAGGGATATCTGGGTCAATAATCTGTCAGTGTCATCCGGGGCCCAGGGGTCAGAGCCAGAATCGTCATGACCCCTTGGTCTCTCATCAGATGAGCCTGAATCAGAAAAGAGCTCCCCTTCATCAGACGAGGTATAGCAACACAGATTCCAAAACTCCTCAGTTCCCATAGGGAAAACAGTAACATTAAGCGTCAAGTGCCGCTTCTTAGCAGGGGCCTTACGCGCTAAAGACTTCGCAATAATCTGTTGAATAGTAGCCAGTCTAGAAGACACATCAGGCTGAGAATCCCCACTAGTATGCAACTCAGCAGGAGTGAGATTTAAGCTTGGGGGAGTAGGTGAAGTGAAACGAGGTGCAGCCGCTGGCAGGCCAGATTGCAATGCAAGCACCTGCTGAGCAAGGGGTACACAGACGCGCGCCTCGTCAGCATTAGGCTGCCCACATGCTACACAGCCGGTCTTGTCCCAAAGGGACCCCGGTAACATTGTCCTGTGATGCCTCCATATGGTGATTATAGCGGCGCTATACGCCGATAGGGAATAACGCTATATAGCAACCCTGGATGCCCCAATAACCCGCTAGGGACGTGGGAGTATAATTTTTACAAGGCCTACAAGTAATATACTAAAAACAGGGCCGGGAGAAGCCAAGAAGGGTTCATCCCGCCTGAAAGACATAAGCAGACAAAACCTTAAGTACATCGCAACAAAAGTAAAGCAGATAAAGCCACTTATGGGCCGCGGTAGGTAGGGGTCCGTCGCGCATAGGCCAACCAAGTCAGAAAAGATGGCGTCGGTATACCACCCCGAAGAGCGCGAAGCCAGAAAGGCCAACAGCCAACGATGGCGCACCAGCGCCTGAGGTAATGCCACTGCCAAGCGCGGAACCAAGTCAGCGCGCGGCGGCAAATTTAAAAGCAATAAAGACCAGTCAGCGCGGCGGCTGACACAAGAAAAAGACATGTGAAAAGTGAAAGCACAGACTGCATAACATACATATCTACACACATACACACCCCCCCCCCCCCCTTTTCCCCCGAAGACTACAAGAAGGATGAGGGAGGACGCGGCCACTTAAATAGGGCCCACCGATAGGCAGGGGCAAGGGGTAATAGTGCGGGAGGGGCATCCCATAGAGGCTCACCATAAGCCTGAACCGCCTACCCTTTGGTGGGGGATTGCGGTGGAGCAGTGCTCCTAAGCACCAACGGCGGTGCTGCCTACCTTCACCCGACCAGCGCAGCCAAGGCTGGGAGGCATATTACTAGTGGAACGGGTGGGAATAGTCCTACAGGGCCGCAGGTTAATAACCCAGCTCACCTGCGAGTAGAGAGCCATTTCTCGTCCTTCGCAGCCAGACTGCAGAGAAATTCTGGGGATTTGTGGGAGGTCCCTGGGTATTTGAGGGGCCGGGAGGGGCCTATTTTCGATGTCTCTACAGTCCAGCGCCATCTGGCGGAGTATATCCCAACTGTGAGTATTAGATTTGGAGCAGGACGTACTGTATACTAAGAATAACATCACAACAGGAAAGTGCATTAAACACCTCACAAGGGAAATCATCAGGGGCACTATCAAGCATATTTCTGATAAGGGTTCTAGTGGCCACAGCAGTAATGGAAGAGGGACAGACCGGGCGCAGCGCTGTCCCCGCACATGCAAAGGCGTGGGATGCCAGCTGGTCAATGCGCCGTCCTCAGCATCCCGCAGGGTAGTAGAGTCAGGGGAATGCATGACAGAGGTGTTAAGATAGCCCTAGGATCAGGGCATACACCTGGGGGGGGGGGGGATGACCAACATTTAACCACCTCAGCCGGCAAGGGATACTTCCTATCCCAACTTTTTGGAACCCCGGGAAGTTTACTGGGGCGCTCCCATTCACAAGGTTATGGAAATGTGCCTGCTCGGGAAATTCCAAGCGTGATTTTGCCATATGGAAAAGCTCCCCTCTTTGCCTGGGAGCCGCAACAGGGAGAGAGATGGACAGAACCTAAAAAATCTGTGTCATCCGGGGCCCAGGGGTCAGAGCCAGAATAGTCATGACCCCTTGGGGTCTCATCAGATGAGCCTGAATCAGAAAAGAGCTCCCCTTCATCAGACGGGGTATAGCCACAAGGATTCCAAAACTCCTCAGTTCCCATAGGGAAAACAGTGACATTAGGCGTCAAGTGCCGCTTCTTAGCAGGGGCCTTACGCGCTAAGGACTTCAACTGCAATCAACTGCTCAACAGTAGCCAGTCTAGAAGACACATCAGGCTGAGAATCCCCACTAGTATGCAACTCAGCAGGAGTGAGGTTTAAGCTTGGGGGAGTAGGAGAAGTGCAACGAGGTGCAGCCACTGGCAGGCCAGATTGCAATGCAAGCACCTGCTCAGCACAGGGTACACAGACCCGCGCCTTGTCAGCGTCAGCATGAGGCTGCCCACATGCTACACACATATGGATGCCTCCATAAGGTGATTATAGCGGCGCTATACGCCGATAGGGAATAACGCTATATAGCAACCCCGGAGGCCCCAATAACCCACTAGGGAAGTAGGAGTATTATTTTTACAAAGCCTACAAGTTAAATACTAATACAGGGCCGGGAGAAGCCAAAAAGGGTTCGCCCCGCCTTAAAGACATAAGCAGACAAGACCTGTAAGCACACAGTAACAAAAGTGAAAGATATAAAGCCGCCCGCAAGGGCACTTACGGACCGCGGTAGGTAGGGGTCCGTCGCGCATGGGCCAACCAAGCAGGATAAAGATGGCGTCGGTATACCTCGAGGGGCGGGCCGGTATCAGCGATGACGCGGAGCGCGCCATAAACGGGCCCCGCCCCCCGAAGAGCGCGAAGCCAGAACGTGCAAGCAGCCAATGATGGCGCACCAGCGCCTGAGGTAATGCCGCCTCCAAGCGCGGAACCAAGTCAGCGTGTGGAGACAATTTTAAAAAGACAGTAAAGACAAGCCAGCGCGGCGGCTGACACAAGACTTAACAGAATGGAAAAATACAATTCTGTGAAATACTCACCTGTAGAATTGATATTATTTGTATACAGTACGTCCTGCTCCAGATATAATACTTACACTTGGGTTATCCTCCGCCAGATGGCGCAGCACCGCAGAGACATGCAAAACAGGCTCCTCCCGGCCCATCAAATACCCAGGGACCTCCCACAATCCCCAGCATTGAAAAGCAGTGAACAAGAATTAAACCATACATAACATCTGGTAATGATAACAATCACCATACAGGGGATCCAGAGTAATGCAACAACAGGGTGGGGTGGAGCAGGACGTACTGTATACAAATAACAATTCTACAGGTGAGTATTTCACAGAATTGTATTATTCTTAGTATACAGTACGTCCTGCTCCAGATATACTTACACTTGGGACATCCAATAGCAGTGTCCATAAAGTAGGGTGGGATCCCCCAATAAAAGGTGACATCAGGCAGTTTAAACCACTGCCGCCTGCAAAACCTTGCGGCCAAAAACAGCATCAGCTGAGGCCCTAACATCAACCTTGTAAAACTTCGAAAAGGTATGAACAGAAGACCAAGTAGCGGCCTTGCAAACTTGTTCAACAGAAGCCTGGTGCTGGAAGGCCCAAGAGGCACCAATAGCACGAGTAGAATGAGCAGTAAGACAGAAGGGAGGACTCTTCCCCTTAGCAGAATAGGCCTGAATCATAGCCTGACGAATCCATTTGCTAATAGTAGACTTGGCCGGAGCCAAAACCTTCCTAGGACCAGAAGGGACTACAAAAAGAGCATCAGTCTACCTGAAGGCCGCAGTGACTTCCAGGTAATACTTCAGACACCTGACCACATCCAAAGAATGCAGAACTCTTTCCTTAGCGTTGCTAGGATTAGGACACAAGGAAGGAAGACCAATATCTTGATTCAAATGAAAAGCAGACACCACCTTAGGCAAAAAGTCTGGGTTAAAGCGGAACACCACCTTGTCCTGGTGTCTCTCATAGTATGGGGGCTGAATAGACAGAGCCGCCAACTCAGACACACGCCTGACCGAAGTAATGGCCACCAGAAAAATAAAACTCTGTGAAGTACTCACCTGTAGAGTTGGTATTATATGCAGACAGCACGTCCTGCTCCAGACATAGTCCTTACATGTGGGTATACCTCCGCCTTCAGCGCCGTGCACTGCAGAATCATAAAGAAAACAAGCTCCTCCCGGCCCTACATATACCGAGGGACCTCCCACAAATCCAGCATTGAAAAGCAGTGAGAGAAGAAGCCAGGAGGAAAACAACCACCCAGAGACTGGCAATAATATCCAAGATAATAATCACCACACAGGGGATCCAGAACAAAGTGAATCAGGGTGGGGTGGAGCAGGACGTGCTGTCTGCATATAACAACAACTCTACAGGTGAGTACTTCACAGAGTTGTATTATTATAAGCAGACAGCACGTCCTGCTCCAGACATAGTCCTTACATGTGGGACATCCAATAGCAGTGTCCATAAGTAGGGTGGGATCCCCATGAAAAAAGGCACAGCCAAAACAGCACTATCGCCTGTAACCTTGCTACCAGGAGCAACAAGAGCAAGGCTCTAACTAAACTTATGAAGCCTTGCAAGGCTAATGAAACGCGAGCAGAGAACTAGTCGGCCTGCTCAACAACCAAGTGCATAAGGCCCAAGCCAAGCACCGGTGGAAGAAAACCAAACCAAGAGAGAAGAATGAATCTCTCTTAACAAACAGGCCAGAGTAACAGCCTAACCATGCTACTAACGATAACGGGGTAGCCCTGGCAACCATAGAACCTTTCCCGTCAGGGAATACTAACCCTGGTCTCGGCGAGACCAATGTAATACTGAACACGAGCTAACAAGGCTCTTCAAGAGCCAACATGATAAACAGGAGCTCAGAAGGGCAACCAGCCAAGCAAGATCAATCCAACAGGCTCCCATACTCATGGGAGTAACCAGATCCTGCTGCAAGGAGGATGATGACGTCTATAAGCCCAACGGGCCTAGCCCCAACCCTGGACAGGAAGCAGTCCAGAGGTTCCCAACGCCTATTGAGGGATACAGATCCCTTTTAAGCTCAGAGTAAGCAGAACCCCAGTCCAAAGACCTTAGGTTCTGGAATAGAGAAGAATAACAACCCTCTGCCTGGACTCAAGCTTGGTGCAAGGCGGCCACATCCTCACCAGACGGTGTACAGATATAAAGAGCTGTAAAAAATATAAAAAGGATTAGGCTAAGAAGGCCGTCTCCTATGGCACGCCCCAGACTGAGGCACCCGCCCCGAAGGAGTCATCTGAGGCAGGGAACAGTTCAGACAAGAACCTGAATAAGACCCAGGGAAACCCCAGGCAGGGCAACAGGATAAGCAACCCCCCCCCCCCCAAGGGAGCTTAAAATTCTCTCAAGGAACTGAGTTGGGAGACCAACTCCAGCCATGCCATAAGAACTCTAGTACCCATGGGTAAGGCCTCCTTCCATAGGGAATAGAGAGCTAGTCCCAACCAACCAACTAGGACGCCAACTCCCAACATGGCTGTTAGAAAGGGAGAAGAATAAAAAAGGGAGGGATCTAGACCCAACCCTCCAAAAAGAAGAGACACCCAGAGGGAACATTTCTGATAGGGTGAATAACTATCGTCCAAACCCTGTGAAGGGAATGACGTAGTAAGGAGCCTAACTAGGCATAACAGCCCATATGAGAGGGCTCACAGTGCAACTGTCTCCAGCAGAAAATGCGAACCAAACCACATAGGGCCACTCATGGCCCCCAGTGCAACAGTTCACCCTTGTCACAGCAAGCCTGTGCAGAACCCCACCTAGCAGGGTGTAAGAAGGGTCAGACAAAGGGTAGAATACCCGGACCAAAGGCCACACTAGGTCACCGTGACCAGGGCCAGAGAGTCCTGGGACAATCACCCAGGGCAACGAATCAGGACAGAGTCCCTGGAACAGTCACAGGGCCACGGCCCCAACCAGTAGGCTCATTGAGACACTAGGGAAGGCCCTCCCAGCACAGTAGGACAGCCAACAAGCCAATACCATGAAGCGCAGGAGTGTAAAAACCTCCACTGGATCAGAACCAGACCCTACAAGAAGGGTCAACCTGTTTCCGAGATCTTCTCGGATAAAAGCTGGGACAGGCCACTGACCAGATAGGCCAAGAGTCCCCAAGAGACAAGGCCTAAGGGAAACAGACCAGCAAGCTAGGGCCCAACAAGGCACAATGTGATGACCTAACAATGGTATGAAAATGGGCCCCCCTAAAGGGGCATCCCTTAGGTACCTCAGGGAATTTCATAAGGAATAGAACCCCTTTAGCGACCCTGCCAGACCCGGTCCCCATGGCGACCATCTACAGGGATAGCAAGAAGGAAGTGATGTCCATCCACAACTTCCATGAGTAGACCAACCAGAAGGGAACCCCCATAAAAACAGGGGGAACGTACTGATCTATATCCAGGGGTGTTGGAACCCCATCCAGGACAAGTAACCCAAGGAGCCGCAGGCCCCAGGGGCATCTGGGAAAAGGAACAGCCTTGGCCGCCAGCAATAGGCCCATCAGCCGCAAGGTGAATGTAATGAGACTACACAAAGGGCAAGGCCCCTTCCATACCAAGGCACCCAAAACAGAAGGGAAGGTTGAACCTGGACCCATCTAAATGCCACCCCATAGGGAGAGTATGAATCAGATTACACCAAGCAATAGATGTGCCTAAGCACCAATCCAAAAGACTCCGAGAGAGCCCCAAATCAAAGTAGAAACTAGTGCGGACAGCACCGGTGAAAGAGCATGAAAGCGCTCCCATACTCGCCTTGGCGAGCCATCTGGGAACAGGGGAGGGACCCCAGACAAGACCCTAATATAAAGAATGGTCCTGTAACACCGGCTGGGAAAAAGGACTAGGCGTCCAGATGGGACAAGGGACCGAAGGGGAAAAGGATCCTTGCAGGCATCAAAAGGTTCAGATGACAAGGGCGTCTGCAGCTCAACAGATGGATACCAAGTAGGCAGAGCCCGTGGAACCTAGATGCCCAGTCTAGACCGCCGGATCTGGGCAGACTGCGTCATCCCGGGGGAAGAGCAAAGTGAATGCAATTATCAGCCAAGGCCAACCTAAAAGAAGGCCTAGACCCTCCAGGCCAAACTCAACCTGTGTCCAATCACTAAAGGATACAACGGGGACTAGAGTACCCCTGGCTAATTTTGAAGGGAACTGCCCAGAACACTCCATTCTTTCAAAAACCACGTCCAGGAAGGCCATCACCTGCCATCGCCCGAACGAAGCATGGCATCCTGCCATAAGAGCCAAGTGCCGTGGCAGTTCCCTCGCCCGCAGGGCGAGGGCGTCCCTTCATGCTTGTGAGGTTTTGGCAGACTTTGGTTTTGACCTGCCAGAGGTCCCAGGGCGATGCCTGCCTCCCCTGGAACGAGCTTCCACTCCAAAAAGTTGGAAGCACACTTCTGGTTCTCTTTTAACAGAAACATAAGGAGGGGGCGAGGGGTCCCTGCCCCTGGGCTGCCTGGCTGACCGTCTGCGCTAGGGCGCCTTACCCTTTTTGCCAAAAAGGTCCAACCTGGCCCCGAATAAGCGACGTCCTCGAAAGGGAATAGCAGTAAGAACCTTTTTAGTGTCATTGTCAGCCCCCCACTGTCGCAGCCAAAGCAGGCGACGAATGGCCACCACAAGGGCCGAGGTTCTAGCACACATTTTAAATGGGGTCATCCATAGCTGAGAGGATAAATCTCACAAAAACGTCACAATCTGACAGTGCGTTGAAGACCTCAAAAGGGAGATCCTCCGGCTGTTGGTCAATTATCTTCCTGAACAGCGTCCTGGCGGCCACCAAGGTAATAGCCGCAGCACAGACCGGGCGCAGAGCCGTCCCTACACTAGAGAAGATATGGGAGGCCAATCTGTCCATGCGCCGGTCCTCGGCATCCCGAAGGGTGCGAGAGAGGGAAGCCGCCATGAAGGGAGGGTTAACAACCCCAATAATTGGAGCATCCACCTCTGGAGGAACTGACCATCGTTCAACCAAATCTTGGGGAAAGGGGTACTTCCAGTCCCAAACCCCCGGGACCCCTGTGAGTTTACAAGGGGATTCCCATTCCTTAGATATAAGATACTGGAAATGATCCTGGTCCAAGAATTCCAGGCGCGGCGTCGCCGTGTGGAAACTCTCCCTCTTGGGTTTGGGGGACTCTCCCGGGGAAGAGATAGACAGCACTTCAAAAATCTTAATGAGTAACTCATCAGTTTCACACAGGCCCCAGGACTCCGGGCCAGAACCATCGCGGTTCCAAGACAACTCATCCGAAGAACTGGACCCTGAGAACAGATCACCGTCCTCGGACTGATCCAGATCCTGCATAGTAGCAGGTTCTTCGGTTTCAGTGGAAGACCTATAGCTAGGTTGCGTCAGGGATCGCTTCTTCCCAGCGCCCAAGCGCTCTGCCAAGCCTGACATAATATGCTCCGTGGTGGGAAGCTTGCGCGGCACCACTTGCTGGTCATCCCCGTTCGAGTGCGACTCATCAGGAGTGAGATTCAAGTCCGGGGAGACAGGTGTATTGAAGCGAGGTGCAGGTACAGGCAAGCCCGATTGCAGGGCCAGCGCTTGTTCAGCACACGGTCCGCAGACCAGTGCTCTGTCAGCGTCAGCGTGGGGTTGTCTACACATGGTACACAGCCGGTCTTGTCCCCGCGGGACCCCGGACACCAAATTCTGAGATGCCTCCATATGGTGATTAATCTAGGTAATATGCCGGAAGGGATTTATGCTGTAAGCAACCCTGGATGCCCCAAAACCCGCTGGGAATGTGGGAGATTCTAATATGACCCCGTGAGATATATATATATATATATATATATCAGGCCAGGAGAAGCCACTGGAAGCTTGGCGTCTGAAAGACATAAGGGGAAAAGAGGGTGTCAGAGCCATGCGCAACACAAAATGAAAATAAAAAGGACGCCCGTGAGGGCACTTACATCAACCAAGGGAGAAGGAGGATCGTGACCACGCGCGCGCGGGAGACCGACAAAATGGCGCCAGCGAACCTCGAAGGGCGGGCCAGCGCTATAGGTGACGCGGAACGCGCCAAACCAGACCACGCCCACCCCGGAGAGCGTGAAGCTCCGCGGAACAAGACAGGAAAAGAACAGAAATTACGCCATGGCGTCGCGAGACGGAGCCGCCTTACGCGCCGAGTCACATATTTTAAAGGCGCAGCGGCCAAACGTAAAAACAAAGTTTGAAGCGCGGCTCTGACCCCCGGGACCTATAGGGCTAAGGCAAGGCGTGTGATATGGCAAGATTAGGCCAACGTACACAACCCCCCCTCTTTTTCCCCCCACTAACGGGGGGAACTAAGGACGAAGGTGACCCAGCACTCGGGGTTCACCGCTAAATGGGGCGTGGGGCAAAGTGCGGGAGGGGCATCCACTATGAGGCTCACCATTAGCCTAAACCGCCTACCCCATGGAGGGGGATTGCGGTGGAGCATGGCTCCGTAAGCACACTAGGTGCTGCCTACCTTCACTCGACCAACGCAGCCCAGGCTGGGAGGCATGTTACTCACAAAGAGGAAGGGTGGAAATAGTCCCGCAGGGCCTCGGGCTGTCAAGCCCCGCTCGCCTGCGAGAGCGTGATACTTCATGTCTTCGCAGTTCGAGCACTGCAGAGGAATCTGGGGATTTGTGGGAGGTCCCTCGGTATATGTAGGGCCGGGAGGAGCTTTTCTTCATGATTCTGCAGTGCACGGCGCTGAAGGCGGAGGTATACCCACATGTAAGGACTATGTCTGGAGCAGGACGTGCTGTCTGCTTAGAATAACAACTTTGAGCCTATTCAGGATGCTGCTCTGGCTGTACTTACCCTCAAAGGGAGCACCCTGCAAGGCAGACAAAACAAAGTTCAAGTCCCAAACAGGGACCGTAGGCTTACGTGGAGGATGCACGTGAGTGACCCCCTGAAAGAAGGTCTTAACCAAGGGATGCTGAGCAAAAGACTTCTGAAAGAAGACAGACAGGCAGAAACCTGACCCTTCAGAGTACCAAGTTTTAAACCCAACTCCAATCCATGTTGTAAAAACTCCAGAATCCTAGGGATTAAGAACTCCCTACAGGGAAGAGACCTAGACTCACACCAATCAATGTAGGAACGCCATACCCTGTAATAGATGGCAGAAGAAGTTTTCTTCCTAGCCTGTACCATGGTATCCACCACTGAGGCAGACAAGCCTTTCAAGATGGAGGTTTCAGCAGCCAGGCCGTCAAAGCCAGAGTTTGTAAACTGGGATGGCGTAAGGAGCCCTGAGTGAGCAGATCTGGCGCCTCTGGCAGGACGTACTGGTCTACTGCCATTTGTACCACGTCTGCGAACCACACTCTTCTTGGCCACCTTGGGGCCACCAGAATCACTGGCACCCTTTCCAGGGCAATCTTGCGCAGAACCCTGCCCAGCAGGTGGAACGGGGGAAAGACATACAGGAGACGAAATTCCTTCCATGACATTGACAGAGCGTCCGTGGCCAAGGCCAGAGGATCCTGAGACAGGGAGACAAAGGCAGGGAGCTTGTGACGGGATGCAAACAGGGTATTCCAGTCCCTGTGTTACCGGTGGGGCCTACCGGATGTGGATCTGTTGCAGAGGGACCACTCCCCCTGACGGGAAGTCCCCCTGCTCAGAGATTCTGCCAGAAGATTCTCTACCCCCGGGATATAAACAGCCGAAATGCATTGAACATTGGCCTCCGCCCATGTCAGAATCTGCGACACTTCTTGGAGGGCACCCTTGCTCCGGGTCCCTCCCTGATGGTTGATGTAGGCAACCGCTGTCCTGTTGTCTGAGCGCACCTGTACAGACAGACCCTGCAGGTGATCGGTCAACTGCTCCAGTACCAACCTGACCGCCCGTAGTTCCAGAATGTTGATGGGTAAATGGGCCTCCTGAGGGCCCCACCTTCCCTGGAACCTCAGGGACTTCCAGAATCCTCCCCAACCTGACAGACTGGCATCCGTGGTGACCGTCTCCCAGGAGGGGGCTAGAAAGGACCTGCCCTTTAGAAAGTTCTTGTGGTCTAGCCACCACGAGAGGGACCTTCTGACCAATGGGGGAAGCACACAAACCCTGTCCAAAGACGCGGGGTCCTTGTCCCATACTGATAGAAGGTGAAGCTGCAGAGGCCTCTGTAGTGCTACAGACACATTATGGGTTTGATCTGCTATAAATATGTATAAATTGTTTGAGTTGGAATGTTACAAAATGGCTGAAGACTGTTTCCAAGATGGCTGAAACCATGCGGCTAGTCTTCCTATGGGTATATGTGTTGATTTCCCGTTGGTTAATAGGATAGCATTCACCCATTGGACAATTTTTGAGACATGTGATTGGGCAAGAGGGGCGGTCCTATGCCGGACAAAAGGAATTGCAAAGAGGACTCCTGTCTCTTTCCCCCCTCACACCCAAACCGGAGACACATGATGGACCTTTTGCTGTTGTTTGGAAACTGAAGACCCAAGTGACCTTGGAATCGGAACCAGCTTAACTAAGATAAGTTTGTTGAACTATTGTTAAGCTACTGAATTGCATTTTTGTAACTATATTGGCTTTTATTTTCCTTTTTCTCAATAGAAACTATTGTTCTCGGAAACTAGTTAAACCTGTTTTTTCCTTTGTCTGGGGTCTGTGTCTGATTGCTTGTGTAGTGATAGTTATCTGCAGTGCAATTATCCTCAAAACTCACTGTTTTTAAGTGAACTCTTAGACAAACAAGGCACAATTGTTGATATATATATGTATTTGAGCTCTTAAGTTGCTTTATATATTTGAGGGCTGCAAATATACTTACATATTTTAGCCAGATTACACCTAAGCAGGACAGCCTCGAATGGAACTGAGCAAAGGGCACCGCCTCCAAGCTCGCCACCATCAGGCCCACCAGCTGCATTCCCTGCCTGAGGGAGAGCTGGGGGCAGGAGAGCAGGGACCGCACCTGCGCAGTCAGAGCTTCCACCTTCTGTTGGGGAAGGAATATTCGTGACTGAACCGTATCCAGAATCATCCCCAGGGATGGGGTCACCGACGAAGGGGACAGAGAGGACTTGGGATGATTGATCACCCAGCCGAAGGACTCCAAGGTGGACACCACCAGCTGAGTGTCCAGCTCCGCCTGCTGTAGAGGCCATGAGGCGATGAGGATGTCGTCCAGGTAGGGCAGCACTCGAATGCCCCCTGACCTTATCAAAGACATCACCCCCGCCAGCACCTTGGTGAACACTCTGGGAACTGAAGTGAGGCCAAACGGTAGGGCCACAAATTGGTAATGTTAATCTTTCAACGCGAATCTGAGAAACCTTTGATGTCCCGGGAACACAGAGATGTGAAGGTAAGTATCTTTGATGTCCACAGTCATCATAAAATCCCCTGGGCGCAGAGAGCCAACGGCCGAGCGAGTTTCCATGCGAAAGCGCTTGTGCTTGACAAATTTGTTGAGGATCTTTAAATCCAGAATGGGCCTGACTGACCCATCTCTTTTGGGCACTGTGAAAAGGTTGGAGTAGAACCCCTCTCCCAATTCTCTCAAGGGAACCTTGCAAATAACTCCCAGATCCAGAAGTCCTTGCACTGCCTGCATCAGGACCTGAGCTGATACTGGGTCCTGGGGGATCCGGGACCTGATGAATCTTGAGGGGGGCCGCACAGCAAACTATCTTGTAGCCAGAGGTAACTACCTCCTGAATCCACTGGTCTGAGACTTGGCGCCGCCAGACGTGCGCGAAGTGCTGTAGCCCCACCCTGGCGGGTGAGGGCGCCCTATCATGCCTGAGGGGTCTTGGGAGGGGCTTTGGGTTTGGTCCCCCAGGAGGAGCCAGGACAGCGCCGCCTGCTCCTATGCCAGGAGTCTGCGCTTGCCCCCGCGAAGGACACCCCTTTTCCCGGCTTAGCGCCTCTGTAGGGGGCTGAAAGGGGGCCCTGGCTACGAAAGGGCTGAGGCTCCCGCCTGCGCTGTGGTAACTTACCTCCTTTAGCAAAAAGGTCTAGGCAGTCCCCAAACAGGCGCAGCCCCTTAAATGGAAGCCCAGTAAGGGCCCTCTTAGCAGCATTGTCGGCCGCCCACTGGCGCAGCCATACCGCGCGGCGCATAGCCACCGCCAAGGCGGAAGATCTGGCACACATCCTAATAGCATCATCCGATGCAGACAGGATAAAGTTCACAAACACATCACAGTTAGACAGTGCATTAATAGTATCAGTAGGCAACTCGTCTGGGCCGTCAAGTGCATTCCTGACCATGGCCCTGAGCGCCACAGCAGTAATGGCCAAAGCGCAGACCGGGCGCAGCGCCGCCCCTCCAAACGCAAAGGCATGGCACGCAAATTGGTCAATGCGCCGGTCCTCAGAATCCCGCAGCGTAGTAGTGTCGGGGGAAGACGCCGCAGTGGTCGCATGCCCATCCAATAAAGGCAAGAGACTCGCGTGGCGGCGGACGATATACAATAAAAGGCAAACAGCGCGGCTCTGACACCAGGTGTATAAGTCAAGGACAATACTAAGGCCATAACGTGTAACTCAATACACTAAGACCACCACACACCCCCCCCCCCTTTCTTTCCCACCCGAGCTACGAATGAATCTATGAATATATATATACACGTCCCAAGATGTATGTAGCCCAAGGGCACAAATAACGCCCGGCGACATGTACAACAATAAGGTGCATAAGCCGATGTATCCAGCTAAGGGAGCCCCGTATGGGGCACTCACGGGCTGAAGATGGCGTCCCTTCGGTGGAAAGGGTGAAGGAGGCGGGCCAGCGCGAGCGCGCCAGAACATGGCCCCGCCCCCTTCCGACGCAGGATTCACACCCAAGCCGCGCTTCCAGCCGATAGGGCTGGAGCCGGCTGACGAAGCCAAGGGGGGCGGGCCGGCACCAGCGCGGGAGAGCGCCAGGCCCCGCCCCCCTCACTGAGGGCCGAGCGTTAAACACACACACACACACACACACACATACAATGAGTAAAACACACACAATATAAAGGTCAGGTAGCTAGCCAGCCAGCCCCCCCCCCCCCCCCCAGAGGAGAGTAAGGGACTCGGAAGGGGGGGGAACCATAAGCCTAGCGGGACGGGGCATCCCACACCAGGATCACCAAAACCTGGATAACCGCCTACCCCATGGTGAGGTCTCACGGTGGAGCGTAGGGTGCTCCTACCTTTACCAGGACCCGCAGCCGAAGCTGGGAGGCTCAATACAGGGACAATTTAGGAGGGTCCTGGCAGCAATAGGGACAAAAATGGCCGGCTTACCTGCAAGTAAGAGAAGCCTTCATCTTCTGTCTTGCTCGCTCCCTGCAGAGAAGACAACTGGGGAATTGGTGGGAGGTCCCAGGTGGTTATGGACCGGGAGGGGCTTCTTTTTTTGCATTCATCTCAAGAAGTATTGAAGCGGAGTGTATGTCACACTTGGAATAAATTCCCCCTCCGCAAGGGGGTAGGGACCTGGGAGTGAGTAAGGGCCCTCATCTTCCACAGGGAAGAGGGAAACCACGGGTGATAAATGCGGCTTCTCAGCAGAAGCCTTACGCGGGGCAGACCCAGCAAGATGTTTTTTAATACTGGCCACCCGTGCAGCTAAATCAGGTTTAGACTCCCCACTAGTATGCCCCTCAGTGGAGGTTAGATGTAAGTGTGGGGGGGGGGGGGTGGGTGAGGCCAGAGGGGGCACACCTCCAGACAGCCCAGACTGCAGCGCAAGTACCTGCTGGGCGCAGGGTACACACACCCTGACATTAATCACTAATAGGGGATACCCCACATGCAACACATAGCCGGGCTTGTCCCGAAGGAACCCCAGGCCCATTATCCCCAGAAGCCTCCATATGGTGATTTGAATGGCACAATAGGCCAATAAGGGTTAACGCTGAAGAGCTACCCGGGATGCCCCAAGAACCGCTAGGGAAGTGGGAGTTAGTGAGGGAAGATGGCTGGGAGAAACCACAGTACTGAAGTTTTCACCAGCCTGACAGACATAATCAAACATTCCCATGAGAATAAGGCAGAGAAAAAAACTGTAGAAAAAAATCACCCCACCAGGGTTACTCACAGACTGCAGAGAGCCAGCAGCACGCAGCAAGGAGACAAAATGGCATCCGCAGACGTCGAGGGGGCGGGCCATGGAGTTGTGAGGTAAAATTGCATCATCCACAGAGCCCGCAACCCCCCCCCACCACCCGAAGAGCGGGAAACGCGCCCACGTGATCCGGCCAGCCAATAGCCGCCCGGCAGCTCTGAGGTGAATGGGGCTGCCAGGCTCGGAGCGCAGTACAAAGCGCGGCGGCGTATTATAAAATTACAAACACTAAAATATGACAAGAGTGAAATACAGTATTAAATCACTAGACGACCCCCCCCCCCCCCCCCCCGGAGATCTCCCAAGGAGAGTGAGGGAGGATAACAGCAGAATTCCCAGGTAAAATGGCGCCCAAAGGACTAATATGAGAAGTGAGGGTGGAGGGGGAAATATATATGTGAATAGGGTTTAACTGCACAGGATAAGCTATCTTCTGTCTTCGCAGTACCAGACTGCAGAAAGAACTGGGGATTTTGTGGGAGGAGCTACAAGCTGTTTTCTGCAGGCCAGCGCCATCTTGTGGATGTATTACCCAGGAGTAAGGAATATTCTGGAACAGGACTGGTTGTATACTTAGAATATAGGCGTATACTTAGAATATAGGCGTTATTCCACAACTAGTCTAAATTTTAGACATTTGTAAAGTGTGTGAGCAGCATCGACCACATTTTAATACCTATACAAAATGTGCAAGGGCTACAACAGAACAACGCATTTAAAAGTGGATCCACACCATGCCAATGTTGAAGGGAAGCCTATGTTGCAGGTGATTTTAAGACCCCCACATCCCAACCCCCACATCCCAAGAGACAGCGTGCATCCTCAATTGGACCCCCAGCAAAGAAAAAACACAGTACTGGACTAGGTGAGCTGGCAGAATGAGGATTTTAGGAGCCAGGGGTATGCCTGTCCCTCAGCGTAGCTCTGCCTTAAACTGTAACATCTTGTCTAAAATATGTACAATATTATCATAAAATGGTATTCTAATATGAGAAAATGTGATGTTTCTGTCCCAATTCAGGACCTGCATAGACTGGCTTTGATATGCATCACTTTGCCATTTAGAACTGGTCAGCTAACGGTTATTGCCTATGGGGAGAAATGTAAAAGCAGTTTAGATCTTTAAAATCTTAGAATGTTTCTCAATTATATACAGGCCACTGAACATACCATTTGCATGTTTGGGGCTAGCAGATGTGCTGTTAGAATTGGCCAGCTTTAAAACAGTCTTATCAAAGCCAGGGGTGCTGCAGTCCACCCCAGTCATGGCACATAGGTGTTCCTGGTATTCCACAGCTGCCTTCTCAAACCTATGATGATATAGACATTGAAGAGTAAAATACAAGACACAGTATATAGACAGACACACACACACACACACACACACACACACGACAAGCATAATTAACAAGGTGCTTGCCGAAAACCCACTCCATCTGCTAACGCTTATCTGTATGCCATAGAAAAATGATTTCTTGATTAATTGGATTTCACGATCCAACACATTTTAGGTCAGGTGGTGTTTACAATAGTCATTAGAACCCCCCCCCCCCCAAAAGCCCAGAAGGAACAAGTCTTGTGTCAAGCACGCGCCCAAAAGGTAGGTGCTTGCAAGGACACTACTGGGAGACCTAAGGTTTCTAAGCACTGCAATGGGCTGAAGCTGCTGCAGGGGAGGAGAGTTCTTTATTTGGCTTTACAAACCCTTTAACTAAAGTTAAATGTGATACACAGTCACTCTCCAGGGCAAGGACAGCCATCGCACAGAAAGAAACAATGCAGCATACCTGGCTGGGCGGGGGGTTGACTGGACTTCTGCTTTAAGTCCAATTTCTGGCTTACAGTTTAGAACATCAGCATGGGGCACCCTAACTGAAAAGCCCACAAGGGAAAATGGAAAACGATCCTCTTTTAAGACTTTAGGATCACTTTGAAAGAGAAGTCCACTTTCAACGGCATTTATGAAAGTGGATATTTGTGTATGCCAAAATGATGTCCCCGAGCTTTTCTGGTATTTTTTTCTCCTTATGTGGTCAAAAGGTGTGTTTTACAGAAGGAATTTTCACCATCTGCAAATTGCTATTGACAACTGTAAACCAAAATCTACAAGAAGAGAAACTTGAGCCCTGTGCACAAAGATAATGCTGCTGGGTACGTGTAAGGTTGAGTAAGCTTGTGGGTATCGGCAGCAACCATAGCAGCAGTGTTCTAGGTGTATAGGTGTACAGGGATCACGTCTCATCTTCTTGTAGAACTGATTGCAGAGCGTAAAAATTGCTTCCATAAAACACATTAACAAACTTTGAAAATGCCATTAAAAATGGACCTTCCTATTAGGAACTATCAATATGTAACTTTTTTGTGTGCTTTGTAGAATTATGAACATTTTACTTCACTTAGGCCAAACACACCTCCCATCTGCCTGCAAGGACACAGAGTTGATCCAAGATAAACTTTTCCCAGCAACAGCCGATGCCCACACAGTGAGTCCTTGTATGGCTTCTGGACACTGGAGCTCACATAAAGCCTCCACTACCATCATCACAGTCAACTCAAATTCTGTGCCCTAAAAAAAAAAAAAATTTGCTAGTTAACTGCCAAATTAAATCCTTTAACACTGGCCTAAACTCTGCACAGCCCATTCTTACCTGTGGTGCATTGCTGCTCTTCATCTCTGAGAGAAGATCAAAACCATGTCTGACTGTAACCGCTGGCTGTCCAGCCAACAATCCCACTCGCATGATGGCAATTCGAATTCTAGTGAGCCAGTCTTGGCATGTTTGTCGGTTGGTATAAAAGAAAGTCCTGATGACCTATAGAATGGTAAAAACAATTGACAACATGTAGACATTCCAGCATGGGTCTCTTAAAACAGTCTTCGTGCCACTGCAAAAAAAGTCAATACCAAGATTTTCAAGGCGGCTTGGCAAAGTCAACTAAAAATACAATTCTGTGAGTACTCACCTGTAGAATTGATTTTGTAGTATACAGCACGTCCCGTTTCACTAAATTCTTTACGCTTGGGATATCCCGCCACAAGGTGCCGCAGTGGGCTGCAGACGACTTGTGGCATCTCCCGGCCCTATAAAAGGACAGGAACCTCCCACACAATCCCAGTGTTACAAAGAAGTTAGACAAGAAGCCGGGAGAATTAAAATGAAGAAACCCCAAACAAACATTTGAACAAATCACCATACAGAGGTAACCAAGAATAATGATAAGGGAGGGGTAAAACAGGACGTGCTGTATACTACAAAATCAATTCTACAGGTGAGTACTCACAGAATTGTATTTTTCCATGTATACAGCACGTCCTGTTTCACTAAATTCTTTACGCTTGGGACGTCCAAAAGCAGTGTGCGTAAAGTAGGGTGGGTTCCCCAAAGAACAACAGCGGGCAGTTTAAACCACTCCTGCCTGAAGAACTTTGCGGCGAAAAGCATCAGCTGAGGCCCTAACATCAACCTTGTAAAACAGGTATGGAAAAAAAAAAAGTATGAACAGAAGACCAAATTGCGGCCTTACAAACTTGTTCAACAGAAGCCTGGTGCAGAAAGGCTCAGAAGGCACCAATAGCACGAGTGGAATGAGCAGTAAGGCGGAAGGGAGGTTCCTTCCCCTTAGCAGAATAGGCTTGCACCACCGCCTGACTAATCCACTTGCTGATAGTGGACTTAGCCAGAGGCAAACCCTTTCTAGGTCCAGAAGGAAGACCAAAAAGAGCATCAGTCTTCCTGAATGATTCAGTAGCTACCAAGTAAAACTTCAGAACCCTGACTACATCTAAAGAATGCAGAGTCCTCTCCTTAGAATTAGCAGCATTAGGACACAAGGAAGGCAAAACAATGTCCTGATTGAGATGAAAAGCAGACACAACCTTAGGTACGAAATCTGGCTTAAACCTAAACACCACCTTGTCCTGGTGTCGCTCAAAATAAGGAGTCAAAATGGGCAAAGTGGCCTCACGGATAGGCTCAAAGGGGCGACCCTGCAGGACGCACATGATGAACCCTCTGGAAAAAAGTCTTAACCAAACGGTGACTGGCAAAAGACCTTCGGAAAAAAATTGCCAGAGCTGAAACATGACCCTTAAGGGTACTAAGTTGAAGGCCCAAATCCAAACCATGTTGCAAGAATTCCAGAATCCTGGGAATAGAAAACACCCGACAGGGAAGAGATCTAGACTCACACCAGGCAATGTAAGCATGCCAGACCCTGTAGTAGATAAAGGACGAGGACTTCTTCCTAGCCCTAATCATGGTATCAACAACAGAGGCAGGCAAACCCTTTTCCATCAAGATGGAGGTTTCAGCAGCCAAGCCGTCAAAGCCAGCGTTTGTAAATTAGGATGGCACAGCTGCCCGAGTGAGCAGATCTGGATCCTTGGGCAGGATGTACTGATCTACTGCCAACTGAACGATGTCTGCGAACCACACCCTTCTTGGCAAACAGGGGGCAACCAGAATGGTTGGCACCCCTTCCTGGGCTACCTTGCGCAGCACCCTGCCCAACAGAGGAAACTGAGGGAACACAGAGGAGCCGAAACCCCTTCCAAGGCATTGCCAGCGCGTCCGTGGCACAGGCCAGAGGATCCTGTGACAGAGAGACAAAGAATGGAAGTTTGTGATTGTGACGTGAGGCAAACAGGTCCACATCCGGCAGACCCCAGCTCAAGGAGTCTGCCTCCAGGTTCTCCACCCCCGGGATGTAAACTGCCGAGATGCAGGGGACATTCTCCTCCGCCCAGGACAGTCCCTCCCTGATGATTGATGTAGACAACCACCGTCTGGTTGTCCGATCGGATCTGAACAGCCCGACCCCGAAGGTGTGTGGTCAACTGGAAAAGGACCAACCTTATCGTACGCAGTTCCAGAATGTTGATGGGAGCATGGGCCTCCTGAGGACCCCACTGACACTGAATTCAGAGACTTCCAAAAGCCCCCCCAACCTGTTAGACTGGCATCTGTGGTGACAGACTCCTAGCACGGGGGCAGAAAAGGAATCTCCTAGTGGGCAGGACCTGAGTCCAGCCACCACGAGAGGGACTGACTGACCAGAGGGAACATAGCAAATTCCTGATCCAGGGACACAGGGTCCCGACCCCAAACCAACAAGAGGTGCCACTGAAGAGGTCTCATGTGAAACTGAGCATAGGGGACCGCCTCAAAGCATGACACCATCAGGCCCACCAACTGCATCCCCCGCCGAATGGAGGGATGAGGGCAAGAAAGTAGAGACTATGCCTGCGTCTGCAGGCTCTCCACCTTCTGCTGAGGCAGAAAAACCTTGACCTGAGATGTATCCAGAGTCATGCCCAGAAAGGAACTCACCAAGGACAGAGACAGTGAAGACTTGGGGTAGTTGATCACCCAACCGAAGGACTCGAGTGTGGTGACCACCATCTGGGTATCCAGCTCGGCTTGATGGAAGGACTGAGACGCAATCAGAATGTCATCCAGGTAAGGAAGGATGCGAATGCCCTGAGATCTCAGAGCCATCACCCCCCGCCAGCTCCTTGCTGAAGACCCGAGGGGCTGAGGTTAGACCGAACAGTAAGGCCACAAATTGGTAGTGCTGATCCTCCAGAGCGAACCTGAGAAATCTCTGATGACCTGGAAAGATTGGAACATAAAGGTAAGCATCTCTGATGCCCACAGAAGTCATGAAGTTGCCCGGGCGCAAGATACTGACCGCCGAGCGCAGAGTCTCCATACGAAAATGCTTGAACCTGACAAATTTGTTGAGGCAGTGAACAGATTGGAATAGAAGCCTCTGCCCCTTTCCTGGAAGGGCACCAGACAGACCGCTTTGGACCGCAAGCCGCAATCCCTGAGCTGACAAGGGGTTTTGAGCCATCCGGGATCTGTTGAATCTTGGGGGCGGCCAGGATGCAAACTCCATCTTGTACCCGGAGGACACCACCTCCTGAATCCACCCGTCTGAGACGCGCAGTCTCCAGACGTGAGCAAAGAGCCGCAACCATCCCCCCACCCGGATGGGTGAGGGCGCCTCCTCATGCCTGAGGGGGCTTGGGGACAGATTTGGACTTGGGACCCCAGCCTCTACCCTGGCCCCAAGGTTCTCTACGTGTTCCTGCAAAAGGTGCACCCTGGCCAGTCCTGGGAGCAAGGAAAAAGGGGAAGGAAAAACCAGCCACCCGAAAGGGCCGCGGCTGCCTCCTGCGCTGAGGCAGCCTACCATCCTTAGCAACCAGATCCAGGCACTCACCAAAGAGCCATAGCCCCGTAAAGGGGAACCCAGTGAGAGCCTTCTTAGCAGCATTATCAGCTGCCCACTGACGCAGCCAAACAGAACGACGTATAGCCACCAAAAGGGCAGAAGTCTTACCACACATGCTGACCGCATCATCCATAGCAGAAAGAATATATGCAACAAATTCATAGCAAAGCAGGAGGGATCTATACTCCTTCCCCCTATTGGCATCCGAGCCATTATCCAAAAGGCACTTAAGCAGGCCTTTAATAGCAAGAGCCGTGACAGCAGAAGCGCACACAGGGTGCAACGCAGTCCCCGCACAAGCAAATGCATGACAGGCCAGCTGATCCACACGCCGGTCCTCATCATCCCTCAGAGTAGAAGTGTCAGGGGAATGCATGACAGAGGTATTGGACAACCCAAGCACGGGAGCATCCACCTCGGGGGGACACGACCAGCGCTTAACCACATCAGCAGAGAAGGGATAACTCTTGTCCCAACTCTTGGGCACCGCGGGCAATCTGCTAGGACGCTCCCACTCCTTGAGCACAAAATCATTAAAGTGGGTCTGCTCAGGGAACTCCAAGCGTTGTTTAACAGTGTAAAAAGCTCCCCCTGCTGCTTTTTAGCCGGCACAGGAGGGGCAATAAATAGCACTTCAAAAATGTGAGCCAACAGCCTATCAGTATCATCAGGCGACCATGGATAGTCACCAAAGGAGACCCAGTACCGACATAAATCTCCTGCTGTTCCTCAGAGGAATCAGAATCAGAGAAAAGCTCCCCCTCTTCTAGGGGGTAAAAGCCAGGGAAAGAATAATGTCCCTCATTTTCCCCAGGAAAAAGGGAAACAGCAGGAGTTGAATGCCGCTTCTTGCCAGAAGCCTTACGGGGGGCAGGCCCGGTAATATGCCTCACCAGGCTAGCCACCCGCAAGGCCAGGTCATAATGTGATTCCCCGCTAGCAGGCCCTCACTAGGGGTCAAATGCAGACGCAGGGGGGTAGGTGATGTAGAAGGGGGCGCAGAGCTGGGCAGCGTAGCAGGCAACCCAGACTGCAGCGCAAGTACCTTCTGGGCGCAGGGCACACCTACCCTGACACCATCACGCACAAGGGATACCCCAACAGGACACACAGCTGGGCTTGTCCCGAAGGAACCCCAAGCACATTATCCCCGGAAGCCTCCATATGGTGATTAGAATGGGCACACTGGCCAATATAGTGTTAAGGCTAGCTAGAGCCACCCGGGATGCCCCAAAACCCGCTAGGGAAGGTGGGAGATGAAAGGGGAGAGGGCCGGGAGAAAACCACATTTATCCCGCCTGAAAGACATAAGAAAAATACAATTCTGTGAAATACTCACCTGTAGAATTGATATTATTTGTATACAGTACGTCCTGCTCCAGATATAATACTTACACTTGGGTTATCCTCCGCCAGATGGCGCTGCACTGCAGAGACATGGAAAAAACAGGCTCCTCCCGGCCCTTCAAATACCCAGGGACCTCCCACAAATCCCCAGCATTGAAAGGCAGTGAACAAGAAGCCAGGAGAATTTAAAACCACCCAGAACAACTGGTAATGATAACAAGATAATCACCATACAGGGGATCCAGAAAAATGCAAGAACCAGGGTGGGGTGGAGCAGGACGTACTGTATACAAATAATATCAATTCTACAGGTGAGTATTTCACAGAATTGTATTATTCTTAGTATACAGTACGCCCTGCTCCAGATATAATACACTTGGGACATCCAAAAGCAGTGTCCATAAAGTAGGGTGGGATCCCCAACAAAAAACGAAAACAGCAGACAGTTTAAAGCACTGTCACCTGCAGAACCATACGGCCAAGACAGCATGAGCTGAGGCCCTAACATCAACACTGTAAAACCTTGCAAAGGGTATGAGCAGAAGGCCAATGGTAGTGACCTAACCAACCAGTTCAACAGCAAAACCGGTGCTGAAAGGGCCAAGAGGCATCAAGCACGCGTAGAAAAGGAATCAAGCAACAAAGGAGATTCTTCCCCTTGCCTGAGTAGGCCTGAGTAACAGCCTGACAATCCGATCGCTAATAAATTTGGCAGAAGCCAAAGGCCGAAACAAGGTACCAGGAGTACATCCATTAAGGTAACAACCAGGACCAACCCGCCCAACTCCCGAGAGCAGACGAGATCGGGCACATTCAGGATGTAATGACCACAAGCCCCAAGGAACCTCAGTTCCCCTAAGGACACAGTGATTCCTAAGGAAAAAACTGCCAACACCTGTATAAGGAATGCAGAACCACTTCCTCAGTGTCGCTAGGAAGGGGGATAGCCGTGGATAAGAATATCTCGAATAAATGAACATAAGACACCTTCAGATGTAGAGAATCCGGATTCAGGCGGAACTACACCTTATCCTGGTGTATCTCAAAGAATGAGGGCTAGGTAGACCGAACCGCCAGCCAGAAGGGGAGCGGTCAAGTGAGAAAGAGCCACTGAAAAAACGCTCACTGTTTAGACTTTAAAAATGCGTAAGGACCCTCTAAGGGCCCCACCAACACCAGAATCGCAGAACCCATCCCCTTCAACCTGAAGGTTGGCATCCAAGGTGGCCGTTTCCAGAAAAGGTCAAAGGGGGAACTGCCCCCAGACAGGTCCCTTGAGTTCACCCACATTCAAGAGAAAACAGTCATACAGGTGGGAAGGCCCACAGGCCCTGCTCCAGGGGTGCTGGATCCCTGTCCTATGTTACCAATAGAAGTCGCAGACGAGCTCTAGGGGAGCTGAGCATAAGGGACCTCTTTAGCTACTCAGGCTCCTACCGAGCAAGTTAACAACGGCCCACCAGTTGCATCCCTGCCTGGTGTTAATAACCGGGACAGTAGTGAGGGACTGGGCCCATGAGACCAGAATGCCCACCTAATTGCTGAGAGGGGGAGAATCTGGTAGAACCTGTTCCACGATCATTCCTATTAATGGAGTTACCACTTTAGGGAACAGCGAGGACTCGAGGTGATTGAACACCCATCCAAATGACTCCCAATGGGCCCACCAGCCGGGTATCCAAACTATCCTGACGCAGAGACAGGGGAGTGAGGGAAGGCGTCCGGGTAGACATCGCGCGGACGTCCCTTGGTCTCAGAGACATCACCATCGACAGCACTTGAGTGAACCCTCTGGGAGTTGAAGTGAGGCCAGATAACAACAGTGTTGGACTTCCAACGCGAACCCGGAGAGCCTCAGAGATCTGAGGACACAGGAATGTAAACATAAGCATTGAAGAGTTCCCCAGACAGCAAGACGCCCACAGGGTGCAAGGTGCTGATGGCCCAACTCAAGAGTTTCCATGCAGGAAAACTGACTGTAATTAAGGAATTGCTGTGAATCAAGAATGGGCCACCCAACCCATCCCTTGGGGGCTGTGGAAGGTGGTATAGCGGCCCTTGCCTCTGCCTATTACGGGCAATCTGCAAGAGACCCTCAAGACCTTGAAGGCCTATCATGGCCTGTGCCAGCAACTGAACAGGGGCAGGGACCAGGAGTACCTGGGGCCTGATAAAAACTGGGGAAGGCCGTGCAGCAACTCTAACCTGTATCTGGAGGACACAACCTCCCGAATCCACCAGAATGAGGCGAAATGCCTCCTGATACGAGCAAGGCGCTGCAGCCATCCCCTCACCCAGCCAGGCGAGGGCGCCCCATCATGCTTGAGGGGGTTTGGTGGAAGATTTGGGCTTAGCCCCGCCGGAAGGGCCAGAGAGTTGCCTGCTGCTCGTGGGGCAGGAATCTGCCCCAAAAATCTGGAAAGACACCCCTGGTTCCTGTTTAACACTAAGGTAGGGGGGAGGAGGGGTGCTCCTGCCTCGAGGGGGCCGGGACGGCCGTCTGCGAAGGGGTGATTTGCACTTTTTACGGAACAGGTCTAGACATGCGCCAAATCGGCGTTGTCCTCTGAAGGGGAGACCAGTAAGAGTCATCTAGTGCTAATAGAATAAACTTCACAAATACATCACAATTGGAGAGTGCATTAAACACCTCCCAGGGGAGATCCTCTGGGTGATGATCGAGCAATTTTTTGATGAGGGTTCTAGCGGCCACCGCAGTAATGGCTGCGGCACAGACCGGACGAAGCGCCGTCCCGGCACAAGGCATGGGAGGCCAGCAGCTCAATGCGCCGGTCCTCAGCATTCCGAAGGGCGCTATAGGCAGGGGTTGTAATAAAGGGGGGGGGGGGGGTTAGGGACCCCTATGATTGGTGCATCCACCACGGGGGGTGATGACCAGCAATTAACCACCTCAGGGGGAAAAGGGTATTTCCTATCCCAGTCCCCTGGAAGTTTACTGGGGCATTCCCATTCTTTGAGCACAAGGGCATGGAAATGAGCCTGCTCTAAAAATTCCAAACGTGCAGTCGCAGTATGGAAACGCTCCCCTCTAGGCTTGGGGACCTGACCGGGGGGGAGAGATAGACAGTGCCCCAGTATTCCGGGCCAGAATCATCGTGACTCGGGTGAAGGCGGGTGAAGTGGGGTGTGTGACACACTTAGAATAATACCATTTTGTGAATACTCGCCTGTAAAATGGGTATTATAAGTATGTCACACACCCCACTTCAATCAATTATTACACTTGGGACATCCAACAGCAGTGTCCAGAAAAGGGCGGGTATCCAACAAGGCCATAATGCAAAACTCAAACCTACTGCAGCCTGCAGAGCCTTGCGGCCAAACACAGCATCCGCTGAAGCCCGCACATCACCTAGAAAGAAAAAGTGTGAACAGAAGACCAAGTAGCAGCCTTACAAACTTGTTCAACATAGGCCTGGCGCTGAAAAACTTAAGGCACTCCAACAGCACGAGTAGAATGAGCAGTGATACGAAAAAGGGGAAACCTTCCCCTTGGTAGAATAGGCCCCAACAACAGCCTGACGAATCCATTTGCTAATGGAAGACTTAGCGGGAGCCAAACCCTTACTAGGCCCAACAGGGCACCACGAAAAAGACAACAGTCTTACAAAAAAGAGAAGAAGTAAACAAACAGTACTTCGCCCAGCGTACCACATCCAAACAGTGCAAACCCTCTCCTTGTCATTCCTAGGCTTAGGACACAAGGAAGGAAGAACAATGTCCTGGTTAAAATGAAAAACAGAGACCACCTTAGAAGGAAAGTCCGGTTTGAAGCGGAAAACCACCTTGACCTGATGTCTCTCAAAGTGAAGAGCCTGAACCAACAAGGCTGCCAACTCCGAAACAAACAGAACAGAAGTGATGGTCACCAACAAGGCAACCTTCTGAGTCAGAGTAGGAAGAACAATAACCTGCAAAGGCTCAAGGAGAAGCCGGAAGAGCAGAGAGAACCAAATTCAAATCCCAAACAGGGAGCAAAGGCTTCCTAGGAGGCCGCAGATGCGAACCCCCTGGAAAAAAATCCTGACCAAAGTATGGAGCGCAAATGACCTAAAAAGATAGACAAGGCCGAAACCTGCCCCTTCAAAGCACTCAGCTGAAGACCAGAGTCCAGCCTAGATGAAAGAAATTCCAAAATCCTAGAAACAGAAAAGACCCGACAGGGCAAAGATCTAGCCTCACACCAATAAATATAAGATCTCCAATCCCTATAATAGATGGAAGAAGAGGATCTCTTTCTGGCACTAATAAGAGGCCGAATGACCGAATCCGAAAGACCCTCCTCCATTAAGATGGAGATGTCAGCAGCCAAGCCGTCAAATCCAGCGATGGTAAACTGGGGTAGCACAGTTGACCCTGAGTGAGGAGATCCGGCCGAAGAGGCAGATCGAACTGATCCACTGCCAGACGAACCATGTCTGCGAACCACACCCGCCTTGGCCACCTTGGAGCCACAAGAATGGCGGGAACCCCTTCCAGAACCAACTACCGCAGCACCCTGCCTAGCATGGGGATCGGAGGAAACAGATAAAGAAACCCCAGATCCCACCAGCTCAGAGCCATGGCATCCGCCGCCATAGCCAGAGAATCCTGGAAAAGCTACACGAATGTCGGAAGCTTGTAATTGTGACGAGAGGCGAGCCGATCCACCTCCGACGTCCCCCATCGGAGACAAAGCGACCGAAAAACCTGGGGGTGGAGAGACCATTCCCCCCGGCGAGAAGAACACCAGCTCAGAAAGTCCACCTCCGTGTATTCCACTCCTGGAATGTACACTGCCGAGATGCAAGGAACAAGAGTCTCTGCCCAAACTAGGATCAGAGACACCCCACTGAGGGCACCCAGACTGCGAGTCCCTCCTTGGTGATTGATGTAAGCAACCGCCGTCCGACTGTCCGAACGAACCTGAAACAGGCAAGCCCTGTAAATGCTGCGTCAAGTGAGACAGAACCAATCCTGATGGCTCTCAACTCCAACACATTGATGGGCAAGTGGGCTTCCAGAGGACCCCACCGCACCCAGAACCGAAGATCCTACCAGAAACCTCCCCCTCCTGACAAACTGGCGTCCGTGGTGACAGTTTCCCAAAGCAGGGTCAGAAATGACCTGCCCTTCAAGAGATTGTCCGAGACCAACCACCACAGTAGAGACTGCCGAACCTGGGGGGACATCCGGAAGGACCGATCCAACGACCGCGGTCGCCGGTCCCAAGACGCCAACAGATGAAGCTGAAGCGTACGCGTGTAAAACTGCGCGAAGGGAACTGTCTTGAAAGAAGCTACCATCAACCCCACCAGTCTCATCCCTAGCCGGATGGACGGGCGAGGATTGGAAAGAAGAAGCTGCGCCAATTCCTGACTCAAAAGAACCTTGGCCTGAGGTAGAAAAAACTCTGTGCTGGCAAGAGTCCAGGGACATCCCCAGAAAGGCCACCATCCTGGCCGGAACCAGAAAGGACTTGGGGTAGCTGATCACCCAGCCGAACCTCTCCAGCATAGACACCACCGTGCTGGTGTCCACATCCGCTTTGACTGAATGACGGAGCCATGATGAAAAGATCGTCCAAATAAGGCACAATGCGAATTTCCTGAGCTCTGAGCAGAGCCATCACGCCCGCCAACACCTTGGTGAACACTCTTGGAGCCGAGGTGAGGCCGAATGGAAAAGCTACAAACTGGAAATGCCGATCCTCCACCACAAGCGAAGAAACCTCTGGTGAGCCGGAAAGATCGGAATGTGAAGGTATGCATCCTTGACGTCTATGGACATCATAAAGTCCCCCTGCCGAAGAGAACTGATCGCAGACCGCAGAGTTTCTATGCGAAACTTCCGGGGACAAATAAACCGGTTGAGAAAACTTCAAATCCAGGATGGGGCAGAACGACCCATCCTTTTTGGGTACAGTGAAGAGATTGGAATAATACCCACGCCCCACCTCCGAAGAAGGGACCGGGCAGATGACTGCCAATTCCAGAAGATTCCTTACCGCCGCCAGGAGCCCCTGTGCGGCCAAAGGATCTGAAGGGACACGATACCTGAAAAGAAACCTTGGAGGAGGGCAGGACTGGAACTCCAGCTTGAAACCGGCCGACACCCCCTCCCGGATCCATCTGTCCGAGACCTCCTGGTCCCATACCCGGGAGAAGAGTCGCAGCCGCCCCCCACCCGTAAGGGTGAAGGCGCCCCCTCATTGCTGAGCGGGCTTGGCAGCTGGCTTGGGCTTAGCGCCCCAAACGTGAACGGGACGGCCGCGGCCAATACCCCTGTTCCAGCTGGCACCCCTGGAAGCCAAGAAGCCCGCACCCCTGCCGGCTCTGGCTCCCCGAAAGGATTGAAAGGGGACTGCCCCCCAAAAGGAGCGACGAAATATCTTGCGCTGAGGTAACTTACCTCCCTTGGCAACAGAATCAAGCTGCTCACCGAAAAGTCTCAAACCCAGAGAGGGAAGAGCCGTGAGCGATCTCTTAGAATTAAAATCAGCAGACCACTGCCACACCGAGCGGCGTATAGCCACCAACAGAGCCGTAGCCCTGCCACGCAATAACATGGCATCATCCTGAACGGCAAGAATAAAAGAAACTTATCACGAGTAGGATCAAGATCCACACATAAATCCCTGACCGCCAACAATAAAAGTGCCAAAGCGCAAACAGGCCTCAAGACCGAACCCGCACAGACAAAACCATGGCAGGCCAGCCGATCAATCCGGCGATCCTCGCCGTCCTTAAGAGAACTCGTGTCAGGAGAATGTACAACCGCCGTATTAATAGTCCCAAAACCGGAGCCTCAGCCTCGGGAGGGACAGACCAACGCATCACCAAGTCCGCCGGAAAAGGATACTTCCTATCCCAGCTAGGCGGCACCCCTATAAGACGTGTAGGTTGCTCCCATTACTTAAGGGCAATGCCCCAAAATGCTGATAACTGGGAAATGCCAAGCGCGGCTTGGACACCCCAAAAAGCTGACCCTTAGGCCGAGAAGCAGCTTCAGGAGGGTCCAAATCCAAACCTCAAACATTTGGGCCAGAATGGAAGACGTATCCAGGACAGGCCCTTCAGACTGGCCACCCTCAGCACCCAGCAACTGCTGGCCCTCGGGATTTTTTTTTTTTTTTTTTTTAATTCCTCAACGAGCTCGCCCTCTTCAAGGGGCCGAACCGGCCAATCCAGGTCCTCAATAACCTCCTCATCTGAGTCCGGCGGAGGCGGGGACAGGTGTTTCCGCTTAGCCGGAGCCTTCTGAGCGACCACAGCGGAAAACATCTTCTCGAGGCTGGCCAATCAGGCGCAAACCTCGGACTGCGAATCACCCCCAACGACTACGTCACACGGGGTCCGGAACAGGCGAGAAGGGGAGGGAGATGGTGCGGCCGAGGACGTACCGGGCACCGGGGTGCCGGACTGGCGCTCAATGTTTCGCCGTGCACATGGAATACATAGAATGACATCATCCCCTGGGAGCGGAGCCCCACACCCCCCACAGAGCCTGGACTGCCCCGAAGAGCCATTTCCGGTATCTTTTGGTAGCCTCCATATGGTGAAATTATGGTATATGCAGTAAACAGGGATTTACGCCTAAAGCGACCCGGGATGCCCCTTCAGTGCTGACTAAATAGCTAAGCTCAAAAAAATTGGAAATCAGCAATTCAAACAATGGCACCCCCAACTAGCCAGGTATCCAAGACCGGGAGAACCCTGCAGCGTGGGATCCCGGGATCTGAGAGACCAAAGACACAGTCAACCAATACACAATAAGCACCTGGATAACTATATCAAAGAAGAGACAAAGGAATCTGCATAGAACATAGAAAACCAAATATATATATATATATATATATATATATATATATATATATATATATATATATATATATATATATATATGAAAGGGGAAATAAAGGAGCACATATATACATAAATATACACTGAAAACTGGCATGGCCCAGGGCAGCAGGGGCTCCCTGTCAACTGGCCCAGAGCCGGGATAAGGGGAATGCCGCCCCCCCCCCCCCTAAACGGCGAGGAAGGGGGCCATACTCGAGCTGTCCCCCCCCCCCGGACATTAACCCCTGGAAGACCAAGCACAAAACCGCCTGACTCAGAGCAGAAATGGCGGCTGTGCCCCGGAGGAGATCGTGGAGACGAAGGGCGGGCCCAGCCAGAAGCGGGAGACGCTGTGGCCCTGCCCCTCACCAGGCCGTCAGACACGCCGCCCACCCCTCCGAAACCGCGCCAACAGCGGGCGCCACAGAATGGCGCTCGCAAGTGCCGTCAGGCGGGCCAGCGGCCCAGACCCGCCTGCACCGAACACCTCGCCAGCGGGCGCCGAGACTGACACTCGGCGCCCCCACAGCCAGGCGGACCGACGGTGCATCGCGCCGCCCGTCCCCGCCCACCGCCTGGAGATCAGACCGCGAGGCAGGCGCCGGAGTATGGCGCCTGACCTCCGGAGAAGGGCGGCGGGCCGGTGGCACCCCGCCGCCCGACCCGACCCCCCCCCCCCGAACACCGAAAGCAGCCGTCCCGGGGGCTAAGGAAGCCCCCCCCCCCCAATCAGCAAAGCCAGGCGGGCCGCCGCAGTATGCACAAACACACACACATAAAAAAATTAATAATAAAAATCATAAAAGCTACAGGGGAAAGCCAAAAGGGGGACCTGACCTACCTAACACTGGGGCATCCCACATCCGGATCACCACGGCCGGAATACCGCTATGCCCCATAATATGGGGACGAGCGGAGGAGCTAATCTCCTGGGCACTTATAAGTGCCATCTACCATTGCCCGGCCACCAGCCTAAGCTGGGAGGCTACCAATTAATCAGGACTAAAAATAAAAGAAAACCGGGCAGAAATAGACCATGGGGGGGGGGCGGGGTGATACCCCGGCTACCTGCAAGCAGGAGACTTCTTTCTTCTGTCTTGTCGCCAACTTGCAGAGAAGAAACACTGGCGAATGAGTGAGAGGTACCAGGTATGTATAGACCAGGAGGGGCTTGTTTTTCATGACTTCTCTGCACGTCGCCACCTGCTGGTGGAGTTACCCAAGTGTAATAATTAATGATTGAAGTGGGGTGTGTGACATACTTAGAATATACAATTCTGTGAAATACTCACCTGTAGAATTGGTATTATACGCATACAGTACGTCCTGCTCCAATATTATACTTACACCTGGGTAATCCTCCGCCAGAGGGCGCTGTTCACTGCAGACATGCAAAAACAGGCTCCTCCCGGCCCTTCATATACCTAGGGACCTCCCACAAATCCCCAGCATTGAAAAGCAGTGAGAAAAGAAGCCAGGAGAAACCAACCACCAAACTGGTAACAATAGCAATGATAATCACCATACAGGGGATCCAGAAAAAATGTAAAACCAGGGTGGGGTGGAGCAGGACATACTGTATGCGTATAATACCAATTCTACAGGTGAGTATTTCACAGAATTGTATTATTCTAAGCATACAGTACGTCCTGCTCCAATATAATAATTACATGTGGGACATCCAATAGTGTCCATAAAGTAGGGTGGGATCCCCAACAAAAAAGGCACAGCAGACAGTAAAGGCGCTGTCACCTGCAAAACTTTGCTACCAAGTACGACATGAGCAAAAGCTCTAACGTCAATCTCATAACAAAACCTTTGAAAAGGTATGAACAGAAACAAGCAGCGGTCTAGCAACTTATTCAACAGAAAACCTGGTGCTGAAGGGCCAAAGGTACCCAAACACCAATAGAACTGAATAAAAAGAGAGGGAGATTCTTCCCCCTTAAAGGAATAGGCCAGTGTAACGGCCTAACCAGCCCAAAGGCAACAGAAGCCTCAGTAAAACTTAGAACTCTCCCCAACGGGGTATTGAAACCTGGTCTCCCGCCAGACAGGCAGGGATACTGACCACTACACCAACAAGGAACAGCAAGGAGCCGAAACCTTTACTCAGGACCAGAAAGACAAACCATCCAAGTAAGATCAGTCCAAAGGGCGCATAGCCCCTGGAAGCAAACGAGATCAGGCGCATACGTATGGAGACGCCCGCAGACCCCAAGGGGCATCAATCCCCCTAAGGGACAAGAAACAACCAGGAAAACATCAATACCCGTTGAGGGAATGTAGACCCCCTTACTTCGACATTACTAAGAATAAGGCCCATAGGCAGACAAAAGGACTTAAATAATGACCATAAGACACCACCTTGGCCAACAGGTCCGGCGTAAGACGGAATGCCACCAATCATGGTGTGTATGTATATACATATACACACATATACACATATATATATATATATATATATACATATATATACATATATATACATATATATATATATATATACATATATATATATATATATATATATATATATATATATATATTGAACGAAGGCTAACTAAACAGGGCCACCTTCTCAGGCACACGTCTCACTGAAGCAACAGCCCCGGAAGGGCAACTTGACCAACGAAACAGCTCAGACAGCATCCGGAAAAAGTCCCCAAGGAACAACCCGCAAGGCAAACAGAATGAAAATTGATCCCAACAGGGATTATAGAACTGCTTGGGAGGTGCACCTGAGCAATACCCAAGAGAACGCTTAACAAGGAAGACTGAACAAGACTTCTTACTGGAAGGCAGACAGGACAGAACCTGAACCTTCAAAGTACATAGATGGGGAGCCAGCCCCAACCCATGCTGTATGAACTCTAGAACCCCGGGAACAGATAACGTCCAACAGGGGAGAGACCAAGACTCACGCCAATCAATATGGGTACACCATACCCCATAGTAGACGGAGGAGGAAGAAGAAAGGAAGCTTGCTCCTAGCCCCCCATAGACCAAGTCACCCAGAAGATAAACCCGTCTCCAAAGGGTGAATGAATCAGCTGTCAAGCCCTCAGACTAGAACCTGTAGATTGGGGCGACATAAGAAGAAGGAGCCCGACAAGGGCAGAACCGTACTCCTGAGAGAGCGTACAGGTCCGATGACCTCAGCAGAAAACATCTGCGAACCACAGTCCACTAGGCCGCCCAGGGGCCATCAATCTCACGGGTCTCTTCATCAGCGCAACCGTGCGCAGAACCCCACCAGGCAGGGTGAATGAAGAGAAGACATTTAAATAGAATGTCCAGACATAAAAATTACTAAGCCCCCACGACCAGAGTCAGAATATTCTGGGGCAGTAAAAACAAGGGCAGAGCCCCAGTGATATTAACGGAACCCAACAGAGCCCCCTTAGTTGGCTCTCAGAGGGACACCAGGATAGCACAACCTGCCACTAAAGGAAATTCATTGGAGCGAATACCACTGAGATGCAGGAACGTTGACCCCCACCAAGATCAAAATCAGAAACCTTCCAGGAGAATCATCCTGCTCCAAGGTCCAGGCTGATAATAAATATAGGCCACTGTCCTCCGACAGGCCAAGAGATCCCCAAATAGACAGGTCCTGAAGAGGAGTATTCCAGCAAGATAGAGCCAACTGAAGGCTCACTGTTTCAACAAAATCAGTAGGCAAGATGGACCCTCCAAGGGACCCTACCTAGGAACCACGGGGGATTTTTAGAAGAAAATCCCCCCCTCGTCAACCTGCGAGACTAGGTACCAAAGGTGACCATCCACAGGAAGATGCAAGCAAAGAAGGGGGTGCCCCCTGACAGGGTCCTTGAATTTAACCAGCTCAAGAGGAACCCCCGTACCAAGGGGGAACGAGCACAGACCTAGCTCCAGGGGTGCTGGAACCCCATCCATGATTAATAACCTACTGTGCCGAAGAGCCCAAGGGCTCTGAATATAAGGGACATCATCTGATCTGCCACCAACGGGCCCACCAGCTGATTTTATCCTGCCTGGTGAAAGAAAGGTGTAAGCAAAGAGGGACAGAGCACATGTAACCAGGAGTCCACTTATTGCCAAGGAAGAAGGTACAAGCCTGAACCAAATCCAAGGGACGGAGAAAGCGAATAAGGGACAATGAGGGATTGAGGTGACAGAGCACCCATTCAAATGACTCCCAAAGAACACCGCTAGCCGAGTGATCAGCGCGGCCTGACGTAGGGATTGTAAGTAAGAAGGACGACCAGATAGATCCTTGTGCGGACGCCCTCTTGTCTTATCAGAGACATCACCCCCATCAGTGCCTCAGTGAGCACAGGGAGCGGAAGAAGGGCCCAACAACCAGGCCACAATCAGCAGTGTTGGCCCTCCAACACTAACCTGTAAGGACCTCGGTGTCCCGGAGACACAGGGGTGCTAAAAATACCATTTTGTGAGTACTCACCTGAAAAATGGATATTGTTGGTGTGCCACACACCCCGCTTCACTTTTAAATATTCATCACTTAATGGGTTAACTCGCCGCCAGGTGACGTAGTGCAGAGAGGAAGTCTTGTAACGAGCCCCCTTCCAGCCTATATATACCCGGTACCTCCCTTCAATCACCAGTATATTAAAAAGCAGAAAGACAAGGTACCAGTATTCCACCGGTAACCTCAAAATCAATTTTGATATAAATAAAAAGGCTTCACCATATAAAGGCTTCGGTAATACCGAAAAGGGTGGGAGTGAAGCGGGGTGTGTGGCACACCAACAATATCCATTTTTCAGGTGAGTACTCACAAAATGGTATTATTCTTGGTGTGCCACACACCCCGCTTCACTTTTAAATATTCATCACTTAATGGGACATCCAAAAGCAGTGTCCACAAGGGAAGGGCATCTCAAGGCCAGGTGAAGCATAACTTAAATGACTGCAGTCTGCAGAACTTTGCGGCCAAAAACAGCATCCGCTGAGGCCCGCACATCAACTTTGTAAAACTTGTTCAACAGAAGCTTGGTGCTGAAATGCCCAAGACGCCCCAACAGCGCGAGTGGAATGAGCAGTGATACGAAAAGGGGGAACTCTTCCCTTAGAATAGGCCGCAGTAACGGCCTGACGTATCCACTTGCTAATGGCAGATTTGGCTGGTGCCAAACCCTTCTTAGGCCCATGGGGCACAACAAAAAAGGAATCCGTCCTACGAAAAGGAGACGTGATAATCAAGTAGTACTTAACACAGCGTACTACATCCAAACAATGCAAAACCCTCTCTTGTCATTCTTAGGATTAGGACACAAGGAGGGAAGAACAATATCTTGGTTCAAATGAAAAGCAGAAACAACCTTAGGAAGAAAGTCTGGCTTGAACCGAAAGACCACTTTATCCTGATGCCTCTCAAAGTAAGGCGCCTGGATAGACAAGGCCGCCAACTCTGAGACACGCCGGACCGAAGTGATCGCTACCAAGAAGACAATCTTCTGAGTCAGGGTAGACAAAGCAATATCTTGCAAAGGCTCAAAAGGAGGAGCCTGAAGAGCAGAAAGAACCAAATTCAAATCCCAAACAGGGAGTAATGGTTTCCTGGGAGGCCGCACATGCGTAACCCCCTGGAAAAAAGTTTTAACTAAAGGCTTAAGCGCAACACGCTTCTGAAAAAAGATAGATAAGGCAGAGACCTGCCCTTTCAACGTACTTAGCTGGAGACCAGAGTCCAGCCCTGATTGTAAAAACTCCAGAATCCTGGAGACCGAAAAGACCCTACAAGGAAAAGATCTTATCTCACACCAAGCGATATAGGCTTTCCATGTCCTATAGTAGGTGATGGAAGAAGACCTCTTCCGGGCACTGATCAAAGTCTTAATGACTGAATCAGAAAGATCCTCCTTCAGGATGGAGGTTTCAGCAGCCAGGCCATCAAAACCAGCGCTGGTAAATTGGGGTAACACAATTGACCCTGCGTGAGCAGATCGGGCCGAAGAGGCAGAACGAACTGGTCCACTGCCAGCCGAACGATGTCTGCGAACCTCACTCGTCTTGGCCACCTTGGGGCCACGAGAACGGCGTACACCTTTTCCAGAGCCAACTTCTGAAGAACCCTGCCCAGCATGGGCATCGGAGGAAACAGGTATAGAAATCCCAGAACTCCCCAGTTCAGGGACATGGCGTCCACTGCCAGAGCCAGAGGATCCTGGGAGAGCGACACGAAGCTCGGGAGCCTGTGATAGTGATGAGGGGCCAACAGGTCCACCTCCGGAGTCTCCCATTGGAGACACAGTGAGCGAACCACCCGAGGATGAAGAGCCTATTCTTCCATACGGGGAGAGCCCTTGCTCAACCGGTCCGCTACCTGTTTCTTCACCTCTGGAATGTAAACCGCCGAGAGACAAGGAACATGGAACACTGCCCAGGTCCGGATCAGGGACACTTCTCTGAGAGTACTCAGACTGCGAGTCCTTCCCTGAAGACTGACGTAAGCAACTGCTGTTTGATTGTCTGAACACATCTGGACCGGAAGGCCCAGAACGTGCTGAGTCAGGAGAGCAAGCACCTGACGGATGGTTCTCAGTTTCAGAATATTGATGGGTAAGTGGGGCCCTTGAGGTCCCCACTGCCCCTGAAACTGCAGCTCCTTCCAGAATCTGCCCCATCCCGACAGACTGGCGTCCGTGGTGACAATTTTCCAAAGGGGGGTCAGGAAAGGACTGCCCTACACAAGATTGGTCGAGACCAACCACCACAGGAGGGACTGCCGTACACGGGAGGACAACTGGAAGGACTGATCCAGCGACTGAGGTTGCTGGTCCCAAAACGCTAACAGAAAAAGCTGAAGCGTTCTCGTGTGAATTTGGGCAAAAGGAAGAAACACTCTGTGTTGATGAGAGTTCAGGCCGGGATGAACCGACCCATCGAAAAGATTGGAGTAGAAAACGAGGCCCATCTCTAAGCGCGGCCCCGGCCGGATGACCGGTATCTCTAACAGATCCCTTACCGACGCCAGGAGCCCCTGCGTAGCCAAAGGAACGATGGGCACCGAGACCGAACGAACCGTGAAGGAGGGTGAGACTCGAATTCCAGGTCGTAACCGGCCGACACTACCTCCTGGATCCATCTGCCTGGAACCACTTGGTTCCAAACCTGGGAGAAGTGTCGCAATAGTCCCCCCACCCGCACGGGTGAGGGCAGCCCCTCATTGCTGAGTGGGCTTATCAGCAGGTTTGGGCTTGGTGCCCCAGGACTGAGCGGGCCGGCCACGGCCCCTCCCCCGAGTCCAACCTGCACCTCTGGTAGCGGGAAAGGAAGCACCCCTGCCCGCTCTGAATCCTCGAAAGGAGGGCCTACCAGAACCTGCCCCCCTAAAGGGAACACAAGGCTTCTTGCGTTGTGGCATCTTACCACCCTTTGCGACTGAATCAATTTTCTCCCCAAACAGACGCAACCCCAAAAAGGGGAGAGCTGTAAGCACCCTTTTAGAAGCCGCGTCCGCTGACCACTGACGCAGCCATACTGACCTGCGAATAGCCACCAGCATAGCCGCTGCCTTGCTACTCATAGCCAGCGCATCGTCCTGAGCGGCCAGGACATAAGACACAAAAGATTCACACTGCTTAAGCGCAGTAAACTGTTTACAAGCGGGATTAAGATCCTCATATAGCCCCTGAATTAAGGACTTAATTGCCAATAGAAGAAGGGCTGAAGCTGACCCGGAATAAATAAAACCATGGCGAGCGTATTGGTCAATCCGACGATCTTCCCCATCCTTAGGGACAGTGGTCTCAGCAGACTGTACCATAGCCGTGCTGGAGAGCCCTAGCACAGGGGTATCGACGTCAGGAGGGACAGACCAAAGCTTCACCAATTCTGGCGGAAAAGGATAACGCTTTTCCCAACTGGAAGGAATTCCAGATAACCGCGTGGGATGTTCCCATTCCTTAAGAACCACCCTCTCAAAGTGGTGTTGTCTGGGAAAAACCCAACGCGGCTGAGGCTCTTTAAACAACTGACCCTTTGGCAGGGCGGCCGCCTCAGGTGGATCTAAATTCAAAATTTTAAACATTTGAGCCAGAATGGAGGGGGTGTCAAAAACAACCCCCTCCGACCAATCGCCAATCACATCAGCCTCAAGCTGACCTGCAGGCTCATCTGACTCCAACAGGAATTCATCCTCGTCTGGGGATCCATCGGACCATTCCACAGGTTCACATAACTCGTCCTGTGGAGCCGAAGGTACCGGAGTCAGGTGCCTCCGTTTTGCAGCGGCCTTTAACGCTGCTTTAACGGGCACTACTTTCCGGGGGCTGGGCTGTGCCGCCGCCTCAGAATGCTAATCCCCACCTTTGACAGTGTCATGCGGGGTCCGGAACAGGGAGGGAGAGGTAGGAGATGATGAAGGATGCGATGGGCCCGCAGCCGAAGCAACGGACTGGCGCGCAATAATACCATTTTGTGAATACTCACCTTGTAAAATGGGTATTATAAGTATGTCACACACCCCGCTTCAAGATAATCATTACATGTGGGTAGTATGGTCTGAAGAGGGCGATCTGCAGAGATGATTGGAGGAAAGAAAAGCCCCTCCCAGTCCATAAATACCTGGGACCTCCCACTCATTACCCAGTATAAAGAAAGCAGTAAGGTAAGGGACCAGGAAGAGCCAAATATTAGTCATAACAACGCAAAGTTCACAAAACGAAGGATCCAGAATACAAAAGGGCGGGTTGAAGCGGGGTGTGTGACATACTTATAATACCCATTTTACAAGGTGAGTATTCACAAAATGGTATTATTCTAAGTATGTCACACACCCCGCTTCAAGATAATCATTACATGTGGGACATCCAAAAGCAGTGTCCATAAAGGGTGGGGATCCAAAACAAGGCATAAAGCACAACTTAAACTACTGCAGCCTGCAGAACTTTGCGGCCAAAAACAGCATCCGCTGAGGCCCGAACATCAACCTTGTAAAACTTTGAAAACTACGAAAGGCAGACGTTACCACCAAATAGTACTTCACAACTCGAACCACATCCAGGGAATGCAGGACCCTCTCCTTTCCGTTACTGGGATTAGGACACAGAGAGGGTAAAACAATGTCTTGATTTAAGTGAAAGGCAGAAACCACCTTAGGAAGGAAATCCGGCTTAACACGGAAAACCACCTTGTCCTGATGTCTTTCAAAATACGGGACCTGAATGGACAGAGCCGCCAACTCAGAAACACGCCGAACAGAAGTGATAGCTACCAAAAAGGCCACCTTCTGCGTAAGGGAAGACAAGGCAATATCATGCAAGGGCTCAAAGGGAGGACCCTGAAGAGCAGAAAGAACCAAATTCAAATCCCAAAACCGGAATCAGAGCCTTCCTAGGGGGCCGCACGTGCGTAACCCCCTGGAAAAAAGGTCTTAACCAGCGGATGAAGCGCAAAAGATCTTTGGAAAAAACACCGCCAGGGCAGACACCTGCCCCTTCAGAGTATTACGTTGGAGCCCTAGATCCCAACCGTGTTGCAGGAACTCCAGGATTCTAGAAATAGAGAATTCCCTGAAAGGGAAAGCCCTAGTCTCACACCAATCAATATAAGACCTCCAAGTCCTATAGTAAACGGAAGAAGAAGACCTCTTCCTAGCGCTAATAAGAGTCTGAATAACAGCATCAGAAAGACCTTCCTCCTTCAAGATGGAGGTTTCAGCAGCCACGCCGTCAAAGCCAGCGTTGGTAAATTGGGGTAACGTAGATGACCCTGTGTGTGCAGATCCGGCAGCAGGGGCAGAACGAACTGATCTTCTGCTAACCTTACCACGTCTGCGAACCAAACCTGTCTTGGCCACCTTGGAGCCACCAGAAATGCTGACACTCCTTCCAGAGCCAGCTTGCGCATTACTCTGGCTACCATGGGAAACGGAGGGAACAGATACAGAAACCCCAGATCCCTCCAGTTCAGGGACATGGCGTCCGTCGCGAAGGCTAGCGGATCCTTCGCCAGAGACACAGATGCCGGAAGTTTGTGATTGTGACGGGAGGCAAAGAGGTCCACCACCGGTGAACCCCACCTGAGACAAATCGAGCGAAACACCTTGGGACTGAGAGACCACTCCCCCTTGCGGGCTGACCACCTACTCAGAAAGTCCGCCTCAGAGTTCTCTACTCCCGGAATGTGAACTGCCGAGATGCACGGGACGTGGCTCTCCGCCAAGTCCAGAATCAACGACACTTCCCTGAGGGCACTCCTGCTGCGAGTCCCTCCCTGGTGATTGATGTAGGCAACCGCCGTCCGATTGTCTAACCGAACCTGGACCGGCAAGCCCTGCAGGTGATGAGTCAAACGAAAAAGAACCATTCTGATGGCTCTCAATTCCAGAATGTTGATAGGCTCGTGGGCTTCCAGGGCTCCCCACAATCCCTGAAATTGCAGATCCTTCAAGAAGCCCCCCCCCATCCTGAGAGGCTGGCATCCGTGGTGACCACCTCCCAACGAGGAGTCTGAAAAGACCTGCCCTTCAACAGATTGGTTGAGTTCAGCCACCACCTGAGTGGTCGGCGAACCCGGGGAGACATCAGAAAGAATTGATCCAGCGACAGAGGAGGTCTGTCCCAGACAGACAATAGATGGAGTTGTAGCGTCCTCGTGTGAAACTGGGCAAAGGGGACTGCCTCGAAGGAGGCCACCATCAACCCCACCAGTCTCATTCCTAGCCGAATGGTTGGACGAGGAATGGACATGAGCGACCGAATCAATTCCTGAATCAAAAGAACCTTGGATTGAGGAAGGAACACTCTGGCCTGATCTGTATCCAGAGACATTCCCAGAAAGGATACTATCCTGGACGGGTAAAAGGAGGACTTGGGGTAGTTGATCACCCAGCCGAACCTCTACAGAGTGGATATTACCATCCTGGTGTCCAATTCCGCTTGGCTGAATGACGATGCCATGATGAGGAGATCGTCCAGATATGGCACTATGCGAATTCCCTGCGCTCTAAGAAGAGCCATCACCCCAGCGAGCACCTTGGTAAAAACCCTTGGAGCTGTGGTGAGACCAAAAGGAAGAGCTACAAACTGAAAGTGCCAATCTTCCACCACAAACCTGAAGAATCTCTGGTGCGCGGGAAAAATCGGAACATGGATGTAAGCGTCCTTGATGTCTATGGACGTCATGAAGTCCCCCTGACGGAGAGCGCGGATAGCTGAACGAAGCGTTTCCATGCGAAATTTTCGCAGCCTGATAAACCTGTTGATGATCTTCAGATCCAGGATGGGCCGGATAGAGCCATCCTTTTTGGGGACCGTGAACAGATTTGAGTAAAATCCCCGACCCGGATCTGATAGGGGCACTGATGACCTCTATCTCCAGAAGACTTGAAACCGCCTCCCGAAGCCACTGGGCGGCCCGTGCGTCCGGGGGCACCCTAGACCTGAAGAAAAGCAGAGGAGGACAGGACTCGAACTCCAACTTGTAGCCGGAAGACACGACTTCCCGGATCCATTTGTCCGAAACCTCCCGATTCCAGATCTGGGAGAAGTGCCGCAGCCGTCCCCCCACCCTCACTGCTGAGTAGGCTTGGCCGCGGGTTTGGGTTTTGATCCCCAATTGTATCCTGAGCGGGCACGTCATCTGCCCCTATTCCAGGAATCTCCTCTTGTAGAAGGGAAGGAAAATCCTCTTCCCGCTCTAGATCCTCGAAAGGAAGGAGTGAAAGAAGCCGCACCTCGAAAAGGGCGACGCTGCTTCTTGCGTTGAGGTAACTTACCAACCTTAGCTACGGAGTCCAACTTTTCACCAAAAAGTCGTAACCCCAAGAAGGGAAGAGACGTCAGCGATTTCTTTGACCCGAAATCAGCCGCCCACTGGCGCAACCAAACAGAGCGCCTGATAGTCACCAGCAGAGCGGAAGCCCTGCTACACATCATCAAAGAATCATCCAAGGCAGCTAACATGAAGGACAAAAACAACTCACAACGTTTAAGTCCCAGAAATTCGTCACTGTCCGGATCCAAACCAGAAGAGGACAGCAAGTCCCTGACTACTGACCTGGTAGCTACCACCAACAGTGATGAGGCACAAACAGGCCGTATGGCTGCCCCAATACTGGCAAAGCCGTGACAAGCCATCTGGTCAATGCGTTTATCCTCACCATCTTTAAGAGAGGAACAATCAGGGTTATTTAAAACGGCTGAGTTGGATAACCCCAGAATTGGTGCGTCCACTTCGGGGGGGGGACGCCCAGCGCTTAACCGTATCCGGAGGGAAAGGATATCTTTTATCCCAAATCTGAGGAATGCCTGGGAGCCGAGCCGGCCTCTCCCATTCCTTGGAAATAATATTGTCAAAAAGCCTTTGATTAGGGAATTCCAATCGCGGCTTGGATTCCTCATAAAAACTCCCCTTGTTGATGAGGAGCAACCTGAGGGGGAGAAATAGCCAAAACCTCAAACATCTGGGCCAGTACGCTAGGAGTATCCGAAGAACTCCCTAGACCCCGCTTGGAATCAGCACCAAATTGCTGATCATCCTAAATATCAGATTCCTCAAATAACTCTCCTTCCTCTAGAGGAGAGTAATCTGACCAATCCAGACGATCCACATCGTCATATTCAAATGCCGGTGTGACCGGTGACAAATGTTTTCTCTTAGCCGGCGCCTTTTTGGCAACCGTGGCAGAAATGTATTTTTCAATATTGGCCAATCTAGCACACACATCAGATTGCAACTCCCCATCCATGACAACGTCACATGGGGCACGGGTCAAGGTGGGAGGGGGAGGGGATGAAGCCGGCGGTGCTGACCCAGAAGCCTGGGGTCCTGACTGCCGTGTAATAGTCTGCTGTGCACATGGTATACATAGAAATACATCATCCCCTGTTAGGGATACCCCACAGCCCATGCACCTCCGGGATTGCCCCGAGGGGAGCCCGGTATCCGGGGACGCCTCCATAGGTGAACTTTTTGATAGTCGCAATGACCAAGGGAATTACGCGTATAAGCAACCCGGGATGCCCTTTTAAATGTCCCCAGTGGGAGGATTTAGGAAAAAAGGAACCCAATTTGAACCCAGGGACCCTAGGACCGGGAGAAAACCCTTTAACCAATGTAGGTCCACCTGAAAAACATAATTAAAAATAACCCCATAAACATTTCAATGTATTTAAAGTAAATATATATATAGATATATATATGAATAAAACAGGGGCCGACAAGGCCACTCACGGCTGAGATGGCGTCCACACTCCACACTGAGGAGAAGAGGGAGAAAGAGAGAAGGGGGCGTGGTCAGCGCGGATCGCGCATCGCGCATCGCGCTTTGATCCGCCCCCCCTTCCACCACAGAGCAGCTAGAACAAGAGCCGGAAAGGCACCGCAGTGGCGCCAGTAACACGGGGGCGAGCCGCAGCGACGCGCCTGGCGCTCGGCCCCGCCCCGACAAGGCCACTCACGGCTGAGATGGCGTCCACACTCCACGCTGAGGAGAAGAGGGAGAGAGAGAGAGAAGGGGGGCGTGGTCAGCGCAGATCGCGCATCGCGCTTTGATCCGCCCCCCCTTCCACCACAGAGCAGCTAGAACAAGAGCCGGAAAGGCACCGCAGTGGCGCCAGTAACACGGGGGCGGGCCGCAGCGACGCGCCTGACGCTCGGCCCCGCCCCCAGTATGCGCTCGTGAGGAAAGATGCAACCCTCCACTTAACAGCTGGGAGACGCCACGGCAATAGCCGCCGGCGCATCTCCCAGCTTAGTCTATGGGACCGTTCTGGCTGCGGTGGCTGCAAGCACAGGGGCGGGCCGCGGCATCGCGCCAAACGCCCGGCCCCTTAAATCCTGAGGTAAAGAGAGTTACCTCACACAAAGAATTCTGAGGTACCAGCGCTGTGACAGTCGCGGCGCCGTCCCAAGTGCACACAAAACACACCACACAAGTAAAAATGGCATGTGATAGAGCTCAAGATGGGGAACACAATGAGTCCAGTTCCAAAAAAAAAAAAAAAAAAAATAGGAGAATGTCAAGAAAGGTAGAGGACCCCCCCCCCCCCCCCCCCCCGCTAGGGAGAAGGGACCTGAGAGGGGGAATCACCCAGGGATTAATGGCCAGGGGACAGGGCATCCCAAACCGGGGTCACCAACCCGGATAACCGTCTACCCTCTTGTATAGGGTCTCACGGAGGAGCATTTGCTCCTAAGCACTTAGTGTGCTTTTCTACCTCACCCGGAACGCAGCCTTGGGCTGGGAGGCATGTATATTTGGGAATATAAAAGAATCCGGGCGGAAATAGATAAAAAGCAGGCCGGGAGTCATCCCGGCTACCTGAAATCCCCCTGTGCAAGGAGGAGACATCTTCTGACTTGCTCGCCGTCCTGCAGAGATGAAGACTGGGTAATGAGTGGGAGGTCCCAGGTATTTATGGACTGGGAGGGGCTTTTCTTTCCTCCACTCATCTCTGCAGATCGCCCTCTTCAGACCATACTACCCACATGTAATGATTATCTTGAAGCGGGGTGTGTGACATACTTAGAATAGTCTGCTTTGCACAAGGGATGCAAATAAAGACATCATCAGCTGGGAGTGGAACCCCACAACCTACGCACCCCCCGAACGGCTCAGCAGAACAGTTTCCGGAAATTACGGAAGCCTCCATATGGTGATTTATGGTATTCGCAATACTTGGGTCTTTTAAGGCATAAGCCAACCCGGGATGCCCCTTTATTAGTAAATGTCCCGGAAGGGAGGATTTTTTTTTAAGTTAAGTTAAGGTCCCCTTTAATAAACTATATATATATCTATATATAGTTTATATATACATGCATTAATAGATATCCCAATAAATAGCCAGGCAACATAGAGCCGGAGGGCCACCATAAGCAGGGATCCCGGGATCTGTAAGGAAAAAGAAACCCCAATCAGATCCTCACATGTGTATAAGAATCATATAGGCATGGCACCAAAGTGCTTTTAAACATGAGCAAAATCATGCCCCCTAATAAAAAATGACTTCCCACCATATCAAATACAAAAAGATATGCACTTCCCACTTAACGGCCCCAACGGGTGGGGCCGCTTACCTGGCCCAGCGAAGGCAGCAGCCGGAGAGCAAGACTGCAGCCAGCAGCCACAGCACAGAAGACTAAGTGCGGCCGCGCGCCCACGCGACTTCCTCCTTTGAAGGGAAGTGAATGCTGGGCCCGCCGCAAAACGCTGCATGACGCCGCCGCGCCCCCGATGCCGCGTCACCGGGACCCGCCCCCCTACGCCAATCAGTACAGCCATTCAGCTGGAGATAACACCAGATGGGCCACTACACGTGCGCCCAGGCAGCGGAGGGGGGAGGATAATAAAGACCGCATAGCGCAGCCTATGCAAATAGAGTACATAAAATGCCAGCAGGGAAGGGGGAAGGGGGGAAGGGCCACTAAAGCAACAGTCTGCTAAGAAAAGCGGCCAGCCACCTACCCAGCGCGGTCTGCCATTCAAGCAGACCTAAACCAAATGAACCAAAGGTATACACATGCTGAATAAACTTAATGCATAACATGAACACACACACATGTTGAAATAAAGTGATACAAGTGAAACACACATACTTAAAGCACACCCTCAAACCCCCCCCCCCCCCCCCATAGTGAAGGGAGAAGGGACCGTAACGGGAGAGTAAGGGGCTACGGGGACCCTCAGGACAGGGGCATCCCATTTCCGGATCACCATGCCGGATAGCCGCATTGCCCCACGCATGAGGTCGAGAGGTAGGAGATAAGCTCCTAGGCACTTAAAGTGCCATCTACCATTTGCCCGGTGAGCAGCCTAGGCTGGGAGGCTTCCATTCCACCATTAAGGTATACACACACAAACCGGGCAGAAATAGACCAAAAGGATGGTGGCGGGGTAAGAAAACCCCGGCCTACCTGTAAGCAGGAGACTTCAATCTTCTGTCTTGTCGTCAAGCAGAGAGAAAAATACTGGTGATTGAAGGGAGGTACCAGGTATATATAGGCCGGAAGGGGGCTCGTTACAAGACTTCCTCTCTGCACTACGTCACCTGGCGGCGAGTTAGCCCATTAAGTGATGAATATTTAAAAGTGAAGCGGGGTGTGTGGCACACCAAGAATATAAGCAACTCAGAATTCCACAGACGGCAAGAGGCCTATTGGATGCAGGGCGCTGGAAGCCCAACTCAGAGATAGCATGTATAACTGCCTGGGACTATCAATTGCTGAACCCATGGAGGTCAGAATGGGCCAGACTGCCTCATCCTTAAGGGGAAAGTGGAAACAAACTGGCGTAGAGGCCCCAGCCTCTGTCTGTTAAAGGCATCCTGCAAATGACCCTAGACCTAGCAAGCCAGGCAAGGCCTGCACCAACACCTGAAGAAAGACAGGGACCAGAAGCACCCTGACAGTCTCGGGAAAGGACCGCCCAGCAAACTCTATCCTGCATCCGGAGGAACTACCTCCTGGAACCAACAGAACGAGGCAAGACGCCTCCTGATGGGAGCAAGGTGCCGTGGCCATCCACTCACCCAGGCGGGCAGGGGGCATCCCATCATGCTTGGGGGGGTTTTGGAGAAGGATTGTGACTTAGCCCGGCCGGAGGGCCCAGGACGTTGTCTGCCGCTCCTGGGGCAGGAGTCTGCACAAGCCCCCAAAAAGGGCACCCCAGGTTCTTGTGTAACACTATGGTATGGAGGGGTATCCTTGCTGCGAGGGGGCCAAGACGGGCCCCAAACAGGCATTGCCCTCTAAAGGGAAGCCCAGTCAGAGTTCTTATAGCAACCTCGTCAGCACCCCACTGTGGCAGCCAGAGCAAGCAACGTATAGCCACCACTAGGGCAGAAGTCCTCGCACACATTCTCATGGTGTCATCCAGAGCTAAAAGGATAAATTTAACAAAAATATCACAACTGGAGAGTGCATTAAACACCTCCCAGGGTAGATCCTCAGGGTGATGCTCAAGCATCTTTCTTATGAGGGTTCTAGCGGCCACTGCAGCGATGGCTGCGGCACAGACCGGGCGCAGCGCCGTTCCTGCACAAGCAAAGGGGTGTGAAGCCAGCCTATCGATGTGCCGGTCCTCGACATCCCGAAGGGTGCTATAAGCCGGGGCAGTAAAGAAGGGGGGGTTAGGAACCCCAATGATGGGTGCGTCCACCACGGGGGGCGATGACCAACAGTTAACCACCTCAGGGGGAAAAGGGTATTTCCAATCCCAGTCCCCTGGAATCCTGGAAGCTTAGTGGGGCATTCCCATTCCTTGAGTACAAGAGCATGAAAGTGAGCCTGCTCGAGAAATTCCAAGCGCGCAGTCACCGTATGGAAACGCTCCCCTCTCGGCTTGGGAACCGCACCAGGGAGCGAGATAGACAGGGCCTTAAAAATCTTAAGCAACAAACCATCGGTGTCAAACTGGCCCCAGTCTTCCTGGCCCGAATCGTCATGACCCCTCGGCCTCTCCTCAGAGGAACCTGGGTCAGAGAACAGTTCACCATCGTCAGACGGAGTACCATCACGCGGAGAAGTAAACTCCTCCGATCCAATAGCAAGGGCAGAAGCCAGGGGCGTCAAGGGCAGCTTCCTGCCAGGGCCCAAACGTTCGGACCACCCCGCAACAATCTGGTCAGCCGTTGGCCTTATAGAAGACACATCAGTCTGTAACTCCCCGCTTGTATGCGACTCAGCAGGAGCGAGATCTAGGCAAGGGGAAAGGGGATTATCGGAGTGAGGTGCAGCCACAGGCGCCGCTTGCAGGTCCGGTGCTTGCTCGGCACATGGTGCGCAGACCCGTGCTCTGCCAGCAACGGCATGGGGGAGTCCAGACACTACACACAGCCGGTCTTGTCCCCGAGGGACCCCGGTTATCTAGGCACAGTATGCCCGTAGGGATTTACGCAATCATGGATGCCCCAAAGACCCGCTGATTAATGTGGGAGAATTGTAAGTAGGCCCGCTAAATATCTATATATATATCTATATATGAGGCCAGGAGAAGCCACCGGAGACTAGGCGTCTGAAAGACAAACGGAGAAGAGGTGTCAAGGCCATGCGCAGCTGGAAAAACATATAATACAAAGACACCCGCGAGGGCACTTACAGACCAAAGGAGGAGGGGGACCGTCACCACGCGCGCGAAGATCGTCAAAATGGCGCCCAGCGAACCTCAAAGGGCGGGCTCAATGCTCGGTCGTGACGCGGAGCGCACCGAGTCAAGTCCCCGCCCACCCCGAAGAGCGCGGAGCTCTGAGGTAGTAGTCAAAGCAAGGATAGAATCACATACGCATTTTGTAAAGGAAAAGCCGTAGCATCTAGACGACGCTGCCGCCCGGTGCAGCAAACTATGCAGTAAAGGAAAGGACAAACGTACGGCGGCAGCCAAAACAGAATAAAGAGCAAGCAGCGCGGCTCTGACACCCAAATGTTAATAAAGGGCAATAATAAGGCCATAAACGTGACATTACAGTGCACTGGGACCGCACACACATACACCCCCCCCCCCCTTTCTTTTCCCCCTAACCACTGGGGGAAATGAGGGAGGGTGGCGACCCTATAAACAGGGTCCACCGCTAATCAGGGCACGGGGCAATAATGCGGGAGGGGCATCCACTAGAGGCTCACCATCAGCCTAACCGCCTAGCCTATGGTGGGGGATTGCGGTGGAGCGTAGCTCCGTGAGCACACGAGGTGCTGCCTACCTTCACCCGACCAGCGCAGCCCAGGCTGGGAGGCACATCTTTATCGAAGTGGACGGGTGGTAATAGTCCTGCAGGGCCGCAGGCTGTAAAAGCCCCGCTCACCTGCGAAAGAGTGATACTTCATGTCTTCGCAGTAAGCACTGCAGAGAAATCTGGGGATTTGTGGGAGGTCCCTAGGTATATGAAGGGCCGGGAGGAGCCTGTTTTTGCATGTCAGTGAACAGCGCCCTCTGGCGGAGGATTACCCACGTGTAAGTATTATATTGGAGCAGGACGTACTGTATGCTTAAAATACATGGGGCAACAGATGCCGCTTTCTACCAGGGCCCATTCGCTCTGAGAGCTCCCCAGGGAGAGAGCGAGGTGGGGGCAGAGCAGCAACAGGCGCACCCAAGGCATGTCTAGCAAGGGGGGGGGGGGCAGTGGACGGGAGGGGGGTTGGGGAAGGCCACAATAATAAGGCAGGAAGGGGCATCCCACAAGGCTCACCGTAGGCCTGAACCGCCTACCCTTGTAGGTGCAGGGATTGCGGTTGGAGCAGCGCTCCACAAGCACCTGACCCTGGTGCTGTCCTACCTTCACCCGAACCTGTCAGCCGAGGCTGGGAGGCAGTGGGTCCGGGACGGGTGGGAATAGTCCTGCAGGGCCGCAGGCTGGTAAGCCCCACTCGCCTGCGCAATATAGAGCGCCATCTTCTATCTTCGCAGTCCAGACTGCAGAAGGAAACTGGGAATGTGTGGGAGGTTCCTGTCCTTTTATAGGGCCGGGAGATGCCACATCTTCTCTGCAGTCCACTCCACCACCTTGTGGCGGGATATCCCAAGCGTAAAGAATTTAGTGAAACAGGACGTGCTGTATACTGGAAATTATGAAAAGTCTGGACACTGGTAAAAAGATACAGCCCATTACATGCTTTACATTTCTCAACTAGTCAAAGTAGAGCATCAAATGAACCTGCAATTCTTCAATACCTAAACAGACAACCTTAAAGTGGACCAACACCCAGGGGGGATCGGCCCGGGAATCTATAAGATTCCTGGGCCGATCAGATCCCTCCCCGCGGTGCATCCGAAATCGGGATGTCCCGTATAGTGAAACCCCCCAGGACGCCCACAAACCTTACCTTAACCCCTTTCCAATGGCGCATGCGCAGGCCGCGTCTCGCGCTTCCCTCTAGCAGGGTGCGCACCCGCGCCGGCCGTTTGTGAATGGCCGGCACGCTCCCTGTTAGAAGGAAGCGCGAGACGCGGCCTCCAGCGCTCAGAGCCGCTGTGGTTGGACGCCGCTTGTACGTGCCTACCACAGCGGCTCTGAGCTCTCTGACTGGACGAGCGCCCGCGTAGGAGCGTGGGGAGGTGAGTGTTTACGGGCGTTCTGGAGGGTTTCACCCCGATCGGGGTGCCCCACCGAAGTGGACCAAAACCCAAGATAGTCAAAATCCTGGGTGTTGGTCCACTTTAAAACTATTGGCTAACCTTGGGAGGAGAGGTTAAAGCATTGGCACATCCTTCATAAGCATTGTACATCAGTTTATCCAGGTTCTCTAGGTACTGGAGAAGCAGCACCAGACGTAATTGATTGTTTGCATGCCCCTCATCATTTTCTGCAGTTGTCCACTGACTAATGTCTTGGTCTGGATTCAAAGTGTGAGCTGCCAGACTTCGGATTATACCTTCAAGAAAGAAAGAAAACAAAAAAAAACACTTTGAATGCCTCAGCCAACAATTAAATTACAATTGATCTTATTTGAGAAAATGTGCAAATTATAAATACGGAATGTGTACGTGAACCCAGCATTATATCAGCAATTCAGGTGTTAATAGGGCACCACATGGTCTAATGATAACAAACTTGTATTGCAGCAAGGGGCAGTTTCGGCAGATGTGGAGCTTATGGTTTCCACAGTTAAAGAGGACCAACCACCAGGATTTTCACTACCTGGGCGATTATTCCACTCCAGTGGTGCCCCGCTGTGTGAAACAAAAACTCTAAACTCTACCTTAGGGCCCATTCAGAACCAGGTGAAAATTTACACCTGGTAGACAAAGTCCATGGCAGTTCTCTCCTTAAAAAAAAAAAAAGAAAAGTGAGAATTCTCACCTGGCTCTGACCCAATTGAGGCATGTCAAATTGTGATGCCTCACAAAGAGGGAGACCACTGGTGTTCTAGTCTTATAAGTGCTCTACTGGTGGTTGCACCTCTTTTACAATCCTAAACAACAATACTGTACCTTCAATAGTTTGGAAAGTATCCTGTGCCCTTCCTAAGGGAGTCCTTAATTTGGACAGGACAGTGAACTGAGCGGCTTCCCATACAGCCCACTGCCACAGGACAGCCTCGGTCTTCAGCAGATTTCGCGGAATGAGTGCAGAGTCACGTTTATCCAGCCTTTGGCAGCTGTAAAAAAGCCTCTCCAGCCAATTCTCCTTTCTGAAAGATAACAAAAATGAGGAGGGGAGGAACAAAATAAATAAATAAATAAATGAAAACAGTATTGCTGATCGCATAACAGACAGAGCAGTGTAAAATAAATATATTTAATTAGATATATGTCTGTGGTCCTCTTCAATCACAAAGCAACTCAAGGACAACATCTCATAGGCAAAACACCAAGGTCCACACAAGGTTGTTAAATTATTGAGGTCAAGTTTAGATGGCTGATAGGGGCATACTTTGCCCCATGTAAAAAAAGCAGTCATCCTGGTGAAAATAGTTTGGCATTTTGCAATGCTTTCCATATGTATGCACAAAGCCACCAGAAAAGGTGCCATTTTTGTGACTGCCCAAGGTGCCCATTCAGAACAAAGCGGTCAGGAGACTGAACACCATGCTGGGATTCACTAGACCAACTTAGACTAGACCTCTTACGAGACGAGCATAACAAATTGTAAGCTTCACAGTTCAAAGTATTTTTTGTTAAAGACGCAACAATGGATGTAGTCAGCCCAATTCATAGTCATCCTCAGTCACAAAGCTCAGAACCACTGTTATAGGAGGATAAGTGATCTTACCCTGATCTATGCATGCTGCTATACAGAATAAAACTGATGATGTCTGAAAAATCTTGAGGATGGAAAGTGTTGGTGGGAGACTTGCTCATATGGTTTCTGATTGCAGTTGATATTTCCTGCATTTCCGCGTGATCAGAATTACTGGAAATTGAAAAAAATGAGGAATAATCAATGTAAATTCATGTTTAAGGACACATGAGTGGTTATTCTTTCATTGCTAGTTTTGTGCGTGGTCCAGGAGAATGGAAACTGCTACAGCAATCCTTCTATTCCAGATTTGTCTAGTCTGCTGGTGGCCCAGACCCCCTGCACTCTGTTTATCCAAACCTGTGAAGGGGCTGGAGACTGAATCAGCAGAACATCTGGTTTCTTTGTAGATATTGGGGGGCATGGATTCCTCCTGGCACAACAAAGGTCAAAACGTTTGTAGGAAAAAAGGCAATTCTGTGATACTCGCCTGTAGAATTGCTTTCATTTCCGATCCATTCCAGCCCCTCCAGAAGTCATCACGAATAGGTAGCTCCGCCCACAAGGGGGCGTTGACTGCAAGATGAGAGATGTGGCCCCCCCTGGCTCCCTATAAAGGCAGCTGCCTCCCAACCCAGGCCCCAGTAATTTAAAAGCAGTACTCAATAGAAGAGGCAGGCCGGGAGGTCCAAAAAATAGGAGACCATGTTACTTTACATAGCCTCCGCTTGCACTCTCTCGTAAAATCTAAAATTTGTGTAACTCATGCCCTATGAGCAATAATGGTTCAATCACCATACACAGGCATGCAGGACATAATAAACCTCAAGGGCGTGGTGGACGGGCTGGAATGGATCGGAAATAAAAACAATTCTACAGGTGAGTATCACAGAATTGCTTTTTTCTTTCCAATCCATTCCAGCCCGTCCAGAAGTCATCACGATTGGGACATCCAAAAGCATAAAAGCAAAGTGTCCATATGGGCAGAACAGCAGGTCGTTCATTTCACTACCGCCTGAAGCACCTTTCGGCCAAAAACAGCGTCAGCTGAGGCCCTGACATCCACCTTGTAAAACTTTGTAAAAGTATGAACAGAAGACCAAGTAGCAGCCTTGCAAACTTGTTCCACAGAGGCCTGGTGCTGAAAAGCCCAAGTAGCACCAATGGCTCTAGTAGAATGAGCTGTGATCCGAAAAGGGGGTTCCTTCCCTCTGGCAGAATAGGCTTGTACCACCGCCTGTCTAATCCACTTACTGAGTGTGGACTTGGCTGGTGGCAATCCCTTCCTAGAACCCTCCGTTAGAACAAAGAGCAAATCCAATTTCCTGAAGGATGCAGTCGCAGCCAGGTAATACCTTATGGCTCTGACCACATCCAAAGCATGGAGAGTCCGTTCTTTGGGATTAGCCGGTGCTGGACACAAGGTGAGACAACTTCCTCATTAAGGCGAGACAACTTCCTCATTAAGGCAAGACAACTTCCTCATTAAGGCAAGACAACTTCCTCATTAAGGCAAGACAACTTCCTCATTAAGGCAAGACAACTTCCTCATTAAGGCAAGACAACTTCCTCATTAAGGCAAGACAACTTCCTCATTAAGGCAAGACAACTTCCTCATTAAGGCAAGACAACTTCCTCATTAAGGCAAGACAACTTCCTCATTAAGGCAAGACAACTTCCTCATTAAGGCAAGACCACTTCCTCATTAAGGCAAGACCACTTCCTCATTAAGGCAAGACCACTTCCTCATTAAGGCAAGACCACTTCCTCATTAGGGTGAAAAGGAGAAACGACCTTAGGCAAAAAATCCGGCTTAAAACGAAAAACCACCTTATCTCTGTACATCTCAAAATAGGGTGGTTTCATACATAGCGTGGCCAGCTCTGATACGCGACGCACCAAGGTGATCGCCACCAGAAAAAACACTTTGAGCGTCAGCATAGTCAATGTAGCATCACCCGGGAGAGCAGATAACACCAGATTTAGATCCCACACCGGTAAGACTGATTTACGCGGTGGACGGACATGGGTGATGCCCTGGAAAAAAGTCTTGATCAATCTATGATTGGCAATGGACCTCTGGAAAAAAAAAATGGATAAGGCCGAGACCTGACCCTTGAGGGTGCTCAGCTGGAGGCCAAAGTCTAGACCGCTTTGTAAAAACTCAAGGATATTTCCGACAAGGAAGGCTCCTGGCCTTGCACCAAGCGATATAGGCCCGCCAAACTCTGTAGTATATCATGGAAGCCCTCTTCTGTGCCTAAATCATTGGCCTTGATTCACAAAGAGTTGAAAAAACTCACGGTAGTAAAAAATTCAATTCATGAGAAAAAAGCCTGAGAATTTCACTGTTAGTGAATCACCAGATAAAGACAATGAAAGTCAATGGCACTTTTTTACTCCTGAAAAAAAGTATTTACATTTTTACCCCATTTTACCTTTAGTAAAAAGTGCCATGGACTTTCATTGTATTCCTATCTGGTGATTCACTAACAGTGAAATTCTCAGGCTTTTTTCTCATGAATTGAATTTACTACCATGAGAGTTTTATTCAACTCTTTGTGAATCAGGGCCATTGTGTGAATATCCGTGGCTGATAACCCCTTCTCCGTCAGGATGGAGGTTTCAATAGCCAGGCCGTCAAAGCCAGCGTCCGTAAGTTCGGGTGCCGTAGTGACCCCTGTGTGAGAAGCTCTGGATCGTCGGGCATGATGTAGCGATCTATTGACATCTGAGCTATGTCTGCAAACCAACTCCTCCTTGGCTAAAAAGGAGCCACCAGGATGGCTGGTACCCCCTCCTGGAGCGGAAACGGAGGGAATGCATACAGAAGATTGAACTCCGTCCAAGGAATCGCCAGGGCGTCTGTTGCTATGGCCAGAGGATCTCTTGAGAGAGACACGAACCCTGGAAGCTTGTGATTGTGTCTGGACGCAAAAAGATCCAAGTCCGGTTGACCCCAGCGGATGCACAGAGCTTGAAAGGTCTTCCTGCTGAGGGACCATTCCCCCAGGCGCAAGGAGCTCCTGCTCAGGGAGTCTGCCTCCTGGTTCTCCATCCCCAGGATGTAAACCGCCGAGATGCAGGGAACATTCTCCTCTGCCCAATTCAGAATCCGGCTTACCTCCTTGAGGGATCTCTTGCTCCGAGTACCGCCCTGGTGGTTGATGTAGGCTACAGCTGTCTCATTGTCTGAGCGGACCTGAACCGCATGACCTCTTAAATAGGGGATCACAAGCAGCAGGACAAACCAAATTGCTCTTAGTTCCAAGAGACTTCGGACTCCACTGACCCTGGATCTTCTGGGTCTGCCAAATGCCTCCCCAGCTTGTAAGACTGGCATCCATGGTAACTATCTCCCATTGGGGAGTCCGAAAGCACTTGCCCACCAGCAGGTTCCGAGAATCCATCCACCCCAAGAGGGACTGCCTGGTCGGGGGGGGGGGGGGTTGCCCAGACGCACCGATGGCTGTTGACAAGCCAGCAAGGCCTGTATCTGTGTCTGGAGTCCCAAGACTTTCTGCTGCGGCAGAAAGACCTCGACTTGAATGGTGTCTGGGTAATCCCCAGGAAGGATCTCACTGTTGTAGGTGTGATATGTGACTTGGGGTAGTTGATCACCCAACCGAAGGCTTCCAGGTTTGACAGTACAGTCCGGGTGTCGCTCTCGGCCTCCTGAAGGGACCAGGCCGAGATCAGAAGGTCGTCTAGATAGGGTAATACACGAATACCTTGACTCTTCAGGATAGCCATGAACACTCCGAAGGGGAGCACCACAAACTGGAAATGCTGATCCTCCAGTGCAAACCTCAAAAACTTTTGATGTCCCTGAAAAATAGGGATGTGCAGATACGCGTCCCTGACGTCCACCGTAGTCCTAAAGTCACAGGGCCAAAGCGACCTCACCGCCGACCGCAATGTCTCCATGTGGAAATGTCTGAGCTTTTATAAATTTGTCGAGACCCTTTAGGTCCAGGATCGGCCGCAGCGATCCGTCCTTCTTGGGGGCAGTGAACAGGTTGGAGTAGAATCCCCAACCCTGCTCCTGCCGGGGCACATGGCAAATCACCCCTATCCACAGGAGGTGCTGAACAGCTGCTCTCAAAGCCTCTGATTTTAGCAGATTTCGGGATGTCCTTGAACACAAAAATTTTGTGGGTGGTCTGGCTGCCAGCTCGATCTTGTAAACTGACACCACCTCCTGAATCCAAAGATCCGAGACGTGACGTCTCTAGATTGGAGCAAACAGCAGAAGTCGTCCCCCCCTCATGCCTGAGTAGGCTTGGCTAGGGGTTCGGGCTTAGCTCCCCAGGCGGGGTTGGGACGGCTGCGGGACCTACCTCTGCCCCGGGTATCTCTGCGGGCACCGGAGAATGAAGAACCTCTTCCCCCCGGAAGGGCCGGTAAGAAGAGGAGTGCCGAAAGGGCCGAGTAGGCTTTCTTCTTTGAGGGAGCTTACCATCCTTGACCAAAAGGTCCAGTCGCTCCCCGAACAGCCGACCCCCCACAAAGGACAAACCTGTGAGGGACTTTTTGGCGGCCGCATCAGCCAACCACTGCTTCAACCACAGCGAATGGCGTAATGCAACAAGCAAGGCCGAAATTCTGGCACCGAGCCTGACCACATCATCCATGGCAGTAACAACAAAGCCGATAAAATCCAAACAGGCCCTGCCACAAGCTGCTTAACCTTTTTCCTCGTGGCTAGGGAAACCATTGCCGTGGCACACGCAGGCCGTAAGAGGGAACCAACAAACGTAAAAGCATGGCAAGCCAACTGATCCATGCGTTTGTCTGCAGGGTCTCGTAAAGAAGCATTGTCAGGTGACGGCATAACCGTGGTCTTGGACAGACCTGAAACCGGAGGGTCCACCTCGGGAGGATGAGACCACAACCTAATCAACTCGGCAGGGAAAGGATACGGTCTATCCAGGCCCTTAGGAACCGATGGTAGCTCGTTGGGCCTCTCCCACTCCTCAAGTATCATATTCGAAAAATGCGGCTGCTTGGGAAAAACCCGCCGCTGTCTTTCAGGCTGAAACAAATCACCCGTTTTCCTCTTGGCCATTCTGGGAGGAACAATGTGCAAGGTATCAAAAACGGAAGAAAGCAAACTTTCCATATCATCCGGAAGGAAGGAATCCTCATCCGAGGAGGAAGCAGAGATGCTGTCGTCTCCAGCTGAGACACTCAGAGTGGGTCATCTGGTGACTCACCTTCCTCTGCAGAGCCCAAAGAATCATAAAAATCATCATCCGAGCAAACCGGCTCCAAATGCCACTTCTTACTCGAGGCCTTTTTAGGGGCTGCCAACAAGATCTGTTTCTCAAGGCTAGCCAGCCTATGTGCAAAATCAGTGTGTGTCCCCTTGCTGGCTCCCCCTTCACTAGGGGCTAACTGCAGCAGCGGAGGATCCTGAGAGGCTGGTGGCAACGTAGGACTAGGGGCAGGAGCGACCGCCCGCTCATGGTCCAAAACAATGCCTCTGGCGCAAGATTAACAAATTGTGCTGAATCCGCCCAGGGGATTCCTTCTGCACAAGGGGCAGAGCCTGTGTTGCCCAAGTGGGGTGCCCGGCTCACTATCCCCTGATGCCTCCATTATGGTGATTCTGAATGAAAAATAATTTGTTAAAGGCTAATAGACACTAATGGCCTAAGCCTAGTAGCCGATCCCCCTTTTTAACAATGAGGACCGGGAGAAACCACAACCCTCAACCTTCAGCCCACAGTCTGAAATCAAAAAGAGAAAATACAGTAATTAGAATATGACCCATACTGTCATGTATAACACAAACACATTATAGCAAAATACATGGAAAAAAACTGTGACCGTAAATATTACATAAAATAAGCATTTTTCCCCTTTTCCCTTTAAAAGGAAATGAAGTAAGAAGAGGGACTCACGACCGCACTGAGCAGCGCTATGGAGAAGAGAGGGGCAGCTAAGCGCGAGGGATACTGCCAGCTGCGCCACAGCAACCCAAAGCAGCGCGTGCTTCTAGAAGAATCCGGCCGGGGGAGCGTCGGCAAGTGTCGGATGCCATCGCGCCCCCCCGATCAGCGAGGAGCCTGCGGGGCACACCTGCCCGCATGCGGCCCGCGCCCCTGCCCGGGACCACCGCACGGCGAAGGAACGAGGAAGGTAAGTATGTGGGAGGAGCGGCAGCGGACCGCTCCTCGTCGTAGCGTGCTATGGCGATGGAGCTCTCCACCGCTACCCCAGTAAGTAGCACCAAGCACGCACATATCACAACACAAAACACAATAAAGCATGTGGGAGAAGAGAGGGTATATATAAAAAATATATATAGTGGTTTCCCAGCAGGCTCACCATAAGATGCCTGCGGCCGACCTGCTTTTTGTAAGAAAGCCTGCGGCCCAGAGCCATGTGCTCTGCCAAAACGCCCCAGACCCCGGTGTTTCACCCTACCGTACACAGATCCCTGGTAAACAGCCAAAGCTGGGAGGCAAGGTTGGGTCAGAGGAATCCGTTGAAATAGGGTCCTGCAGCCGGCCGACAGGCTAGGGGGCCCCACTCTGCTGCTAAAATCTTGAGAGTGTAAGCCATCCTGTGCAGTCAACTGCAAGAAGAGAACTGGGGCCTGGGTTGAGAGGCAGCTGCCTTTACAGGGAGCCGGGAGGGGCCACATCTCTGATCTTGCAGTCAACGCCCCCTTAGGGGTGGAGCTACCCATTCGTGATGACTTCTGGAGGGGCTGGAATGGATTGGAAAGAAAAACATTCACGTCTGGAGTTCTGAAGCAACCTCAATACCTTTGGATTCCTGGACATAGATGCCTTGACAAAGTCCTCTAAGCTGTGAGATCCACCAAAACGATTCAACCCATGAGGCTAGCATTGGTGGAGGGGACCAATCACTCTCAGCGGCACTGAATTTAATCACCTCCTTTCAACTCCTTTCTAACCTTTGATAGTAGAATACAAACCATGTCTAATGACAGAGAAGATCATCCTGTTTAGAATGGCCAACTACAATTATCAGGTATAGAACTGAGCAAAGGGAACCACCTCTGTAGCACTTCCAACTTAAAGTGGACCAAAACCCAGAGATCCGCCCAGGAATCTATATTGATTCCCTCCCCCCGGGACATCCAGAATTGGGATGGCCCACCGTGTGAAACCCCTATAACCCACCTTCTTTTCCGGTCCAACAGCACATGAGCAAGCAGCAGCTGCATCCCTGCTATCTCTCCTTCAGGGTGCATGCCCACACCAGGCATTTGTGTATGGGCGGTGCGGGCAAAATCCTTGTTAAGAGGGTAACGTGGGGGGCACGGCTGTCAGCACGCTCGGATCGTTTTAGACGAGCTCCTGGACGAAAGGGCTTGAGCAGCTCCAAGCCTGCTGATTGAAGAGCGGACGTGCATGTGTTGTAGGACCAGGAATGGGAGAGTTTGTTCTGGCGACCTGGGGGGTTTCACACAGTGGGGTACCCAAGGACCAAAACCCAGGATAATCAAAATCCTGGGTTTTGGTCCACTTTAACCCTTTAAGTGCCAGCCTACCTAGATTTTTTGTCACGCTCTGTTGCCAGACTACTTTTCACGTTTTTGCGCTACACATGTTAAACCTTGATTTTTGAAGGGATTTCCAGGGATTTTTCAGGAAAATTATATATTTTTTTTTTTCAGCCTTGAGTCTGGGCTTCAACATGAAATGTCTTGCTTGGTCTTTTTTTAGTGTATTATCAATACTTTTGGGTGAAATATGTGCAAAAAAAAAAAAAATCTTTGTAGTGTTTTTTTGTAATAAAAAATGTAGTTTGTTAAAAGACTATTATTGCGTTGGGGAGGCAGGCAATGGGGGGCTGAGGGTTTTGGCAAGTCACCCGCTGGCCGCAGGTAAACCTTACCAGGTTTAAGTAAAAAAAAAAAAAAAAAAAATACACAGACACAAAATTCTTTATTTATTCTTTTTTCACTTATACTTACCTGATCCCGTGTCCCGCGCCGCTGCAGATGACAGTTGTCAGTAGTGATCGGAGCAGGGAGGGTGGGAGGCAGGGAGATCAGAGCCTCTCTGCCTCCCACCCTCCCTGCTCCAATCGCTACCGACAAGTGACAGAGTGGAATCCGGTGCCGGTATATGAGGAGCAGGATGACGTCATCCCGCTCCTCCCACAAGTGGGCAGAGCTAGGGGTGGTGCCAGCACCGGCCGAAGAGGATGGTGAGGGCCCGTTTCTGCGTGGAAAGCCCGGGGGGGGGGGGGGGCTGGGGGTGTAAATCGGAGCCCCCCCCCCCCCCGGTGAAGAGAAGACCCGCAGAGAGCGATCATGCTGTGAGGAGAGTACTGACATTAAACTTTTTTTTTTTATTCTTGCAGATGGCGGCGGCGGAAGCGGGGGGGGGGGGGGGGGGGGGCTATTCCGGGCCCCCTCCTGAAGATCAGCGGCCCGGGGCGGAAATCGAACAGGTGATCCATGTAGAGAATCGCTGGCACTTTCACACGAGGGGTCAGGTAAGTCTGTATGTTTTTGACTTTTTTTTTCATGGGGCTCTAGAGTCAGCTACGTGAGTCTCACGCAGCTGCCACTTAATGGTTGGAGAGGCAGGCAGCTACGTGAGACTCACATAGCTGGCACTAGAAGGGTTGAACCCGACCACCAAATTTTTTTTTTTTTTTTTTTTTTTTACAAATGGGTGTTTACTGTGCAGGGGAGAATCCTGAATGTCAGCGCCACTTGGCGATATTAATGCTCAGAAAAGCAAGCTTTATCTTTCAACTCTGTCCCCCCGGGCAAATCACATCTTGTGTCATTTTTGAAATTACAAGTACATTTGCAAACTTTTAAGCTCAGCTCACGTGTAAGTGCAACACAACAGTAATAACAGTCTGAACATTAGAAATGAAATGCCATACTACCTCAAAACAATGTCTAAAGGAATAGACTTCAGGAGTTTCCCAAAAGCTTGTCTGATCCGCGTTCCACTGGACACAAGCTGCACACGGCACACATCAATGCACCTAGGGGAAGACAATCAGATTTTTAATGAGCCAACAAGAGGACCTCCAGTCAATATAGAGCTTATATTGGAGCAACAGCCTTGCACATTTGGAGCCTCCTATCCCAGCCGTGAGGCTGAACTCAACCGGCATAACCCCACAATGCGCAGCAACAAGAAACTTCCTCTTTGCAGTGGGTCTTTAACAGAGATTTACATAGAGGAAGCACATAAAAAATGACACAAATGAGATCGCTGGTGTAGTGTTTTTAAAACACGCAAAGAATAACGTGTTAAGAACGACACCAGTGTTTTCATCTTGGTTATTCATAGGTAGTCATATCTGTTGAGGACTCACTGACAAGGGAGTAGAAATAAAATTCTGTGATTACTCACCTGTAGAATTGGTATTATGAGTATACAGTACGTCCTGCTCCAGATATAGTACTTACTATCGAGTATTACTCCGCCAGATGGCGCTGGACTGCAGAGACATCGAAAATAGGCTCCTCCCGGCCCCTCAAATATCCAGGGTCCTCCCACAAATCACCAGCATTGAAAAGCAGATAATGAGAAGCCGGGAGAATTAAAACAACCCAAACTATTAACTATAACAATGATAACAATCACACAGTCATACAGGGGATCCAAGATAATGCAAAAACCAAGGGTGGGGTGGAGCAGGACATACTGTGTACTCATACCACCAATTCTACAGGTGAGTAATCACAGAATTGTATTATTCTTAGTATACAGTACGTCCTGCTCCAGATATAGTACTTACTATCGGGACATCCAATAGCAGTGTCCATAAAGTAGGGTGGGATCCCCAAAGCTAACAGCAGACAGTTTAAACCACTGCTGCCTGCAGAACCTTTCGGCCAAAAACAGCATCAGCTGAGGCCCAAACATCAACCTTGTAAAACTTGGAAAAGGTATGAACAGAAGACCAAGTAGCGGCCTTGCAAACTTGTTCAGCAGAAGCCTGGTGCTGAAAGGCCCAAGAAGCACCAATAGCACAAGTAGAATGAGCCGTAAGGTGGAAGGGAGGATACTTCCCCTTAGCAGACTAGGCCTGAATCACAGCCTGACGAATCCATTTGCTGATAGTAGACTTGGCAGGAGCCAAACCCTTCCTAGGACCAGAAGGGACCACAAAAAGAGCATCAGTCTTTCTGAAAGGTGCAGTAGCCACCAGATAGTACTTCAGACACTTCACAACATCCAAAGAGTGCAAGACCCTCTCCTTAGCATTACAAGGATTAGGGCAAATGAAGGGAGAACAATGTCCTGATTCAAATGAAAGGCAGACACAACTTTTGGCAGAAAATCTGGCTTGAAGCGAAACACCACCATGTCCTGGTGTCTCTCATAGTAGGAGGGGCTGAATGGAAAGCACCGCCAAATCAGACACACGCCTAACAGAAGTGATAGCCACCAAAAAGACAACCTTGAGAGTAAGAATGGCCAGGGAAGCATCCTGCACGGGTTCAAAAGGAGCACTTGGCAAGGCTGACAGAACCAAGTTCAAATCCCAAACAGGCACCGTAGTCTTATGTGGGGGGCGCACATGAGTCACCCCCTGGAAAAATACCATTTTGTGAATACTCACCTTGTAAAATGGGTATTCTAAGTATGTCACACACCCCGCTTCAAGATATTCATTACCTGTGGGTAGTATGGTCCTGTAGAGGGCTTCTGCAGAGATGATTGGAGGAAAGAAAGCCCCTCCCAGTCCATAAGTACCTGGGACCTCCCAGTCATTACCCAGTATAAAGAAAGCAGTAAGGTAAAGGACCAGGAAGAGCCAAATATCAGTCATAACAACGCAAAGTTCACCATATGAAGGATGCAGAATCCAAAGGGCGGGTTGAAGCGAGGTGTGTGACATACTTAGAATAATACCATTTTGTGAATACTCACCTTGTAAAATGGGTATTCTAAGTATGTCACACACCCCGCTTCAAGATATTCATTACCTGTGGGACATCCAATAGCAGTGTCCATAGGGTGGGGATCCAAAAACAAGGTATAAAGCACAACTCAAACTATTGCAGCCTGCAGAACTTTGCGGCCAAAAACAGCATCCGCTGAGGCCCGCACATCAACCTTGTAAAACTTTGAAAAAGTGTGAACAGAAGACCAGGTAGCGACCTTGCAAACTTGCTCAACAGAGGCCTGGTGCTGAAAAGCCCAGGAGGCCCCAACCGCACGAGTAGAATAAGCAGTAACACGAAAGGGAGGATCTCTCCCCTTAGCAGAATAGGCCCTAGCCTCACACCAATCAATATAAGACCTCCAAGTCCTATAGTACACGGATGAAGAAGACTTCTTTCTAACACGAATGAGAGTCTGAATAACAGCGTCAGAAAGACCTTCCTCCTTCAAGATGGAGGTTTCAGCAGCCACGCCGTCAAAGCCAGCGTTGGTAAATTGGGGTAACGAAGATGACCCTGTGTGAGCAGATCTGGCAGCACGAACTGATCTTCTGCCAACCTTACCACGTCTGCGAACCAGACCTGTCTTGGCCACCTTGGAGCTACCATAATTGCTGTTGCTCTCTCCAGAGCAAGCTTGCGCACTACTCTGTCCACCATGGGAAACGGAGGGAACAGGTACAGAAACCCCAGATCCCTCCAGTTCAGGGACATGGCGTCCGCCGCGAGAGCCAGTGGGTCCTTCGCCAGAGACACAAAAGCCGGAAGTTTGTGATTGTGACGGGAGGCAAATAGGTCCACCGCCGGTGACCCCCACCTGAGACAAATTGAGTGAAAGACCCTGGGATTGAGAGACCATTCCCCCTTGCGGGCTGACATCCTGCTCAGAGAGTCCGCCTCCGTGTTCTCCACACCTGGGATGTAAACTGCTGAGATACACGGGACATGTCTCTCTGCCCAGTCCAGGATCAGAGACACTTCCTTGAGGGCATTCCTGCTGCGGGTTCCTCCCTGGTGATTGATGTAGGCCACCGCCGTCCGATTGTCCGACCTGACCTGGACCGGCAAGTCTCGCAGTTGATGAGTCAAATGACAAAGAACCAACCTGATGGCCCTCAATTCCAGAACATTGATAGACTCGTGAGCTTCCAGGGGACTCCACAAACCCTGAACTTGCAGATCCTTCCAAAAGCCCCCCCATCCTGAGAGGCTGGCATCCGTAGTGACTATCTCCCACTGAGGAATCCGAAAGGATCTGCCCCTCAGTAGGTTGGTTGAGTTCAGCCACCACCGAAGCGAGCGGCGAACCCGGGGAGACATCTGAAAAAGATGACCCAGCGACTGAGGAGACCTGTTCCAGACCGATAACAGATGGAGCTGAAGTGTCCTTGTGTGAAACTGAGCAAAGGGAACCGCCTCGAATGAGGCCACCATCAAACCCACCAGTCTCATCCCTAGACGGATGGACGGTCGAGGCATGGACATGAGCGACCGAACCAACTCCTGAATCAGAAGAACCTTGGACTGAGGAAGGAAAACTCTGGCCAGATCTGTATCCAGAGACATTCCCAGAAAGGATACTGTCCTGGACGGGTGTAGTGAGGACAGGGTAGTTGGGGTAGTGGGTTGGGGTAGTGGGTAGTTGATCACCCAGCCGAACCTCTCCAGAGTGGATATTACCGTCCTGGTGTCCAATTCTGCCTGGCTGAATGACGGTGCCATGATGAGGAGATCGTCCAGATATGGCACAATGCGAATCCCCTGCGCTCTGAGGAGAGCCATCACCCCAGCAAGCACCTTGGTGAAAACTCATGGAGCTGTGGTGAGACCGAAGGGAAGAGCTACAAACTGAAAGTGCCGATCCTCCACCGCGAACCTCAGAAACCTCTGGTGTGCGGGAAAAATGGGAACATGGAGGTAAGCGTCCTGAATGTCTATGGACGTCATGAAGTCCCCCTGACGAAGAGAATGAATAGCCGAGCGCAACGTTTCCATGCGAAACCTTTGCAGTCTGACGAACTTGTTGAGAATCTTTAGGTCCAGTATGGGCCGGACTGAGCCATCCTTTTTGGGGGCCGTGAACAGATTTGAGTAAAAACCCCGACCCCGGTCTAATGAGGGAACTGGGCAAATGACTGCCATTTCCAGAAGACTCGATACTGCCGCCCGGAGCTGCTGCGCAGCCAGTGCCTCCGGGGACACCCGAGACCTGCGGAAACGCGGGGTAGGGTAGGACTCGAACTCCAGCTTGTAGCCGGAAGACACCACTTCCCTGATCCACCTGTCCGAGACCTCTCGGATCCAGACCTGGGAGAAGTGCTGTAGCCGTCCCCCCACCCGCACGGGTGAGGGCGCCCCCTCATTGTTGAGCGGGCTTGGCCACAGTTTTGGGTTTTGAGCCCCAACTGTATCCTGAACGGGCACGTCCTCTGCCCCTATTCCAGGAATTTCCCCTTGTAGAAGGGAAGGCGAAACCTCTTCCTGCTCTAGATCCCCGAAAGGAAGGAGTGAAGGAAGACGCTCTTCGAAAGGGGCGACGTTGCTTCTTGTGTTGAGGTAGTTTGCCCCCCTTGGCCACGGCATCCAGCTTGTCTCCAAAGGGCCTTAACCCAACGAAGGGAAGAGCTGTTAGTGACTTTTTTGACCCAAAGTCAGCCGCCCACTGGCGTAACCAAATTGAACGCCTGATAGTAACCATTAGAGCAGAGGCTCTACTACTCATCATCAAGGAATCATCCAAAGCGGCCACCATGAAGGACAAAAACACCTCACATTGTTTTAGTTCACGAAATTCCTCACTGTCCGGATTCAAACCGGAGGAGGATAACAAGTGTCTGACCACCTTTCTCGTAGCCACCGCCAACAGCGATGAGGCACAAACAGGCCTTATTGCTGCCCCAATACTGGCAAAACCATGACAAGCCATCTGGTCAATGCGTTTATCCTCACCATCCTTAAGAGAGGAACAATTTGGGTTGTTCAATACGGCTGAGTTGGATAACCCCAAAATAGGGGCGTCCACCTCGGGGGGAGACGCCCAGCGCTTAACCGTATCCACTGGAAAAGGATACCTCTTATCCCAACTTTGGGGAATGCCTGGGAGCCGGGCAGGCCTTTCCCATTCCTTAGAAATAATATTATCAAAATGCTTTTGATTAGGGAATTCCAACCGCGGCTTGGATTCGTCATAAAACTCCCCTTGCTGTTGAGGAACCTCCGCCGGAGGCGAGATAGCAAGCACCTCAAACATCTGAGTCAGAACATTAGGAGTATCCAAGGAAGTCCCTGAGCTCCGATCGGAATCAGCACCAACAAATTGCTGATCAGAAATATCTGAATCCTCAAATAATTCCCCTTCTTCTAGAGGGGAATAATCTGACCAATCCAGGCCGTCCTCGTCATCATCATATTCAAAATGATTAACCGGTGATAAATGCTTCCTCTTAGCAGGTGCTTTCTTGGCAACCGTGGAGAAAATGAATTTTTCAATACTGGCCAACCTGGCACACACAGATTGCGACTGCCCCCCCCCCCCCCGTGGCAATCTCACACGGGGCACGGGTCAAAGTGGGAGGGGGAGAGGATGAAGCCGGCTGCGCTGTCCCAGATGCCTGGGGACCGGACTGTCGTGTAATAGTCTGCTGTGCACATGATATACATAGGAAAAAATCATCCCCTGTTAGGGATATGCAAAAAAATACACAGAGCTAACTTAAACTAATAATGTCCAAGGACTAAAATGTCCAAAATAGTGAACTGATCCTTCAACCAAAAAGTGCAGAAAACATTCATGTAATCTTCCTATATTCTTCAACCTTATCCCAAGGTGCATGCACACTCCTCAGTGCTCTCAACACCCCTATGTGCAAATTCTTACCAAACGGGTATCTTGATCAACGCCTCTCAAGTAGAATAATAGTTGAATATTTTCCACCAGCCGCTGGACACCCGGTTCAATTAAAAATCATTCCCATCCAGCTTTAGCTCCCATAGAATAGGCGTTTATAGCATAATCATTCAGGTCATACAGTCTGTCAGCGCTTTCGGGGGAGCGGTCGGTCTCTGGAGTGTTCTGCTGGCTGGAGCGGCCGCTGTGACAAGAGGCGTCTGAGGAACTGAGATTTACCGAGGAGCGGTCATCGCACTCGCCACCTGCCATACAGGTGTCTAAAGGACCTACAAACAAGCTGGTCATCTGCTGATAAGACTGTTTATGATGCATCCTGAATGATTATGCTATAAACGCCTATTCTAAGGGAGCTAAAGCTGGATGGGAATGATTTTTAATTGAACCGGGTGTCCAGCGGCTGGTGGAAAATATTCAACTATTATTCTACTTGAGAGGCGTTGATCAAGATACCCGTTTGGTAAGAATTTGCACATAGGGATGTTGAGAGCACTGAGGAGTGTGCATGCACCTTGGGATAAGGTTGAAGAATATAGGAAGATTACATGAATGTTTTCTGCACTTTTTGGTTGAAGGATCAGTTCACTATTTTGGACATTTTAGTCCTTGGACATATTTTGGACATTTTAGTCCTTGGACATTATTAGTTTAAGTTAGCTCTGTGTATTTTTTTGCATATTTCATTGGAAAGTTTGGGACTTTTTAACACGTTGAGCTTTACTAAAAGATTTCACTTGTTTATGTTTAATTGTTCTATTTGGAAGCGTGGTGTTGCACATTTGTATATAATTTTTTGGCCCCTGTTAGGGATACCCCACAACCCATACACTTCCGGGATTGTCCCGAGGGGAACCCGGAATCTTGGGATGCCTCCATAAGGTGAACTTGAATAGTCGCTATGAGTGAGGGAATTACGCTATTAAGCAACCCGGGATGCCCTTATATTGTCCAAGTGGGAGGTTTTGTAATAAATAGCAAAAGTACCCAGGTACTCTAGGACCAGGAGAAACCTGAAAAAATTCCTGGCAGTTCAGCCTGAAAAACATAGAAAAAGACAGTAAGAAGTTCTCCCTATATAAACCTATATCTATTATACCTATATATATACATATATATATATGCAAATATGTACAGATAAGCAACGGCCGCAGGGCCACTCACTGAGTCTTTGGGCGCCAATACACTGTGTCCTCTGCCTGAGGTAACACAGATCAGAGCGGGAGACGCAGCAGGGGGGCGTGACCAGCGTGGATCGCGCGCTGCAAGGCTCCACCCAGCAGCTCCAAACTCCTAAAGGGCGCGGGCTGCGGCCTCATACCGAAGGCCCAGCCCCGCCCCCTCACTGAAGAGCATGAGGGGAGAAATCCTCCACTCAGCTCTGAGGTAAAAATCCAGCACCTGTCTCAGCTCTGAGGAAAAAAACCCAGCACAGTGTCTGTCAGACGTGAGGGGAAGCTCCCCTCCATTAACACTCGCGCACCGGTGCCGCAGGCAGCCGCGGCACCGGGCGCATAATAGAGCCGGTAGCAGCCCGCATAACAAGCGGAGCTGCTCCCCGCTCGGTCACGCTACCAGCTCCAAACTCCTAAAGGGCGCGGGCTGTGGCCTCATACCGAAGGTCCGGCCCCGCCCCCTCACTGAAGAGCGTGAGGGGAGAAATCCTCCCCTCAGCTCTGAGGTAAAAATCCAGCGCTCTGTCAGCAAAAAAGATTGCAACAAGTTTACATTATAACTATTCATACCAGAAAAGTAAACATTTTAAACAAACATTTCAAATAAATCTATTTTCCAGGCGCCCCCATAGAAAAACACCAGAAGCTGAATAAGAGGCCTCCACACAACTAAAAAAGGGGAATAGGCCATTTAAGGGGAAAATTAAACTCTTGGACAGGGCATCCCAAACCAGAGTCACCAACCCAGTATAACCGCCTACCCTCTTTATAGGGTCTCGCGGTGGAGCATAGCTCCTGAGCACCTGAGGTGCTGTTATACCCTCGCTCGGACAGCAGTCAAGACTGGGAGGCATTTAAATAGCTATATATTAATAAAGGGAATAAAGAGTCCGAACGGAAATAAAAATATATATAGGCCGGGAGTAGACCCGGCTACCTTAAAGTCCCCCTGTGCAAGGAGGAGATATCATCTGCTGCTTGCTCGCCGTCTGCAGAGATGAAGACTGGGTAATGAGTGGGAGGTCCCAGGTACTTATGGACTGGGAGGGGCTTTCTTTTCTCCAATCATCTCTGCAGAAGCCCTCTACAGGACCATACTACCCACAGGTAATGAATATCTTGAAGCGGGGTGTGTGACATACTTAGAATAAAGTCCTGATCAGAGGGTGCTGAGCAAAGGACTTCTGGAAGAAAATAGCCAGGGCAGAAACCTGACCCTTTAGAGTACTAAGTTGGAGCCCCATCTCCAACCCATGTTGTAGAAACTCCAGAATCCTGGGAATAGAGAACACACCACAGGGAAGCGACTAGACTTTTGCTGACTTGTCTATAGTACACTTCCCAGACTGATCACCTGTCAATGTAGGCACGCCAAACCCTGTAATAAATAGAAGAAGACTTCTTCCTAGCCTTTATCAAGGTGTCCACAACCGAGGAAGACAGCCCCTTCTCCATCAAGATGGAGGTTTCAGCAGCCAGGCCGTCAAAGCCAGAGTTTGTAAACTGGGATGGCGTAGTGAGCCCCGAGTGAGCAGATCTGGCACCACAGGCAGAGTGTACTGATCTACTGCCAGCTGCACCACGTCTGCGAACCACACTCTTCTTGGCCACCTGGGGGCCACCAGAATTGCTGGCACCCCTTCCAAAGCAATCTTGCGCAGAACCCTGCCCAGCAGGGGGAATGGCACCACGGTAGGGGGAGGAGAAGGAGCCCTGACCCCGAAAAGGCTGAGACTGTCGCCTGCGCTGGGGTAACCTGCCTCCCACTAGCAAAAAGGTCCAGGCGGTCCCCAAACAGGCGTAGTCCTTTGAAGGGAAAACCAGTGAGGGCCTTCTTGGCAGCGTTGTCAGCAGCCCACTGGCGTAGCCAAACAGAGCGGCGTATAGCTACCACAAGGGCAGATGTCCTGGCACACATTCTAATGGTGTCATCCAAGGCAGAGAGGACAAAATTTACAAAAACAACAACTGGAGAGTGCATTAAACACCTCACAAGGCAAATCATCAGGGGCACTATCAAGTATATTTCTGATCAGGGTCCTAGTGGTCACAGCGCTAATGGCAGAGGCACAGCCCGGGCGCAGCGCCGTCCCCGCACATGCAAAAGCATGGGACGCCAGCTGGTCAATGCGCCGGTCCTCAGCATCCCGCAGGGTAGTAGAGTCAGGGGAATGCATGACAGAGGTGTTAGATAGCCCTAGGACCGGGGCATCCTCCTCGGGAGGGGATGACCAACACTTTACCACATCAGCAGGAAAGGGATACTTCCTATCTCAACTTTTAGGTACCCCGGGAAGTCTACTGGGGCGCTCCCATTCCTTGAGCACAAGGTTATTGAAATGTGCTTGCTCGGGAAATTCCAAACGTGATTTAGCGGTATGGAAAAGTTCCCCCCTTTGCCTGGGAGCCGCAACAGGGGGAGAAATAGACAGAACCTCAAAAATCTGGGTCAGCAATCTGTCAGTGTCATCTGGGGCCCAGGGGTCAGATCCAGAATGGTCATGACCCCTTGGCCTCTCATCAGATGACCCTGAATCAGAGAAAAGCTCCCCTTCATCCGAAGGGGTATAGCCACAAAGATCCCAAAACTAATTTCCATAGGGAAAAGAGTGACATTAGGCGTTAAGTGGCGCTTTTTAGCAGGGGCCTTACACGCCAAGGTATTAGCAATCAACTTCTCAACAGTAGCCAGTCTAGAAGACACATCAGGCTGAGAATCCCCACTTGTATGCAACTCAGTAGGAGTGAGATTTAAGCTTGGGGGGTAGGTGAAGTCATACGAGGTGCAGGCCCAGCCACTGGAAGGGCAGATTGCAGTGCAAGCACCTGCTCAGCACAGGGTACACAGACCCGCGCCAGCATGAGGCTGCCCACACGCTACACACAGCCGGGCTTGTCCCGAAGGAACCCCGGTCACATTATCCTGCGATGCCTCCATATGGTGATTACAGCGGCACTATAGGACGATAGGGATTAACACTATACAGCAACTCTGGATGCCCCAATAACCCGCTAGGGAGTGGGAGTAATTACACTAGGCCTAACAAGTTAGCCAACTAATAGAGGGCTGGGAGAAGCCAATGGATTCTTTCCCCCGAAGGCTACAAGGAGAATGAGGGAGGACAGCGGCCGCTTAAATAGGGGCCACCGATAGGCAGGGGCAATAGTGCGGGGGCAATAGTGCGGGAGGGGCATCCCATAGAGGCTCACCATAAGCCTGAACCGCCTACCTTTTGATGGGGGATTGCGGTGGAGCAGCGTTCCTAAGCACCTAACAGCGGTGCTGCCTACCCTTACCCGACCAGCGCAGCCAAGGCTGGGAGGCATATTACTAATGGAACGGGTGGGAATAGTCCTACAGGGCCGCAGGCTAATAGCCCCGCTCACCTGTGAGTAGAGAGAGACATTTCTCATCCTTAGCAGTCCAGACTGCAGAGAAAATCTGGGGATTTGTGGGAGGTCCCTGGGTATCTGAGGGGCCGGGAGGAGCCTATTTTCGATGTCTCTGCCGTCCAGCGCCATCTGGCGGAGTAATACCCGATAGTAAGTACTATATCTGGAGCAGGATGTACTGTATACTAAGAATATGTATTGTTGCACTCCTGATTATGCCAGAAGCAAAGCCAGAAGCTGAAACATGGAAACACAGGATATTGTTTTACCTTTGAAGCAGGTCTTCTGGTAAAGAGGATGACAGAATATGAAGGCTGTTGCATGCTTGAAGGCAAATGGTGGCATCTTCAAGAAGAGCTACACAGGTTTAAATAAAGAAAAATTAAATATTAGCGTACTGTACTGTATTCCTAGTTTGTGGTAATGGAATGTGTAAGGCGTTTCATAGTTTATAACACATACCTTAGTGAACAGCAGCTTTTACTACAGTGTTTAAAGAAGTAAACAGTTCTCTACTTTTCTTAAGAGTAAAAAAATAACATTTTGTGAGTACTCACCTGAAAAATGTATATTGTTGGTGTGCCACACACCCCGCTTCACTTTTAAATATTCTTCACTTAATGGGTTAACTCACCTCCAGGTGACGTAGTGCAGAGAGGAAGTCTTGTAACGAGCCCCCTTCCGGCCTATATATACCTGGTACCTCCCTTCAATCACCAGTATATTAAAAAAGCAGAAAGACAAGGTACCAGTATTCCACTGGTAACCTTAAAATCAATTTGATATAAATAAAAAGCTTCACCATATAAAGGCTTCGGAAAAACCGAAAAGGGTGGGAGTGAAGCGGGGTGTGTGGCACACCAACAATATCCATTTTTCAGGTGAGTACTCACAAAATGGCATTATTCTTGGTGTGCCACACACCCCGCTTCACTTTTAAATATTCTTCACTTAATGGGACATCCAAAAGCAGTGTCAACAAGGGATGGGCATCTCAAGGCCAGGTGAAGCATAACTTAAATGACTGCAGTCTGCAGAACTTTGCGGCCAAAAACAGCTTCCGCTGAGGCTCGCACATCAACTTTGTAAAACTTAGAAAAAGTATGAACAGAAGACCAAGTGGCGGCCTTACAAACTTGTTCAACAGAAGCTTGGTGCTGAAAAGCCCAAGACGCCCCAACGGCGCGAGTAGAATGAGCAGTGATACGAAAAGGGGGAACTCTTCCCTTAGCAGAATAGGCCGCAATAACGGCCTGACGTATCCATTTGCTAATGGCAGATTTGGCTGGTGCCAAACCCTTCTTAGGCCCATGGGGCACAACAAAAAAGGAATCCGTCCTACGAAAAGGAGACGTGATAATCAAGTAGTACTTAACACAGCGTACTACATCCAAACAATGCAAAACCCTCTCTTTGTCATTCTTAGGATTAGGACACAAGGAGGGAAGAACAATATCTTGGTTCAAATGAAAAGCAGAAACAACCTTAGGAAGAAAGTCTGGCTTGAACCGAAAGACCACTTTATCCTGATGCCTCTCAAAGTAAGGCGCCTGGATAGACAAGGCCGCCAACTCCGAGACACGCCGGACTGAAGTGATCGCCACCAAGAAGACAATCTTCTGAGTCAGGGTAGACAAAGCAATGTCTTGCAAAGGCTCAAAAGGAGGAGCCTGAAGAGCAGAAAGAACCAAATTCAAATCCCAAACCGGGAGCAATGGTTTCCTGGGAGGCCGCACATGCGTAACCCCCTGGAAAAAAAGTTTTAACTAAAGGCATAAGCGCAACACGCTTCTGAAAAAAGATAGATAAGGCAGAGACCTGCCCTTTCAATGTACTTAGCTGTAGACCAGAGTCCAGCCCAGATTGTAAAAACTCCAGAATCCTGGAGACCGAAAAGACCCTACAAGGAAAAGATCTTAACTCACACCAAGCGATATAGGCTTTCCAAGTCCTATAGTAGGTAATGGAAGAAGACCTCTTCCGGGCACTGATCAGAGTCTTGATGACAGAATCAGAAAGACCCTCCTCCTTCAGGATGGAGGTTTCAGCAGCCAGGCCATCAAACCCAGCGCTGGTAAATTGGGCAACACAATTGACCCTGAGTGAGCAGAATGGCCCGAAGAGGCAGAACGAACTGGTCCACTGCCAGCCGAACGATGTCTGCGAACCTCACTCGTCTTGGCCACCTTGGGGCCACGAGAACGGCGGACACCTTTTCCAGAGCCAACTTCTGAAGCACCCTGCCCAGCATGGGCATCGGAGGAAACAGGTATAGAAATCCCAGAACTCCCCAGCTCAGGGACATGGCGTCCACTGCCAGAGCCAGAGGAACCTGGGAGAGCGACACGAAGTTCGGGAGCCTGCGAGAGGCCAACGGGTCCACCTCCGGGGTCCCCCATCGGAGATACAGTGAGCGAAACACCCGAGGATGGAGAGCCCATTCCCCCAGACAGGGAGAGCCCCTGCTCAACCGGTCCGCTACCTGGTTCTTCATCTCTGGAAAGAAAACAACCGCTGTTTGATTGCCTGGACGCACCTGGACCGGAAGGCCCAGAATGTGCTGAGTCAGGAGAACAAGCACCCGACGGATAGTTCTCAGCTTCAGCATATTGGTGGGTAAGTGGGCCTCCTGAGGTCCCCACTGCCCCTGAAACTGCAGCTCCCTCCAGAATCCGCCCCATCCCGACAGACTGGCGTCCGTGGTGACAATCTTCCAAAGGAGGGTCAGGAACAACCTGCCCTACACCAGATTGGTCGAGACCAACCACCACAGGAGGGACTACCGGACCCGGGAGGACAGCTGGAAGAACTGATCCAGCAACCAAGGCTGCTGGACCCAAGACGCTAACAGAAAAAGCTGAAGCGTTCGTGTGAACTTTGGCAAATGGAAGAAACACTCTGTGCTGATGAGAGCCCAGGCCGGGACGAACCGACCCATCTTTCTCGGGGACTGCGAAAAGATTGGAGTATAAACCGAGGGCCAACTCTAAGCGCGGCACCGGCCGGATGACCGCCATCTCTCACAGATTCCTTACCGACGCCAGGAGCCCCTGCGTGGCCAAAGGAACGATGGGCACCCGAGACCGAACGCACCGTGAAGGAGGGTGAGACTCGATTTCCAGGACGTAACCGGCCGATACTACCTCCTGGATCCATCTGCTTGGAACCAATTGGCTCCAAACCTGGGAGAGATGTCGCAATAGTCCCCCCACCCACACGGGTGAGGGCAGCCCCTCATTGCTGAGAAGGCTTATCAGCAGGTTTGGGCTTGGAGCCCCAGGACTGAGTGGGCCGGCCACGGCCCCTCCCCCGAGTCCAACCTGCACCTCTGGTAGCGGGAGAGGAAGCCCCCTTGCCCGCTCTGAATCCTCGAAAGGAAGGCCTACCGGAACCTGCCCCCCTAAAGGGGCCACGAGGCCTCTTGCGTTGTGGCATCTTACCACCCTTTGCGACTGAATCAATTTTCTCCCCAAACAGACGTAACCCCAAAAAGGGGAGAGCTGTGAGCACCTTCTTAGAAACTGCGTCCGCCGACCACTGACGCAGCCACACTGACCGGCGAATAGCCACCAGCATAGCCGCTGCCTTGCTACTCATAGCCAGCGCATCGTCCTGAGCGGATAGGACATAGGACACAAAAGATTCACACTGCTTAAGCGCAGTAAACTGTTTTACAAGCGGGATTAAGATCCTCGTATAGCCCCTGAATTAAAGACTTAATCGCCAATAGAAGAAGGGCTGAAGCACACACCGGGTGCAATGCTGACCCGGAATAAATAAAACCATGGCGTGCGTATTGGTCAATCAGACGATCTTCTCCATCTTTAGGGACAGTAGTCTCAGCAGACTGTACCATGGCCGTGCTGGAGAGCCCTAGCACAGGGGTATCGACGTCAGGAGGGACAGACCAAAGCTTTACCAACTCTGGCGGAAAAGGATAACGCTTCTCCCAACTGGAAGGGATAGCAGATAACCGCGTGGGATGTTCCCATTCCTTAAGAACCACCCTCTCAAAGTGGTGTTGTCTGGGAAAAACCCAACGCGGCTGAGGCTCTTTAAACAACTGACCCTTTGGCAGGGTGACAGCCTCAGGTGGATCTAAATTCAAAATGTTAAACATGTGAGCCAGAATGGAGGGAGTGTCAAAAACAACCCCTTCCAACCAATCGCCAATCGCATCAGCCTCAAGCTGATCTGCAGGCTCATCTGACTTCAACAGGAAATCTTCCTCATCCGGGGATCCATCGGACCATTCCACAGGCTCACATAACTCGTCCTGTGGAGCCGAAGGTACCGGAGTCAGGTGCCTCCGTTTTGCAGCGGCCTTTAACCCTGCTTTAACGGGCACTACTTTCCGGGGGCTGGCCGACCGTGCCGCCACCTCGGACTGCGAATCCCCACTTTTGACAGTGTCATGCGGGGTCCGGAACAGGGAGGGCGAGGTCGGCGATGAAGGATGCGATGGGTCTGCAGCCGAAGCAACGGACTGGCGCGCAATAGTCTGCTTCGCACAAGGGATGCAGATAAAGACATCATCAGCTGGGAGTAGAGCCCCACAACTTACGCACCCCCCGAATGGCTCAGAAGAACCGTTTCCGGTGGAAGCCTCCATATGGTGATTTATGGTATTCGCAATATTTGGGCTCTTAGGCATAAGCCAACCCGGGATGCCCCCTTATTTGTAAATGTCCCGGAAGGGAGGATTTTTAATTTTTTTTTTTTTTTTTTTTTTTTTTTTTTTTTAAGGTCCCCTTTAATAAATAATATATATATATATATATATATATATATATATATATATATATATATATATATATATATATATATATATATATATATATATATATATATATATATATACTCTTAAATATTTAATATCCCTGAAGACTAGCCAGGCAACAGAGCCGGAGGGCCACCATAAACAGGGATCCCGGGATCTGTAAGGCAAGAAAACCACAATCAGATCCTCACATGTGTGCAGCAATCATATATACATGGCACCAAAGTGCCTATAAAAATGAGTAAAAGTCATGCCCCCTAATAAAAAATAACTCCCCACCATATCTATATATAAATCCCCCTTAACGGCCCCACCCAGGTGGGGCCGCTTACCTGGACCGACCGAGCGCCGCAGCCGGAGAGCGAGACAGCAGCCAGCAGCCGCAGCATAGGAGAAAACGAAACCAAGTGCGGCCACGTGACTTCCCCTCTAAAGGAAGTGAAGCTGGGGCCGCCGCATGACGCCACCGCCACGCCCCCGTCGCCGGGACCCGCCCCCCTACGCTGATCAGTGCAGCCAACTCAACTGGTGATTACACCAGATGAGCCACTACACGTGCGCACAGACAGCGGAGGGGGGAGGAAAACCGCAAAGCGTAGCCATGCCCAAGTAAACAATAAACAGTGGGCACAAGACAAGCGGGGGAAGGGGGGAGGCGGGAGGGGGCCACTTAGGCGGCAAGCCACCTACCCTTCGCGGTCTGCCCCAAAGCAGACCTAAACCATAGTATAAAGAGAGTGCACACATGTTCAAAGCATAATGTAAACACACATATGTTGTAGTAAAGTGAAACACACATACCAATGCACACCCTCAAACCCCCCCCCCCCCCCCCCCCCCCCCCCATAGTGAAGGGAGAAGAGACCGTAACGGGAGAGAAAAAGGGACTACGGGGACCCTCGGGACAGGGGCATCCCATTTCCGGATCACCATGCCGGATAGCCGCATTGCCCCACGCATGAGGTCGAGCGGTAGGAGATAAGCTCCTAGGCACTTAAAGTGCCATCTACCATTTGCCCAGTGAGCAGCCTAAGCTGGGAGGCTTCCTATCCACCATCAAGGTATAAACACTCAAACCGGGCAGGAATAGACCAAAAGGGGGGTGCCGGGGTAGAACCCCGACTACCTGTAAGCAGGAGACTTCAATCTTCTGTCTTGTCGTCAAGCAGAGAGAAAAATACTGGTGATTGAAGGGAGGTACCAGGTATATATAGGCCGGAAGGGGGCTCGTTACAAGACTTCCTCTCTGCACTACGTCACCTGGCGGTGAGTTAACCCATTAAGTGAAGAATATTTAAAAGTGAAGAATATTTAAAAGTGAATATTTAAAAGTGAAGAATATTTAAAAGTGAAGAATATTTAAAGTGGACCAACACCCAGGATTTTGACTATCCTGGGTCTTGGTCCACTTCGGTGGGGCACCCCCGATCGGGGTGCCCCGCTGTGTGAAACCCCCCCTAACCCCCCGAATAACTCACCTCTCCCCGCTCCCAGCGCCAACGTACAAGGAACGTCTAAGCGGCGGCCGCCGCCGCCGCCTCCCTCGCGTCACTTTTGACGCGCGCGCGCGCCCGCGCCGGCCGTTCGCAGCCGGCCGGCGCGGGCGCGCGCACGCCTACAGGGGCGCGAGGGAGGCGGCGGCGGCCGGCCGCCGCCGAAGATAAGGTAGGTGAGTTGGGGTGTTTGGGGGGGGTTTCACCCCGCGGGACATCCCGATCTCGGATGTCCCGCGGGGTGGGGGGTGATCGGCCCGGGAATCTTATAGATTCCCGGGCCGATCACCCGTGGGTGTTGGTCCACTTTAAAAGTGAAGAATATTTAAAAGTGAAGCGGGGTGTGTGGCACACCAAGAATAGTGCCATTGACTTTAATTGTTTTCTTAGCTGGTGATTCAGCAACAGTGAAATTCTCAGGCTTTTTTCTCATAAATTGAATCTTTTACTACCATGAGAATTTTTTTCTACCTTTATTGAATCGAGGCCCATGTCACAATAGGTTACAACATATACAGATAAAATCTTTGATAGAAAGCGGGTCTGGACCGCAAACCGGAGGGTGGATTTTTCCAGGGAAGCAGAACAGCGCTTGCAGTGGAGGTTTACAGCTGAATACAGCACCCATAGTTTTTGTTCTGGTTTAAAGTGGACCAATCAGCCGAGTCTAAAAGACTCCAGGGCTAGCCAACTAGGTGCCCAAAGGGCATGCCGATATGGCATTCCCTACTGTGAACCCCCCCCCCAGATCGCCTGCAAGAGCCTTACCTTTCCCTGGGCCCTTGTCGCGATTGCCGGCATCGCTCAGCTGTGCGCACTCCTACACCCAGCCATTCAGGCTGTGTACTTCACAGGGCAGCCAGGGATGTGCACATCAGCCTATGACGATGTGTTGCTCAAAACAATGGCTTTTTGCCATGCATTAGTGGTGATTGATCCACTTTAACAGAAGGGTTGTAGCTGCCTTCAGTGTTATGTAGACAAGATATGTGCATGACGCAGGCTTGCCCCTCTTTCTGGACCCGGGTGCAAACTCTCCCCACCCATACAATATCGGACTTAGCGAGCCAGCTTCTAGCAACATTTAGCACGTCAGAAAAGTGATTGCACTGGGGGCTTGTAAGCTGTCAGGGTTAAGACTCTGACTACAATAACTAAAAAGACAAACTATGCACACTGGAAAGTTCCTTTCCTTAGCCTTCACAGAATTAAGCCACAAGTATCTAGAAGCCCAACAAAGCCCCAGAATGGATTGTGAGCGCAAGGAATGTTCTAGTGCAGGACTACCCAACCCTCCTTCTCAAGGCCAATCAACAGGACAGGATGCGCAGGTGTAGTAGTGCCTTGAGCAGATGTTGACTAACCAGGAATGGAGAGTTGTCTGCCCAATAATTAGGCTTGTTACAGGGCTTAATGTGAACAGTATGGGCAGTTTTGGTTTTAGGTCTGGTTTTAAGGAGAAGCTGTGTACCATTTCAAGAAAAAATAAATAAATAAAAACAAGCAATCTTACTATTTGCCAGCAGTCCCTTGCAGAAGTTATGGAATGATGGTAGAGAGAACAAGGGAGCATATGTATCACATTTCTTCATAAGCATGGCAACTTCCAGAGCCCACACCATAAGCAGTTTCCTAATGGAAGAACAGACACAAGTCAGGAATACATTCTGAATATAATTCATATAGATGCACCATCAGGCAATACATGTACAATTCTACATCCAAACAGATTTCAGGACACTTACTGCATTTTTTGCTCCATTAGACAGATCCACCCCACTTCCGAACCTCTTATGGTGCCAATGTGAGGCTGGTAAAGAAAAAGTCCTTTTGCCGTACCAACACTTCCACACTGCTGATCATCTACCCCAGCCCTGGTCCAGGTTGGCTAGGGTGTGGCCTGTGTACAGCCAGCTCGCATTGGAAACAATGGGCACCGGCCACCACACACAACACGCCCACCGGAACCAGGCTGCAGGAGGCAAATCAGCTGAGAGGCAGTATGATGAATGACCTCTCGTATGTGTCTGTCTGTGGCAGCACACGGGGGTCAGCAACCTATTTGGTTCCCTCTCTAAACATTTGTCTTCTAGTGTAAAAAACAACAGTACCTAGCATCTTGGTTCAGATTGTCCTTCTTAAGTAGCAGTCCCAGGAGATTCAGAATGACCGAGAAATGTTTCTTTGTGGCTGTGGTTACTGTGCTGATCACTGCTCCATCAAATAATGAGGGGGAAGAGGAACTAAGGCTACTGGAGATGAAATGATCATGTCTGAAAGAAAATCAATCATTTATAAATAAAAACATTCCCCTATGAAGTCAATAGACCCACCAGCTTTTAAAGTACACTTTAAATTTTGCACACACTTTTATGATGCAATCAGGTGGTCATTTGTTGCGACACAAAATTACGCTTTAAAGTGGACCAAAACCCAGGATTTTGACTATCCTGGGTTATGGTCCTTTCCCTGGGGGCACCCTGCTGTGTGAAACCTCCCAGTACACCGAGACCAGCTCACCTCTTCCCAGTCCCACAGCGCGTCTAAGAGCAGCGGCTCCGACGGCCAGATTCTCCTCACAGGGAGCGTGCCCGTGCAAACCATTCACAAATGCCTGGCACGGGCACATGCCCTGCTAGAGGGATAGCAAGATGTGGCCCCTGCTCTTAGATGTGTCGTGGACCGGGAAACAAGGTAAGTGAATGGGGCGACCTGGGGGGGGGGGGTGTTCACACAGCGGGGCAACAATGAGCGCTCCAAAAGCCTGCCCCATGTGCCTCCCCTCCATTTCCTGCACCGTGCTGTGGATGCACTAAAATTTGCCCCTCCTCTTTTAGTCACACACCTCAGTGGTCCTGCTCATCAGGGAGCAATAAAAGACATTTGGAGTGTGGTTGTAGAAATGTGCAAAGAAGGGGCAAACTTTGGAGACCTGCTGCTACAATACTGCAGGAATAGTGGAGAGGCACATGGGTCGGAGCTTCTTGCAGCCTTCTTGATATAGCCTGGAATCACCCTTGAAAGGGCCAGTCGGGTCTAACTTTTATTGTTCATGGGAGCAGCCATGATGGAATTACTGCACAATTCCCCACCATTGTCTTCTATTGAGAGAAGGGAGGGGGTAGTACTTTCTCTCAATAGAAGACAATAGTGCAGCATTATGCAGTATTTCCATCATGGCTGCTCCCATGAACAATACGAGTTAGTTAGACTGGATCAGTCCCTTAGGTAGATGGTAGGTTTTACAAAACATTTATGGGCTAACAAAAGAATAAAAAACGCTGTTTGCACAGAAACAAAAAAAGGTCTGATCAGAGTGAGCTCTATACCTTGTACAATGTGAATATAATGTGTAGAGCACTGCGTACTGCGCTGATGGATAGTGGACTGCTATATCTTCATGCACAACCATCAAATTCTTACTCAGTAGTGCAAACACTGTTGGAGAGAGCGCCCACATCTGCAATACACAAGAATTTTAGTGGCATAAAATCTTATCTCACACACAGCCTTTGGTGTAGTCTCAATACATAATGACTAGAGAGACCTGGCAGTCTGAAACACACTACAAGTCTAATGTGGTGGTAGGGGAATGAAACCATGGACCAATCTACCCGCAGGTCCCACCATGGACTGGCTACCCACCGGTAGTATTTTTTGTGGGGGGTGGAAGCAGCCATACCTTTGCTGCTTTGACTCTACAGATGCACCACCACATATACCACTACAAATAACAGGTGCCAGCTTTGTGGGGAGGAGGAAGAGGGTGTTGTGCAGGCCTACGTTCTTTCGGAAAAGGCTGTTACCATTGACCACTATGCCACAAAGACCTCTCACACACATCACCAGCTGAAATCTGACCTCTTCTGGCAATGGGAAGATATAACTAACTCATTTGTAAGGGCTCTGTGTGGCTGTAAAATATGGATCACCAATATAAAAAAAAAAAATTAGAACATTTATAGATAAATAAAGATATCGATATAGATCAAGCTCCACAGTCCCCAATCAATAAATGAATAAATGCAGCTGATTCAAACACTTATCCACAAGCACACATGGAGTTCTAATGAACCGATGTGAATTACAAGTATTAACATGGCCTAAATCTTCAGTGGAGACAGGACACATCAACACATGCATTGATAAAACACTTTTTCTAAATTGGTGAAGTCGCACAATAGCTAGGCCACTATGTTTTAGCAAAAATACAATTCTGTGATAACTCACCTGTAGAATTGTTTTTACGGTGTACAGCACGTCTTGCTTCATTTCTTATTCTTCACATGTGGGTAATCCACCACCAGGTGGCGCAGTCGACTGCAGGAAGACTTGTGGCCCCTCCCAGCCATATTAGGCCGGAATTACCCAGAAGACCCCAGTGTTTGAAAGCAGTATGCCAGAAGCCGGGATGCAAGAACCATGTTAATAAATAACACAGCCCGTATAGAAAAAACTCTCTCAACAAAATCACCTTAACAAGGCAAAAGAGAACAACGATAACAAGGGTGGGATGAAGCAAGACGTGCTGTACACCGTAAAAACAATTCTACAGGTGAGTAATCACAGAATTGTATTTTTCCAGGTGTACAGCACGTCTTGCTTCATTTCTTATTCTTCACATGTGGGACATCCAACAGCAGTGTCTAAAAAATAAGGGTGGGATCCCCAGAGAGCAACGGCAGGCAGTTCAAACCACTACCGCCTGAAGCACCAAAAACGGCGTCAGCCGAGGCCCTAAAATCAACTTTGTAAAACTTAGAAAATGTATGAACCTAAGACTAAATAGCGGCCTTACAAACCTGTTCAACAGAAGCCTGATGCTGGAAGGCCCAAGAGGCACCAAAAGCCCTAGTGGAGTGAGCTGTAACAAGGAAAGGGGGTTCCTTCCCTGCTTGCACCACCGCCTGTCTAATCCACTTACAGATAGTGGATTTGGCTGGAGGCAAGCCCTTCCTAGGTCCGGAAGGAAGGACAAAAAGAGAGTCAGTCAGACTTCCGAAATAAATCAGTAGCAACCAAATAATACTTGAGTGCCCTGACCACATCCAGAGAATGAAGGTTCCTTTCCTTGGAATTAGCAGGGGCAGGACAATAGGAAGGTAAGACAATGTCCTCATTGAGATGAAAGGCAGATACAACCTTGGGCAAGAATTCCGGCTTAAGACAGAATACCACCTTATCCTGATGCCGCCAGCTCAGAAACGCGACGCACCGAAATGATAGCAACCAAAAAGACCACTTTCAAAATAGTCAAAATAGACAAAGAAGCATCACATAGGGGCTCGAAAGGTGGACCCACTGTAGAGCAGAAAGCACTAAGTTCAAATCCCACACTGGTAGCACAGGCTTACGCAGTGGACGTACATGAGTGACTCCCTGGAAGAAAGTTTTAACAAGTCTATGACTAGCAAAAGATATTTGGAAAAAAATTGCCAAGGCAGAAACCTGTCCTATGAGGGTACTCAGTTGTAGACCCGACTCCAGACCATGTTGTAAAAATTCCAGAATCCTAGAAACGGAGAATGTGCGACAAGGAAAAGACTTAGACTCACACCAGGCAATATAAGCATGCCAAATCCTGTAGTAAATCATAGAAGAGGATTTCTTCCTAGCCTGGATCATGGTGCTGACCACCGAGGACGTCAAACCCTTATCAGTTAGGATGGAGGTTTCAGCAACCAAGCCGTCAAAGTTAGCGTTTGTAAATTGGGATGGCAAAGTTGACCTTGAGTGAGGAGCTCTGGAAGGTCGGGCATGACGAACTGATCCACCGCCATTTGAACGACGTCCGCGAACCATAGCCTCCTCGGCCAACGAGGGGCCACCAGGATGGTCGGTACCCCCTCCTGGGCTATCTTTTGCAGCACACGACCCAGAAGAGGAAAGGGAGGAAAGGCATAGAGAAGACGAGACTCTGTCCAAGGAATCGTTAGCGCATGGTGAAAGCTAGAGGATCCCTCGACAGGGAGACGAATCTTGGAAGCTTGCGATTGTGGCGGGATGCAAACAGATCCACGTCCGGCTGACCCAAACGGCAACACAGGGCCTGAAAAATACAATTCTAGAATGTAGAGATGGTTTTTACTATGCACAGAATGGCCTGTTTCATGTAGTCCTTACGTCTGGGTATTTCGCCACAAGGTGGCGCAGTGTACTGCAGAAGAATTATGGCTCCTCCCGGCCCCATATAAAAACCGGAATCACCCCAGGTAATAAAGGTAAAAAAGGTAAAAAGAACCCTCACAACTAACTTTGGAACAAATCACCATACAAAAGGCAACCAAAGATAACAAGGGAGGGATGAAACAGGCCGTGCTGTGCATAGTAAAAACAATTCTACAGGTGAGTACTCACAGAATTGTATTTTTCCTAGTGCACAGCACGGCCTGTCTCATGTAGTCCTTACGTCTGGGACATCCAAAAGCAGTGTCCGTAAGGTAGGGTGGGATCCCCAAAGAGTAACAGCAGGCAGTTCAAACCACTACTGCCTGAAGTACCTTGCGGCCAAAAGCAGCATCAGCTGAGGCCTTAACATCAACCTTGTAAAACTTGGAAAAGGTATGAACAGAAGACCAAGTAGCAGCCTTACAAATTTGTTCAACAGAAGCTTGGTGCTGAAAGGCCCAAGAGGCACCAACAGCACGAGTGGAATGAGCAGTAATCCAGAAAGGCGGAACCTTCCCTTTAGCAGAATAGGCTTGTACCACCGCCTGACGTATCCACTTGCTAATAGTAGATTTAACGCTTCCTAGGTCCAGCAGGAAGAACAAAAAGAGCATCAGATTTCCTGAAAGACTCAGTAGCAACCAAATAAAACTTCAATGCCCTGACAACATTCAGAGAATGAAGGGTCCGTTCCTTGGAATTAGCAGGGTTAGGACACAAGGAAGGTAAGACAATGTCCTGATTGAGATGAAAGGCAGACACAACCTTAGGCAAGAAATCCGGCTTAAGCCGAAACACCAACTTATTCTGATGCCGCTCAAAATAAGGAGGTTTAATGAAAAGCGCCGCCAGCTCAAAAACTCGCCTGAAGTAACAGCCACCAAAAAGGCCACCTTAAGAGTCAGAATGGGCAACGCAGCCCCACGGATAGGCTCAAAGGGAGGACCCTGCAGAGCAGACAACACCAGATTCAGGTCCCAAACCAGTAGCAAAGGTTTATGTGGCGGACGCACATGAGAAACTCCCTGGAAGAAGATCTTAACCAGCCGGTGATTGGCAAAGGATCTCTGGAAAAAAATAGCCAGAGCAGACACCTGTCCCTTGAGGGTACTAAGTTGAAGGCCTGAATCCAAGCCATGTTGTAAAAATTGCAGAATTCTGGGGATAGAAAACACCCAACAAGGAAGAGACTTGGACTCACACCAGGCAATGTAAGCATGCCAAACCCTGTAGTAGATAAAAGACGAGGACTACTTCCGAGCCCAAATCATAGTATCAACCACAGAGGCCAGTAACCCCTTGTCCATCAAGATGGAGGTTTCAGCAGCCAAGCCGCTAAATCCAGCGTTTGTAAATTGGGATGGCGCAGCTGTCCCTGAGCAAGAAGATCTGGATCCTTGGGCAAGACGTACTGATCTACTGCCAACTGCACGTCTGCGAACCACACCCTCCTTGGCCAACAGGGGGCCACTAGAATGGGTGGTACTCCCCTCCTGGGCCATCATGTGCAGCACCCTGCCCAGCAGAGGAAAGGGAGGGAAAATGTTGTATGAGTACTCACCTTTAAAATGGGTATTATGAGTGTGTCATACACCCCGCTTCCACCATTCATGACATCTGGGTAGTCTCCAGTAGAGGGCGAACTTCTGCAGAGATGAATGCAAAAAAGAAGCTCCTCCCGGTTCATAAATACCTGGGACCTCCCACTAATCCCCCTAGTGTATGATAGCAGTAAGAGGACCAGGAAGAACCAATATAACAACAAAAACAAAAAAGGTTCACCATATAAAGGATCCGGAATACAACAAGGGTGGGGTGAAGCGGGGTGTATGACACACTCATAATACCCATTTTAAAGGTGAGTACTCACAAAATGGTATTATTCTAAGTGTGTCATACACCCCGCTTCCACCATTCATGACATCTGGGACATCCAATAGCAGTGTCCGTCATGGGTGGGGACAAAAAAACAGGAAAAAAAATGCACCAACTTAAACCACTGCAGCTTGCAGAACCTTGCGGCCAAAAACAGCATCTGCTGAGGCCCGCACATCAACCTTGTAAAACTTGGAAAAAGTATGAACGGAAGACCAAGTAGCCTTACAAACTTGTAAACAGAAGCCTGGTGCTGAAAAGCCCAGGACGCACCAACAGCACGAGTAGAATGCGCAGTGATCTTAAAAGGGGGAGTCCTCCCCTTAGCAGAATAGGCCCCAACAATGGCCTGGCATATCCATTTACTAATGGTAGACTTGGCGGGCGCCAAACCATTTCTGGGCCCGGAAGGCACCACGAACAAGGCGTCCGTCTTACGAAAAGGAGAAGTAGCAACCAAATAGTACTTCACACAACGAACCACATCCAAAGAGTGCCAAACCCTCTCCTTGTCATTGCTAGGCTTAGGACACAAGGAAGGGAGAACTACATCCTGATTGAGATGGAAAGCAGAAACCACCTTAGGAAGGAAATCTGGTTTAAAGCAAAAAAACACCTTATCCTGGTGTCTCTCAAAGTAAGGGGCCTGAATAGACAGAGCCGCCAACTCAGAGACATGCCGAACAGAGGTAATAGCCACCAAAAAGGCAACCTTTTGAGTGAGCCACCTCCTGCATCGGTTCAAAAGGAGGCCCCGGGAGGGCCGACAGAACCAAGTTTAGGTCCCAAACGGGAACCAAAGACAATGCAACAACAGGTGAAGCTGGAGCGACCTCATGTGGAACTGGGCAAAGGGGACTGCCTCGAAGGACGCCACCATCAAACCTACCAGTTTCATCCCCATCCGGATCGAGGGGCAACGAATGGCCAGAAGGCGGCGAACCAGATCCTGAACCCCCTGCACCTTGGGTCGAGGTAGAAACACTCTGGCCTGAGTGGTATCCAGATTCATGCCCAGGAATGAAATCTCCCTGGAAGGAGAAAGAGGATTTGGGGTGGTTGATCCCCCATCCGAACCTCTCCAGAGTCGACACCACAGTCTTGGTGTCTAGTTCCGCCTGACGGAAGGAAGAAGCTGAAATCAGCAGGTCGTCCAGATACGGCACAATGCGAATGCACTGGGCCCTGAACAGGGCCATTATGCCCGCCAGAACCTTGGTGAAAACCCTTGGTGCTGAGGTCAGCCCGAACGGGAGGACCACAAACTGAAAATGAAGATCCTCCACCGCAAACCTGAGAAATCTCTGGTGCGCTGGAAGATTGGAACATGCAGGTAAGCATCCTTGATGTCTATGGACGTCATAAAATCCCCTTGACGAAGGGAACCGATGGCAGAGCGCAGAGTCTCCATGCGAAACTTCTTGGTTCTGATGAACCTGTTGAGAATTTTTAGATCCAGAATGGGTCTTATGGATCCATCCTTTTTGGGGACCGTAAAAAGATTGGAGTAGTAGCCCCTGCCTCTCTCCGAGGGAGGCACAGGACATATGGCTCCCATATCCCAAAGATTTTGGACTGCCAACAGGAGCCCCTGTGCAGCCTGAGAGTCCGTGGGCACCCAAGACCTTAAGAATCTTGGAGGGGGCCAGTGCTCGAACTCCAGCTTGTACCCGGACGAGACCACTTCCAGAATCCATCTGTCAGTGACCTCCTGGGCCCAGACCTGGAAGAAGAGCCGCAGCCGTCCCCCCACCCGTACGGGTGAGGGCGCCCCCTCATTGCTGAGTTGGTTTGGCAGGGGGCTTAGGTTGGGAGCCCCAGGCAGATGCTGGACGGGCCTGTCTTCTGCCTCTGCCCCAGGAGGAACCTCTGACGCCTGGGTAGGCGAAACCTCTGACGGCTCTGGCACCCCCGAAAGGAGCGACGCTGCTTCTTATGCTGGGGTAGCTTACCACCCTTAACCACCGCATCCAACTTCTCTCCAAACAGTCGCGTACCCAGGAAGGGAAGAGCGGTGAGCGATTTCTTGGCTGCAAAGTCCGCCGCCCACTGGCAAAGCCAGACCGATCGGCGCATGGCCACCAAAAAGGCAGAAGTTCTACTACACATAACAATAGTGTCTTCCAAAGCAGCCAAGACAAAATCCATAAACAATTCACATCTTTTAAGGGCAGCAAACTCAGCGCTGGCCGGATCAAAATGGGCACTATTTAAAAACTCACTGACAAGGGATCTATTAGCCACAGCGGCTACCGCAAATGCACACACAGGCCGTAAGGCTGAACCCACACTGGCAAAGGCATGGCAAGCCAACTGATCAATGCGCTTATCCTCACCATCTTTGAGGGTAGTGACATCAGGGGTGTGGACCACAGAGGTGTTGGACAATCCCAAAACAGGCACGTCGACCTCGGGAGGGGAAGACCAGCGCTTTACCGCATCAACCGGGAAGGGATACTTCCTATCCCATCCCTGAGGAACGCTGGGAAGCCGACTCGGTTTCTCCCATTCCCTAAGGATCAATGCATCAAAAGGACTTTGCGTAGGAAACTCGAAGCGGGAGTTAGAGGACCCGAAAAATTCCTCTTTTTTGAGAGGGGCCGCCTCCGGTGGGGCAATGTCCATACCGGCGATAAATGTCTCTTCTTGGCATGGGCCTTTTTGCCCACTGCGCCGGAAAGAAATCTCTTAATGCTGGCCAGGCGAGCACAAACATCCCCACTAGTGACAACGTCACTTGGGGTACGGATAAGACGGGGAGAGGTAGGAGCGGGCGGTGCTGACCCAGAAGCCTGGAAAGCAGACTGCCGCGATATGGCCTTTTGTGCACATGGAATACAAATGAGCACATTCTCCCCCATAAGGGATACCCCACAACCCACACACGGCCAGGATTGTCCAGAAGGAAGCCCAAGCCCAGTATCCAGCGGAGCCTCCATATGGGGATATTTTGGGGTAGTCGCAATGACCCTAGGGAATTAAGCTGGTAAACAACCCTGGGATGCCCAGGTGTAATTTAAAGCTAGGGACCCTAGGACTGGGAGAACCCCCTAACATAAAGAACATGTGAAAGACACAAATGAAAGGGGACCCATCAGCCAGCACTCAAACATTACCTAATACTATAATATATATATCTATATAGATACATCTATATACACAATATGTACAAAAAGCACAGCGCAGCCCCCTGCGGAGAGGGGTGCTGCCATAACAGGAAGAGAGGGGGCCCACAGGAAACTCCCAAAACAGCGGAGTCTGCAGCAGCAACAGGAACAAGATGGCCACCGGAGCCCAGCACAGCCTTGCCTGGAGGGAGGGAGTGGAGAGAAGAGTCCAGCAACGCGGATCCAGGCCCTGGGCTGAGCCTCAGCAAGGCGCCAAAACGAGGGGGAGGGGCGGGCCGCGGCGAGGGCCCAGCCCCCCCCCCCCAACACGCAGCCTGAGGGGGAGGAGCTCCCTCTGCTAAACGCTGCACAGCATGGTGCAGACCCACAGCAAAGTGACAATACACTGCAACATGCGCGCACACACACACACACACTGTAAGCACCCACACAATAAAGAAATGTGAGGGACAAGCCTGCCCCCCCCCCCCCCCCCCCCCCAAAGCTGGAGGGTTAAGAAAGGGACCCAGAAGGTGGGGGATCCGGAACCAGAGTCTGGTGGACGGATACGGCAGAAGGGACAGGGCATCCCAAACCGGGGTCACCAACCTGGACACCGCCTACCCCTTGCAATGGGGTCTCACGGAGGAGCAATGCTCCTTAAACACCTACAAAAGGTGTTGCCTACCCTCACCAGGACCTACAGCCAAGGCTGGGAGGCTCAATAAGGTCCAGGCAGAAATAGGGGCAAGAATGACCGGGCGTGAGTCCGGCTTACCAGCAAGGAATAGAAGCCTTCATCTTCTGACTTGCTTGTCGCTCTTGCAGAGAAGGAACTGGGGAATTAGTGGGAGGTCCCAGGTATTTATGGACCGGGAGGAGCTTCTTTTTTGCATTCATCTCTGCAGAAGTTCGGCCTCTACTGGAGACTACCCAGATGTCATGAGTGGTGGAAGCAGGGTGTATGACACACTTAGAATACAGAGGAGCCGAAACTCTGTCCAAGGAATCGCTAGCGCATCCGTGGTGAAGGCCAGAGGATCCTGCAACAGGGAGACAAATCTTGGAAGCTTGTGATTGTGGCGGAACGCAAACAGGTCAACACCTGGCTGACCCCCAGCGGTGACAAAGGAAGTGAAATACCTTGTTGCTGAGGGACCATTCCCCCAGCCGAGACGTCCCCCTGCTCAGGGAGTCTGCTTGAGTTGGCTAGAACATCCAGACGCTCACCAAATAGAAGAAGCCTCGTGAAGGGAAGCCTGGTGAGGGACTTCTTAGCAGCAGTGTCAGCTGCCCACTGGCGCAACCAAACAGACAGGCACATAGCCACAAAGAGGGCCGAACCCCTACCGCCCAGCTGGACGGCATCATCCATGGCAGTCAGCACAAATTGTAGAATTGGTATTATATGTATACAGCATGTCCTGTTCCAGAATATTCCTTACTCCACAAGATGGTGCTGGGCTGCAGAGACAGCAAAATAGTGGCTCCTCCCAGCCCCTTATATACCAGGGACCTCCCACAAATTCCCCAGTATTGACAAGCAGTTAACAATAAGCGGGGAGAACAAAAATAACATATGAACAATCACCATACAGAGGTAACTAAGAACAATGAAAACAAGGGCGGGGTGGAACAGGACGCGCTGTATACATATAATACCAATTCTACAGGTGAGTAATCACAGAATTGTATTATTCCAAGTATACAGAACGACCTGTTCCAGATTATTATAAAATACTATTAGAAAACCGCGCTAAAAATTTTAGATTTTATGTTACATATATAACAATAAGAATATTGCTGGTAAAGTCATCAATGCAGGAAGAAATACAGAGTATGTCACCAACACTCTCAACAATATGTAGACAAACGCACAAGAATGTGCAATTCTCCGCGGGACAGTTCAAATACTTTCAATTCAAATCACCACGTGGATTTCCAGGCTAATTAATTACAAGTGTATCCATCACCTGTCACACCACACACGTACCAGATAGCAGATGGCAAAAGCGCTTCTCTACATATCAATAATTATTTCTTTGTTAGATGTTTTCCATGTAGCCAGAGAGATGATTTGCCTTTATATCAAAAAAGATTCCTTTTTCTCTCGTATAATCATCAAAGACTGGATTTATATATGATTAATTCCTCATTTATTTAAGTTGAACATGTAATATAAAACATATGACCGCACATAGCGTGATACCATAACCACTATTTCTATGCGCAGAACATAAAAGCTGCTTACCAGATTAAAATAGAATACAAGCGTTGTAATAAAATATAATATAATAATAAAGAAGGATCCTGATGATCAGAGTTCCATTCCTCCAATTCAAACTTGTTTCGCAATTTAAGCATTCACAGGCGCCGCAGTGCATACATTACCGAGACCTAGGCCTCTGGACTCGGCTGGCGTCGGCTCTGCTCGGAGGTCACGTGATTAGAATTAGGATCCGCCCAATGCGTTTCGTCACTTGGACTTGTTCACATGACCTCCGAATCTCTGATGACCTGGAAAGATTGGTACATAAAGGTAAGCGTTCTTGATGTCTACAGAGGTCATGAAGTCACCCGGGCGTAGTGAATTTACAGCTGAGCGCAGAGTCTCCATGCGAAAGTGTTTGAATCTGACAAATTTGTTGAGGCGCTTTAAATCCAGGATGGGTCTGATGGACCCGTCCGTTTTGGGAACCGTGAAAAGATTGGAATAGTAGCCTTTGCCCCTTTCCTTCAAAAGGTACTTGGCAGATGACCCCCAACTCCAGAAGGTTTTGGACAGCAAGGAACAGACCCTGGGCTAACAGAGCGTTTTGAGCTATCCGGGATTTGATGAATCTTGGGGGCGGCCAGGCAGCAAACTCTATCTTGTAACCGGAGGAAACTACCTCCTGAAGCCACCGGTCTGAGACATGAAGCCTCCATATGTGAGCAAAGAGCCAAAGCCGTCCCCCCACCCGGATGGGTGAGGGCGTTCCTTCATGCCTGAGGGGGCTTGGGGGAAGGCTTAAGCTTGGGACCCCAGGAGGGGCCGGGATGTCCACGTCCTCTGCCCCAAAATTCTCAGCGAGCCCGGGCAAAAGAGGCTCCTCGACCCATTCCAAGTCCAAATGTTCACCAAAGAGGCGTAGCCCCTTAAAGGGAAAGCCAGTGAGAGCCTTCTTAGCAGCATTATCAGCTACCCACTGACGCAGCCAAACAGAGCAGCGTATAGCCACCAAAAGGGCAGAAGTCCTTCCACACATTCTAATACATAGCAGAAACATGGCAGATAGAACATAAGCAACAAATTCATAGCAAAGCAGGAGAGATCTGTACTCTTCTCCTCCCGCGTCATCAGAGGCTCCATCCAAGAGACCCTTAAAGTGGACCAACACCCAGGATTTTGACTATCCTGGGTTTTGGTCCACTTCAGGGGGGCACCCCGATTAGGGGTGTCCCGCTGTGTAAAACCCCCCAGAACCCCGAAAAACTCACCTCACCACGCTCACGGACAAGCGGCGGACAAGACAGTGCGCCCGCCGCCGCCTCCCGCACGTCGCTCTGACAGGGCGCGCGCCCGCGCCGGCCATTCACAAACGGCCGGCGCGGGCGCGCACACGTCTAGAGGTGCGCGATGAGGTGAGTTTTTGGGGGGTTTTGGGGGGGGTCCCTCACCGCGGGACATCCCGATCTCGGATGTCCCGCGGGGAGGGAGGTGATCGGCCCGGGAATCTTATAGATTCCCGGGCCGATCACAGGAGGGTGATGGTCCACTTTAAGCAGCCCTTTAATAGCAATAGCTGTAATGGCAGAGGCACAGACCGGGCGCAGCGCAGTCCCCACACAGGAAAAGTCTGGCAAGCCAGCTGGTCCATGCGCCGGTCCTCACCATCCCTCAGGGTAGTAGTGTCAGGGGAATGAATGACAGATGTATTGGACAGCCCCAGAACAGGCGTGTGCACCTCGGGAGGGCATGACCAACGTTTAATCACAACAGCAGGAAAGGAATACCTCTTGTCCCAACTCTTTGGCACCCCAGGGAGCTTGCTAGGCCGTTCCCATTCTTTGAGCACCAGATTATTAAAGTGAGTCTGCTCCGGAAACTCCAAGCGTGGTTTAACCGTATGAAAGAGCTCACTCTGCTGCTGTAGAGCCACAACAGGAGGGGAGATGCAAAGCACTTCAAAGATATGAGCCAAAAGTCTGTCAGTGTCATCTAAGGACCATGGGTCTGTCCCAAGAGGAGACCCGGTACCACCATAAGCCTTAGGCCTTTCCTCAGATGATTCTGGAGGATGATTCTCCTCCAGGGGAGTATAACTGGTAACGTCAAAAAAATTTCTCAACCTCCATAGGAAAGAAGGAAATAGCGGGTGATAAATGCCGCTTCTTAGCAGAAGCCTTACACGGGGCAGACCCAGCAATATGTTTTTCAATGCTGGCCACCCGTGCAGCCAAATCAGGTTGAGACTCCCCACTGGTATGCACCTCACTGGGAGTCAGATGTAAGCGTGGGGGGTAGGCGAAGCCAGAGGGAGAGCAGGCCCAGCAACAGGTAACCCAGACTGCAGTGCAAGTACCTTCTGGGCACAGGATACACACACACCATGACATCATCACTTATAGGGGATAACCCACACGCAATACACAGCCGGGCTTGTCCCGAAGGAACCCAAGCACATTATCCTGAGAAGCCTCCATATGGTGATTATCGCGGCACCGCAGGCCGATAAGGGATAAGGGATTAACACTAAAAAGCTACTCGGGATGCCCTAAGAGCCCGCTAGGGAAGTGGGAGATATAAATTTTCAATAGCACCGCAATATAGTGGTTAAAAGCTAAATCAAGGGAGAGGACCGGGAAAAACTACAAAAAGTTTGACCCGCCTGAAAAACATAAGCAGACATCCCCGATAAGAAGACAATAACATACCATAATAATAAGGCCAGCCCGCACTTACGGACCGCAGTAGGTAGAATACAGACAATCAGACACGCAGCACAGGAGTCAAAATGGCGCCTGCATATACCTCGAGGGGCGGGCCGCGGTGACGTGATGCGGAAAACGCCATCCGCAAGCCGCTCCCCCCCCCCCCGAAGAGGGCGAAACGCACCCACGTGATCAGGCCGGCCAATAGCGGCCCCGCAGCTCTGAGGTGAATGGGGCTACCAGCCTCGGAACGCAGTACAAACGCGCAGCGACGCGTTTTAAGAAAGTGACAAAACACATATATCTGACAGTTTTAAACCGCTAGACACCCCCCCCCCCCCCGGAGATCTCCCTAGGGGAGAGTGAGGGAGGCTACAGCAGAATTCCTAGGGAGAATGGCACCCAGGGAACTAATCTAAGGAGTGAGGGTGGAGGGGGAATGGAAATAGGGTTTAACTGCACAGGATAACCTGGCAAAACCCATGAGGCAGTGGGGGCATCCCAAAAGGCTCACCATTAGCCTAAACCGCCTACCCTGTTAGAGCAGGGACTGCGGTAGGGGCCTAGCTCCTCAGCACCTTCTGTACTGGTGCTTACTAACCTACCTTCACCCGAACCTTGTCAGCCGAGGCTGGGAGGCAGTATATAGTATGGAACGGGTGGGAATAGTCCTGCAGGGCCGCAGGCAATAAGCCCCGCTCACCTGCGCCACAAGAGAGCCATCTTCTATCTTCTCAGCGCAGACTGCAGAAATGAACTGGGGAATTTGTGGGAGGACCCTGACTTATATACGGCCGGGAGGAGCCACAAGCGGTTTTCTGCAGTCCAGCGCCATCTTGTGGATGTATTACCCAGGAGTAAGGAATATTCTGGAACAGGACGTGCTGTATACTTAGAATATCAGAGCAAAGCAAGAGGGCCCTACAATCCTCCCTACTACCGGCCATGGCACCATCTGCGAGACGCTTGAGCTTCTTCTAAAGGGCAATGGCCGTAATGGCTGCGGCACAAACAGGAAGCAGGCCTGCCCCTACAAAGGTGAAAGCATGACAGGCCAGCTGATCCATACGGCGGTCCGCACGGTCACGCAGAGTAGTAGTGTCAGGGGACGGCATGACCGAGGTGTTAAACAGCCCTAGAACAGGAGCGTCCACCTCAGGGGGACACGACCAGCGCTTGACCAGGTCAGCAGAAAAGGGATACCTTCTATCCAATCCCTTGGGTACCGTGGGCAATCTGTTAGGACGTTCCCACTCCTTGAGCACCATACTGGAGAAATGACCCTGCTCCGGGAATTCCAAGCGTTGCTTGTCATGGCGAAAGAGCTCACCCTGCTTCCTCTTCGCCCCCTCAGGGGGGGGCGATGTGCAAAGCCTCAAAAATGTCCAACAACAGTCTATCAGTGTCATCAGGGAGCCAGGTATCCTCATCAGAGGCGGATCCCGGGTCACTGTCGTACCCTTCCTGATGGTCCCCAGAGGAGTCTAAATCATGGAAAAGCTCCCCCTCCTCTAGGGAGTCACGGCCACCAAACACATGAAGGCCCTCATCCTCCTCAGCAAAGAGGGAAGGCGCGGTGTCAAGATGCCGCTTCTTGCCAGAGGCCTTGCCCATCGCAGGTCGGGCCAGCTGCCTTTCAATGCTGGCCACGCGTAGTGCCAGATCAGATTGTGACCCCCTGCTAGTATCCCCCTAACTGGGGGCTAAATGCAGGCACGGGCGGAGAAGGAGATGCCGGAGGAAGCGCAAAACTGGGAAGAGAAGCTCTCATCCCAGCCTGTTCCACAATAACATTTTGGGCGCACGGCACACAAACCGCGCCACCGCCACTCAAAGGGGATGCCCCGCACATGACACAGCAGGGATTGCCCCGAAGGACCCCCGAGCACACTATCCCCAGAAGCCTCCATATAATGATCACAGGCACAATAAGCCAGAATAGGTTAAGGGCTAATAAAAAAGCCACCCGGGATGCCCACAGTGGGCCAGGAGGGGAAAGGGGGGAGGTATAGGACCGGGAGATATCACAATACACTTATCCCGCCTGAAAGACATAAGCAAAAATACACATAAGCATCCCACAGTATATGTCCCAAGAAGAAAAAAACCCCATAGGGGACTCACGGACCAAATGGCACAGCGCGAGCAGCACACACAGGCGATCACAGAACAGCTGGAAGAACCGCGAATAGGAGATCAGACAAGCAGGGCACCGCCGCAGCCCATGCTGAAATTGGGTCTCCGGTCACAAGCACGCAGCCTGAGCAAAAATGGTGCAGAGATAGAGAACCTCGAGGGGCAGGCCGGAGGTATGACCCCACGAAGAGCGCCCACGTGACCCGACAGTCCTCAGACAGTTACACACAGTAATGGCGCCGCCTGTCGCGGAGCACAGTACACCCGCGGCCGCGAGAAAAACAACAGCGGAACATCACACCAAATCACCACCCGCCGATACACACCCCCCCCCCCCCGACAAAAAATCCATCGGGGAGAAGGGGAGCAGAGTAGAGGGCAGGCAGCTGCTACCCTTTGTGGTAGAGGGTCTGCGGCTTGGAGTAGCGCTCCCCGAGCACCTGACCCTAGTGCTCCTTTACCATCACCCGATCCGAGGCTGGGAGGCAAATAGGGTCCAGAAACGGGTGGGAATAGACTTGCAGGGCCGCAACCTTGGTTGCCCTGCTCGCCTGCGAAACAGAGAGCCATCTTCTATCTGCAGAGGAAACACTGGAGGTCTGTGGGCGATTCTGGTTTTTATATGGGGCCGGGAGGAGCCACAATTCTTCTGCAGTACACTGCGCCACCTTGTGGCGGAATACCCAGACGTAAGGACTACATGAAACAGGCCGTGCTGTGCACTAGGAAAAATCTTGTTGTCGAGAGACCACTCCCCCAGACGGGCAGATCCTCTGCTCAGAGCATCTGCCTCCTGGTTCTCTACCCCTGGGATGTAGATCACCGAGATGCAGGGAACATTCTTCTCTACCCATGACAAGATCAGGGACACCTCCTTGAGGGCTCGTTTGCTCCGAGTTCCACCCTGGTGATTGATGTAGGCGACAGCCGTTTGGTTGTCCGAACGTACCTGGACCGCACGACCCCAAAGATGTGAAGCCAACTGAGAAAGTACCAGCCTGATCGCTCTTAGCTCCAGGAGGTTGATGTGTGTGTGAGCCTCCTGAGGACCCCACTGTCCCTGGAACTTCAGTGCTTGCCAAACTCCTCCCCAACCGGTCAGACTGGCGTCCGTGGTGACAATCTCCCATCGCGGCAGCAGAAAGGACCTGCCCATCAGAAGATTTCTTGGGTCCAACCACCATGAGAGAGACTGTCTGGCTAGAGGGGACAGAGTGAACGTCTGCTCCAAGGACTCCTGCCTCTGATCCCAGACAGATTTAATTGGAGAGGTCCCATGTGGAACTGAGCAAAGCAAGATACCATGAGGCCCACCAATTGCATCCCCAGGCGAATGGAGGGATGAGGGCATGATAACAGGGCCCGCGCCTGCGTCTGACGACCCTCCACCTTCTGCGGAGGAAGAAAAACCTTGACCTGGAAGGTATCCAACGTCATTCACAGGAAGGATCTTACCGAAGAGGGAGAGAGGACGAGAATGAAGACTTGGGGTAATTGATCACCCAACTGAAAGACTCGAGGGTGGAAACTACCACCTGAGCATCCCTCTCGGCCTGATGAAAGGATGGCGCAGCAATCAACAGGTCGTCCAAGTAAGGTAGAATGCGAATCAGCAGCTATCAGCTCTATTTTGTACCCGGACACCACTTCCTGAATCCACCGGTCCAATACACGATGTCTCCAGACGTGAGCAAAAAGGCGAAGCCGTCCCCCCCACCCGAAAGGGTGAGGGCGTCCCCTCATGCCTGAGGAAGGCTTAGGCTTGGATCCCCAGGTGAGGCCTGGACGACCTCAGGCTCTACCTCGCTATGGCCACCAGAGAAGGCAGAACCTCACCCTCCTCGTGAAGGGCGAAAGGAAGAACCAAGAAAAGGCCGAACAGTCTTCAGACGCTGAGGAAGTCTTCTGTCCTTAGCCAGAAAGTACAAACATTCGCCCAAAAAGTCGGAGTCCCAGGAAGGGAATACCTGAGTTTTTTTTGGCGCCAGCGTCCGCTGACCATTGACGCAACCAGATGGAACGATGCAGAGCGACCAGAGCAGCCGAAGCTCTATCACCAAAAAGGACTGCGTCATCCATAGCCGATATAACAAAGGCAAGGAAGTCCGTACAGGCTAAAAGCTCCTTATACTCCTCCACTCTCTTGTGAGATCTGGCGCTGTCAACGAGACGCCTCACCTTTTTAATGGGCATGGAGACAATGGCCGCAGCACAAATAGGGCGGAGACCAGTGCCCACAGAGGTGAAAGCATGACAGGCTAGTTGATCGATGTGTCTGTCAACATGATCACGCAAGGATGAGGTCTCAGGGGATGGCATAACCGATGTATTGGAATGTCCCAGGACAGGAGCATCGACTTCCGGGGGATGGGACCAGAGATGAACCAAATCCTCTGAAAAAGGATACCGTCTGTCCATCCCTCTAGGCACCGATGGCAACCTATTAGGTTTCTCCCATTCCTTTAATACCATTTTAGAGAAATGGCCTTGTTCAGGAAAAACAAGACGAAACAGATCCCCTGTTTCTTCTTGACCGCCTTAGGAGGAACAATGTGCAGGGTTTCAAGAACCGCAGACAACAGTTGCTCAGTATCATCAGGGGGCCACTGATCCTTATCGGATGAGGATCTGGGGCAACTATCAAGGTCTCCCCGACTATCCTCGGAGAAGTCGGAACCCTGGAGCAACTCACCCTCCTCAGCGGAGTATCGGCCACCAAAGGCCTCATAATCCTCGTCGTCATCAGCAAATATGGGACGAGCTGGTTCCAAATGCCGCTTCTTGCTCTTGGCTTTACCAGCGGCCGAATTCGCCAACTGACGCTCAATGCTAGCCAGGCGAAACTCAAAATTACGAGAGTCCCTACTGGCCTCCCCTTCGCTAGGGGCCAGAAGCAGACGCGGGGGAGTCGGCGAGGCCAGCGGAGCAATGGGACTGGGGTCAGTAACACTCGCCCCGTCCTGGTCTGAAATAACATTCTGGCCGCAGGTTACACAAACTGCGTTGCGACCACTCGGCGGGCATGTACCACACACAAAACAAAGCTTAGTAAGTCCCTGAGGTATCCCAAGCCCGCTATTCCCAGAAGCCTCCATTATGGTGATTATGGTAAGAAAAGACGGGCACAAGGCACTAAGGAGGCCCAGGACCGTACAATAAATCCCCAATCTAACCCTCAGCACCTTAACCCACAAGCAGTAAGGGGTGTTGGAAGGGGGGGGGGGGGGGGGGAGTGTTGGAGGGGGTGAGATGGACCGGGAAGAACCACAAGTAAAATACAGGACCCTGAAAAACATAAGAGGTGGATAACATGAGCATCCCACCGTACATGCACTACCATATAAAAAACAGCACAAGTAAATAACAGGTTAAAACAGTAATAATATTATTATTATTATTATTAATAATAAGGACCGGGACTCACAGGCCAATGGTGAAGCAAATGGAAGAGAATCCGTGCAGTATAGACAGCGGATCCTAAAAACGCAGAGGCAGCCTTTGGGAGCGCAGTATCCCACCGATAAACAGGCAGAGGGAGCCTCGCAGCGTAGAAAGGCGGGAGGAGCCTCGCAGCGTAGAAAGGCGGGAGGAGCCTCGCAGCGTAGAAAGGCGGGAGGAGCCTCGCAGCGTAGAAAGGCGGGAGGAGCCTCGCAGCGTAGAAAGGCGGGAGGAGCCTCGCAGCGTAGAAAGGCGGGAGGAGCCTCGCAGCGTAGAAAGGCGGGAGGAGCCTCGCAGCGTAGAAAGGCGGGAGGAGCCTCGCAGCGTAGAAAGGCGGGAGGAGCCTCGCAGCGTAGAAAGGCGGGAGGAGCCTCGCAGCGTAGAAAGGCGGGAGGAGCCTCGCAGCGTAGAAAGGCGGGAGGAGCCTCGCAGCGTAGAAAGGCGGGAGGAGCCTCGCAGCGTAGAAAGGCGGGAGGAGCCTCGCAGCGTAGAAAGGCGGGAGGAGCCTCGCAGCGTAGAAAGGCGGGAGGAGCCTCGCAGCGTAGAAAGGCGGGAGGAGCCTCGCAGCGTAGAAAGGCGGGAGGAGCCTCGCAGCGTAGAAAGGCGGGAGGAGCCTCGCAGCGTAGAAAGGCGGGAGGAGCCTCGCAGCGTAGAAAGGCGGGAGGAGCCTCGCAGCGTAGAAAGGCGGGAGGAGCCTCGCAGCGTAGAAAGGCGGGAGGAGCCTCGCAGCGTAGAAAGGCGGGAGGAGCCTCGCAGCGTAGAAAGGCGGGAGGAGCCTCGCAGCGTAGAAAGGCGGGAGGAGCCTCGCAGCGTAGAAAGGCGGGAGGAGCCTCGCAGCGTAGAAAGGCGGGAGGAGCCTCGCAGCGTAGAAAGGCGGGAGGAGCCTCGCAGCGTAGAAAGGCGGGAGGAGCCTCGCAGCGCAGAAAGGCGGGAGGAGCCTCGCAGCGCAGAAAGGCGGGAGGAGCCTCGCAGCGCAGAAAGGCGGGAGGAGCCTCGCAGCGCAGAAAGGCGGGAGGAGCCTCGCAGCGCAGAAAGGCGGGAGGAGCCTCGCAGCGCAGAAAGGCGGGAGGAGCCTCGCAGCGCAGAAAGGCGGGAGGAGCCTCGCAGCGCAGAAAGGCGGGAGGAGCCTCGCAGCGCAGAAAGGCGGGAGGAGCCTCGCAGCGCAGAAAGGCGGGAGGAGCCTCGCAGCGCAGAAAGGCGGGAGGAGCCTCGCAGCGCAGAAAGGCGGGAGGAGCCTCGCAGCGTAGAAAGGCGGGAGGAGCCTCGCAGCGTAGAAAGGCGGGAGGAGCCTCGCAGCGTAGAAAGGCGGGAGGAGCCTCGCAGCGTATCCTAAGGCAGCGGGGGACACACCACAAAATGGCGCAGAACCAGCCCCGGCAAGACCTCGAGGGGTCCGCCCCCCCAACCGCTCAACGGTCCCGGGCGCCCGAAGTGTAAAATGGCGCCTAGGAAGAGGGAGACCCCCCCCCCCCCGCACTCGACTGAAGCGCTCTGGCGGCATAAGGCCACCTCACAAAAAAGCGGCCCGCCAGCTCTGCAATGGCAACGAGGGTGCGCGTGCCCCCCCTCCCCCCCCTATCCATACAGTGAAGGAGGCGAGTGAAGAGGAACGAGGAAGGTAAGTAAATTCTGAGGTAAAAATTTTAGCAAAAGTGACAAAACACACAACAAAAGTAATAAAGCTTGTGGGAATAAATCTAAACACAGGGTCACAGTGTGGTTCCTCCCCTCCCCCCCATAGGCTCACCATAGCCTATGGCCGGCTTACCTTGAGGAAAAAAGGTATGCGGCTCAGAGCATAGCTCTGCCGAACGCCTGACCCGCGGCGTTCCCCCTACGTTCGCCAGGTCCGCAGCCATGGCTGGGAGGCAGAAGGTTCCCCGAAGCAGGTGGGAATAGGGCTTGCAGCAGCCGACAGGCTTGGGATGCCCCGCTTATCTGCGAATGTCCATGGAGAGAGGAAAAAATACCATTTTGTGATTACTCACCTGTAAAATGGGTATTATAAGTATGTCACACACCCCGCTTCCAATATTCATGACATATGGGTTATAACCAGTAGAGGGCGAACTTCTGCAGAGATGACAGGAAAAAAAGGAGCCCCTCCCGGTCCATAAATACCTGGGACCTCCCACACATTACCCAGTAAAGGAAAGCAGTAAGGGGACCAGGGAGAACCAAATCCAAAAATCTTAACAATAAAAAGCTTCACCATATAAAGGATCCAGAATACAATAAGGGCGGGATGAAGCGGGGTGTGTGACATACTTATAATACCCATTTTACAGGTGAGTAATCACAAAATGGTATTATTCCAAGTATGTCACACACCCCGCTTCCAATATTCATGACATATGGGACATCCAATAGCAGTGTCCAGCATGGGTGGGGATCCCCAAAAAGAAAAGGCAACAAAGCACAAATTTAAACCACTGCAGCTTGCAGAACCGGCAGAGACCACTTTAGGAAGGAAATCTGGCTTAAAAAGAAAAACCACCTTGTCCTGGTGTCTCTCAAAGTAAGGGGCTTGAATGGAAAGAGCCGCCAGAGACACGTCGAACAGAGGTAATAGCCAGCAAAAAGGCAATCTTTTGTGTAAGCATAGAAAGTGCAACATCCTGCATCGGCTCAAAGGGAGGCCCCTAAAATCCCAAACGGGCAACAAAGGCTTTCTAGGGGGTCGCACATAAGTGACCCCCTGGAAAAAAGTCCTAACCAAGGGATGCAGAGCAAAGGACCTTTGAAAGAAGACCGCCAGGGCAGAAACTTTCATGGTACTAAGCTAGAGCCCCAGGTCCAGACCGTGTTGAAGAAAATCCCAAATCCTAGGGATCGAAAAACCCTGCAAGGCAATGTCCTAGCCCACACCAGTCAATATAGGGCCTCCAAGCCCTGCAGTAGATGTTAGAGCTAGGAAGAGCTCTTCCTCTAACAAGTGTCTGAATCACAGCATCAGACAAACCTTCCTCCTTTAAGATGGAGGTTTCAGCAGCCACGCCGTCAAAGCCAGCGTTTGTAAATTGGGGTAACAAAGTTGACCTTGAGTGATCAGATCCGGAAATGGGCAACTTGTACTGATCTACCGCCAGCCGCACGACGTCTGCGGACCAAACCTGTCTTGGCCACCTTGGGGCCAGAATTGATGGCGCACCCTCTAGAGCCAGCTTGCCCACCCACCATGGAGAAGGGGGGAAACAGGTACAGAAACCCCAGATCCCTCCAGGCAAGAGACAAGGCGTCCACTGCCAGGGCCAGAGGATCCTGAGACAGAGACACAAATGTCGGAAGCTTGTGACGCGAGGCAAAAAGATCCACCTCCGGAATCCCCCACTTGTGACAGAGGGACCGGAACACATTGTGGTTGAGCGACCATTCCCCTCGGCGAGAGAATCCCCTGCTCAGGGAGTCCGCCTCCTTGTTCTCCACTCCCGGAATGTACACCGCTGAGATGCATGGGACATTGCTCTCTGCCCATGCAAGAATCAGAGAAACTTCCCTGAGGGCACTCCTGCTGCGAGTCCCTCCTTGGTGATTGATGTAAGCGACCGCAGTCCGACTGTCTGATCGAACCTGAACCGGCAAACCCTGGAGGCGACGCGTCAAGCGTGACAGTACCAACCAAATAGCTCTCAGCTCCAAAACATTGATGGGGGTGTGGGCCTCCCGAGGACCCCACAGCCCCTGGAACTGATGTTCCTTCCAGAAACCCCCCCAGCCTGACAGGCTGGCATCCGTGGTGAACGTCTCCCAACAAGGGGTCAGAAAAGACCTGCCCTTCAGAAGATTCCTTGGTTAAAGCCACCACTGAAGAACTGCCGAACAAGGGGAGACATCAGAAATGACTGATCCAATGACTGCGGACATCTGTCCCAAGCCGACAGTAGATGGAGCTGGAGCGACCTCATGTGGACCTGAGCAAAGGGAACTGCCTCGAAGGAACCCCACCAAACTCATCCCTAGCCGGATAGACAGCCGAGGGCTGGACAGAAGAAGACGTATCAGATCTTGTACCATCTGCACCTTCGACTGAGGCAGGAACACCCTGGACTGAATGGCATCCAGATTCATGCCCAGAAAGGCAATCTCCCTTGACGGGGAGAGAGAAGACTTGCTGTAGTTGATCACCCAGCCGAACCTCTCCAGCATTGACACCACCGTCCTGGTGTCTAGCTCCGCCTGCCTGAGAGAGGATGCCGTAACGAGGAGGTCGTCCAGATACGGCACAATGCGAATGCCCTGGGCTCTGAGAAGGGCCATTATAGCCGCCAGCACCTTGGTGAAAACCCTTGGTGCGGAGGTAAGCCCGAACGGGAGGGCCACAAACTGAAAATGCTGATCTCCCACCACAAACCTGAGAAATCTCTGGTGTCGAGTACATGAAGTTAAGCATCCTTGATGTCTATGGACGTCATGAAGTTCTTGGTTCTGATGAACCTGTTGAGAAGCTTCAAATCCAGAATGGGTCTTATGGATCCATCCCTTTTGGGCACCGTGAAGAGGTTGGAATAATAGCCCCGGCCTCTCTCTGCTAAAGGCACCGTGCATATGACTTCCATGTCCAGAAGATTTTGCACTGCCACCAGGAGCCCCTGCGCAGCCCGGGGGTCCGAGGGGACCCGAGATCTGAGGAATCTGGGAGGGGGCCAGTACTCGAACTCAGTTTGTACCCAGAAGACACCACTTTCAAGATCCACTTGTCTGAGACCTCCTGGGCCCAGACCTGGAAGAAGTGTCGCAGCCGTACCCCCACTCGCAAGGGTGAGGGCGCCCCCTCAATGCTGAGCTGGCTTGGCAGCGGGCTTGGCCTTGGAACCCCAGCTTGGACCTGGATGAGCATGTCCTCTGCCTCTATTCCAGGAATCGCCTCTGGAGCCAGAGTAGGCAAAACCTCTGCCTGCTCTGGCACCTCGAAAGGAATGATTAAAGGAGCCTGCCCCCCGAAAGGAGCGACGCTGCTTCTTAAGTTGTGGTAACTTCCCCTTTTCACCACCGAATCCAACTTATCTCCAAACAGCCGCATACCCAGGAAGGGTAGCCCTGTAAGTGATTTCTTAGCCACAATGTCAGCCGCCCACTGGCTCAACCAGACCGATTGGCAAATTGCCACCAGCAACGCAGAGGTTCTACTACACATACAAATTGTGTCATCTAATGCGGTTAAAACAAAAGTCATGAACAATTCACACTGCTTAATGGCTGTGAAATCATCACTGGCAGGGTTAAGCTGGGAACCACTAAACAGGTCCCTAATCACAGACCTGGTAGCCACCGCTGTGAGCGCCGAGGCACAAACAGGCCGCAAGGCTGAACCCACACTAGCAAAGGCATGGCAAGCCATCTGATCAATGCATTTGTCCTCACCATCTTTTAGAGTGGTGGCGTCTGGAGAATGCTCAACAGAGGTGTTGGACAATCCCAGAACGGGAGCATCGAACTTGGGAGGGGACGACCAGCGCTTCACCACATCCACCGGGAAGGGATACTTCCTATCCCATCCCTGAGGAACACCAGGGAGCCGGCTAGGTCTCTCCCATTCCTTAAGAATTAAGCTTTCAAAATGATTCTGATTTGGGAACTCCAAGTGAGGCTTCGAGGTCCCAAAGAAATCCCCCTTCTGCAGAGGGGATTCCGCAAAGGGGAAAAATAGCCAGCACATCAAATAAATGGGACAGGACTCTGGGGGTATCCACGGCATCCCCCTGCGCCTGCCCAGCATCAAAAAACTGCTGATCCTCCGCAGAGTCCGCAAACAATTCCCCCTCCTCAAGCGGGGAATAATCCGACCAGTCAAGGGAATCATACTCATCAAAATCCGGAGCCGGCATGGCGGGAGACAGGTGTCTTCTCTTAGCTGGGGCCTTTCTGGCCGCAGAGCTAGAAATCAATTTCTCGATGTTAGCCAATCTAGCACATACATCAGATTGCGCCTCCCCGCTAATGACAGTGTCACATGGGGTACGGACAAGGCGGGGTAGAGTAGGTGATGAGGCCGACGGCACTGACCCAGACGCCTGGGACCCCCACTGCCGCGTTATGGCCTGCTGAGCACATGGTAAGGGATACCCCACAACCCACACACAGCTGGGATTGCCCCGAAGGGAGCCCGAGCCCGGTATCCTGGGGAGCCTCCATATGGTGATTTTAAGGTAGTCGCAATGACCAGAGGGAATTACGCTGCTTGAGCTACCCGGGATGCCCCTTTGAGTCCCTAGTGGGAGTATTTGTAGGAACCCAAATTTAATCTCTGAGGGACCCTAGGACCGGGAGAACCCCCTTTTATTTTGGTTGATAGGGAGTCCTCCTGAAAGACACAATGTGAAGGGACCCATAAGAAGGCACACACATGCAGACATCTGTACATATAATGAACATAATGTATATAACCACCAATAAGGAAAAATACATCCAATATAAGGGAATGGGCAGGCCAGCCCCAACGCGCTAAAATGGGGCAGGCCACGCACATAAGACAAGCAAAGGGGGGGCCCAACAGGGCACTCACGGCCGTGCAATGGCGTCCAGCCAGCGAGGAGTCCTGTGAGAGAGAGGGAGAAGAAGGGAGGGCCAGCACGGATCGCGCCGCGCCCTGCCCCCATCCCCCAGTAGAGCGAGAGACGCAGATCCCAGCAAATAGCTGGGCCCCGCTATGGCGCCATAGGTAGAGGGGGCGGGCCGCGGCGAGCGCGCCAAGCCCCGCCCCCTGCCCAAGCGACCTGAGGAGGAGAAGCTCACCTAGTAAATGGCCTCCACATGCGGTCGGAGGCCCGCGTACACTAAAAAACACCCCACACGAGTGATGAGCGAGCACCCACACACACGCATACCAACAATAAAGAAGTTTAAGAGGAAGGAAGGCAACCCCCCCCCACACACTAAGGAGTGGAAGGGAACAAACAGGGACGGGGCATCCCAAACCAGGATCACCATCCTGGATACCGCCTACCCCTTAATCTGGGGTCTCACAGGGGGCCCTAGATACACCGCTAAGGTGTTGGCTACCCTTGCCCGGACCTACAGCCAAAGCTGGGAGGCAAAACATGGGTTTAAATAAAAAAAAGGTCCGGGCAGAAATAGAACAAATTGGCCAAGTGAAGGCCCGGCCTACCTGCAAGGAAGAAACACAGCCATCTTCTGACTTGCTCGCCGTCCTGCAGAGACGAATACTGGGTCATCTCTGCAGAAGTTCGCCCTCTACTGGTTATAACCCATATGTCATGAATATTGGAAGCGGGGTGTGTGACATACTTGGAATACAGACCATCTTCGCAGCTAGACTGCAGGAGAAGACTGGGGTCTTCCGGGTAATTCCGGCCTTATATGGCCGGGTAGGTCACAAGTCTTCCTGCAGTCGACTGCGCCACCTGGTGGTGGATTAACCACATGTGAAGAATAAGCACGACGTGCTCTACACCTAGAAAATTAGAATAATTTTACTAAAAGCTCTAACTAGTATTGAATTCCTTATTTACCATTAACACCCATTACACACGTACATACCCCAATTAGGGAGTTCTTGGCATTTCCAATGGTTGTCAAAACACTCAAGTCAAACACGACTACAAACTTTGCTTTCTCCACGGTAAAGGAATGGGTTTTGAAAGCCTCGTGCTGAATTTCAGCACATGCTTCAGGTAGCTGCAATGAGCTTAAAAGGCTGTTCAAAGCACACGTCACTTCTCCCAAAATCAGTTTGTATGCAAGCTCCAACACCGGAATGTTCTTCAGTGCCAATACTGCCTGGTACAGGGCATGTGCTGCATCAATTACCTGGAATTGATAAACATAGGATCGGGTTATGTCAGAGTTGATAATTTCGCTGTTCACAACTACTTCTAGTCATACATTGGCCATTGGGCATTAAAGTGGAAGTCCAGTCATTCAGTCCCCCCCACCCCACGACTGGACTTCCACTTAAAACTGCATTGCTTTAAGATATCGGAAGAAAATGCAAGAATTGAAAACATAATGGGCAATGCAAATTAGATTTTTTTTCCCAGGATAGGGCGTGAGAATTATATAGATATGAATGCACACCACTGAAATATGTAGGATTTACTGTGCAAAAAGTATATGATTCTTAAAAGAGGCATCAGCCTCTTGAAATGCATAACATAAGTACATGTTATGTATTTCAAGAAGCCGGATATAAGCCGTCTGTTTCCATATGAAAACATGTGGAAACTATACACATTCTTTTAAGAATCATAATATATTTTGCATGGTAAACCCTATATTTATGAGTGGTGTGCGTTTCTTATCTATATCATTCTTGGTTCTGGTTACCTGTTTGGAGCCCAGGTTTTGAAATAGCACCTGCCTGTGATATTCTCATTTTCTACTAGAGTGTGCGTAACCACAAAATATTTTCACAATAGGATCTAAATTTAACAAATTTAACAAATGACAGGTGAAGTAGGTGTCAAAAGAACACCTACTACTTTGGAGAATGCATTACTGTGCAAGTGTATTAACTCATTAACAGCTTGACTATTTCAAATGTATTGCAGCAGATATAATTTGTCTTTAAAGGAAAACCAACATTTGTCAGGTCAGACAGTGCTCTTCCTCTCAGTTGTGTTTTTGGCAGATGTACCAGATTATCAACTGTTTATGATGAACTGTAATAATATTTTAATCACTGAAATTTAACAAGTTTACCCTGCAGTAGGAGAAAGTAATGGATTTATCAGCTGAGAATTGTTTATAATGAAAATACTTTCAGCTCCAACCCCAGAAGACCTGGCAAATGTAAGCAACCTTGCAAACAGACCCCATAGTACAAAACCAAGGCACCCTACTAGGAAGAGAGTAGTACAGGCACACATCAACTGCAACACCAATTTAAATTGCTACAATAAACTGGAGGCAAAGAAACTAGTAGCAAGCTGAATGTGTTGCTGGCTCTGCACGCACATGGGGGGGGGATAATTGCTGCAGACTGAATAACTATCATAACAGTAATTATTCCTTTTAATTATGAAACTTACATCTTTTTCTTTATGGTAGCGCAAGGAAAGCAGTTTTGAGTCTGGTACAAAAAGTTTCTCCACAAAACTAGAGGGTAGTTTGGTATTAATCTGTTCAACAATCTATAAAACAAGTAAAAAAAAAAAATTCAGAATCATGTAAACAAGTTTGAGTATCAAGAGGAATGAGCGCAAAATTACCAAAGCACACCAAGATCTCTGTGGAGAGGAAACTGTTCCTTAAAGAAGCACTATTGCAAAAAAATGTAAATATGCTGGATGGCGGGAGGAAAGGTCACTTATACATCCAGCAATAGGAAATAGCCAGCCAGGCTTGCTTATTTTTATAAATGGAAGAAAGAGGAAATTGGGTGACCGGTTCTGTCACCCCTGATACACTATACCTGTCACACCTGGATTTTATTCCTACCAGGAGATTAAAAGCACAAGCTTGGTGGGAATTATATTCAGTTTGAGTGTATAAGTCACCCCTCCTCATTAACCAACGTGTTTAATTGGGTTTTTAATATTACACAATTTTGTGATGTGCTCCTTTAAAAAAGGGACTGTCCAGGCAACAACAAAAACATTGCATATTTGTTTTGTCCCTGGGCAGCTATTGGCTCTATTCATTGTAACGGAGAGAGAGTGGCAGTGCACAGTAAAAAAGTCAGTGGGCCATCGTCACTGACTGATAGTGGGAGGTTGCGATTCATCATGAAAGCTGTCCCATATGACTGGAGAACGGGAATGGACAGTGCGGAAATCAAGCTCATGATCCGGTAAAGTGTGGAACCAGCTGTAGTCCATTAACTGTACAGCGGCCAATCCCTTCTGTGAAAGGTGCTACACGGGCATTTACATCAATAAAACATTTTTAAAAAGTTCATGAATCCCAAATCCTTTCAATACAGGAACTCTTAAAATAATTTACTTTGCCCAGCAGGCATTTAACATGCCAGGTCAAGTGTTATCTATCACAACTGCAGTTTCAAAGATGTTAAATCTATAGACCTATAGTAACTAAATGTATCCATCAATTTAAAGGAGGACAAAAGTGCTTAAAGTGGACCAACAGTCACAAATGACTTAAACCAGACCAACAGAACAAGCAGTGCTCATATGCATCTCTCCCTAGGGCAATATAGATTGCTGCACGTAAAAATCCATTTACCTTTTTCTAATGTCTGCTGTAGTTAAATTTAGAAACAAGATGGAGGCTCGTGCATTTGCAGGCCACCTGCAAACAGAAAGTGCTGCTGGGCTTCCCATTACTGTGCACTGACAGTTATGTCAATTGGGAGAGGAAGCTCCATAATGGCAGCTACCTTTCTTTTTCAACTGTGCCAGGCTGCTGTTCCGATGTAATAAAAAAAAAAAAAAAATAGAAAAATACAATTCTGTGAAACTCACCTGTAGAATTGTTTTTGTATCCATCCAGTCCAGGCAGTCCCGATATGTTCACGATTGGGTGTTCGCCCCTACGGGGCGCTGACTGCAAGATCAAAGATGTAGCTCCTCCCGGCCCCCTATAAAGGCAGCTGCCGTCTATCATTCCCCAGTGGTTTAAAAGCAGTACTCAACAAAAGGGCAGGCCGGGAGGCCCAAACAAAACCTAAGAGACCATGTTACTTCACATAGCCTCTGCTTGTACTCTCTTCAATGTAAGAACTAGAAGAAAACTAAAACTAGTGTCCCAATATCTTCACGATTGGGACATCCAAAAGCAGTGTCCATATGGGCGGGATTCCCAGTGCAGAACAGCATGTAGTTCATTTCACTACCGCCTGAAGCACCTTTCGGCCAAAAACAGCGTCAGCTGAGGCCCTGACATCCACCTTGTAAAACTTTGTAAAAGTATGAACTGAAGACCAAGTAGCGGCCTTTCAAACTTGTTCCACCGATGCCTGATGCTGAAAAATACAATTCTGTGTTTACTCACCTTGTAGAATTGGTATTCTAAGTATGCAGCACGTCCTGCTCCAGATAATGATTCATAACAGTTGGGCTTACCTCCGCCAGAGGGCGCTTTACTGCAGAGATGGCAAAGAGAGGCCCCTCCCAGTCCCATATATACCCGGGACCTCCCACAAATTCCCCAGTATTAAAAAGCAGTAAGGAGATCCAGGAGAAGCCAATGATAAATAACGTTAACAAGGATAACAATCACCATAAAGAGGATCCAAGAATAAAGTAACCAGGGTGGGATGGAGCAGGATGTGCTGCATACTTATACCAATTCTACAAGATGAGTAAACACAGAATTGTATTATTCTAAGTATGCAGCTCGTCCTGCTCCAGATAATGATTCATAACAGTTGGGATGTACATAGGGTGGGATCCCAAAAAGCAACAACGCGCAGTTCAAACCACTGCCGCCTGCAGAACTTTGCGGCCAAAGACAGCATCAGCTGAGGCCCGAACATCAACCTTGTAAAACTTGGAAAAGGTATGAACAGAAGACCAAGTAGCAGCCTTACAAACTTGTTCAACAGAAGCCTGGTGCTGGAAGGCCCAGGAGGGCCCAACAGCACGTGTAGAATGAGCAGTAACACGGAAAGGAGGATCCTTTCCCCTAGCAGAATAGGCCCTAAAAATAGCATGATGAATCCATTTGCTAATAGTAGACTTAGCAGGAGCCAGACCCTTCTTGGGACCCGAAGGAACCACAAACAAGGCATCAGTCTTTCTAAAAAGGTAAAGTAGCCACAAAGTAGAACTTCAAATTCCTGACCACATCCAGGCCCTCTCCTTGGAATTACCAGGATTAGGGCACAAGGAAGGAAGCAATGTCCTGATTGAGATGGAAGGCAGACACAACCATAGGAAAGAAATCAGGTTTAAAGCGGAAAACCACCTTGTCCTGGTGTCTCCCAAAGTTGAGGGCCTGAATGGAAAGGGCCTCCAACTCCGAAACATACCTAACCGAGGTGATGGCCACCAAAAATACAATTCTGTGAAATACTCACCTGTAGAATTGGTATTATACGCATACAGCACGTCCTGCTCCATCTTATCCTTACACATGGGTAATCCTCCGCCTGAGGGCGCTGTTCACTGCAGACATGCAAAAACAGGCTCCTCCCGGCCCTACATAAACCGAGGGACCTCCCACAAATCCCCAGCATTGAAAAGCAGTGAGAAGGAGAAGCCGGGAGAAACCAACCACCCAGAAACTGGCAATAACAATGATAACAATCACCATACAGGGGATCCAGAACAAAGTGAAACCAGGGTGGGTTGGAGCAGGACGTGCTGTATGCGTATAATACCAATTCTACAGGTGAGTATTTCACAGAATTGTATTATTCTAAGCATACAGCACGTCCTGCTCCATCTTATAATCCTTACACATGGGACATCCAATAGCAGTGTCCGTAAGGTAGGGTGGGGATCCCCAACAGAAAAGGCAACAACAAGCAGTTTAAACTACTGCCGCCTGCAAAACCTTGCGGCCAAACACAGCATCAGCTGATGCCCCAACATCAACCTTGTAAAACTTTGTAAAGGTATGAACAGAAAACCAAGTAGCGGCCTTGCAAACTTGTTCAACAGAGGCCTGGTGCTGGAAAGCCCAAGAAGCCCCAACAGCCCTAGTAGAATGAGCAGTAAGACGGAAAGGGGGAGTCTTCCCCTTAGTAGAATAGGCCGGAACCACAGCCTGACGAATCCATTTACTGATGGTAGATTTGGCGGGAGCCAAACCCTTCCTAGGCCCATGAGGCACAACGAAGAGAGCATCAGTCTTTCTGAAAGCCTTAGTGATAACTAGGTAATACTTAACGCACCTAACCACATCCAAGGAATGCAAAACCCTCTCCTTGGGGTTACTAGGATTAGGGCACAAAGAAGGAAGGACAATATCCTGATTCAAATGAAATGCAGACACCACTTTAGGCAGAAAGTCTAGTTTGAAGCGGAACACCATCATAGTAGGGAGGCTGAATAGATAAAGCAGCGAACTCAGACACACGCCTAACAGAAGTAATAGCTACAAGAAAAACGACCTTGAGCGTGAGAACAGCGAGAGCAGCCTCCTAAATAGGCTCAAAGGGAGCACCCTGCAGGGCAGACAAAACCAAGTTTAAATCCCAAACAGGTACCATAGGTTTTCGAGGGGGACGCACGTGAGTGACCCCCTGAAAGAAGGTCTTGATCAGGGGATGCTGGGCAAAGGTCTTCTGAAAGAAGACAGACAGGGCCGAGACCTGACCCTTCAGTGTACTAAGCTTGAGACCTAAGTCTAGACCATGTTGTAAAAACTCCAGCACCCTAGAGACTAAGAATTCCCGGCAGGGAAGAGACCTGGACTCACACCAGTCAATGTAAGAACGCCATACTCTATAATAGATAGCAGAAGAAGTCTTTTTCCTGGCTTGCACCATAGTAGCCACTACAGATGCAGACAAACCCTTCTCCATCAGGATGGAGGTTTCAATAGCCAAGCCGTCAAAGCCAGAGTTAGTAAATTGGGATGGCGTAGAGAGCCCTGAGTTAGAAGATCTGGCAACCATGGCAGATCGTACTGATCTACTGCCATTTGAACTACGTCCGCGAACCACACTCTTCTTGGCCACCTTGGGGCCACCAGAATCGCGGGTACCCCTTCCAAAGCAATCTTTCGCAGAACTCTGCCCAGAAGGGGAAATGGTGGAAACACGTACAGGAGTCGTAACTCCCTCCAAGACATGGACAGGGCATCCGTGGCCAGAGCCAGAGGATCCTGAGACAGGGATACAAAGCTCAGGAGCTTGTGATTGTGACGAGATGCAAACAGATCCACATCCGGCACACCCCAACGGTGACACAGGGACTGGAATACCCTGTTGCCGAGGGACCACTCACGCTGACGGGACGACCCCCTGCTCAGAGAATCTGCCAGCAGGTTCTCCGCCCCTGGAATGTAGACAGCCGAGATGCATTGGACATTGGCCTCCGCCCATGTTAGAATCAGAGATACTTCCTGGAGGGCCCCCTTGCTCCGGGTCCCTCCCTGATGGTTGATGTAGGCAACCACCGTTCTGTTGTCCGAGCGTACCTGAACCGCCAGACCCTTCAGGTGATGGGTCAATCGTTCCAGCACCAACCTGACTGCCCTGAGTTCCAAGACATTGATGGGCAGATGGGCCTCCTGAGGGCACCACCTCCCCTGGAAACGCAGGGACTTCCAGAATCCCCCCCAACCCGACAGACTGGCATCCGTTGTGACCGTCTCCCAGGAGGGGGCCAGGAAGGATCTGCCCCTTGTCAAATTCCTGTGGTCCAGCCACCACGCAAGGGATTGTCTGACCGAGGGGGGGAGCGCCCAGACCTCGTCCAAGGACGCTGGGTTCTTGTTCCAGACTGACAGAAGGTGAAGCTGCAGAGTTCTCAAATGGAACTGGGCAAAGGGCACCGCCTCGAAGCTTGCCACCATCGAGCCCACCAACTGCATTCCCTGCCCGATGGAGGGATGAGGGCTCGAAAGCAGGGACCTCGCCTGCGTTGTCAGAGCTTCCACCTTCTGCCGAGGAAGGAATATCCTTGACTGAACTGTATCCAGAATCAGCCCCAGGAACGGGGTCACCGAGGGAGGGGGACAGAGAGGACTTGGGGTAATTGATCACCCAGCCGAAGGACTCCAGGGTGGACACTACCAACCGAGTGTCCAGCGCTTAACCGCTTCCACCGGGAAAGGATACTTCTTATCTCATCCCTGAGGAACGCCCGGAAGCCGACTAGGTTTCTCCCACTCCCTAAGGATCAGTGCATCAAAATGACCCTGGGTAGGGAACTCCAAACGAGGCTTGTGGGCCCCAAAAAATTCCTCCTTCTTGAGAGGGGGAGCCTCAGGCAGCGCAATATCCAAAACCTCCAAGAGATGTGACAAAACCGTGGCCGTGTCAACAGCATCCCCCAGCGCCTGCCCAACATCAGCCTCACCAAACCGTACATTCTCTGACTCCTCATACAATTCCCCCTACTCGAATGGGGAATAATCCGACATATCAAATGAATCATCATCAATATCCCAAGTCGCCTGGATCGACGACAAATGTCTCTTTTTAGCCTGGGCCTTCTTGCCCACCGCGCTAACCATAAATTTCTCGATGCTGGCCAACCTAGCACAAACATCGGAATGCGACTCCCCGCTAACACCAATGTCACTTAGGGTATGGATAAGGCGGGGAGGGGGAAGGCGATGAGGCGGGGGGAGCCGACCCAGAAGGCTGGGCACCCGACTGCCGCGATATGGCCATTTGTGCACATGGTATACAAATAAGCCCATTCTCACCCGTAAGGGATGCCCCACAACCCACACATGGCCGAGATTGTCCCAGAGGGAGCCCGAGCCCGGTATCCTGTGGAGCCTCCATATGGTGATTTTTGTGGTCAGTCGCAAGACCTTAGAGGATTTAAGCAAAAGCAACCCAGGATGCCCCTTAAAAGTCCCAGTGGGAGGATTTGAGGTGATCAATTTAACCCTTTCGCTGCCAGCCTACCTGCAGCATTTGCCACTCCCTGTTGCCAGACGATGTTTCACTATTTTGCGCTACACATGTTCAACTGTCATTTTTGAAAGGATTTCCAGGGATTTCCCAGGAAAATTATATATTGTTTTTTTCAACAGAGTCTGGGCTTTAACATGAAATGTCTTGTTTGTATTTTTTAGGTGTATTCTCAATATTTTTGGGTGAAATGTGTGAAAAAAAATAAAAAAAAAAATTTTTTTTACAATTTGTAGAGTTTTTTTGTAATAAAAAAGCTTTGGTGGCCCCCCCACCCTGCAGCCTACGAGCCCACATAGCCTATGTGGGCCCGGGCTCTTCTGCCCCCCCCTGGCCTTTGGGGAGGCAGGTAATGGGGGTGCGGGGGTTAATGGCAAGCCACCCGCTAGGGCAGGTGACTTGCCACCCCCCCAGCCTTGTGAACTGGTATAAGGGGTCTCATGGACCCCTTACCAGCTCACAAAGGGTTAACTGTTAAAAAAAACCACCACACAATAATAAAAAGTATTTTATTAGAAAAAAAAAAAATTTTTTTTACTGTACTTACCTTCGATTGCAAGCTCTTGTCCCTCGCCGCTCAGCTGACAGATGCCGGTGATCGGCATCCAGAGAAGGAGAAGGCAGGAGATCAGAGGATCTCCTGTCACCTCCTTCCCCAGCGCCGATCACCGGCATCTGAGAAGCTGAAGCCCGTTCGGGGCCGGGATGACTTCATAAGCCCCGCCCCCAAGGGGCTTAGAGGCAAGATGGCGGCCGCCATCGAGAAGAAGAGAGGAGAGAGCCCCCCAGGCTCTCTCCTGAAGATCGGTAAGTCCTGGGGGGGGATCGGAGGCCCCCCAGGTGAAGAGGAGGGACAGCGGGAGCCAGCGCACACACAGGTAAGTGAATGTCTTTTTTTTTTTTTTTTTTTTTTACAGTTAGCAGCTGCTGCTGCAGAAGCGGGGGGGGGCGGCCTATTCCGGGGGCTCTCCTGGAGCCATCCGACCCCCCCACGGGGGATCGGATGGCACCAAATTAAAGAGGAGACCCGGCCGGATCCAACAAGGGGTCAGGTGAGTATTTTTTATTTTTATTTTTTAAACTAGAAGCGAGGAAAGTCAAGCACGTAACACCTACGGGCTTGGCACTTAAGGCCCAGCCAAGCCAGCACGTAGGTGTTACGTGCTTGGCAACAAAAGGGTTAAAGACTAGGGTTCCCAGGACCAGGAGGAACCCCTTAAAATGCACATGTATGATGCAATCTGTAACACACAACAAGGCATAATCAGTCACTATACAGCAGTGTATAAACATATACATACATTATTTTATATCTATCTCTCTCTATACATACACAAACATCAGAAAAACCGACATGCCCAGCAAAATCACTCATACCCGCAACCAAGGGGGAGCCCCCCCGCTAGAGAGGGGCCCCCGCACAGCAAAGGAAGTGGCAACCAGGCCCTTACCATCCCCACGGATCAGCAAGCAGCAGCACAAGATGGCCCCTGAGAGCCTTGTGAGGAAAGGAGGGCGGGCCAGCGCCGAAAGCGCGCTCTCCAGGCCACGCCCCCCCTCCCAGCAGTGCGGATCCAACCGGGGCAGGCCCCAAAATCGCGCCAAACGAGGGGGTTGGGCTACCGCGGCCGTGCCGAGAACCCAGCCCCGCCCCCTCCCTGAAAAAAGCCTGAGGGAGAGAAGCTCCCCAGGCTGAGAGAAAAAAAAAAACACCAGCAGGCTAGGCAAACGATGTAACAATGCACTGTAATCAAATCATCAAGGGATTACTTCCAGATGAGTCACTGCCATCACACACACACTAACAGTGAAACACCACACACACACAGTCACTGAATATACTAAAAACAGAGTATGACGGCCAGCCAGCCCCCCCCCCATAGGCATGAAGGGACAGGGCATCCCACATCAGGATCACCAAAACCTGGATAACCGCCTACCCCTTATAATGAGGCTACCTACCCTCACCAGGACCCGCAGCCAAAGCTGGGAGGCTCAAATAGGGACAATTTAGAAAGAGTCCTGGCAGCAATAAGGGCCATAAACGGCAGGCGCGGGCCCGGCTTACCTGCAAGTAAGAGAAGTCTTCGTCTTCTGTCTTGTCACCTTCCCTGCAGAGAAGGAACTGGGGAATTGGTGGGAGGTCCCAGGTATTTATGGTCTGGGAGGAGCGTTTTTTTTGCATTTATCTCTGCAGAAGTTCGCCCTCTACTGGAGAATAACCCAAATGTCATGAAGAATTGTAATGACCAATGATGCCCATAAAAAAAAAAAAAAAAAATATATATAAACAACCCCTAATAATCAAACCCTGTGCAAAGCATCTGCAATTTAAAGTGCTAAGTGCTAGAGTATATATACACCATAAATCTAAACTCAATGCAAGTAAATATAAAGCCTGTGAACAAAATCAACTATCTAAATAAAGTGCAAAAAAATATTAAATAAAGTGCATAAAAATATATATCAATAATTGATCAATAATAAATATTAAATATAAAGTGAAAATACACAATAAATGAAAACCTTAATAAGTACTAAATGTTAGATGAAATATAAATTAATACTACAAACCCCCATAACTAATCACTCAAAAATACATGAACCAATATGACAAGCCGCACGGGGGCGGCGGGCGCGGGTGGCCTGGGTCAATTGCGGTCCCTTTCCTGATGTGATGCTGATATGTTTCCTGGTCCATACGGGCACTGGTAGTATGTCTATTTGACTGTGCAGACACCTCTAATTTGGCCTCTTGTACCTTTTGAAATTCCATACCACTTGTCATATTGGTTCATGTATTTTTGAGTGATTAGTTATGGGGGTTTGTAGTATTAATTATTTGTATTTCATCTAACATTTAGTACTTATTAAGGTTTTCATTTATTGTGTATTTTCACTTTATATTTATTTAATATTTATTATTGATCAATTATTGATATATTTTTATGCACTTTATTTAATATTTTTTTGCACTTTATTTAGATAGTTGATTTTGTTCACAGGCTTTATATTTACTTGCATTGAGTTTAGATTTATGGTGTATATATACTCTAGCACTTAGCACTTTAAATTGCAGATGCTTTGCACAGGGTTTGATTATTAGGGGTTGTTTATATATTTTTTTTTTATTTATTTTTTTTTATGGGCATCATTGGTCATTATTATTGATTAGTGTATAGGGACCTATTCTGGGTCCGTTTTGGTGCCGGTACAGGCACAGGGGTAAGTGGGTGCAGGGATATATCATCCCTGCGCACACAGACTCCTGTACTTTATTTACAGTTACAGGATTGCCCATACTGATTCCACATATTCTTGGAGCATTATTTGCATCACAGAAAATTTATAGTGATTTACCCATGATTTGGGTCGGCTAAGATATATATTCAAAGTAACAATAATAGGGACCTGCTATTTGGTTTTAATTGTCCTGTGTTATGTGTATTTTTATGTATTTATATGTATTAATAAATTTTTGAATATATAGGTTTGTTAGTAATATCTTTTGGTGCTCCTTATGGGGAGGGAGGTGTGTTTCTCACGGCCACTCCCATAGAAATGGTTGGATTTGTTGAGGAGTGAGCACATCATTATAGGATATAGTGGCGCACCCCATAGTACTTGTTCGTAAGCTTGATAGAATCCATGGAGTGGCGGGCCGACCACCGGGCATCCCAGATGTGCCCCGAGATGTTCTGTGCAGGGTCCACCACCAGGTTAAGGAAGAAATCCTGCGCAGGGCATGGGAAGCAAGGCAAATTATTCACAACTCAAGGCCGATATCCATCCTTCCGGACCTGGCGCGATCTACGCTTTGAATGAGGAGACAGTTGAAACCGCTCCTTCAGAAGATAAGGGAATGCGGAGCTGTGTATAGGTGGGGCTACCCATTCCATCTTATTATCAGGAAAAACGGGGGCTCTTTTACGCTGAGGTCCCCAGGGGACCTGGACGGCCTCTTTGCATTTCTGGACACTGCACCGCTGGAGGTCCCTGACTGGCTGGACTTTCCTGCTTACCAGCCACTGCCGCAGAGGATGAGACGTAGAAGAGCCGGACGCAGGCCGCCGAGAGGGGAAGATGCCCCTCCACCTCTGGAAGAGCAGTGATCGACGAACCTCACGTGTCGGGTCAGGCCCTGCCACATCCGGGCCTGCCGTGCGGCAATGTAGTGGACTTGACCCCTTCGGTCGGGCTCCTCCCTCTTCAGGACGGGCCCTTTTGACTTCTCTCCAATGGGACTGTCCGTCAGTTCCGGCTTTAGGGTTTGCATGTATTGCTTGTTGTGACTCCCGGATCTCGGGCTCCCCCCTGCTCACGCTCCTCTGCTCTAGGGCTCCCTCGACAACGGCTGGGCTATTGCCTCCAGGACGCGGTGGGACGGCCCCTCGGTTGGGTGTGTGGGGCTGGGTGCGGGGTCTGGGATCCTGGCCTGTCTTGTTATCGTGGGTCGGGTCCAGCTGACGCGATGGACCTCAGGATTGTCTCCCTGAATACCAAGGGCCTCAACCTTCCGGAGAAGCGGAGAGTATGCCTGAACCTATTCTGGAAAAAAAGGGCGCAAGTAGTATTTTTACAGGAAACACTTTCGGAAGGGGAGAGCCCCAAAATTCTCAGACAGGCGTTTCCCAGTGGGATGGCACTCCCACTCGCCTGATTCAAAATCCAGAGGAGTGAGTATTCTGATAGCAGCCAACCTTCCATGGACCTTGCTAGACAACATACGCCATACTACGAGGAAGGCCGTTTCATCTTTATTAAAGGGAAAATAGGGACCCAAGTATTTACGTTCGCTAACATCTACGCCCCCAATTCGGATCAGATACGCTTTATTGAGCGTGCCCTAGAGGCCCTCCAGACGTTTTCGGAGGGTGTCTTGATTTTTGGTGGCGATCTCAACGTGGCACTAGATCCATTGCTAGATGCATCCAGAAAGGCTTCTCATCTATCGTTCTCTGCTCTTAAGAAACTTAAAAATTCTCTGCGACTCTCTCAACTCATGGACCCGTGGCGTCTACAAAGCCCTCGAGGTCGAGACTATACCTTCTACTCGTCACCCCACGACTCCTACTCGAGGATAGATTACCTCTTCTTGGAACACAGGTATTTGGAGATTGTTCAAAAAGCGGAGATTGACCCTATCTTGATCTCAGATCATGCTCTGATCTCACTGTCCGTGAAACTCCCCGAGCGGTTGACCAGGCCAAGTACCTGGATGCTCAACGAGTCACTCCTCCAGGATCAGTTCCTAAAAGAGGAAGTCAGGAAAGAACTTCAGACATACTTTGAAATCAATGTGGGCAGCGCACAAATGCTACATCAGAGGTATCATCATAAAAATGGCCTCCAGAAAGAAGAGGGAGAGAGAGAAAATGATGGTAGATTTAGTACAGAAAATCGCTCGTGTAGACTCGGAGCACAAAAAGCGGCGAGCAGAAGAGACCAGACAGGAGTTGGCGGCGGCTCGTGAAAAACTAAGAGACCTCTTGCTAACCAAGGCGAAGATATCGCTCGTTAGGGCCAGACGCTCCTTTTATGAATACGGAAACAAATGTAGCCGCATGTTAGCTAGGGCAATTAGAGAGCAGAGGGCCAGCAATTTCATCCCTCAGATAAGGGGGAGTGGAGGGCAATTGCTCTCTAAACCGACAGACATTGTGGGGGTCTTCAGAGACTTCTATCGCAAGCTCTACAACTTGAGGGGGGGGGGGGGGGACAGGAGGCCCAAAGGTACGTGGCAGCTTCTGGTTTGCCCATACTGAGCCGGGAAGTGGTGGATACCCTGGAGGAACCCATAACCACGCAGGAGTGGTCAATGGCAATTAAATCATCTCAAACGGGAAAGTCCCCGGGTCCTGATGGATTTACATTATCCTATTACAAATGGGTGGCGGACATTTTGACACCAAGAGCTGTAGCGGCCTTTAACTCTATATCTTCGGGGCAAGCCTTACCAGTAGACATGCTGAGGGCACAGATAGCGATAATACCTAAACAGGGAAGAGACCCGCTGCACTGCTCTAACTACAGGCCGATATCTCTACTTAATGTAGACATAAAAATATTCGCGAAGGTCCTGGCGACCAGACTTCTGCCGTACCTGGGCAATCTAATAGGCTTGGATCAGGTGGGGTTTACCCCGGATAGAGAGGCGAGAGACAACGTGACCAGAATTCTTAAAGTGGACCAACACCCAGGATTTTGACTATCCTGGGTCTTGGCCCACTTCGGTGGGGCACCCCCGATCGGGGTGCCCCGCTGTGTGAAACCCCCCCGATCACCCGAAAAACTCACCTCTCCCCGCGCCGACGGACAAGCGTTTTGACAGCCGCGGACAAGAGGCTCCGCCGCCGCCTCCCGCGCGTCACTCTTGACGCGCGCGCCGGCCATTCACAGACGGCCGGCGCGGGCACGTCTAGAGGGGCGCGAGGGAGGCGGCGGCGACGACGACAAGGTAAGGGGATTTGGGGCGTTTGGGGGGTTTCACCCCGCGGGACATCCCGATCTCGGAGGGAGGTGATCGGCCCTGGAATCTTATAGATTCCCGGGCCGATCACAGGAGGGTGATGGCCTACTTTAACTTGATTCACTTGGCACATGAGAGAGGGATCCCTGCTATGATGCTCTCCACAGACGCTGAGAAAGCCACTCTAGAACACATAGGCCTACAGGGGACTATGAGATCTTGGATGATGTCCAATCCCTGTACTCCAATCCCTCGGCATGCGTCAAAGCCAACGGTGTCTTATCCGATCCATTCCCAATAACCAATGGCACAAGACAGGGGTGCCCGCTGTCCCCAATTATCTTCATCCTGGCGCTGGAACCCTTCCTCAGGAGAGTTAGGGCAAACCCAGACATTAACCCAGACATTAAGGGGCTGTTGGGAGGTGGTACAGAACACAAGGTTGCGGCCTTTGCTGACGACTTGCTCTTTTGCATCACACAACCAGTGACGACTATCCCAATTCTTCTGAGAGAGATGAGTGAGTATGCTGAGTTATCGAACTTTAAAATCAACTTGCAGAAGTCAGAGGCACTCAATATCACAGGGACGCATGGACAACATACAAGCCAACTTCCCCTTCCGATGGGCATCCGGAGCAATCAAATATCTGGGAGTTCAGATAACGCCCCAACTCAAAGATCTGTTTGCCAGAAACTTTCCTCCTCTCCTCAGCACTATTAAGTGAGACCTCCATACATGGAAGGACAAGACGTTGTCCTGGTTTGGTAGGTGTAACGTACTGAAAATGAATGTCTTGCCACGTCTGCTCTACCCTATTCAGGTACTACCCATCCACCTGCCATCTGCCTTCCTGAGGGATATTCGATCTGAATTTATACGGTTTATATGGGGGGGCAGGAGCCCAAGAATCGCCCAACAAACCCTCACGCTGCCGAGGGTGAGGGGAGGGGTGGGACTTACGGATATCCGAATGTATTATGTAGCAGCTCATCTAAAAAGGATAGTGGACTGGAATCGTCATGGGAGCAGCAAACGATGGGTTCAACTGCAGCAATCGCGGGCCCCGGTCCCGCTGGCGGGCCTCCCTTGGTCCCTGGGAGAACTACCTGGCTCACTCAAATCTTATCCAACAATAGGCTCGACTCTCCGGGTGTGGGCAAGACATATGTCAAAAGAGAACATAGCCCCGATGCCCTCCCCGCTTCGCCCAATTACCGGGGCATTGGACTTCAACCCGAATCGACTTGATGTAGGTTTTACGAGATGGAAGGCGCCTGGCCGAGGGGCTGCCTACGAATTCGTTAGCGGCTCTAATTGGAAGTCCCTGCATGAACTGATGAATTGGGGGGAGGCCCCCCATCTTTCTTACTGGAGGGCATTACAGATATCGCACTTCCTGGCGAGCCTGCCCCCGCCCGAGGAATTTATTAGAGAGCTGACCCCATTCGAGCGTTTATGTGCAACAAATCAAACGACGAGAGGTACATTATCCACCATCTATAAAATGTTGGTGGATCCGGGGGAGGACTACACACCAAACTTCATTTCGGCATAGGAGACGGAGCTCAGGTCACATTTACTCCACCTCAAGTAAAGAAAATGTTGGAGCTAGCACAACGGGCCTCAATAAGCAACCAGTATCAAGAGGCGGGTTACAAAATACTGAGTCGATGGTATAGGTCACCACAGACACTGCATAATTTCTTCCCGTTGGTGTCTTCCCTATGCTGGAGATGTGAGAAGGAAACAGGCTCCCTCTCGCACATTTTCTGGGGATGTGCAGAAATAAGAGGCTTCTGGGAGGGGATTGTTAAATGGATCCATAGGATAACTGGAGAGCCCATAGAACTTTCCCCAGAGGTCCTCCTTTTGTACTCCACCAAAGCTTCGACAAGAAATTACAAGAAATCCTTGACGGTTCATCTGATAAACGTTGCCAGAGCCTGTATCCTCGTCAGATGGAAATCGACCACCGCGCCAACCATCGGCTCCTGGATTAGGAGGGTGGAAGACATCAGACGAATGGAGGACCTGACAGCCCTCCTTCAGCAAGTGGAGGAGAAACCTAGACTCCGGTGGATGCAGTGGTCTCTATTTGTGGAATCGGATGAGGGTAGGACTGTTCCCGCGCCGCCCCCCGGCCTCTCCCCTGTCTGGGACTGTAGGCGCGGGTGCGCCCCGCGGAGGAGCGGATGGGGGACATTTTCATTCTCACCTTTGTCGGTGGGGGGGTGCCGGGGGGGAGGAGAGTGGGACAGAATTGGGACCCAGGGACGCCTGTGCCCTCCCCACCCTGGTGCCCGTTTCCCTACCATACCTTCCCCCTCTAGCCTGAGTCTCTCTTTTGCACCCGTAGTACTTTTTCTTCCCCCCTCCCCCCACCTTTATCCCCCGTTAAAACACTTCTCTCTCCCTTCCTCTTTCCGTTTAAGATTGTAAAAACTGAAGGGCGAAGGTGATGAGACATGATCCTCGAATGAGTTCTAGATGATGGGCAGACCATGCACATGGGGTATTATTCAAGAGCTGTTATATAGAATCTAAATGTGATATGATAACTGTTATACTCGGTAGCTGTAACCGAAATGTCTCATGAGCTATTTGTGATCTGTCTTTTTTGCCTTTGTTCTCGTCAATAAAGATATATTGAAACTAAAACCCAAAAGGATTGCACCTACCACATGCCTTTGAGGACTGCATATTCTTCTTATAGGATAGTAAATATACAAAAAGGCTCTACGGTCAATTCTGACAATAAAAAATTCAGTCAATTTCCATGTGCTCATCAAGTGAGATTTTCTACTAGAAAAAAAAGAAGTCTTACCAGTGTGAGTAGATGCAGAACAGAGATAATGTAATCCGTACCAGATGTCTGACAATTTTCCAGCTGGTCCAACCCGTATGCTATTATCATATCACATCGAATGGCCATGCTGGGATCCATACTGCCCAGCAGCACACCCACACATTCATTAGCTGCTGTCAGAACAGCTTCTGAAGAGAATACCTGATTGGCAGCCGTTACACATCTCATTACTCGATAAAGAATCTGAAAAAGATAAAATAAATAAAATAATTATATATATATATTTTATTATTATTATTATTATTATTATTAAGAAGCAGAATTGAACAGGCACTGGGGATACTAGGCACAAAGTAAAGTATGAAGAACCACAATCCAAGACGGGTATTTTCCTGTGACCAGACAACACAAACCTTCGCAATATTTCATATGCAAGATATTTAAAATGGGATATTACGTTTATTGGTTATGGTGGTTAAATACATACATTACCAAATGGTTTAATGCTGCAGAGAAATGACATTCATTTAAAGACCATTTCCAACTTCTGAGGGAGTGTAAAATAATACAATTCTGTGATTACTCACCTTGTAGAATTGGTATTATAAGTATGCAGCACGTCCTGCTCCAGATAGTATTCATAACAGCTGGGTTATACCTCCACAAGAGGGCGCTTTACTGCAGAGATGGCAAAAAGAGGCCCCTCCCGGTCCATATATACCCGGGACCTCCCACTAATTCCCCAGTATAGAAAAGCAGTAAGGGAACCAGGAGAAGCCAATAACAAATTTAACAACGGCAACAAGGAACAACAATCACCATATAGAAGATCCAAGAATAAAGCAATCACGGTGGGATGGAGCAGGACGTGCTGCATACTTATAATACCAATTCCACAAGGTGAGTAATCATAGAATAGTATTATTCTAAGTATGCAGCACGTCCTGCTCCAGATAGTATTCATTACAGGTGGGACATCCAATAGCAGTGTCCATAAACGGGTGGGGATCCCAAAAAGGCAACAATGCGCAGTTCACACCACTGCCGCCTGCAGAGCCTTGCAGCCAAAAACAGCATCCGCTGAGGCCCGAACATCAACCTTGTAAAACTTGGAAAAGGTATGAACAGAAGACCACGTAGCCGCCTTACAAACTTGTTCAACAGAAGCCTGGTGCTGGAAGGCCCAGGAAGCCCCAACAGCACGAGTAGAATGAGCAGTAACACGGAAAGGAGGATCCTTCCCCCTAGTAGAATAGGCCCTAACAATGGCCTGACGAATCCATTTGCTAATAGTAGACTTAGCAGGAGCCAACCCCTTCTTGGGACCTGAGGGAACCACAAACAAGGCGACCGTCTTTCTGAAAGGCGCAGTAGCCACCAGGTAGTATTTCACATTCCTGACAACATCCAGAGAATGCAAGGCCCTCTTCTTGGAATTACCAGGATTAGGGCACAAAGAAGGAAGCACAATATCCTGATTGAGATGGAAGGCAGAGACAACCTTAGGCAAGAAGTCTGGTTTAAAGCGGAAAACCACCTTGTCCTGGTGTCTTTCAAAGTAGGGGGCCTGAATAGACAGAGCCGCCAACTCAGAAACACGCCGGACAGAGGTGATAGCCACCAAAAAGACAACCTTTAGTGCAAGTAGAGACAAGGCAGCCTCATGCACCGGTTCAAACGGAGGACCCTGAAGAACAGACAATACCAAATTCAAATCCCAGACCGGTACCATGGGTTTGCGGGGAGGGCGCAAATGAGCAACCCCCTGAAAGAAGGTCTTGACCAGAGGATGTAGAGCAAAGGGCCTCTGGAAGAAAACAGCCAAGGCCGACACGTGACCCTTCAAAGTGCTGGGCTGAAAACCCATATCCAAACCATGTTGAAGAACTCCAGGATCCTAGGAATGGAGAACACACAACAGGGAAAGGCCCTAGACTCACACCAGTCAATGTAGCTTCCAGGTTCTATAGTAGATAGTAGAAGAGGATTTCTTCCTAGCCCTGACAAGAGTATGAACAACCGAATCAGACAATCCTCTCTCCTTCAGGATGGAGGTTTCAGCAGCCAAGCCATCAAAGCCAGCGTTTGTAAATTGGGATAACAGAGCCGTCCTTGAGTGAGAAGATCCAGAACCACACCTGTCTTGGCCACCTGGGGGCAACCAGAATGGCTGGCACCCTCTCCTGAACCAACTTGCGCAGAATCTTGCTCAGAAGAGGAAATGGAGGAAAGATGTACAGGAGACAGAGTCCCTGCCAGGACAGAGACAGAGCATCCACCGCCAGAGCCAGAGGATCCTTGGACAAGGAGACGAATGCTGGCAGCTTGTGATTGTGGTGAGAAGCAAACAGATCCACGTCCAGCATCCCCCACCGGTGACAAAGGGATAGGAAGACTTTGCTGTTGAGGGACCATTCCCCCCAGCGAGAGGTCCCCCTGCTCAGGGAATCCACCACCAGATTCTCCGCTCCCGGAATATAAACTGCTGAGATGCCCAGGACATTGTCCTCGGCCCAGGACAGAATTAACGACACCTACTTGAGGGCACTATTGCTCCGAGTCCCTCCCCGATTGATATAAACGACCGCCGTCTGGTTGTCGGAGCGAACCTGTACCGGCAGACCCTGAAGGTGAGGAGTCAACTGTGCTAGCACCAACCGAACCGCCCTCAGCTCCAGGACATTGATAGGAGCGTGAGCCTCCTGAGGGCCCCACAGCCCCTGGAATTGGAGGGCTCTCCAGTACCCCCCCCCCCCCCACCTGACAGACTGGCATCCGTAGTGACCGTCTCCCAACAAGGTGTCAGAAATGATCTGCCCCCCAGAAGATTCCTCGAGTCCAGCCACCACAGGTGCGACAGCCGGACCAGAGGAGAAAGAACAAAGAACTGATCCAGAGACAGGGGACTCTTGTACCAGACTGAAAGGAGATGGAGCTGAAGGGGTCTCATGTGAAATTGAGCGTAAGGGACTGCCTCGAAGCAGGCCACCATCTGTCCCACCAATTGCATCCCTTGCCTGATGGAAGGACAAGGGCTGGACAGAATGAAATGAACCAGAGCTTGAAGAGAATCCACCTTCTGCTGAGGAAGAAAAATCCTGGCTTGAATGGTATCCAGATTCATGCCCAGGAAGGGGGTCACCCGGGACGGGGAGAGGGAGGACTTGGGATAATTGATCACCCATCCAAACGTGTCCAGGGCAGTCACCACCGTCTGAGTATCCAATTCTGCCTGCTGGATAGAATGAGATGTAATGAGAAGGTCGTCCAGATAAGGGAGAATGCGAATGCCCCCGGCTCTGAGGAGGGCCATCACCCCCACCAACACCTTGGTGAACACTCTGGGGGCCGAGGTGAGACCGAAGGGAAGTGCCACAAATTGGTAGTGCTGGTCCTCCAGGGCGAACCTGAGGAACCGCTGATGCCCTGGGAAGACTGGCACATGAAGGTAGGCATCCTTGATGTCTATGGAGGCGCAGGGTCTCCATGCGAAAGCGCCTGGTTCTGATGAACTTGTTGAGAGAAGGATGGGCCTGATGGAACCATCCCTTTTGGGTACTGTGAAGAGATTGGAATAATAACCTTGACCTCTCTCCCCCGGAGGAACCGGACAGATGACCCCCCATATCCAATAGGTTCTGTACAGCCAGGAAGAGACCCTGAGCTGCCAGAGGGTCCAGGGGAATCCGAGACCTGATGAATCTTGCAAGGGGGGCGTGCAGCGAACTCTAGCTTGTAGCCGGAGGACACAACCTCCAGAATCTACCTGTCTGAGACCTGTTGCCCCCAGACATGGGCGAAGAGCCGCAGCCGTCCCCCCACCCAAAAGGGTGAGGGCGCCCCTTCATGGCTGAGCGGGCTTGATGACAGATTTGGGCTTGGATCCCCAGGAGGATCCGGGATGGGCACAGACTCTGCCCTTGCGCCAGAAATCTCCCCTGTGCCCCGCAAATGATACCCCCCTCCCCGACCTGGGTCCATGAAAGGATGGAGTAAAGGACCCCGACCCCCGAAAGGGCCGCGGCTGTCTTTTGCGTTGGGGCAACCTACCTCCCTTTGCAAAAAGGTCCAAAAGGTCACCAAAAAGGCATAGCCCCTTAAAGGGTAGCCCTGTGAGAGCCTTCTTAGCAGCATTGTCCGCAGCCTACTGGCGTAGCCAGACGAAGCGGCGAATAGAAACAACCAGATCCGAGGTCCTGCTACACATCCTAACGGTGTCATCTAAGGCAGAAAGAATATAAGCGATAGACATCTCACATTGTGATAAGGCTCTAAATTCGGCACTAGAAGAATTATCAGGATAACCTTCCAAAAGGCCCTTGTCCTAATGGCCACAGCAGTAAGAGGCACAGACCGGGCGTGGGGCCGATCCCGCACAGGCAAAGGCAATGCGAAGCCAGCTGGTCAATACGCCGGTCCTCACTATCCTTCAAGGTAGTGAAATCAGGGGAATGCACCACAGAAGTGTTAGAACTTAGACAACCCCAAAACAGGGGCATCCATCACTGGTGGAGTTGACCAACATTTAACCACATCCGAGGGAAAAGGGTACCTTTTATCCCATCCCTTACCTGGGATACCTGGGGATACCAGGAAGCCGGCTAGGCCGCTCCCATTCTTTGTGGACCAGATTATTGAAATGTGCCTGTTCTGGAAATTCCAAACATGGCTTTGTAGTACCAAACAATTCCCCCTGTTGCCTGGGTGCCGCAGCAGGAAGGGAAATGGAAAGCACCTCAAAGATTTGAGTCAAAAGTCTATGGGTGTCATCAGCATTCCAATGCTCTGAGCCGGCATCAGCGTCAAGGAAATGATCATCGGAAAATTCTGAATCTGAGAATAACTCCCCTTCCTCAAGCGGGGTATATACAGTCAGACAAATCAAGGAAAGCTTCCGTCTCCATAGGGAAGGCAGACGCAGCAGGCGCCAAGTGCCGTCTTTTAGCTGGGGCCTTACGGGCCACAGAGCTAGCAATCAATCTCTCAATGTTGTCCAGCCTGGAAGATACATCAGGCTGTGACTCCCCACTAGTGCTGATCCCACTGGGGGTCACGATCAACCGAGGGGGCAAGGGAGAAGACATGGTGGGCGCAGACCCAGAAGCAGATAGCCCAGAATGCCGCGCCTGTTGGGCGCAGGGTACACAAACCCGCACATCTTCGCTCACAGGGGATGCCCCACACAACACACCCAGCCGGACTTGTCCCGATGGGACCCCGAGCACAATATCCTGTGAAGCCTCTTATGGTGATTTTTTGTGGCACAACTGGCCAATAGGAATTACGCTACACAGCTACCAGCTAGGATAGTGGGAGGATTTAAATATTAGGCCTCTAATAATGTCAATTAGCACTAATAGAGGGCACAGGACCGGGAGAAACCTTTAATCAGTTTTCTGGCCTGAAAGACATAAAAAACAATACACCCCATCAGTATAAAGACAAAATATATAAACAAATCAAATAAAGGCCCGCTGGGGGACTTACGGACCGCCGAAGAGCTTGCGATCTATCAGACAGCAGGGGCAAGATGGCGCTGAAGGGCTCTGAAGGGGCGGGCCGCCTGTGGAACGCGCCAAGCGCTAGGCCACCCCCCCTCCAGGAACGCGGGGAAAGGCCGAAGGCAAGCCCTCCCGCAGCCAATCAGAGTGCAGCAGGCCCCGGTGTGACGTCACCGCAGACCACGGACGCCGCAGGGTGCGCGCGGGTAATTCAAATAAAGGAGACAAGGGAGGAGGAGAACCGCTGATCGAATGCCAGCGCGAGTCTGCAGAGTATCACAGTAATCACAATGATAAATAAAATAAAGTAAAGCACTCAAACACACAGCCCCCCTCAACGAACCAGGATAATGGGAGAAGGGGGAAGTAGGAAGCCCATAATTACATTTAGGATATGTAAGGTAGGGCTATGAGCGGACGGGGCATCCCAATACAGGCTCACCAAAACCTGGGCCGCCTACCCTTTGGTGGGGGGATTTGCGGTGGAGCAAGCTCCTAATAAAGCATCTCTAATAGATGCTGCCTACCATCACCCGACCACGCAGCCAAGGCTGGGAGGCATAGTATTAAAGTGGAACGGGTGGGAATAGTCCTACAGGGTCATGGGCTGCAAGCCCAGCTCACCTGCGAGAAGAGAAGCAATCATCTTGTCCTTCGCAGCCCACTGCAGAGAAGAATATGGGGAATTAGTGGGAGGTCCCGGGTATATATGGACGGGAGGGGCCTCTTTTTGCAATCTCTGCAGCAAAGCGCCCTCTTGTGGAGGTATAACCCAACTGTTATGAATACTACTATCTGGAGCAGGACGTGCTGCATACTTAGAATATGCTTATGAGTGATACATTGCTGAATAAGTCTTTGTACGTCATATGTACAATATTGTATTGAATGTCATTTTTCTAATAAAAAAGGTTTAAAGCCAGCAAGAAATTTACAAGAATGTTTAACTCATTTTGGCCAAGGTAACTCAGTGGAGATCTTGCAGAGATGCAGAACGTTATAAAAAAAAAATTTATAGGTATTTTTGGGTGGAGTTGTTCTGATGAATCAGGATGTGGGTAAATTTTAGAGACACTTTAGCAGTAGGCCAAAAGCAAAATTAAGTTTTGGTATGCAGACTTTATATAAAAGCTTGGAGTTTTTTTTTTGGTGAATTTGCAGGGAGGTTTCCCTTGGGTTGTTTTCCTTGAATTAGTTTTTTTGCATTTCTTTTTTCAATATCCTTAGGAAAGTTAAATACCTTTACAATAAGAAGTGTATAGACCAAAAATGCATGGTTATTGCAGAGAGGGCTTGATTTGCTAACTGGTATAATAGCAACGTTGGAAAATCACACAGGCTCAACACCGAGCACAGACACCGCAAAACACTGCTGCATATTAAAAATTAAGAGGTTTGATTTAAAGATTTATTTTGTGTACCTTTTTAAAGCGGACCAAACCTGGGATTTTACTATCCAGGGTTTTGGCCTTTTCCCCTGGGGCACCATGGTCTGGGGTGCCCTGCTGTGTGAAACCCTCCAGAACGCGAGGGAAACTCAACTCTCCTCAAGCCCACGACACAGCCACTCATCCAATCAGATTCCCCTGCCGCACATATGAGTGTGCGGCTGGACAGGCTGAATGGAATCGGCAGCCGCACACATTGGTGGCGACTGGCATCCTTCGGCTGTACATGGCCACAGCAATTCAGTTACGGCAGACGTGACCACGCACAGCATGAAATGGGTGTGAGTGATGCTGCCGGCAGTTACACATGTGCAGTGGGCTCGTTGGCAAGGTAAGCATAGTGGCGACCGGGGGGGTTTCAGACAGCAAAGCTTCCCAAATCAGGATGCCCAGGGGAGAAGGAATCAGGCAGCCCTGGAGTCTGGACTTCCAGTTCCAATTTAAATTTGCAGTTAGAATGGAGGTTTAAAGTACAGTTGTCAATGCCAAAGGTCTTAAAAAGGGCTGTATTCCTTACATCTGTGACATATGCTTCAACGATAGGGGGTCCTCGGATCGGACTGAACCGTTCCCCAATACTTCGCACCACTGTACTAAACACACGGAGAAGAGCAGCAAGCTTAGGTAATGAAACGGAGGGAGGAGGAATGTCTTCATCTGATGATACACCTGAGGCTACATTGCCAAGATCCTGTGGGTAAATAAAATTGAAAAGTTATAAATCTTCACAAATAAGAGGGGGTAAAGAGGCCTTGTATTAGCGACAGACAGACATTAACAATTCTACTGTATATCAGGGCAGCAAAGATGAGTGCATGACCATTTACATCTGATGTAGACAAAAACACGGGCAGGACGGATAACCCAAAGAAGTGGAGAGAAATGACCTATGATGCATTTTGACTTTACGTCCCCCCTTGAAAGACATTTGGTTTTAACAATAACCAACAGTTGCAGCCCAATGTGGGGTGTAAGGTTTCAAGAAATATATCTAAATTTACCAGGGGATCAATATCTAGCTGTAAAGCAATATCACTTTTTTTGTTTTTACAGATCAAAGGACTTATTATGAAATATATAAGCCCTATAAAAATTCATTTTTCCAAATTTCCAAAGCCCTCCAAAGAATCTGCAACCACCAGTTTTGGTTTGCTAGATTTCAGATTTGGAATGGTGTAAAGCACAGCTTCCATGGATCCTGGAGCAGTGAAAACATTCTGTGGATTAACCAACCACGTACACTATGGCATTCTGATAGAAGAGTCTGCATTTTGCAAAAGCCAGGATAATTTTACCTGCATGACTGCACTGTGCCTCCGAGAGTTTTGAGGGAGAAGCGATAATTCCATGGGGTTGCTTTTTTCAGGGGCTGGTACAGGCCCCGTAATTCCAGTGAAGGGAAATCTAAACACTTCAGCATAGCTAACAAAATGTAAAAAAGCTTTTCTACCAGCTTCCGGAAAGCAAGACCAATCAAGGCATGGTTGGGCGACTTTAGTTTGGAATTACTTGAATTGCCAGTGCAGAGCTGTAAACGTGTGCCTTGTGACACTGTTAGGATGAACTAGTATAAAGATTGTGAAAAAGCGTCTCTCTTCCATATCTCTTTAAAATGCTGCAGACAGGAGGTCGGGTATAGACTTCCTGCAGGTCTAGTATAAAAAGGTTCCAAATAATAAAGCATTACCATTCTATAAAGTTACAAACCAGTGCCAAGTAAACATCCAAATACAACTAAGACAGAGCAGTTTCTAATGCAGTGGCACCCTTAAAGCATAACATCAGGGATTTTGACTATCCCAGGATTTGTTCTGTGCCCCCAGGACATCACATACTGGGATGCCCAGCTGTGTAAAACCTCCCACTTTGCCCAGTAAAACTCACCTCTCCTCAGTCCAACGGCAAATGCACTGGCTCTGGTCCAATCAAAGCCCTCTGCCATGTTCACGTCCTTTGAAAAAATGCAATTCTGTGAGGTACTCACCTGTAGAATTGTTTTTTCTGGGAATCCATTCCATACACTCCTTACTCTTGGGTTTCCTCCTCCTTGCTGATCACGTGACTGCAAGAAAGAAAACAGGCGTGGCTCTCCCGGCCCATAAGTAGCAGCTGCCCCTAATCAGATCAGTTTACTTAAAAAGCAGTAAAATAATTTAGAGACAGGCCGGGAGGCCCTAAAAAGAGTCCATGTTACTACACATCAAACTCAACCAAAAAATGCTCTCAAAATTAAGTCCTATTGCTTTCTTTTTTTTTTTTTTCCAATATTATGAATTAATCAAAAAATGGATTAACATCGGAAGATAACATGACCCAGAACGGGTGGGCCGGAGTGTATGGAATGGATTCCCAGAAAAAACAATTCTACAGGTGAGTACCTCACAGAATTGCATTTTTTCTTCCAATCCATTCCATACACTCCTTACTCTTGGGATCTCCAAAAGCAGTGCCATCTATGGGCGGGATCCTCTAACGCAGAACGGCAGGAAGTTCACTTCACTACTGCCTGTAGAATCTTCCGACCCACAACAGCGTCAGCTGAGGCTCTAACATCTGCCTTGTAAAACTTGGTGAATGTATGCACTGCAGACCAGGTGGCAGCTTTGCAAACCTGTTCCACCGAAGCCTGATGTTGAAAAGCCCAAGAAGCACCAATGGCCCTAGTGGAATGGGCCGTGACCTGAAAAGGGGGTTCCTTCCCCTTGGCCGAATAAGCTCTAGCTACTGCCTGCCTAATTCACTTACTGACAGTGGCTTTAGCTGGCGGAAACCCCCCTTTATTAGCCGGAATTGGACATAAGGAGGGTAGAATTACCTCCTGATTAAGGTGAAAGGGAGAGACAACCCTAGGTAAAAAAAATCAGGCTTAAAACGAAAAACTACCTTATCTCTATGTAACTCAAAATAAGGAGACTTCATACATAAGGCGGCTAACTCCGAAATACGCCGCACAGAAGTAATTGCCACTAAAAAAATTACTTTAAGTGTCAAAATGCTCATTGGAGCGTCAATCATAGGTTCAAAGGGAGCGCCCTGTAGAGCCGTCAACACCAAATTCAAGTCCCACACCGGTAATATAGACTTGCGCGGTGGACGGACATGAGCGACTCCCTGAAAAAAAAGTTTTAAATGAATGATCGCCAGACCCTGTAATAAATCATGGAAGACGACTTCTTCCGGGCCTGGATCATGGTATGAATGACCTTAGCTGATAATCTTCTCTCTGCTAGGACCGCGGTCTCAATAGCCAAGCCGTCAAAGCCAGCATCTGTAAATTCGGGTGCCGAAGCACCCCCTGAGTGAGAAGATCTGGCTCGACCGGTAGACGCCATTGGTCTACCGCCATCCTTGTTATGTCCGAGAACCAACTTCTTCTTGGCCAATGAGGAGCTACTAGAATGGCGGGTATTCCTTCCTGAATTATGCTTCTTAGCACTCGACTCAGAAGCGGAAACGGGGGAAAAATGTACAGAAGCTTGAACCTTGTCCAAGGGACTGAGAGGGCGTCCGTGGCTATGGCCAGAGGGTCCCTTGACAGGGACATGAATTTTGGCCGCTTGTGATTGTGTCTGGACGCAAAGAGATCCACTTCCGGCGCCGACAAAGGGCTTGGAAAACCTTCCGACTGAGGGACCATTCCCCCCAGCGCAGGACCTTCCTGCTCAGAGCGTCGGCCTCCTGGTTTTCTATCCCCGGGATGTAAACTGCCGAGATGCAGGGAACACTTTCCTCTGCCCAGATCAGAATCCGGCTTACCTCCAGTAGAGCACCCTTGCTCCGGGTACCCCCCTGATGATTGATATAGGCTACCACCGTCCGGTTGTCCGACTGGACCTGGACTGCCTGCCCCTTCAAGCAGGGGGTCAGATACTGAAGCAATAACCCGATGGCTCTTAATTCCAATACATTTATGGGAAGCTGATTCTCTTTCGGCCCCCACTGACCATGGACTTTCTGAGATTGCCAAACGCCGCCCCATCCTGTGAGACTGGCATCCGTGGCAACGATCTGCCACTGTGGGGGTCAAGAAGGATCTGCCTACAGACAAGTGAAGAGGGTCCATCCACCACAGAAGAGAATGTCTTGCCGAGGGCGTTACTACAAAGACTTGGTCCAGCGACTGTGGGGCTTGATCCCAGCTTGCCAACAGATTCCACTGAAGGGGCCTCATGTGAAACTGGGCAAAAGGTACCGCCTCGAAGCAGGCTACCATCAGGCCTAACAACCTCATACCCAGCCGAATGGTCGGCTGCCGGCAAACCAGGAAGCACTCTATCTGATCTTGGATTAGTCGCGCCTTCTGTCCTGGTAGATACACTTTGACTTGGACAGTGTCCAGAATCATACCTAAGAAGTTCCTTACTGGCGCCGGAGTGATATGAGACTTCGGGTAATTGATCAGCCAGCCAAATTCCTCCAGAGTCGATCGGACCATCTGCGTGTCCTTCAGGATCTGCTGCTGCGATCCGGCTGATATTAGAAGATCGTCCAAATAGAGGACAATACAAATCCCCTGGCTCCTGAAAATTTCCATGAGACCTGCCAAAACCTTGGTGAACACTCTTGGAGCCAAGGATATCCCGAATGGGAGTGCCACAAACTGGAAATGCTCGTCTTCCAGGGCAAACCTCAGGAATCTTTGATGTCCCGAAAAAATTGGCACATGCAGATACGCGTCCCTTATGTCTATGGTAGTCCTAAGATCCCCGGGGCAAACTACTGTTAAAGCTGACCTCAACGTCTCCATGCGGAAATGCTTCACGCGGATATATCTGTTGAGATCCGTCAGATCTAAAATGGGACAAATCGACCCGTCCTTTTTGGGGATTGTAAAAAGGTTGGAATAAAACCCCTGACCTTCTTCCTGAAGGGGTATTCGACAAATCACCCCTTTTTGAAGGAGGTGCCGAACAGCGGACTTCAGGGCATCTAACTTTGACTGGTTCCGGGATGCCCCTGACCGAAGGAACCTTGCGGGCGGTCTGGCTGCAAACTCGATTTTGTAACCTGAGAACACTACCTCTTGGATCCACAGATCCCTTACGCGGCGCCTCCAGATATGAGCAAAATGCAAAAGCCGTCCCCCCACCCGCTCGGGTGAGGGCGCCCCCTCATGCTGGAGAGGGCTTGGCTGGAGGATTAGGCCCACTTCTCCAGGCCCCTCCTGCCCTATTACGCGCTCCGCCTCTACCTCAAAAAACTCTACGGGAGCAAGGACGAAAGGCCCCTCTGCCAGTCCAAAAGAGTCGATATGATGAAGTCCTCTGAAAAGGCCGAGTCGTCCTCTTCCTCTGAGGCAGTTTGCCATCCTTCACCATACCGTCCAGTTTTTCTCCAAAAAATCTGCTCCCTAAAAAAGGTAGACCTATAAGAGCTTTCTTAGTGGCGGCAACCGCCAACCATTGTCTTAGCCATAAGGAACGGCGCAAGGCCACAAGCAGAGCAGAAGTTCTAGCAGCTAGCCTGACTGCATCATCCATCGCAGTGATAGCGAACGAGTTAAAGTCCAAACAATCCTTAAAATCTTTGGACTCTTGAATAAGCCTGCGAGACTTAGCCCTGGATAAACTTTTTCTTCATCTTCTTACAAGAAAGAAAACAGGCGTGGCTTGAAGCCAGGGACACAATGGCCATGGCACAAACAGGACGTAGAAAGGATCCTTTCATAGCAAAAGCATGGCGGGCCAATTGATCCATTCGTCTCTTCGTGGGATCTCTTAAAGATCCCATAGTAGCAGACGGCATGATGGAAGTATTAGATAAGCCTGCTACTGGAGAATCCACCTCAGGTGGGTAAGACCAAAGCTTAATCATGTCCGCCGGAAAGGGATACCTAGAGCCTAGTGTCCTAGGAACAGCCGGTAATTTGTTAGGATTTTCGCATTCCTTTAACGGCATTTTAAAAAAGTGCGGCTGCTCCGGGAACACCTGTCTTAGCCTTAATGGCTTAAACAGATCATCCTTCCATCTTCTTGCCACCTCAGGAGGGGTGATGTTATTATTCATTTATATAGCACAATCATCCTCCGTAGCTCTCCAACTACAGACAGGGTAGAACATACAGCACATACACAATTTCAAACGCAGTTTTACAGATTTGACAGTGGATATTCTGCGTACAAGATACAATATGGGAAAGAGTGATATTCAAAGTTTCAAAACCGAAAAGAGCAGACATTGTGTTTCGCCTGCGAGGAGGGGGGTCCTCATCAAAAGAGAAAAAAAATAGAGTTACTATCTTCCTCACCAGAGCGTAACTCGCCTTCTGAGAGCTGCTCATCTATATACTCTTCTTCCTTCCACTCTCCAAAAGAGGCAAATAAATCTCTTTCCTCCGCAACAGGTTCCAATGCCTCCTCTTATAGGTGGCCTTCTTTGGAATAACCAAGGATAACTGTCTCTCCAGGTTATCCAACCTGTGCACCACATCTGACTGCGCCTCGCTGCCCTCCCCCTCTCCAGGGGAAGGAAGGGATGGGTGAGCCGTTGCGCTCACACCAGTAATAACTGGACTAAAGACCTGAGCCGCCGCTCTATTATGGTCTAACCAATTCTCATGGCGCAAGCGGAACAAACAGTGCTGAAACTACCCAGGGGATCCTGCTTACATAAGGGGCAGAGCCCGCCCTGCTCAAATGGGATGGCAGAATCACTATCCCCTGATGCCTCCCTCATGGTATTTTTTTTTTTTTTAATTTGGCAATCAGACCTAAAAGGCCCTAAACCTAAAACCAATCCCAAAAGGGACCGGGAGGAACCACAACCCTTTTCTATCCTTCTTCCAAATTCTAAAAAATAAAACAGGAGAAAAAAAGAGCATTAATAATCTCCCTTTTTTTTTTTTTTTTTAACTGATAAAAAGATAAAACTGACAATCATAATAATAAAATATATTCATACAGATATATATATATATATATATATATATATTCATACAGATATATATATATATATTCATACAGATTATATATATATATATATATATATATATATATATATATATATATATATATATATATATAAAAATATAAATAATATAACTAACTGAAATATGAAATTGATAATGCAATTAATCAAAAAAATTGATATAAAAATTGATAATGGCGATGTCCACTCACCACCACCGCTCTTCTATTTACCGCTATACAAGAGAAATGATCAAACACATAATATATATATATAAAACATAATATATCATAGCTTAGTGCAAACGACGGCAAAATCAGCTTGCCCTGAGGCAGCAATATGAATAAACCAGCGGAACCTCCGAAAGCCATCCTAAACACAAGGCATTTCTAGGCCAGCACCTTGGCCGCAATATATATTATATACAATTTCCTCGCCCGGGGAGAGAGACAACTGAATACACGGCCTTGTGGTTCCAGGTTAAACTCAGCCCCTTGCGTGATGTCAGCCACGTCCCTTAAAGGCATACATAAAAAAAAAAATTTTTTTTACATTTTTTTTATGATAAAAAACCTACCTAACTGGAAGAAGGAAGGGTTGGGTAAAAAATAAACATTCCTCAGCAGGTACACTAGAGAAAAACCTGCAGCTGACTTTTCAAAAAAGCCTGCAGCCCAGAGCATATACACTCTGTAAGCGCCCCAAGACCCCGCGCTTCCACCTTACCTTCACGGACCCCAAAACAGCCAACGCTGTGGAGGCATAAACTTGGGTCTTGAGGGATCCGTGGGAATAAGGCTCTGCAGAGAGCCGACAGGGTTCACTCCCCCGCTTGCTGCCAAAACCTTGAGAGCTACCTGAATCTTCAGTCGGTCATCTTGCCACTGCAAGAAAGAAAACTGATCTGATTAGGGGCAGCTGCTACTTATGGGCCGGGAGGGCCACGCCTGTTTTCTTTCTTGCAGTCACGTGATCAAGGAGGACGAAACCCAAGAGTAAGGAGTGTATGGAATGGATTGGAAGAAAAAATAAACAATTCTACAGGTGAGTTTCACAGAATTTTATTATATCCAGTCCAGGTCGCCCCAGTGATGACATGTGGGTATTCCGCCCCCAGGGTGCGCTCGACTGCAAGATCAAAAGATGTAGCTCCTCCCAGCCCCCTATAAAGGCAGGTGTCCCTCTATCATACTCCAGTGGTTAAAAAGCAGTAATAAAAAAGGAGGGGAGCCCAAGAAACCACGCTACTTCACATAGCTTCAGCTTGTACTCTCTCCAACAAGACTTTAGGATAAAAGTCCAGTTTCACAGAATTGTATTTTTCCCTATATCCAGTCCAGGTCGTCCCAGTGATGACATGTGGGAAATGTGTCCATTTGGGCGGGATCCCCAGTGCGGAAAAGCATGTAGTTCATTTGACTACCACCTGAAGCACCTTTTGGCCAAAAACCGTGTCAGCCGAGGCCCTGACATCAACCTTGTAAAACTTTGCAAAAGTATGAAGACCAAGTGGCGGCCTTACAAACTTGTTCAACCGATGCCTGATGCTGAAAAGCCCAGGAGGCACCAATAGCTCTGCTAGAATGAGCAGTGATCCGAATAGGGGGTTCCTTCCCCTTGGCAGAATATGCTTGCACCACTGCCTGTCTGATCCACTTACTGAGAGTGGATTTGGCTGGTGGCAAACCTTTCCTAGAGCCCTCTGTTAGGACAAAGAGCTAATCCGATTTCCTGAAGGATTCAGTCGCAACCAGGTAATACTTAATGGCTCTGATAACATCCAAGACATGGAGGGTCCTTTCCTTAGAATTAGTCGGTGCTGGACACATGGAAGGCAAGACAACTTCCTCATTAAGGTGAAAGGGAGAAACCTTAGGCAAAAAATCAGGTTTAAAGCGAAAAAACACCTTATCCCTATGCCGCTCAAAATAGGGAGGCTTCATACAAAGCTCGGCCAGCTCTGATACGCGACACACCAAGGTGATCGCTACCAAAAAGACCAATTTGAGAGTCAAAATAGGTAATGCAGCATCGCACAAGGGTTCGAAGGGAGGACCCTGAAAAGCAGAGAACTAAATTCAAGTCCCACACCGGTAATACGGATTTACGCGGTGGCCGGACATGGGCGACTCCCTGGAAAATACCATTTTGTGAGTACTCACCTGAATAATGGATATTGTTGGTGTGCCACACACCCCGCTTCACTTCTTAAATATTCATCCATTATTGGGTTAATCCACCGCAGGTGACGTAGTGCAGAGAGGAAGTCTTGTAACGAGCCCCCTTCCGGCCTATATATACCTGGTACCTCCCTTCAATCACCAGTATATTTAAAAAGCAGAAAGACAAGGTACCAGTATTCCACCGGTAACCTCCAAAATCAATTTTGATATAAATAAAAAAGGGCTTCACCATATAAATGCGTCGGTAATACCGAAGAGGGTGGGGGTGAGGCGGGGTGTGTGGCACACCAACAATATCCATTTTTCAGGTGAGTACTCACAAAATGGTATTATTCTTGGTGTGCCACACACCCCGCTTCACTTCTTAAATATTCATCCATTATTGGGACATCCAAAAGCAGTGTCCACAAGGGAAGGGCATCTCAAGGCCAGGTGAAGCATAACTTAAATGACTGCAGTCTGCAGAACTTTGCGGCCAACAACAGCATCCGCTGAGGCCCGCACATCAACTTTGTAAAACTTAGAAAAAGTGTGAACAGAAGACCAAGTGGCGGCCTTACAAACCTGTTCAACAGAAGCTTGGTGCTGAAATGCCCAAGACGCCCCAACAGCGCGAGTGGAATGAGCAGTGATACGAAAAGGGGGAACTCTTCCCTTAGCAGAATAGGCCGCAGTAACGGCCTGACGTATCCATTTGCTAATGGCAGATTTGGCTGGTGCCAAACCCTTCTTAGGCCCATGGGGCACAACAAAAAAGGAATCCGTCCTACGAAAAGGAGACGTGATAATCAAGTAGTACTTAACACAGCGTACTACATCCAAACAATGCAAAACCCTCTCTTTGTCATTCTTAGGATTAGGACACAAGGAGGGAAGAACAATATCTTGGTTCAAATGAAAAGCAGAAACAACCTTAAGAAGAAAGTCTGGCTTGAACCGAAAGACCACTTTATCCTGATGCCTCTCAAAGTAAGGCGCCTGGATAGTTAAGGCCGCCAACTCTGAGACACGCCGGACAGAAGTGATCGCTACCAAGAAGACAATCTTCTGAGTCAGGGTAGACAAAGCAATATCTTGCAAAGGCTCAAAAGGAGGAGCCTGAAGAGCAGAAAGAACCAAATTCAAATCCCAAACAGGGAGTAATGGTTTCCTGGGAGGCCGCACATGCGTAACCCCCTGGAAAAAAGTTTTAACTAAAGGCTTAAGCGCAACACGCTTCTGAAAAAAGATAGATAAGGCAGAGACCTGCCCTTTCAACGTACTTAGCTGGAGACCAGAGTCCAGCCCTGATTGTAAAAACTCCAGAATCCTGGAGACCGAAAAGACTCTACAAGGAAAAGATCTTATCTCACACCAAGCGATATAGGCTTTCCAAGTCCTATAGTAGGTGATGGAAGAAGACCTCTTCCGGGCACTGATCAAAGTCTTAATGACTGAATCAGAAAGACCCTCCTCCATCAGGATGGAGGTTTCAGCAGCCAGGCCATCAAAACCAGCGCTGGTAAATTGGGGTAACACAATCGAACCTGAGTGCGCAGACCGGACCGAAGAGGCAGAACAAACTGGTCCACTGCCAGCCGAGCGATGTCTGCGAACCTCACTCGCCTTGGCCACCTTAGGGCCACGAGAACGGCGTACACCTTTTCCAGAGCCAAATTCTGAAGAACCCTGCCCAGCATGGGCATCGGAGGAAACAGGGATAGAAATCCCAGAACTCCCCAGTTCAGGGACATGGCATCCACTGCCAGAGCCAGAGGATCCCGGGAGAGTGACACGAAGTTCAGGAGCCTGTGATAGTGATGAGGGGCCAACAGGTCCACCTCCGGGGTCTCCCATTGGAGACACAATAAGCGAACCACCCGAGGATGGAGAGTTTATTCTTCCAGACGGGGAGAGCCCTTGCTCAACCGGTCCGCTACCTGTTCCATCACCTCTGGAATGTAAACCGCCGAGAGACAGGGAACATGGAACACTGCCCATGTCCGGATCAGGGACACTTCTCTGAGAGTACTCAGACTGCGCGTCCTTCCCTGAAGACCGATGTAAGCAACTGCTGATCGATTGTCTGAACACATCTGGACCAGAAGGCCCAGAACGTACTGAGTCAGGAGAGCAAACACCTGACGAATGGTTTTCGGAATCAGAATATTGATGGGTAAGTGGGGCCTCCACTGCCCCTGAAACCGCAGCTCCTTCCAGAATCTGTCCCATCCCGACAGACTGGTGTCCGTGGTGACACTTTTCCAAAGGGGGGTCAGGAAAGACCTGCCCCATACAAGATTGGTCGAGACCAATCACCACAGGAGGGACTGCCGTACACGGGAGGACAACTGGAAGGACTGATCCAACGACTGAGGTTGCTGGTCCCAACACACTAACAGAAATAGCTGAAGCGTTCTTGTGTGAATTTGGGCCAAAGAAAGACACACTCCGTCTTGATGAGAGTTCAGGCCGGGATGAACCGACCCATGAATGGACCGTGAAGGAGGGCGAGACTCGAATTCCAGGTCGTAACCGGGCGACACTACCTCCTGGATCCATCTGCTTGGAACCACATGGTTCTAATGGTAGAAGTGTTGCAATAGTCCCCCACCCACACGGGTGAGGGCAGCCCCTCATTGCTGAGTGAGCTTATCAGCAGGTTTGGGCTTGGTGCCCCAGGACTGAGTGGGCCGGCCACGGCCCCTCCCCCGAGTCCAACCTGCGCCACTGGTAGCGGGAAAGGACGCACCTTTGCCCGCTCTGAATCCTTGAAAGGAAGGCCTACCGGAACTTGCCCCCCTGAAGGGACAACGAGGCCTTTTGCGTTGTGGCATCTTACCACCCTTTGCGACTGAATCAATTTTCTCCCCGAACAGACGCAACCCCAAAAAGGGGAGAGCTGTGAGCACCTTTTTGGAAGCCGTGTCTGCTGACCACTGACGCAGCCATACTGACCTGCGAATAGCCACCAGCATAGCTGCCGCCTTGCTACTCATAGTCAGCGCATCGTCCTGAGCGGCCAGGACATAAGCCACAAAAGATTCACACTGCTTAAGCGCAGTGAACTGTTTGCAAGCGGGATTAAGATCCTCATATAGCCCCTGAATTAAGGACTTAATTGCCAATAGAAGAAGGGCTGAAGCACATACCGGGCGCAACGCTGGAATAGATAAAACCATGTCGAGCGTATTGGTCAATCTGACGTTCTTCCCCATCTTTGGGGACAGTGGTCTCAGCAGATTGTACCATAGCCGAGCTGGAGAGCCCTAGTACAGGGGTATCGACGTCCGGAGGGACAGACCAAAGCTTCACCAATTCTGGCGGGAAAGGATAACGCTTTTCCCAACTGGAAGGAATTCCAGATAACCGCGTGGGATGTTCCCATTCCTTAAGAACCACCCTCTCAAAGTGGTGTTGTCTGGGAAAAACCAAACGCGGCTGAGGCTCTTTAAACAACTGACCCTTCGGCGGGGCGGCCGCCTCAGGCGTATCTAAACTCAAAATTTTAAACATTTGAGCCAGAATAGAGGGGGTGTCAAAAACAACCCCCTCTGACCAATCGCCAATCTCATCAGCCACAAGCTGACCTGTCGGCTCATCTGACTCCGACGGGAATTCGTCCTCGTCCGGGGATCCATCGGACCATTCCACAGGTTCACAAAACTGGTCCTGTGGAGCCGAAGGTACCGGAGTCAGGTGCCTTCGTTTTGCAGCGGCCTTCAACGCTGCTTTAACGGGCATTACTTTCCGGGGGCTGGGCTGTGCTGCCGCCTCGGAATGCGAATCCCCACTTTTGACAGTGTCATGCAGGGTCTGGAATAGGGAGGGAGAGGTAGGAGATGATAAAGGATGCGATGGCCCCGCAGCCGAAGCAACGGACTGGCGCGCAATAGTCTGTTTTGCACAAGGGATGCAAATAAAGATATCATCAGCTGGGAGTGGAACCCCACAACCTACGCACCCCCCAAACGGCTCAGCAGAACCGTTTCCGGAATTTACGGAAGACTCCATATGGTGATTTATGGTATTCGCAATACTGGGACTTTTAAGGCATAAGCCGACCCGGGATGCCCCCTTTATTAGTAATGTCCCGGAAGGGAGGATTTTTATTTTTTTTTTTTAAGTTAAGGTCCCCTTTAATAAAAACTAATATATATATATATGTCTATGTATACAAGCATTCAAAGCTATCCCATTAGCCAGGCACATAGAGCCGGAGGGCCACCATAAGCAGGGATCCCAGGATCTGCAAGGCAAAGAAAAAACCATCAGATCCTCACATGTGTATAAACATATAAGCATGGCACCAAGTGCCCTTAAATGACGCCCCCTTAAAACAAAGTGACTTCTCACTATATTGTTGCAAGAAAAGTATTCCCCATTTAACGGACCCAACGGGAAGGGCCGCTTACCTGGACAGCAAAGGCATCAGCCGGACAAGCCTGCAGCCAGCACGAAGACAAAGTGCGGCCGTGCGCCCACGCGACTTCCTGTGTTTGAAGGAAGCAAGAACGCTGGGCCCGCCGCAGACGCCGCATGACGTCGGCGCCGCGCCCCCGACGCCGCGTCAGCGGGACCCGCCCCCCCCTACGCCGATCAGCTGGAAATCACTTACAGCTGGGCCACAGCACGTGCGCCCAGGCGGCAGAGGGGGGAGGGTAAAGACCGCATGGTGCTGTACAAACGAAAACATAAAATGCCAGGCGGGGAGAGGGGAGAGGAGAGGGGGGAGGGGGCCACAAAGCAACAGACTGCAAGAGAAGTGGCCAGCCCTTACCCAGCGCAGCCTGCCCTTAAAGCAGACCCAAAAATATACACATGCTGAATACAGTGAATGCATAATCATGAACACACACACACACACACACGTTAAAATGCAGTGATACAAGTGAAACACACATACTTAAAGCACACCCTCACACCCCCCCCCCCCCCCCCCCATAGTGAAGGGAGAAGGGACCGTAATGGGAGAGTAAGGGGCTACGGGGACCCTCGGGACAGGGGCATCCCATTTCCGGATCACCATGCCGGATAGCCGCATTGCCCCACGCATGAGGTCGAGCGGTAGGAGATAAGCTCCTAGGCACTTAAAGTGCCATCTACCATTTGCCCGGTGAGCAGCCTAGGCTGGGAGGCTTCCATTTCACCATAAAGGTATACGAACTCAAACCGGGCAGAAATAGACCAAAAGGGGGGTGGCGGGGTAAGAATACCCCGGCCTACCTGTAAGCAGGAGACTTCCATCTTCTGACTTGTCAGCAAGCAGAGAGAAAAAATACTGGTGATTGAAGGGAGGTACCAGGTATATATAGGCCGGAAGGGGGCTCGTTACAAGACTTCCTCTCTGCACTACGTCACCTGCGGTGGATTAACCCAATAATGGATGGATGAATATTTAAGAAGTGAAGCGGGGTGTGTGGCACACCAAGAATACCATCACCATCGACAGCACCTGAGTGAACACTCTGGGAGTTGGAGAGGCCAGATAACAGGGCCACAATTAACAGTGTTGGACTTCCAACACGAACTTGGAGAGCCTCAGAGATCTGAGGGCACAGGAATGTAAACATAAGCATTGAAGAGTTTCCCAGACGGCAAGACGCCCACTGGGCGCAAGGTGCTGATGGCCCAACTCAAGAGTTTCCATGCAGGAAACTGCCTGTAATTAGAGAATTGCTGTGAATCCAGAATGGGCCACCCGATCCATCCTTTGGGGGGCTGTGGAAGGTGGTATAGCGGCCCTTGCCTGTGCCTATTACAGGCAATCTGCAAGAGACCCTCAGACCTTGCAGGCCTAGCATGGCCTGTGCCAGCAACTGAACAGGGGCAGGGACCAGGAGTACCTGGGACCTGATAAAAACTGTGGAAGGCCGTGCAGCAAACGCTATCCTGTATCTGGAGGACACAACCTCCTGAATCCACCAGAATGAGGCGAGATGCCTCCTGATAAGAGCAAGGTGCTGCAGCCATCCCCTCACCCAGCCAGGCGAGGGCGCCCCATCATGCTTGAGGGGGTTTGGTGGAAGATTTGGGCTTAGCCCCGCCGGAGGGGCCAGAGCGTTGTCTGTTGCTCGTGGGGCAGGAGTCTGCACGAAAATTCCGGAAGGACACCCCTGGTTCCTGTTTAACATTAAGGTAGGGGGGAGGAGGGGTGCCCCTGCCTCGAGGGGGCCGAGACGGCCATCTGCGAAGGGGTGATTTGCCCTTTTTTCCCCGAACAGGTCTAGACGGGCCCCAAATAGGCGTTGCCCTCTAAAGGGGAGCCCAGTAAGTCTTTTTAGTAGCATCATCAGCACCCCACTGTCGCAGCCAGACCAAGCGACGAATAGCCACTGCAAGGGCGGAAGTTCTTGCACACATTCTAATCGCGTCATCTAGCGCTAATAGAATAAACTTCACAAATACATCACAATTGGAGAGTGCATTAAACACCTCCCAGGGGAGATCCTCGGGGTGAAGGGCATGGAAATGAGCCTGCTCTAAAAATTCCAAACGTGCAGTCGCAGTATGGAAACGCTCCCCTCTAGGCTTGGGGACTGACCGGGGGGAAAAATAGACAGTGCCTTAAAGACCTTAATCAACAGGTCGTCAGTGTCACACTGGCCCCAGTATTCCGGGACAGAATCGTCATGACTCCTCGGCCTCTCATCAGAAGAGCCTGAGTCAGAGAACAACTCCCCTTCATCAGAAGGGGCATAAGCACACGGAGTAGCAAACCCCTCAGTTCTCATGGAGCATACAGAAACATGGGGCGACAGAGCAAATGGGCCCTGGTAAAAAGCGGCACCTGACAACCTAGCAATAATCTGTTCAGCCGTAGGCAGTCTGGAAGGCACAATATGCCAGTAGGGATTTACACAATAAGTAACCCTGGATGCCCCAAAGACCCGCTATGGAAGTGGGAGAATATTACAAGGCCCGCTATAATTTTACACCGGGCCGGGAGAAGCCAATGGTGTTTATGAAAGACATAATGGGAATAAAGGGTGTCAGAATCATGCGCAGTAAACAAGGATCATGAAAATCGCCCGCGAGGGCACTTTCAGACCAAGGGAGGAGGAGGACCGCTACCACGCGTGCGACCAGCATCAAAATGGCGCCAAGCGAACCTCGAAGGGTGGGCCAGAGCGAGCTGTGACGCGGAGCGCGCCAACCAGGTCCCCGCCCCAAGAGCGCGAAGCTCTGAGGTAGTTACAAGCTGTCATGAGGAGCGAAGTGAATGGTACACTTAGAAAAGATGATTTGCCAATGAAGACGCCGCAGCGTCTGAGGCAACGTCGCCGCCCGGCGCAGCACATCCAGTAAAGGAAGAGGTGCGCGCGGCGGCGACAATTACACAGTAAAGAATAAACAGCGCGGCTCTGACCCCAGGAATACTAGTCCGGGGCAAGACTAAGGCCATAACGTGTAAAAATACACTAAAACCACTACACACACACACGCACCCCCCCCCCCCTTTCTTTCCCCCCGGGCTACGGGGGGGGGGGGGGGGAATGAGGGAGGATGGCGACCCTTTGTACAGGGCCCACCGCTACACGGGGCATGGGGCAATAGTGCGGGAGAGGCATCCCCTAGAGGCTCACCATCAGCCCTAAACCACCTACCCTTTGGTGGGGGACTGCGGTGGAGCATGGCTCCGTTAAGCACGCATGGTGCTGCCTACCTTCATCCGACCAGCGCAGCCCAGGCTGGGAGGCACATCACAGGGAGGACGGGTGGGAATAGTCCAACAGGGCCGCAGGCTTTAACAGCCCCGCTCACCTGCGAGAGAGTGATACATCATGTCTTCGCAGTCAGCACTGCAGAGAAATCTGGGGATTTGTGGGAGGTCCCTGGGTATTTGAAGGGCCGGGAGGAGCCTGTTTTTGCATGTCTCTGCAGTGCCATCTGGCGGAGGATAACCCAAGTGTAAGTATTATATCTGGAGCAGGACGTACTGTATACTAAGAATAAAGCTGTTTCAAGTGGACCAAAACCCAGCTCCAGGTGAAACCCCCTCCAAATCCCTGATCCAATGGCTCATGCTGCAGTATGCTATAACTTTAGCCAGGAGTATGCCACAGCATGCACTCCCCCACTGAAAACAATGAGCGCACTTTGCAGAATGACGTTACGGCAGACGGCTCTCATTGGAAGAGAGCCCGTGCATGCACCATAGGAATGGGGCAGGGGTAAGTATTTATGGCACCTTGGCTCAGTGTGACAGATTAGCTGCCAGGGAACTGCACATAAAAACAAAACCATCCCCTGCAACAATTTAGGCTGCTACTTAGTTTCCTGCCTGTGGGAAACAAATCAGTAGAAAACAAGCAGTGTAGTAAAAAGGAAAAGCAAGAAGAATCAAACAGTAAAACGTCTTGCGCAGCATAACTACGCTGCATCTGAGTATACCATGCAGAAAAGCCATCTATTAAAGCCTGCAGCACCTGGTATACCACCCATCTCCATCCAAGGCAGGAAACCCAGCAGCACTTTCTCTTTGCAGGCTACAATAGTACACCATTTTGGTGGTAAAATGGAACACAGCAGGAGTTACAAAAAGGTAAATGAATGCTGTGACATGGCGTGGTCATGATCCACCCACCCACCGTTTCACCGGAAACTCAAATGGTCTTAAACCCCGTTTGTTAATAATCCATGCTGTAAAGTAATTTAAAGGGACTATAAATCAACAGCAAAAAATACAATTCTGTGAAATACTCACCTGTAGAATTGGTATTATATGTATACAGTACGTCCTGCTCCAGATATAATACACTTCTTCCAGATATAATATCCTCCGCCAGATGGCGCTGTGCACTGCAGACATGCAAAAACAGGCTCCTCCCGGCCCTTCATATACCCGGGGACCTCCCACAAATCCCCGGCATTGAAAAGCAGTGAACCAGAAGCTGGGAGAATTTAACCACCAAAAACAACTGGTAAAGATAACAATCGCCATACAGGGGATCCAGAATGCTGCAAAAAAAACAGGGTGGGGTGGAGCAGGACGTACTTTATACGTATAATACCAATTCTACAGGTGAGTATTTCACAGAATTGTATTATTCTAAGTATACAGTACGTCCTGCTCCAGATATAATACTTACACTTGGGACATCCAATAGCAGTGTCCATAAAGTAGGGTGGGATCCCCAACAAAAAAGGCACAGCAGACAGTAGGGACACTGTCACCTGCAAACCTTGCCACCGAAAGCGACATGAGCAAGGGCTCCAACGCCAACATCATAAAAACCTTTGAAAAGGTAAGAACAAAAAAAAAAAGTAGCGGCTTAGCAAACTTGTACAACAAAACCTGGTGCTGAAAAGCCCAAGGATACCGACTCACCAGTAGAAGCAGAATAAAGTGAGAGAACTCATCACCTCAAAGGAATAGGCATGAGTAACAGTCTGACAAGATCAAGCGCTAACAATAGTCCAGGAAGAAGCCAAAACCTTCCCTAGGACCAGAAGGGAAAACCATCCAAGAAAAGGCTAACCCCTGGAAGCAGACGAGATCAGGCACATACAGAGGTAGGTGCCCACAAACCCCAAGGGGCATCAGTCCCCCTAAGGGACCAGAGACAATCCAGGAAAAAAATTCCAGCACCTGATGAGGGAAAGTAAATCCCCTTGCCTCAGAGTTACTGGGAATAAGGCACAGAAGAAAGACGATGTCTTAATACATGAGCCTAAGCCACCACCATAGGCAGAAGGTCCGGCGTAAAGCGGAGCACCACCTTATCCTGGTGCATATCAAGGAACGAGGGCTAGCGAAGCAGAGCCACCCGCTCAGACACACGTCTGACTGAAGTAGCAGCAAGGCAAACAGAATAAAAAATTCAAGTCCAAACAGGGACCATAGAATTAAGAGGGGAACGCAATGAGCAACCCCCGAAAGAATGCTCAGCCAAGGAAAATAAGCAAAAGACTTCTGCAGGAAGGCAGACAGGGCAGAACCTGACCCTTCAGAGTACCGAGTTGGAGGGCCAACTCCAAGCCATGCTGTAATAACTCTAGAGCCCTGGGAACAGAGAATGCCCAACAGGGAAGAGATCTAGACTAACACCAATCCATATGGGTAAGCCATACCTCATAAGAATGGAAGAAGAAGAAGAGCCCTGCTCTTAGACTTTCAATAGTCACAAACACAGAGGAGAGAATCCTGTCTCTATAAGGACGGAAGAACCAGCAGTCAGGCCAGAGACTGTAGATTGGAGTGACGTAAAGGAGGCCCTGAGCGAAACAGGGCGGCACCCCTAGCAGAATGTACAGAACTACTACCCTAGGTATCACGTCTGCGAATCCACACTCCACTAGGCCACCCAGGGACCACCAGTATCAATGGACCCCCTTACCAGAGCAATTCTGCTCAGAACCCCGCCTAGCAGGGGAAACGGAGACAAGACATACAGGCCAGAACATCCTGTCATAAAATTACTAAATCCTCATGACCATGGCCAGAAGGTCCAGGGACAGGGACAGGGAAACTAGTGGCAAGAGCTTGAAATAGTGACGGGGCACCAAAAGATCCACACTGGATGAACTTCATAGTGACACAATTATCATCACATCCTGTCCCAGAGGGACCTCCACCGGAGCGAATACCACTGATATGCAGGCAACATTGTCCTCCACCCAGATCAGTCTCTAGGAAGGGCAAGAAGGGAACTGCCCCCAGACAGGTTCCTAGAGTAAATCCACTCAAAGAGGGACTCCCAACCAAGGGGGACGGCACACATGACCCTGCTCCAGGGATGCTGGGTCCCAGTCCAGTATTAACAATAAAAGTTGCAAAAAAAAACGCAGGTAGAGGAGTATAAGGGACTTCGTCTAAGCAAGTCACCAAACGGGCCCACCAGCTGCATTCCTGCCTGGTAAAGGGACTGGAACAGCAAGGAGGGACTGAACCCACGCAACCAGATTGTCCACCTTATTGTTGAGGAAGGAAGATTCTCGCCTGAACCGAATCTAGATTCATCCCTAGGAATGGAGATACCAATCAAGAGGACAAGGAGGACTTGAGGTGAATGAACACCCATCCAAACGACTCCCAAGGGACGCCACCAGCCGAGTAGCTAACTCGACCTGACAGATTGGGAAGCGAAAGGACCACCTGGCAGGTCTCACGCGGACGCCCCTTGGTCTCAGAGACATAGCCTCCATTAGTACCTTGGTGAGCACTCTGGAGGCAGAAGAGAGGCCAGATAACAAGGCCACAGACTAGCAGTGTTGGACTTCCAACACAAACCTGAAGAGCCTCGGTGTCTAGAAGACACTGGGATGTGAGCATAAGCATCCTTGGTCTCCCCAGACGGCAAGGGCCCACTAGGCGCAAGGCGCTGGTGGCCCATCCCAGATTTTTCATGCAGAAACTGCCTGAAATAGTAGAATTGCAGACAACCTGTGAATTCAGAAGGGCAGACTGACTCATCCCTTTGGGAGAATGTGAAGGGGTTGGTGTAGCGGCACCTGCTTCTGCCTGTTAAGGGCAAACTGAAAGTGACCTCCAGACCCCGCAGGCCGTGCCTGGCCTGCACCAGCACCCGAACAGAGGCAGGTACCAGGAGTACCCTGACAATCATGGGGGAGGCCGCGCAGCAAACTTTATCCTGTATCCGGAGGAAACTACCTCCTGTATCCACCAGAAAGAGGCAAAATGCCTCCTGATAGGAGCAAGGTGCTGCAGTCATCCCCTCACCCAGGCGGGCGAGGGCGCCCCATCATGCTTGAGGGGATTTGGTGGAAGATTTAGGCTTAGCCCCGCCGGAGGGCCCAGAGCGTTGCCGGTTGCTGGTGGGGCAGGAGTCTGCACTAAGACTCCGGAAGGACACCCCTGGTTTTTCTTTAACACTATGGTATGGAGGGGGAGGGGGAGGGGTGTCCATGTCCCGAGGGGGCCGAGATGGGCGCCTGCGTTGGGGCGATTTGCCCTTTTTTCCAAACAGATCCAGACGGGCGTTGCCCTCTAAAGGGGAACCTGGTAAGAGTCCTTTTAGCAGCATAGTCAGCACCCCACTCTAGCAGCCAGACCAGACGACGCATAGCCACCACAAGGGCGGAATTCCTCGCACACATTCTGATGGTGTCATCCATAGCTAAAAGGATAAATCTTACAAATACATCACAACTGGAGAGTGCATTAAACACCTCCCAGGGAAGATTATCAGGGTGATGCTCAAGCATCTGGCGGCCACTGCAGTGATGGCCGCGGCACAGACCGGGCGCAGCGCCATTCCTGCACAAGAAAAGGCGTGTGAAGCCAGCTTATCCATGCGCCGGTCCTCGGCATCCCGAAGGGTACTGTAAGCAGGAGCTGCAATAAAGGGGGGTTAGGAACCCAAATGATTGGTGCGTCTACCACAGGGGGCGATGACCAACAATCAACCATCTCAGGGGGAAAAGGGTATTTCCAATCCTAGTCCCCTGGAAGTTTACCGGGGTGTTTCCATTCCTCGAGTACAAGAGCATGGAAGTGAGCCTGCTCTAGGAATTCCAAGCGCGGTGTCGCTGTATGGAAACACTCCCCTCTCGGCTTGGGAACCGCGCTAGGGAGAGAGATAGACAGGGCCTTAAAGATCCTAATCAACAACCCAATGGTGTCAAACTGGTTCCAGTCTTTATGGTCAGAATCATCATGACTCCTCGGCTCCTCATCAGATGAGCCCGAGTCAGAGAACAGCCCTCCTTTATCAGAAGGGGTGCAGGCACGCGGAGTAGTGAACTCCTCCAATCCCTTAGCAAAGGCAGAAACAGGGGGCGTCGAGGACCGCTTCTTACCAGGGCCCGAGCGCTTTGTCGACCCCGTAATAATCTGGTCAGCCGTAGGCAGTCTGGAAGACGCAGCCGGCTGCAACTCCCCACTCATATGCGGCTCAGCAGAAGCGAGATTTAATACTGGGGGAATAGGAGTGTTAGGGCGAGGAGCAGCCCCTGGCAACCCTGGTTGCAGGACCAGTACTCGCTCGGCACACGGTGCACAGATCTGTGTCCTGTCAGCACCAAAGCGGGGATAGCCACACGTTATACACCGCCGGTCTTGTCCCAGAGGGACCGCGGACACAAAATTCTGAGATGCCTCCATATGGTGATTATCAATGCAATATAAGTCAGTAGGGATTTATGCAATAGGCAACCCTGAATGTCCCAAAGGCCTGCTAGGAATGTGGGAGAATGTTTTGTAAGCCCGCTACGAGTTATGTTAGGCCGGGAGGAGCCACCAGAGTCTTTGACGTCTGAAAGACAGAAGGGGAAAAAGAGGTGTCAGGGCCATGCGCAGCAGAAAAAATTACTAATGATAAAAATCACCCGCGAGGGCACTTACTGACCAGGGGAGGAGAAAGACCGCCAACAAGCGCGCGAAGATCAACAAAATGGCGCCAGCCGAACCTCGGAGGGCTGGCCTAATCTGGGCGTGACGCGGAGCGCGCCACGCCAGGTCCCCGTCTCCCCCAAAGAGCGCGAAGCTCTGAAGCAGCCGTTAAGGCTTGACAAGCCAAGCATAGAATATTGCCAGTAAAGTAAAGTCTAAAGACGCCGCCACCATTCTGACGCCCGTAGGCGTATACAAAAATTAGTTTCCTGCCCAAGTTGCAGGATAATAAAGCAGGACGTGCTGTACACGATTGCATAGTAAATTGAGAAAGGGCAAAAACAAACGGCGGCGGCCAGAATAGAAGGAGCAAGCAGCGCGGCTCTGACACCTAGTTGCCGGTCAGGGGCAAAAGTACGGCCATAAGCGTGACAATACAGTACACTGAGACCACCAACAGACACACATCCCCCCCCCCCCCCCCCGACCTTCTTTTCCCCCGAATACGGGGGGAAACGAGGGAGGATGGCGACCCTTTACACAGGGTCCACCTCTACACGGGGCAATAATGCGGGAGGGACATCCACTATGAGGCTCACCATCAGCCTAAACCGCCTACCCTTTGGTGGGGGACTGCGGTGGAGCATGGCTCCGTTAAGCACGCATGGTCCTGCCTACCTTCACCCGACCAGCGCAGCCCAGGCTGGGAGGCACATCACAAGGACGACGGGTGGGAATAGTCCAACAGGGCCGCAGGCTGTAATAGCCCCGCTCACCTGCGAGAGAGTGATACTTCATGTCTTCGCAGTCAGCACTGCAGAGAAATCTGGGGATTTGTGGGAGGTCCCCGGTATATGAAGGTCCGGGAGGAGCCTGTTTTTGCATATCTGCAGTGCACAGCGCCATCTGGCGGAGGATAACCCAAGTTTAAGTATTATATCTGGAGCAGGACGTACTGTATACTTAGAATATATGCCAACATGCTGCTCACCTGAATCCCATCTTACGTGCCTCGCCCCCATTTCCTGAAGAGCCGTGTAGAAGCTGTAGTAGAACTCAAAAGTTTCCCCCCTACTTTTAATTTCGTTCCACGAGGACCATACAATAAAGTGGTCAAACAGCCACTCTGTTCGTGTACAAGTACTGGCTCCTGCATGCGGCTTCATAATATACACCAGAGACAGCCACACATTGTCACGTATTGCTGAATTGCACAGATGCATACAGAAGGACTTGTATGTATACAGCGTATTTCATGCTGCGCACACAGCAAAGGCCCCCTCTCTGCCTCCAAGCCACGATAGGTGCACTAGCACCCATTGCAAATATAAAAGTTTTATGGAGCACCAGAATAATCGTGCTGGAGTGAAGGTTGCCAGCGTGCCGGGGTACCTGCAGCAAGAAATGGCCTTCCACTTCCGGTCCTGAAACCAGGTTATTGCTATATTTGCCCCTGCAATAAGGGTTGGCAAATACCAGGCTCACTCACAAAGCCTGGCACTTGCCAACCAGCTTATTGCTTTGGGTCTCAGAGTCTTTTGAGCAAGTTTTTTTTGGTCTATAATGAACTATAACTAGGGCACATTTTTGGGGTAGGGCATATATTTTAGGCATTCTCAAAAATCCTGAAAATCATGGTAAGGCTTATATACAGAGTAGGTCTTAGTTTGGGGGAAACTGTATAGAGCCACCGAGTCAATTTGTAGGACCACCTATAGCTGCAATAACAGCTGCAAATCTACTCTTTGCAAAGTAGCTCAGTCAGATTGGATTTTTAGTGTTTGTGAACAGCAATTCATGCCACAGATAATTGGACAGTTTGTAAAAGCCGATGCGACTTCGGGTAAGGAGACAAACAAGTGAATTATCATCCGTAACACGGGAATGTGATGCAATCAATTCTTTACCTCAGCATAAGCTTCCATGTCTTCTAAAAATTGTCCCAGTAGAGTGGTGGAGAATGCCAAATCTGCCACCCAAAATGGTTCCAGACTTTGTAACCACCCTATAACATGAACACATTAAGATTGTTATTTAAAAACTATTAGGGAAAACAAAAGCTATAATCGCCTTTTCTCTCACACAACCCACCACTATTAATACGCAGCTGCAGCTTTTACCTGCAGACTGAATCCAGGTCCATTGCCGCCCGGTCAAATACATGTTGTTCTGTGGTCCAATCACTGTGAGCTGGCAAGTTCCCCCTCCATTCAATGCAATTGAAAGGGGCATGTGAAGACCTAACACACACCTTTCCATTGCAGTCAATGGAAGGGGGCGTGCCAGTTCACAGTGATGAGGCGGAGGGGTGGAGTTTCCACGTCAGAGACAGCAAGAGACGTGATTGACTGGGCGGCAATGGACGTGGATCCAGCCTGCAGGTAAGAGCTGCAGCTCTGTACTAGGAGCAATGGGATTTGTGGGAGAAAAGGTGAATAGAGCATTTTTTTATGTTTTGCCCTTTAAGCAGCAAAAATACCGTTTTGTGATTACTCACCTTTAAAGCGGATATTATAAGTGTGACATACACTCCGCTTCAATACTTCTTGACAGTTGGGTTATTCTCCAGTAGAGGGCGAACTTCTGCAGAGATGAATGCAAAAAAAGAAGCCCCTCCCGGTCCATAACTACCTGGGACCTCCCACCAATTCCCCAGTGTAAGATAGCAGTAAAGGGACCAGGAAGAACCAAATATAACAATACTAACAAAAAACAATGGTTCACCATATAAAGGATCCAGAATACCAAACAGGGTGGGTGAAGCGGAGTGTATGTCACACTTATAATATCCGCTTTAAAGGTGAGTCATCACAAAATGGTATTATTCCAAGTGTGACATACACTCCACTTCAATACTTCTTGACAGTTGGGACATCCAATAGCAGTGTCCGTCAAGGGTGGAAACCATAAACAGTAAAGAAAGCACCAACTCAAACCACTGCAGCTTGCAGAACCTTGCGGCCAAAAACAGCATCCGCTGAAGCCCGCACATCAACCTTGTAAAACTTGGAAAAAGTATGAACAGAAGACCAAGTCGCAGCCTTACAAACTTGTTCAACAGAAGCCTGGTGCTGAAAAGCCCAGGATGCACCCACAGCACGAGTAGAGTGCGCAGTGACCCTAAAAGGGGGAGTCCTCCCCTTAGCAGAATAGGCCCCAACAAAGGCCTGACTAATCCATTTGCAAATCGTAGACTTAGCTGGTGCCAAACTTTTCCTGGGCCCGCCGTCTTGCGGAAGGAAGAAGTAGTCACCAAATAGTACTTCACACAGCGAACAACGTCCAAATTGTGCAGAACCCTCTCCTTGTCATTGTTAGGCTTAGGACACAAGGAAGGGAGAACAATATCCTGATTGAGGTGGAAAGCAGACACCACCTTAGGAAGGAAATCCTGTTTAAAACGAAAAGCCACCTTATCCTGGTGTCTCTCAAAGTAAGGGGCCTGAAACGACAGAGCCGCCAACTCAGAGACACGCCGAACCGAGGTAATCGCCACCAAGAAGGCAACCTTCTGAGTGAGAACTGAAAGAGCAATATCATGTAGCGGCTCAAAAGGAGGACCCTGCAGAGCCGAAAGAACCAAATTCAAATGCCAAACACGAACTACAGCCTTTCGAGGGGGCCGCACATGCGCCACCCCTTGGAAAAAAGTCTTAACCAGCGGGTGTAAAGCAAAAGACCTCTGGAAGAAAACCGACAGAGCAGACACCTGTCCTTTCAAAGTACTAAGCTGGAACCCAAGGTCCAGATTATGCTGAAGAAACTCCAAATTCCTGGGTACAGATAAAACCCTGCAAGGCAAGGCCCTAGACTCACACCAATCAATATAGGACCTCCAAGTCCTATAGTAAATGCCAGAAGAGGACCGCTTCCTAGCCCTAATCAGGGTCTGAATGACTGCCTCCGACAAACCTTCCTCTTTCAAGATGAAGGTTTCAGCAGCCAGGCCTTCAAAGCCAGCGTTTGTAAATTGGGGTAAAGTAGATGACCCTGGGATAGCAGGTCCGGCATCAAGGGAAGCCGGCACTGGTCTACGGCCATCCTTACGTCTTCTGCGTACCAAACCTTCTTGGCCACCTTGGAGCCACCAGAATCGCTGGTGCCCCTTCTAGAACCAGTTTGCGAACTACCCTGCCCAGCATGGAGACAGGTGGAAACAGGTACAGAATACCCAGGTCCTTCCACGCCAGAGACAAGGCATCCACTGCCAAGGCCAGGGGATCCTGAGAAAGACACAAATGCCGGAAGCTTGCGATTGTGCCTCGAGGCAAAGAGATCCACCTCCGGAGTCCGCCACTTGCGGAAAAGATCCAGAAAGACCTCGGGGTTGAGAGACCACTCTCCGTGGCGAGAGGACCCCCTGCTCAGGGAATCCGCCTCCGTATTCTCCACCCCTGGAATGTAGACTGCCGAAAGGCAAGGAACATTGCTCTCTGCCCAGCGCAGGATCAGAGACTTCCCTGAGGGCACTCCTGCTGCGAGTCCCTCCTTGGTGATTTATGTAGGCCACTGCCGTTCGGTTGTCCGAACGCACCTGAACCGGAAGACCCCGTAACTGTGGGGTTAACCGAGCCAGAACCAGACTAATGGCTCGGAGCTCCAATACATTGATGAGGGTGTGAGCCTCCTGGGGACCCCACACCCCGCTGAACTGATGGCTCTTCCAATAACTTCCCCAGCCCGACAGGCTGGCATCCGTGGTAACCATCTCCCAACAAGTAACCAGAAAGGATCTGCCCTTCACCAGATTGCTCGAGTCCAGCCACCACCGAAATGACTGCCGAACCCTGGGAGACATCCTGAAAGATTGATCCATTGATTGTGGGCTCCTGTCCCAATACGTCAATAGGAGAAGAGATCTCATGTGAAATTGTGCAAACGGCAACGCCTCGAAGGAGGACACCATCAGCCCCACCAGTTTCATCCCGTCGGATAGAGGGACAAGGACTGGACAGAAGAAGACGCCTCAGGTGGATCAATATTCAGCACCTCCAATAAATGTGACAAAACAGTGGCCGTATCAACGGCATCCCCCAGCGCCTGCCCGACATTGGAATTCCCAGGCTGAACATAGTCAGCCTCTGAATCCTGATACAATTCCCCCTCTTCTAGCGGGGAATAATTGGACAATTCAGTGGACTCATCGTCAGTGTCCCACAAGGGCTGGGCCGACGACAACTGTCTCTTTTTAGCCTGGGGCTTCTTGCCCACCGTGCTAACAATCATTTTCTCTATGCTGGTCAACCTAGCCCAAACATGAGAAAGCGACTCCCCACTAGTACCAATGTCAGTTGGGGTACGGATCAGGTAGGGAGGGGAAGGCGATGAAGCGGGAGGAGCCGACCCAAAAGGCTGGGTACCCGACTGCCGCGTTATAGCCTTTTGTGCGCATGGTATACAGATCAGCACATTCTCCCCGTAAGGGATACCCCACACATGGCCCGGATTGTCCCGAAGGGATCCTGGGCCTGGTATCCTGCAGAGCCTCCATATGGTGAATTTTTGTGGTCAGTCGCAAGACCGTAGGGGATTACGCATAAGCAACACGGGATGCCCCTTAAAAGTCCCGGTGGGAGGATTTTTGGGTGGACAATTTTTATATCTAGGGACCCCAGGACCAGGAGGGACCCCTTAAAATGCACGTATACAGGGACACCTGTAACACACAAAATAAGCCACATAAGAGCAGAGCATAGTAAAAGGATGCCCTAGCATTTGATATTACAGTCACACAACAGAAATATACATATACAGGTATCTATCTCTCTATACCACCGAGCAGCCATACAGTGCAAATAAAAAGGCATATACATGGACAATATAGGTATACGATTAGTTTTTAATCTTGTGGACACTTTGGCTGTAGGGGGTTTGGAGTGCAGGTCCTACCAAAGTTATCTATTGCAATAACAAATTGCTGGGGTTAGGTCCAATCCCCAATTCTATTTTTGGGACCTAGCGTTCCCACCACACCTCACTAAATCAGTTTGAAATCATGTCACATTTATTTCATTCATTTAAAAAACATGTGGTTCATGTATATACACATACAAAAATATATATGATTGCTTTACGTTGACATAAACTTAATTCTATAGATGCTACAGCACATTATGTACAAGGAATTATAAAGGCTGATAGTTATAATTATTGTCTGCATTTTGTATTATAATAATATAATATAATACAAAATGCAGACAATAATTATAACTATCAGCCTTTATAATTCCTTGTACATAATGTGCTGTAGCATCTATAGAATTAAGTTTATGTCAACGTAAAGCAATCATATATTTTTGTATGTGTATATACATGAACCACATGTTTTTTAAATGAATGAAATAAATGTGACATGATTTCAAACTGATTTAGTGAGGTGTGGTGGGAACGCTAGGTCCCAAAAATAGAATATATTTTATATATATATATATATATATATATATATATATATATATATATATATATATATATATATATATATATATATATATATATATACCCAAAAGGTATATCGCCCAAGGGCACCAATAACGCCCGGCAGCATGTACAATAATAAAGTGCATAAGCTGATGTATACAGCATAAGGGAGCCACGTATGGGGCACTCACGGGCTACAGAATGAAGATGGCGTCCCCTCGGTGGAAAGGGTGAAGGAGGCGGGCCAGCGCGGAGCGCGCCAGCACATGGCCGATAGGGCTGGAAGCCGGCCCCCTTCACTGAGGGAAGCAGAAGGTCGCGCTCCCCAGCCAATATGGCTGCGGAGCCGACCATAAGAGAACCGGCCCGCCGCACGAGATGCCCTAAGCCTAGCGGGACGGGGCATCCCACACCAGGATCACCAAAACCTGGATAACCACCTACCCTATAGTGAGGTCTCACGGTGGAGCGGTGCTCCTACTGCACCCATAGGGTGCTCCTACCTTTACCAGGACCCGCAGCCTAAGCTGGGAGGCTCAATACAGGGACAATTTAGAAGGGTCCTGGCAGCAATAGGGACAAAAATGGCCGGGCGCGAGCCCGGCTTACCTGCAAGTAAGAGAAGCCTTCATCTTCTGTCTTGCTCGCTCCCTGCAGAGAAGACAACTGGGGAATTGGTGGGGAGGTCCCAGGTAGTTATGGACCGGGAGGGGCTTCTTTTTTTGCATTAATCTCTGTAGAAGTTCGCCCTCTACTGGAGAATAACCCAACTGTCAAGAAGTATTGAAGCGGAGTGTATGTCACAATTGGAATAACACAGACATAAAAATAAATAAACTAAATAAAATAAACTAAAACTATAGTGCCCACCGAGCACTGCTGTGCCCCCTGTGCTGGTGGTGCCTACTTTGTGCAGTGGAAACAGACTGTTCCCGCATGACTGCTGAATGAAGAACACATTTGTCATTAAAAATTATGTTGATGGGTGGACTGGGAGTTAGAGCATTGAGGGAGGCAGCTGGATTTCATTTTTTGTTTGGGGGGGGGGGGGGTTTAGGTCTCATATATATCAGCCATTTGCGTCTGAAGTGAAGCTGATAATGAAGATGGATGATGAAGTGTTGAAATTCCTGGCAAATCAGTCTCCTCTACTACTTAAAGCGGATGTAAACATATTTGGGTCAACCGCTCAATGTGTGTGGATGTAGCGCTGGCAGAGATGCTGTCGTGGGCAAGCCTGGAGCCTGGGGGGTGGGGCAGGGGATGCTGTTCACAAAGCGGCGCATCCAGTGTAGGATGCCCTGTGGGTAGGCTAGGAGCCGGGCATGGAATCTTTTAGCTTTAATATCAGCCATTTAATAAGACTTCTGTGACACTAGCGGCAGACAAAAGTGCAGCAAGGTCTGTAAAAAATGTGCTATTGGGAGGCAAATTTTGTCTTGACCAGAAAAATGTTCATTGCAGTAAACAAAAAGAAAACTTACCAGACACCTGCTGCGTGAGAGAGGTTTTCTGTGTGTGATCTATATGCCATCCAACCAAAATGTCAACCGTGTCCTGCAAACAGTAATATTTATTTTGCATTTTTAGTATACATAACTTGGCAAAATCTCGCCCCCCCCCCCCCCCCCCCCAAAAAAAAAAAACACAATTCTGATTACTCACCTGTAGAATTGTTTTTATGGTAATCCAGCACAAGTTGCTTCATCTGTAATTCTTCACATTTGGGTAATCCGCCACAAGGTGGCGCAGTCGACTGCAGAAAGACTTGTGGCTCCTCCCGGCCCATAAAAGGGTAGGAATTACCCAGAGACCCCAGTGTTTGAAAAGCAGTAATGCAAGAAGCCGGGAGGGCAAAGACCATGTTAACAAAAAACACAGCCCCACTAAAAAAGAACACTCTCAACAAAAATCACCATGACAAGGCAAAAGAGGATAACGATAACAAGGGTGGGATGAAGCAACCCGTGCTGGATTACCATAAAAACAATTCTACAGGTGAGTAATCACAGAATTTTCTTTTTCTGGAATCCAGCACAGGTTGCTTCATCTGTAATTCTTCACATTTTGGACATTCAAAAGCAGTGTCCAAGAAGAAGGGTGGGATCCCCAGTGAGCAACAGCAGGTAGTTCAAGCCACTACTGCCTGAAGCACGTTGCGACCAAAAACAGCATCAGCCGAGGCCCTAACATCAACCTTGTAAAACTTAGAAAAAGTATGAAGACCAAGTAGCGGCCTTACAAACCTGTTCAATCAAAGCCTGGTGCTGAAAAGCCCAAGAAGCACCAAAAGCCCTAGTGGAATGAGCAGTAACACGGAAAGGGGGTTCCTTCCCCTTGGCAGAATTTGCTTGCACCACCGCCTGTCTAATCCACTTGCTGATCGTGGACTTGGCTGGAGCCAAGCCCTTCCTAGGCCCAGCAGGAAGGACAAACATAGAATCAGACTTCCGAAAAGACTCAGCGGCAACCCAAATAATATTTGAGCGCCCTGACCACATCCAGGGAATGAAGGGTCCGTTCCTTAGAATTAGAAGGGGCAGGACACAAGGAAGGCAAGACAATAAGGAGGCTTCATGGAAAGCGCCGCCAGCTCAGAGACGCGACGCACCGTGATAGCAACCAGAAAGGCCACCTTAAGAGTCGGAATGGACAGAGCAGCATCACACAAAGGCTCGAAGGGGGGAGCCTGGAGAACAGAAAGCACCAAATTCAAATCCCACACAACGGTAGCAAAGGCTTACACGGTGGACACACATGCATAACTCCTTGGAAAAAGTATTGACAAGCCTGTGATTAGCGAAGGATCTTTGGAAAAAAATTGCCAAGGCCGAAACCTGTCCTTTGAGGGTACTCAGTTGTAGACCTGACTCCAGACCATGTTGTAGAAATGCCAAAATCCTGGAAATGGAGAAAGTACGACAAGGAAAAGCCTTAGACTCACACCAGGCAATATAAGCATGTCAGACCCTATAATAAATCATGTAAGAGGACTTCTTGCTAGCCTGGATCATAGTACCGACGACTGAAGCCGGCAAACCCTTATCCATCAGGATGGAGGTTTCAGCAGCCAAGCCGTTAAAGCCAGCGTTGGTAAACTGGGATGGTGCAGCTGTCCCTGAGTGAGGAGCTCTGGATCATCGGGCATGACGTACTGATCCACTGCCATCTGGACAAAGTCCACCGCCTCGGCCAGCGGGGGGCCACCAGGATTGTAGGTACCCCTTCCTGTGCTATCTTGCGCAGCACACGACCCAACAGAGGGAAGGGAAGAAATGCATAAAGGAGATGAAACTCCGTCCAAGGGATTGCTAGAGCGTTCGTGGCAAAGGCCAGAGGATCTCTTGACAGGGAGACGAATCTTGGAAGCTTGTGATTGTGACGGGATGCAAACAGGTCGACACAGGGCATGAAAAATCCTGCTGCTGAGAGACCATTCCACCATGCGAGACATCCCCCTGCTCAGGGAGTCCGCCTCCTGGTTCTCCACTCCTGGGATGTAAACCACAGAGATGCAGGGAACATTCTCCTCTGCCCAAGACAGAATCAGGGACACTTCCTTGAGGGCTCGCATGCTCCGAGACCCTCCCTGATCATTGATGTAAGCGACTGCCGTCTGATTGTCCGAGCGGACCTGGATCGCACGACCCTGTAAGTGAGGAGTCAATACAATTCTGTGAAATACTCACCTGTAGAATTGATATAATTTGTATACAGTACGTCCTGCTCCAGATATAATACTTACACTTGGGTTATCCTCCGCCATATGCCGCTGCACTGCAGAGACATGGAAAAACAGCACTTCAAATACCCAGGGACCTCCCACGAATCCCCAGCATTGAAAAGCAGTGAACAAGAAGCCGGGAGAATTAAACCACCCAGAACAACTGGTAATGATAACAAGGAACACAATCACCATACAGGGGATCCAGAATAATGCAACAACAGGGTGGGGTGGAGCAGGACGTACTGTATACAAATATCAATTCTACAGGTGAGTATTTCACAGAATTGTATCATTCTTAGTATACAGTACGTCCTGCTCCAGATATAATACTTACACTTGGGACATCCAATAGCAGTGTCCGTAAAGTAGGGTGGGATCCCCCAACAAAAGGTGACAACAGGCAGTTTAAACTACTGCCGCTTGCAAAACCTTGCAGCCAAAAACAGCATCAGCTTGAGGCCCGAACATCAACCTTGTAAAACTTTGAAAAGGTATGAACAGAAGACCAAGTAGCAGCTTTGCAAACTTGTTCAACAGAAGCCTGGTGCTGGAAGGCCCAAGAGGCACCAATAGCACGAATGGAATGAGCAGTAAGGCGGAAGGGAGGATTCTTCCCCTTAGCAGAATAGGCCTGAATCACAGCCTGACTAATCCATTTGCCAATAGTAGACTTGGCCGGAGCCAAACCCTTCCTAGGACCAGAAGGGACCACAAAAAGAGCATCAGTCTTCTTGAAGGCCACAGTGACTACTAGGTAGTACTTCAGACACCTTACAACATCCAATGAATGCAAAACCCTTTCCTTAGCGTTGCTAGGATTAGGACACAATGAAGGAAGGACAATATCCTGATTCAAATGAAAGGAAGACACCACCTTTGGCAGAAAATCTGGCTTAAAGCAGAACACCACCTTGTCCTGGTGTCTCTCATAGTATGGGGGCTGAATAGACAGAGCCGCCAGCTCAGACACACGCCTGACCGAAGTAATAGCCACCAGAAAGACAACTTTGAGGGTAAGTACAGCCAGAGCAGCATCCTGAATAGGCTCAAAGGGAGCACCCTGTAAGGCAGACAAAACCAGGTTCAAGTCCCAAACAGGGACCGTAGGCTTACGTGGGGGACGGACGTGAGTGACCCCCTGAAAGAAGACAGACAGGGCAGAAACCTGACCCTTCAGAGTACTGAGTTTTAAACCGAACTCCAATCCATGTTGTAAAAACTCCAGAATTCTAGGGATTAAGAATTCCCTGCAGGGGAGAGACCTAGACTCACACCAGTCAATGAAGGAACGCCATACCCTGTAATAGATGGCAGAAGAAGTTTTCTTCCTAGCCTGTACCATGGTATCCACCACTGAGGCAGACAAGCCTTTCTCCATCAAGATGGAGGTTTCAGCAGCCAGGCCGTCAAAGCCAGAGTTTGTAAACTGGGATGGCGTAGGGAGCCCTGAGTGAGTAGATCTGTCTCCTCCGGCAGGACTTACTGGTCTACTGCCATTTGTACCACGTCTGCGAACCACACTCTTCTTGGCCACCTCGGGGTCACCAGAATCACTGGCACCCTTTCCAGGGCAATCTTGCGCAGAACCCTGCCCAGCAGGGGAAACGTGGGGAAGGCATACAGAAGACGGAATTTCTTCCAAGACAGTGACAGAGCATCCGTGGCCAAGGCCAGAGGATCCTGCGACAGGGAGACAAAGGCCGGGAGCTTGTGATTGTGACGGGATGCAAACAGATCCACATCCGGTAGGCCCCACCGGTAACACAGGGACTGGAATACCCTGTTGCAGAGGGACCACTCCCCCTGACGGGAAGTCCCCCTGCTCGGAGGGTCTGCTAGAAGATTCTCTACCCCTGGGATATAAACAGCCGAGATGCATTGAACATTGGCCTCCGCCCATGTCAGAATCAGCGACACTTCCTGGAGGGCACCCTTGCTCCGGGTCCCTCCCTGATGGTTGATGTAGGCAACCGCTGTCCTGTTGTCTGAGCGCACCTGCACAGACAGACCCTGCAGGTGATCGGTCAACTGTTCCAAAACCAACCTGACTGCCCGTAGTTCCAGAATGTTGATGGGTAAGTGGGCCTCCTGAGGCCACCTCCCCTGGAATCTCAGGGATTTCCAGAATCCCCCCCAACTTGACAGACTGGCATCCGTGGTGACCGTCTCCCAGGAGGGGGCTAGAAAGGACCTGCCCTTTAGCAAGTTCTAGTGGTCCAGCCACCACGAGAGGGACCTTCTGACCAATGGGGGAAGCACACAAACCCCGTCCAAGGACGCGGGGTCCTTGTCCCATACTGATAGGAGGTGAAGCTGCAGAGGCCTCGAATGAAACTGAGCAAAGGGCACCGCCTCGAAGCTCGCCACCATCAGGCCCACCAGCCGCATTCCCTGTCTGAGGGAGAGCTGGGGGCACGAGAGCAGGGACCGCACCTGCATAGTCAGATCTTCCACCTTCTGTTGGGTAAGAAATATTCGTCACTGAACCGTATCCAGAATCATCCCCAGGAATGGGGTCACCGGTGAAGGGGACAGGGAGGACTTGGGATGATTGATCACCCACCCGAAGGACTCCAAGGTGGACACCACCAGCTGAGTGTCCAGCTCCACCTGCTGTAGAGGCCATGAGGCGATGGGAATGTCGTCCAGGTAGGGCAGCACTCGAATGCCCCCTGACCTTAGCAAGGACATCACACCCGCCAATACCTTGGTGAACACTCTGGGAGCTGACGTGAGGCCAAAGGGAAGAGCCACAAATTGGTAGTGTTGATCTTTCAACTCGAACCTGAGAAACCTTTGATGCCCGGGGAACACAGGGATGTGAAGGTAAGCATCTTTGATGTTCACAGATGTCATAAAATCCCCTGGTCGTAGAGAGCCAACGGCCGAGCGCAGGGTTTCCATGCGAAAGCGCTTGCTCTTGACAAATTTGTTGAGGATCTTTAAATCCAGAATGGGCCTGACTGACCCGTCTCTTTTGGGTACTGTGAAAAGGTTGGAGTAGAAACCTTCTCCCAATTCTCTCAAGGGAACTTTGCAAATGACTCCCAGCTCCAGAAGTCCTTGCACTGCATGCATCAGGACCTGAGCTGACACAGGGTCCTGAGGTATCCGGGACCTGACGAATCTTGAGGGGGGCCGCACAGCAAACTATCTTGTAGCCAGAGGTAACTACCTCCTGAATCCCCCGGTCTGAGACTTGATGCCTCCAGACGTGCGCAAAGTGCTGTAGTCGGCAGGGGCGCCCCATCACGCCTGAGGGGTCTTGGGAGGGGGTTTGGATTTGGTCCCCCAGGAGGAGCCAGGACGTCGCCCCCTGCTCCTATGCCAGGAGTCTGTGCTAGCCCCCGCGAAGGACACCCCTTTACCCTGCTTAGCGCCTCTGTAGGGGGCTGAAAGGGGGCCCTGGTTGCGTAAGGGCAGAGGCTGCCGTTTGCGCTGTGGTAACTTACCTCCTTTAGCAAAGAGGTCTAGGCGATCCCCAGACAGGCGTAGTCCCTTGAAAGGGAGCCCAGTAAGGGCTTCCTAAGCAGCATTGTCGGCCGCCCACTGTCTCATCCATACCGCGCGGCGTATAGCCACCGCCAAGGCGGAAGATCTGGCACACAGTCCGATGCAGACAGGATAAAGTTCACAAATACATCACAGTTAGACAGTGCATTAATAGTATCAGCAGGCAACTCGTCTGGGGCGTCAAGTGCATTCCTGACCATGGCCCTGAGCGCCACGGCACTAATGGCCAGAGCGCAGACCGGGGGCGCAGTGCCGCCCCTCCAAACGCAAACGCATGGCACGCCAATTGATCAATGCGCCGGTCCTCAGAATCCCGCAGTGTAGTAGTGTCGGATGAGTGCATAATAGAGGTGTTAGACCTAGAATAGGAGCATCGACCTCGGGGGGGCGATGACCAGCACTTGACCACGTCAGCAGGAAATGGATACTTCCTGTCCAGACTCTTAGGGATCCCGGGAAGTCTACTGGGATGTTCCCACTCCTTAAGCACTAGGTTATTGAAATGGGTCTGCTCAGGAAATTCCTATCGAGCCTTAGCAGTATGGAATAGCTCACCCCTTTGCCTGGGAGACGCAACAGGGGGAGAAATGGACAAAACCTCAAAAATCTGAAGCAATAGCTTATCAGTATCATCCGGGGTCCAGTGATCAGAACCAGAATCGTCATGACCCCTAGACTTCTCATCAGATGACTCTGAGTCAGAGATCAGCTCCCCTTCGTCCGAAAGGGTATGGTCATATAGATGAGAAAACTCAGACTCCGTAGGAATGGAGCAGAGTCAGGGACAATGTGCCGCTTTTTTGTGGTAGCCTTGCGCGCTAGAGTACTAGCAAGCAATTTTTAAACACTGGCCAATCTAGTAGCCACATCAGGATGAGAATCCCCGCTTGTATTGGAGGTTAGACTCAGGCTTGGTGGGGTAGGTGAAGTGAGGCGAGCTGCAGACTCAGCCCCAGAAGGGGCGGGAAGTACCAGTAACGCCTGCTGTGCACAAGGGACGCAGACCCGAGCATTGTCACCGTTGATAGATGAGACCCCACAAGCTACACACAGCCGGGCTTGTCCCGAGGGACCCCGTTAACAATATCCTGGGATGCCTCCATATGGTGATTAATGGGCATAATAGGCCAGTAGGGATTGACGCTATAAGCTACCCTGGATGCCCCAAAGACCCACAGGGGAGTGGGAGTAACTATACTAGGTCCAACTGGGAAATACACCGGGCCGGAAGAAGCCACTGGATTCGACCGTCTGAAAGACATAATGGGAATAGGGATGTCAGAGCCATGCGCAGTAAGTAAGACAAATGAAAATCGCCCGCGAGGGCACTTACAGATCGAGGGAGGAAGAGGACCGTTACCACGCGCGCGTGCGTGAAGAGTATCGAAATGGCGCCAAGCGGACCTCGAAGGGCGGGCCAGAGCGGGCTGTGACGTGGAGCGCGCCAAGCCAGGTCTCCGCCCCCCTGAAGAGCGCGAAGCTCTGAAAACAGTAGTCAGCGCAGACAGTAGAATGAATGACACACTATAGAAGCCAAAAACGGGGATTACTTCCCGATGCGCCCGACAACAAATACCAATAAAGACGCCGCAGCGTCTGAGCCGATAAATAATTGAAGAACAACAGTGCGGCTCTGACACCAGGTGTATGAGCCAAGGACAATACTAAGGCCATAACGTGTACTGAATACACAAGACCACCACACACCCCCCCCTTTCTTTCCCCCCGAACTACGGGGGGAACGAGGGAGAATGGCGACCCTTTGAACAGGGTCCGCCGCTACACGGGGTATGGGGCAATAGCGCGGGAGGGGCATCCACAAGAGGCTCACCATTAGCCTAAACCGCCTACCCTTTGGTGGGGGACTGCGGTGGAGCATGGCTCCATTAAGCACGCATGGTGCTGCATACCTTCACCTGACCAGCGCAGCCCAGGCTGGGAGGCACATCACAGGGAGGACGGGTGGGAGTAGTCCAACAGGGCCGCAGGCTTTAATAGCCCCGCTCACCTGCGAGAGAGTGACACATCATGTCTTCGCAGTCAGCACTGCAGAGAAATCTGGGGATTCGTGGGAGGTCCCTGGGTATTTGAAGGGCCGGGAGGAGCCTGTTTTTCCATGTCTCTGCAGTGCAGCGCCATCTGGCGGAGGATAACCCAAGTGTAAGTATTATATCTGGAGCAGGACGTACTGTATACTAAGAATAGAGGACCAGCCTGATCGCTCTTAGCTCCAGGAGATCGATAGGCAAATGAGCCTCCTGAGGGCCCCACTGGCCCTGGAACTTCAGAAATTGCCAGAAACCTCCCCAACCGGTCAGACTGGCGTCCGTGGTGACAATCTCCCAGCACGGAGGGAGAAAGGACTTGCCCACTAGCAGATTTCTCAAGTCTAACCACCACGAGAGGGACTGACTGGCCAGAGGAGACAGAGCAAATACCTGATCCAGGGACTCCTGAGTCCGATCCCACACAGACAAAAGATTCAACTGAAGAGGTCTCATGTGGAACTGAGTGAAGGGCACAGCCTCGAAGCAAGACACCATGAGTCCCACCAACTGCATCCCCAGACGGATGGAGGGATGAGAGCACGACAGCAGGGCCCTCGCCTGCGTCTGAAGGCCCTCCACCTTCTGTTGAGGAAGAAACACCTTGACCTGAGAAGTATCCAGCGTCATACTCAGGAAGGACCTCACCAATGACTAAGTGAGTGAAGACCTCATGACACCCGCCAGCACCTTGGTGAACACTAGAGGGGCCGAAAAGATACCAAAAGGTAAGGCCACAAACTGGTAGTGTCAATCCTCCAGGGCGAACCTCAGGAACTTGTGATGACCCGGGAATATAGGAACGTGCAGATAGCCATCCTTGATGTCCACCGTGGTCATGAAATCGCCTGGCCGCAGGGAGCTCACCGCCGACCGCAAGGTCTCCATGCGGAAGTACTTGAACATGATAAATCTGTTGAGGCCCTTTAGGTCCAGAATAGGTCTCAGGGAACCGTCCTCCTTGGGCACCATGAAAAGATTGGAGTAGAATCCCCGACCCCGTTCCAGAAGAGGCACAGGACAAACCACTCCGGACGATAGAAGACGTTGGACGCCAACCGCAGGCCCTGCGCCGTCGCTGGGTTTTGGGAGATCCGGGACCGAAGGAATCTTGGGGGCGGCCAAGCTGCCAGCTCTATCTTGTAGCCGGAGGACAGCATCTCCTGAATGCACCGGTCCGAGACAAACCGTCTCCAGACATGAGCGAAGAGCAGAAGCCGTTCCCCCACCCGGATGGGTGAGGGCGCCTCCTCATGCCTGAGGGGGCTTGGTCCCCCAGGAGAGACCAGGGCAACCACGGGAGCTACCTCGTCTCCAGGAATCCCTGCGACTGCCAGGGAAGGAAGAGCCACGTCCCCCACGGGAGGGGCGAAAGGAAGAAGAGGCCCTACCGCCAAGCCGGACAGCATCGCCCATGGCAGAAAGCACAAAGGCAATAAAGTCAGTACAAAGCAAAAGCTCTTTGTAATCATCCGCACGCTTGCGGGAATGTGCATCCTCAACAAAGCACTTAACCCTCCTCTTAAACCGGACCTTCACCATGATTTAATGAAAAGCCTAAACTCTTAAAAAACAATTCCTCAGCATCTAAAATTAATATATTTTACATGTTTAGTCACTAATTTATTATACTTTCCCCCACTGGGCTGCAACTCTGTTCGGGAATTTAGGATACGGGCGCCGCCATCTTGACTCAGAAGCATCACACTTACTGAGGAGAGGAGAGTGGGATAAGGTACAGGGGGGCGGGTTATAGCTGTGCTTTGCTCAGACAGAGCAGAGCTGGGGTCAGGGAAAGGTCAGCAGTCCCAGAATGCAGAGCAGCACAGTCACTTCCTGTTTGCAGGCACTTCCTGTTTGCAGGCTGCCTGCAAAAATGGCAGCTTCCATAAGCCGCCATCTTGGATGTTTAAAGGCTTATAAAATGCAGTAGATGCAGGTAGGATGATTTTTAATGTGAGCAATCTGTATGTACAGGGTGTGGGAAACATATAAGATAGACTCTTATTTAGAGTGAAGGTCCGCTTTAAGAGCAATGGCGACAATAGCCGCGGCACAGACCGGACGCAGACCAGCTCCCACAAATGTGAAGGCATGGCAAGCGAGTTGGTCCATGCGCCGATCAGCATTATCCCGTAACGTAGTGGAGTCGGGAGATGGCATGACAGAGGTATTAGAGAGCCCCAGAACAGGGGCATCCACCTCCGAGGGACAAGACCAAAGACGGACCAAATCCTCAGAAAAGGGATACCTTCTACCCAGGCCCTTGGGCACTGACTGTAACCTGTTGGGCCTTTCCCATTCTTTAAAGACCATCTTGGATAAATGTCCCTGCTCCGGAAACACCAGGCGTTGCCTATCAGGGCGGAAAAGCTCACCCTGCTTCCTTTTTGCCGCCTTAGGAGAAGCAATGTGCAAGGTCTAAAAACCGCAGACAACAATCTATCCATATCATCGGGGAGCCAAGTGTCCTCATCCGAGGACGACCCGACGCCACTGTCAAAATCACCCCGACGTTCCCCAGAGGAGACGGAGTCATGGAACAACTCACTCTCCTCCATGGAGTCATGATCGTCAAAAGCATCATCATCATAGGCAAGGGCAGGATAAGCCGGATCCAAATGCCTCCTCTTACTGGAGGCCTTGCCGGCGGCCCAACTGCCGCTCAAGGCTAGCCGACCGCAGCGCCAGATCAGACTGGGACCCCCTACTAGCTTCCCCCCCACTGGGAGCTAAATGCACGCGTGGGTGTGGTAGGTGATGCTGCCGGCAGGATAGGACTGGGGCGAGTAGCGTTAGCCCTATCCTGATCCGCATTGACAGTCCGGGGACACAAACCGCGCTGCAACCGCCCAAAGGGGATGCCCCGCACATGAGACACAGCTGAGCCCGCCCCCGGCAACGTGCGAATCTCCAGGCGCCAGGGAGGCAGAAAATGGTGCCCGGAGAGGACAAAGGAGGGGGGAACACCCCTCCCAGCCACCGCCGCGGAGCGCTATGCACCGAAGGGCGGCCCTCGTCGACCCCCGGCCGCGTCACCCCCCCCCCCCCCCGCCCCCGATGACAGGCCGGGGGGGGGGGGGGGGGAGCACGCACACACACGTGCAAAAGGCACAGTAGAGGAAAAAGTGACAGACAAAACATGTGCACAAAGACGCAAAGCAAGCAATAAAGCAAGTGAGATAGGCACAATAAGTGGTTTCTCCCTGCCCCCCCTAGGCTCACCATTAGCCTATGGCCGACTACCCTTTGGAAACAGGGTCTGCGGCCCAGAGCATAGCTCTATGAACACTCGACCCCAGGCGTTCCCCTACCTTCACCTGAACCGACAGCTGGGGCTGGGAGGCAGGATGGGTCCCGGAACAGGTGGGAATAGGCTTGCAAGGCCGGAGACCGGAGAGAGATGTCTTCTGTCTTCGCAGTCAGGACTGCAGAAAAACTCTGGGGTCTCTGGTTAATTCCTGCCCTTTTATGGGCCAGGAGGAGCCACAAGTCTTTCTGCAGTCGACTGCACCACCTTGTGGCGGATTACCCAAATGTGAAAAATTACAGATGAAGCAACCCGCGCTGGATACCAGGAAAAAAAAAAAAAACACTTTTACATCCAACTTAGGATGCCCTGTGGGGTAACCCAACCCCCTCCCCACCTCGTTGTTCTGTATGTTAGCCTTATTCCCAAATCCCCTGGTGGCATCCCTCTTTTGCGTGCCAGGCAGAACTGAATTTTTTCTGTGGCAATTCAGAGCTTCTGCACTTTGCTATAGAATGTCTCTTCATATATAAAGCCCCTGATGGGGTTTACCCATGGGGCATCCTGAATCAGGATGACACTTGGAATACTTTTACTTAGTCCTTGTCTTTTGAACAGGTTTTGTGGTGGTGGTAAGAAAAAAAAAAAAAAAAAACTTTAGTGCCAAGCACGTAGAATCTACGTGAGCGACTTCCCCCCTGCTACAGCACAACTAAAGAAAAAAAAAAAAACATCCGTCCGGGTCTCCTCTTCATCCGGGGGGGATTCGATCCCCCACCCAGGCCCCCCCCCCCCGGATGCAGGGGAGTGCCCGGAATAGCCATCCCCGCCCAGGCGGAATTACATGTAAAAAAAATAAAATACAAATGACATTTACTCACCTCAGTGCATGATCGCTCCCGCCGGGTCTCCTCTTCACCAGGGGGGCCTCCGATCACTCCCCCCCCCCCCCCCCCCCCGGCTCTTCAGCTTCAGGAGAGAGCCTGACAGGCCTCTCCCCCTCCTCTCCCGACGGGCGCCGCCATCTTGCCGCTAAGCCCCGCCCCTTTGAGGGCAGGGCTTATGCCGTCACTCGCCGGGTGTCGTCCTGGCTTCCGGCTGTTTTCAGATGCGATCATGGCCAGAAGAGCAGAGGGGTAGGTGATCAGATCATCCTCTGCCCCTCTGCTCCTGTGGCCAGCGATGATCGCATCTGTCATCGGATCGAGGGACAAAGGAGCTGACGATCGGAGGTGAGTAAAGTAAAAAAAAAAAAAGTTATTTTTTAATAAAGTCATTTTAAATTATGTGTGTGGTGTGTTTTTTTACTGTTAACTCATGAGCCTCCTATACCAGTTCACAAGGCTGGGGGCTGGCAAGTCACCTAAAGCTAGCAGGTGACTTGCCATTAACCCCCAGAGGGGGGGCAGAAGGGCCCGGGCCTCACAGAGGCTATGTGGGCTTGTAGCCTGCAGGGCCAGGGGCCACCAAAGCTGGCCTCTGCACCCTGTTGTACAAGACCTCATAGCTGGCCCTGGGCCAATTATGCTGGGTAGGGGAGACCTCACGCCATTTTTGGGGGGGTTTTAACCCTTAAAATTCCCCAAAAAATAGGGTTCCCCCACCCTGGGAGGGGGGACGCTATGTCTTTTTTTTTTTTAATTAACACTATGATACCTGTCATCCAGCAGGTAAAAAACGCTTTCAGCAGCAGCAGGAGCGCTGAAGCCAAAGTGATCAGCATGGGACACAGTGCTCCGGGATGGATGAGTGGTAAGTATTAAAAATACAATTCTGTGATTACTCACCTGTAGAATTGGAATTATGAGTATACAGTACGTCCTGCTCCAAATCTAATACTTACACTTGGGATATACTCCGCCAGATGGCACTGGACTGCAGAGACATCGAAAATAGGCTCCTCCCGGCCCCTCAAATACCCAGGGACCTCCCACAGGAGCCAAACCCTTCCTAGGATCAGAAGGGACCAAAAAAAGAGCACCAGTTTTCCTGAAAGGTGCAGTAGCCACCAGATAGTACTTCAGACACCTAACCACATCCAAAAAGTGCAAAACCCTCTCCTTAGCATTGCTAGGGTTAGGTCACAAAGAAGGAAGAACAATATCCAGTTTCAAATGAAAGACAGACACTACCTTAGGCAGAAAGTCAGGTTTGAAACGAAACACCACCTTGTCCTGGTGTCTCTCATAGAAGGGGGGCTGAATGGAAAACGCCGCCAACTCAGACACACGCCTGACAGAAGTGATAGCCACCAGAAATACAGCCTTGAGCGTAAGAATGGCCAAGGCAGCATCCTGCACAGGTTTAAAGGGAGCACCCTGCAAGGCTGAAAGAACCAAGTTCAGATCCCAAACAGGCACCATAGACTTACGTGGGGAGCGCACGAGTGACCCCCTGGAAAAAAGTCCTGATCAGATGGTGCTGAGCAAAGGACTTCTGGAAGAAAATAGCCAGGGCAGAAACCTGACCCTTCAGAGTACTGAGTTGGAGCCCCATCTCCAACCCATGCTGCAGGAACTCCAGAATCCTGGAAATAGAGAACGCACAACAGGGAAGAGAACCACACTCTTCTTGGCCACCTGGGGGCCACTAGAATTGCTGGCACCCCTTCCATAGCAATCTTGCGCAGAACCCTGCCCAGCAGGGGGATTGGAGGGAAGACATACAAGAACCGAATCCTGCCATGACATTGCTAGCGCATCCGAGGTCAAGGCCAGAGGATCCTGGGACAGAGAGACAAAAGCTGAGAGCTTGTGATTGTGGCGGGACGCAAACAGATCCACATCTGGTTGGCCCCAACGGTGATACAGATTGAAACACCCTGCTGCATAGGGACCATTCTCCCTTGCGAGAGGTCCCCCTGCTCAGAGAGTCCGCCAGGCAATTTTCCACCCCCGGGATGTACACAGCTTATATGCAGGGGACATTGGCCTCCGCCCAAGTCAGGATCAGAGACGCTTCCTGGAGGGCCCCCTTACTCCGGGTCACTCCCTGATGATTGATGTAGGCAACTGCCGTCTGGTTGTCCGAGCAAGTCAAGTGAGCCAGAACTAGCCTGATAGCCTGCAGTTTCAAGACATTGATAGGTGTGTGGGCCTCCTGAGGGCCCCACCTCCCCTGGAAACGCAGGGACTTCCAGAAACCCCCCCCCCCCAACCTGACAGACTGGCATCCGTGGTGACCGTCTCCCAGGAAGGGGCAATTAAGGATCTGCCCCCCAACAGGTTCCTTGAGTCCATCCACCACGAGAGGGACCTCCTGACCAGGGGGGAGAGCACACAGACCCTGTCCAGGGACGCTGGGTCCTTGTCCCATACAGACAATAGGTGAAGTTGCAGAGGCCTCAAGTGGAACTGAACATAAGGGACCGCTTCGAAGCACGCCACCATCAGGCCCACCAGCTGCATCCCCTGCCTGATGGAGGGATGGGGACAAGCTAGGAGGGACTGAGCCTGTGCAATCAGACTGTCCACCTTCTGTTGAGGAAAGAAGATCCTTGCCTGAACTGTATCCAGACTCATTCCTAGGAATAGAGTTCCCAAGGAAGGGGACAGTGAGGACTTGGGGTGGTTGATCACCCATCCAAATGACTCCAGAGTGGACACCACCAGCTGAGTATCCAACTCTGCCTGATGTAGAGACTGGGAAGTGATGAGGATGTCGTCCAGATAGGGAAGCACGCGGACGCCCTGACATCTGAGCAGAGACATCACGCCAGCCAGCACCTTGTTGAACACCCTGGGAGCTGAAGTGAGGCCGAAGGGCAAGGCCACAAAACTGGAAGTGTTGATCCATCAGAGCGAACCTGAGGAACCTTTGATGACCTGGGAACACAGGAATATGGAGATAAGCATCTTTGATGTCCACAGAAGTCATGAAATCCCCTTGGCGCAGGGAACTGATGGCAGAGCGCAGAGATTCCATGCGAAAGCGCCTGCCCCTGACAAACTTGTTGAGGATCTTCAAGTCCAGGATGGGCCTGACTGAACCATCTTTTTTTGGGTACTGTGAATAGGTTGGAATAAAAGCCCTTGCCTTTTTCTCTTTTGCTCCAGGAGGCCTTGCACTGCTTGCACTAGCTCCTGAGCGGACACAGGGTCCTGAGGAATCCGGGATCTGATGAATCTTGAAGGGGGTTCGGCACCAAACTCCAACTTGTAACCGGAGGACACTACCTCCTGAATCCACCGGTCTGAGACATGAAGCCTCCAGACGTGAGCAAAGTGCTGCAGCCGTCCCCCCACCCGGATGGGTGAGGGCACCCCATCATGCCTGAGGGGGCTTGGGAGAGGATTTTACTTTGGGACCCCAGGAGGAGCCACAACGTCCACGTCCTCTGCCTCTACCCCAGAAATCTCCCCGGGCCCCAGGAAAGGAAACCCCCCTTCCCTGTCTTGCACCACGGTAAGGGGAGGAGAAGGAACCCTGACCCCGAAAGGGCCGAGACTGCCGCCTGCGCTGTGGTAACCTGCCTCCCTTAGCAAAAAGGTCCAGGCGGTCCCCAAACAGGCGCAGTCCTTTTAAGGGAAACCCAGTGAGGGCCTTCTTGGCAGCGTTGTCAGCAGTCCACTGGCGCAGCCAAACCGAGTGGCGTATAGCCACCACAAGGGCAGAAGTTCTGGCACACATTCTGATGGTGTCATCCAATGCTACTAGAACAAATTTTATAAACACATCACAACTGGAGAGTGCATTAAACACCTCACAAGGCAAATCATCAGGGGCACTATCAAGCATATTTCTGATAAGGGTTCTAGTGGCCACAGCAGTAATGGCAGAGGCACAGACCGGGCGCAGTGCCGTCCCCGTACATGCAAAGGCGTGGGATGCCAGCTGGTCAATGCGCCGGTCCTCAGCATCCCGCAGGGTAGTAGAGTCAGGGGAATGCATGACAGAGGTGTTAAGATAGCCCTAGGATCAGGGCATACACCTGGGGGGGGGGGGGATGACCAACATTTAACCACCTCAGCAGGAGAGGGATACTTCCTACCCCAACTCTTTGGAACCCCGGGAAGTTTACTGGGGCGCTCCCATTCCTTGAGCACAAGGTTATGGAAATGTGCCTGCTCGAGAAATTCCAAACGTGATTTTGCTGTATGGAAAAGCTCCCCTGGGAGCCTCAACAGGGAGAGAGATGGACAGAACCTCAAAAATATGGGTCAATAATCTGTCAGTGTCATCCGGGGCCAAGGGGTCAGAGCCAGAATAGTCATGACCCCTTGGTCTCAAATCAGATGAGCCTGAATCAGAAAAGAGCTCACCTTCATCAGACGGGGTATAGCGACAAAGATTCCAAAACTCCTCAGTTCCCATAGGGAAAACAGTGACATTAGGCGTCAAGTGCCGCTTCTTAGCAGGGGCATTACGCACTAAGGTATTAGCAATCAACTGCTCAACAGTAGCCAGTCTAGAAGACACATCAGGCTGAGAATCCCCACTAGTATGCAACTCAGCAGGAGTGAGATTTAAGCTTGGGGGAGTAGGCGAAGTGAAACGAGGTGCAGCCACTGGCAGGCCAGATTGCAATGCAAGCACCTGCTCAGCACAGGGTACACAGACCCGCGCCTTGTCAGCGTCAGCATGAGGCTGCCCACACGCTACACACAGCCGGTCTTGTCCCGAAGGGACCCCGGTTACATTATCCTGGGATGCCTCCATATGGCGATTATAGGGAATAACGCTATATAGCAACTCCGGATGCCCCAATAACCCGCTAGGGAAGTGGGAGTATTATATTTACAAGGCATACAAGTTATATACTAATACAGGGCCGGGAGAATACTTCAATACTTTATTGAACCGCCAAGTAAGTACAGGGTACAAACAAGGAATACTTTTTTGGCAAGGAGATACACCATGAGAGCTATAACAATTACATACATAACAAAGTATAACAAGAATTACGATTCAGTGCAGGTAATCTATAGACACTAACATAACGGTCAGCAATGCAGAGCAGGATGTAGTTAAGTGCCACTCACACAATGGGATTATTCAAAGCCAAAACGGCAAGAGGAAAAAAACTGTTTTTGAAGCCAAAAGGGTTCGCCCCGAATGAAAGACATAAGCAGACAAGACCTGTAAGCACACAGTAACAAAAGTGAAAGATATAAAGCCGCCCGCAAGGGCACTTACGGACCGCGGTAAGTAGGGGGTCCGTCGCGCATGGGCCAACCAAGCAGGATAAAGATGGCGTCTGTATACCTCGAAGGGGCGGGCCGGTATCAGCGATGACTCAGAACGCGCCATAGACGGGCCCCCCCCCCCCCCCCCGAAGAGCACAAAGCCAGAACGTGCAAGCAGCCAATGATGGCGCACTAGCGACTGAGGTAATGCCGCTGCCAAGCGTGGAACCAAGTCAGCGCGCGGCGGCAGCAATTTTTAAAAAGCCAGTAAAGACAAGTCAGCGCGGCAGCTGACACAAGACTAAACAGAATGGAAGAAGAGTGTAAAACACAGAATGCAAAGCATACATATTTACATCCCCCCCCTTTTAACCCGAAGGCTACAAGGAGGATGACAGCGGCCACTTAAAAAGGGGCCCACCGATGGGCAGGGACAAGGGGGCACTAGTGCGGGAGGGGCATCCCATAGAGGCTCACCATAAGCCTGAACCGCCTACCCTTTGGTGGGGGATTGCGGTGGAGCAGCGCTCCTTAGCACCTAACAGCGGTGCTGCCTACCTTCACCCGACCAGCGCAGCCAAGGCTGGGAGGCATATTACTAGTGGACGGGTGGGAATAGTCCTACAGGGCCACAGGCTAATAGCCCTGCTCACCTGCGAGTAGAGAGCCATTTCTCGTCCTTCGCAGCCAGACTGCAGAGAAATTCTGGGGATTTGTGGGAGGTCCCTAGGTATTTGAGGGGCCGGGAGGAGCCTATTTTCGATGTCTCTGCAGTCCAGCGCCATCTGGCGGAGTATATCCCAAGTGTAAGTATTAGATTTGGAGCAGGACGTACTGTATACTAAGAATAAAATATTTTTTTACAGTGTGTGTGTGTGTGTGTGTTTTTGTTTACATTTAACCCTTTGTGAACTGTAAGGGATCTAGGTGACCCAATAGCTGGTCCCAGGGCTGGTTATGCTGGGTAGTGGGGATCTCACACCATTTTTTGGGGGGGATTTTTAAGGGTTACGTTTGGGTTATACATCCACAAGATGCCGCTGGACTGCAGAGAAAGAAAAGTGGCTCCTCCCGGCCCCTTATATACCAGGGACCTCCCACAAAATCCCCAGTATTGAAAAGCAGTTAACAAGAAGCCGGGAGAACTATAACCAGATAAAAAGTCACCATACAGAGGTAACAGAATAATGAAAAACAAGGGTGGGGTGGAACAGGACGTGCTGTATACATATAATACCAATTCTACAGGTCAGTAATCACAGAATTGTATTATTCTAAGTATACAGCACGTCCTGTTCCAGAGATAATTCCTTACGTTTGGGACAACCAGTAGCAGTGTCCGTAAGGTAGGGTGGGATCCCCAAAAAGAAACAGCGGGCAGTTTAAAACACATGCCACCTGCAGAACTTTGCGGCCAAAAGCAGCATCAGCTGAGGCCCTAATATCAACCTTGTAAAACTTTGAAAAGGTATGAACAGAAGACCAAGTAGCGGCCTTGCAAACTTGTTCAACAGAAGCCTGGTGCTGAAAAGCCCAAGATGCACCAATAGCATGAGTAGAATGAGCAGTAAGGTGGAAGGGAGGATCCTTCCCCTTAGAAGAATAGGCCTGAATCACAGCCTGATGAATCCACTTGCTGATAGTGGACTTCGCTGGAGCCAGACCCTTCTTAGGTCTGGACGGGAGCACAAAAATACCATTTTGTGAATACTCACCTGTAAAATGGGTATTATAAGTATGTCACACACCCCACTTCAAACATTAATAATTACACTAGGGTCAACGCACCGCTAGGTGGCAGCATTGCAGAGAATCTCCAAAAACTTCAACAGGCCCCTCCCGGTCTACACATACCTGGTACCTCCCAAGAACCTCCCAGTATTAGAACAGCAGTAAGACAAGGTACCAGAAACAAACAATGTAACCCTCAACGTAAAGAACTAAACTTCACCATATAAAGAGCCAGGATACCGAAAAGGGCAGGTGAAGTGGGGTGTGTGACATACTTATAATACCCATTTTACAGGTGAGTATTCACAAAATGGTATTATTCTAAATATGTCACACACCCCACTTCAAACATTAATAATTACACTAGGGACATCCAACAGCAGTGTCCAGAAAAGGGTGGGTATCCGAATCAGGCAATAACGCAGAAAAAACTCAAACCACTGCAGCCTGCAAAACCTTGCGGCCAAAAACAGCGTCCGCTGAGGCCCGCACATCAACCTTATAGAACTTAGAAAGTATGAACAGAAGACCAAGTTGCAGCCTTACACACTTGTTCAACCGAAGCCTGGTGCTGAAAAGCCCAGGACGCACCAACCGCACGAGTAGAGTGAGCAGTAACGCAGAAAGGAGGATCCTTCCCTTTAGCCGAATAAGCACCAACAATGGCCTGACGAATCCATTTACTAATGGAAGATTTGGCCGGAGCCAAACCCTTCCTAGGCCCACATGGCACAACGAAAAAGGCATCAGTCTTACGAAAAGAAGACGTAGCACGTAGATAGTACCTGACACAACGTACCACATCCAAGCAGTGCAAAGCACTCTCCTTGACATTCCTAGGCTTAGGACACAAGGAAGGAAGAACAATGTCCTGGTTAAGATGAAAAGCAGAGACCACTTTAGGGAGAAAATCTGACTTGTATCGAAAAACCACTTTGTCCTGATGATCCTCAAAATAAGGAGCCTGAATAGACAAAGCTGCCAACTCTGAAACACGCCGAACCGAAGTGATGGCCACCAGAAAGGCAACCTTCTGAGAAAGAATGGACAAAGCAACATCCCGCAAAGGCTCAAAAGAAGGAGCCTTAAGAGCAGAAAGAACCAAATTCAAATCCCACACTGGGAGCAAAGGCTTCCTAGGAGGCCGCACATGCGAAACCCCCTGGAAAAAAGTCTTGACCAAGGAATGACTAGCAAAAGATTTCTGGAAAAAAATAGACAAAGCAGAAACCTGCCCCTTCAAAGTACTCAGCTGAAGACCTGAGTCCAGCCCCGACTGAAGAAACTCCAAAATCCTAGACACAGAAAAGACCCGGCAAGGCAAAGACCTAGCCTCACACCAATCAATATAAGATCTCCAATACCTGTAATAGATGGAAGAAGAAGATCTCTTCCTGGCACTAATAAGAGTCCGAATGACCGCATCCGAAAGACCCTCCTCTAAGATGGAGGTTTCAGCAGCCAAGCCGTCAAAGCCAGCGTTTGTAAACTGGGGTAACATAGTTGACCCTGAGTGAGAAGATCTGGCCGAAGAGGCAGATCGAACTGATCTACGGCCAGACGAACGATGTCCGCGAACCACACCCGCCTTGGCCACCTTGGAGCCACGAGAATGGCGGGAACTCCCTCCAGAACCAACTTTCGCAGAACCCTGCCTAGCATGGGAATCGGAGGGAACAGATAAAGAAACCTCAGGTCCCTCCAGCTCAGGGTCATGGCATCCACCGCCAGAGCCAGAGGGTCCCGGGACACAAAGGACGGAAGCTTGTGATTGTGACGAGAGGCAAACAGATCCACCTCCGGCGTCCCCCACCGGAGACAAAGTGACCGAAACACCTGGGGATGGAGAAACCACTCCCCCCGACGGGACGCACACCGGCTCAGAAAATCCGCCTCTGTGTTTTCCACTCCCGGAATGTAAACTGCCGAGATGCAAGGGACACGAGTCTCCGCCCAGACCAAAATCAGAAACACCTCCCTGTGGGCACCCAGACTGCGAGTCCCTCCTTGGTGATTGATGTAAGCAACCGCCGTCTGATTGTCTGAGCGAACCTGAACCGGCAGACCTTGTAAATGATGCGTCAAGCGAGACAGAACCAACCTGATGGCTCGCAATTCCAGAACATTGATGGGCAAGTGGGCCTCCTGAGGGTCCCACTGCCCCTGAAACCGAAGATCCTTCCAAAAACCTCCCCAGCCTGACAAACTGGCATCCGTGGTGACAGTTTCCCAAAGCAGAGTCAGAAACGACCTGCCCTTCAGAAGGTTGTCCGAGACCAACCACCACAGAAGGGACTGCCGAACCAGAGGGGACAACCGGAAGGACCGATCCAACGACCCCGGACACCGGTTCCAAGACGCCAAAAGAAGAAGTTGAAGAGTCCTCGTATGAAACTGAGCAAAGGGAACTGCCTCGAACGAGGCCACCATCAACCCCACCAGTCTCATCCCCAGACGAATGGACGGATGAGGATGGGAGAGGAGCAGCTGGACCAATTCCTGAATCATCAGAACCTTGGCCTGAGGGAGAAACACTCTGTGCTGGAAGGAGTCCAACGACATCCCCAGAAAGGTCACCACCCTGGCCGGAACCAGCGAGGACTTGGGGTAATTGATCACCCAGCCGAACCTCTCCAACATAGACACCGCCGTGCTGGTGTCACCCTCTGCTTGACTGAAGGAAGGAGCCATGATGAGAAGATCGTCCAGGTAAGGCACAATGCGAATCCCCTGAGCTCTGAGCAGGGCCATCACCCCCGCCAACACCTTGGTGAACACTCTCGGAGCAGAGGTGAGGCCGAATGGAAGAGCCACAAACTGAAAATGCCGATCCTCCACCACGAAACGAAGGAACCGCTGATGAGCAGGAAAGATCGGCACGTGCAGGTACGCATCCTTGATGTCTATGGACGTCATAAAGTCCCCCTGCCGAAGCGAACCGATCGCAGACCGCAGGGTTTCCATGCGGAACTTCCGGGGACGAATAAACCTGTTGAGAAACTTCAAATCCAGAATAGGACGGAAGGACCCGTCCTTTTTGGGAACCGTGAAGAGACTGGAGTAAAACCCGCGCCCTACCTCTGAAGAAGGAACCGGGCAAACGACAGCTAAATCTAGAAGATTCCTTACTGCCGCCAGGAGCCCCTGCGCGGCCAAAGGATCCAAAGACACCCGAGACCTGAAGAACCTTGGAGGAGGACGGGACTCGAACTCCAACTTGTAACCGGCCGAAACCACCTCCCGGATCCATCTGTCCGGGACCTCCTGGTCCCACACCCGGGAGAAAAGTTGCAACCGTCCCCCCACCCGAACGGGTGAGGGCGCCCCCTCATTGCTGGGTGGGCTTGGCAACCGGCTTGGGCTTGGCACCCCAGACGAGAGCGGGACGGCCACGGCCTCTGCCCCTATTCCAACTGGCGCCCCTGGGGGCCGAGGAGCCCGCACCCCTACCGGCTCCGACTCCCCGAAAGGACGGATTGAACGAGACCGTCCCCCGAAAGGAACGGCGAAATTTCTTGCGCTGAGGTAACTTACCTCCCTTGGCAACAGAATCCAGCCTCTCACCAAAAAGCCTCAAACCCAAAAAGGGCAAAGCCGTGAGCGATCTTTTAGAATTAAAATCAGCCGTCCACTGTCTCAACCACACACAACGCCGGATAGCCACCAGCAAGGCAGTAGCCCTGCCACACATCAACATGGCATCCTCTTGAGCAGCCAGGATATAAGACAAGAAAGAATCGCAGCGCTTAAGCGCAAGGGACTCATCACTGGTGGGCTCGAGATCCACACCCAAGTCCCTGACAATAGACCTGACAGCAAAAGTCAAAAGAGCCGAAGCACAGACAGGCCTCAACACCGAACCCGCACATACAAAAACCATGACGGGCAAGCTGATCAACCCGGCGATCCTCGCCGTCCCCGAGCGAAGTCGTGTCAGGGGAATGCACGACCGCCGTGTTGGACAGTCCCAAGACCGGAGTATCTACCTCAGGGGGGACAGACCAACGCTTCATCAATTCCGCCGGGAAGGGATACTTCCTATCCCAGCTAGACGGCACACCAACAAGACGTGTAGGTTGCTCCCATTGCTTGAAAACAATTTCCTCAAAATGCTGTTGGCTGGGAAACTCCAAACGCTGTTTGGACACCCCAAAAAGCTGACCCTTAGGCCTAGGAGCAACCACCGGAGGATCCAAATCCAAAACCTCAAACATCTGGGTCAGAATGGTAGAAGAATCGAGAGGGAGGCAGTCAGCCTGGTCCCCCTCAGAACCCAGCAACTGCTGAACATCAGAATCTTCTTCCTCGACGAGCTCACCATCTTCAAGGGGACGATCCGACCAATCCAGATCTCCCACAACTTCCTCATCTGAATCCGGCGGAGGCGGAGACAGATGCTTCCGCTTAGCCGGAGCCTTCTGAGCGGCCATAGCAGAAAACCGCTTCTCAAGGCTGGTCAAACGGGCACATACCTCAGACTGCGAATCCCCGCTCAGGACAACGTCACACGGGGTCCGGAATAAGCGAGGGGGAGAGGGAGATGGCGCGGCTGACGAAGTGCTAGGCACCGGAGTACTGGACTGCCGTGCAATGTTCTGCTGTGCACAAGGGATACACAAAATGACATCATCTCCCTGGAGCGGAGTCCCACAACCCCCGCACACCTTGGATTGTCCCGAAGAACCATTCCCGGTATCTGTGGCAGCCTCCATGTGGTGAATTTTATGGTATTCGCAGAACCCAGGGATTTATGCGGTGCGCGACCCGGGATGCCCCTTAATAACCTAACAATTGTCTAAAGATTGTCACAAGATCCTGACCCAGGGGAATAGCATAAAAACCCTTGTAACTATATATATATATATATATATATATATATAGCAATGAAAACACCCCCCACGAGCCAGGTATATAAGACCGGGAGAGCCCTGCCAGACGGGATCCCAGGATCTGAAAGACACAAAGGGAGAGGGACAGGAATCAATCCAGGCACAAAAATACCTAAACAAGCATACAACATAACATACAACCCCCCTCCCCCCCCCCCCCCCCTCATTAACCATAGACACAGGAAATGGTTAAAATACACAACCAGCACTTTAAAAGATGTGCAGGAGCGAGGAGGCAGGAGGAGGAGGGGACGTAATACGGGGGGCCAGGCCACCAACTTTATGTGAGCATCCCCCGCAAGAAATAATAAAACGCCTACCTGAGAGAGAGCACAGCGCAGATAGGCACCGCAGAAGATGGCGGCCCGCACACCGCTCAGAGAAGTGAAGGAGGGGAAGACGAGCCCCGGGAGCGCGGGAGCCGAGAAGGCCCCGCCCCTCCGGGACAGCCAATCAGCGCGCGGCCCCGCCCCCTTGCAGCGTCAGCGCCAGCAGGCAGACACCGCGCTCAGCCTCCAAGACGAGACCGGCGGAGCAACCTGCCGGTTCACAAGTGCGCACAAAAACAGACCCACACACTCATCTCCTCTGTTCCCCCCTGTGCAGACCGGACACGCCAGGCTGCAAGCGCCGGTCACGGCGCTCAGCCACAGGCGGGACCGCGGCGCAGCGCGTCGCGAGGCCCCGCCCCCCCGGCTCCTGAGGGGAGAGACGCCATTCACGCAAACAGAGTGACAAGAAAGACACACAAGGCAGATCCTCAATAAAAAAATCGCCACAGTAAACAGCGCATAAGCCCTCACAATACAGCAGCGCAGCAGCCACACTCACACAAACATGTCACCGGTCCCAAAACGCGCCCCACACCCCGGAATGTGGAATAACTAAAGTCCCAGGGCTAGGCACATCCTGACCGCTAACCTACTATTAAATGGGGGCATCCCACATCCGGATCACCACTCCGGGAATCCTGCTATGCCCCGCAATGAAGGGTCGAGCGGAGGAGCTAATCTCCTAGGCACCAAGGGTGCCGGCTACCTTTTGACGGCCTACAGCCGAAGCTGGGAGGCTGCCAGTAACAGATATACTACCAAACAAGAGCCGGGCAGAAATAGACCACGGGGGGGGGGGGGGGCGGGGGGGTTACCCCGGCTACCTGCAAGCAGGAGACTTCTTTCTTCTGTCTTGTCGCCACCTTGCAGAGAACAACACTGGGAGGTTCTTGGGAGGTACCAGGTATGTGTAGACCGGGAGGGGCCTGTTGAAGTTTTTGGAGATTCTCTGCAATGCTGCCACCTAGCGGTGCGTTGACCCTAGTGTAATTATTAATGTTTGAAGTGGGGTGTGTGACATACTTAGAATAAGAGCATCAGTCTTCCTGAAGGACTCAGTAGCCACCAAATATAACTTCAGAATCCTGACCACGTCCAAAGAGTGTAAAACCCTCTCCTTAGTGTTACTAGGATTAGGACACAGAGAAGGCAAACCAATGTCCTGATTGAGATGAAAAACAGAAACAACTTTAGGCAGAAAATATGGCATAAAACGAAACACCACCTTGTCCTGGTGTCTCTCAAAGTAAGGGGGCTTGATGGAAAGCTCCGCCAACTCAGAAACACGCCTAACAGAAGTAATAGCCACCAAAAAGACTACCTTAAGCATAAGAATGGACAAAGGGGCCCCCTGCAAAGGCTCAAAGGGAGACCCCTGCAAGGCAGATAAGACCAAGTTCAAGTCCCAGACTGGTAACATAGGCTTACGTGGGGGACACACGTGAGAAACCCCCTGGGAAAAGGTCTTGACCAAGGGATGCTGAGCAAAGGATCTTTGGAAGAAAATGGCCAAAGCTGAAACATGCCCTTTCAGAGTACTGAGTTGAAGACCCAGATCCAAACCATGTTGCAGAAATTCCAGAACCCCAGGAGTGAAAAACACAGGACAGGGAAGCGACTCACACCAGTCAATGTAAGTACGCGAAATCCTATAGTACATAGAAGAGGAGGACTTTTTCCTAGGCCTGATCATGGTATTAACAGAAGCAGGCAAAACCTTTTCCATCAAGGTGGAGGCTTCAGCAGCCAGGCCGTCAAAGCCAGCGTTTGTAAATTGGGGTAGAGTAGCTGCCCCTGAGTGAGCAGGTCTGAAACCCTGGGCAGGGCGTACTGATCTACTGCCAACTGCACAATGTCTGCGAACTCTCTTCTTAGCCAACAGAGGGCCACCAGGATGGCTGGCACCCCTTCTTGAGCCATCTTGCGCAGCACTCTTCCCAGAAGAGGAAACGGAGGGAACACAGAGGAGCTTAAAGCTCTTCCAAGACATGGCTAAGGCAAGAGGGTCCTGGGACAGAGAGACAAAGACTGGAAGCTTGTGATTGTGACGGGACGCAAACAGATCCACATCCGGCAGACCCCAACGGAGACACAGGGAACGAAACACCCTGCTGCTGAGGGACCATTCTCCCAGGCGAGAAGTCCCCCTGCTGAGGGAGTCTGCCTCCAGATTTTCCACTCCCAGGATGTACACCGCCGAGATGCAGGGAACACTCTCCTCCGCCCAGGACAGAATCAGGAACGCTTCCTTGAGGGCACTCTTGCTCCGGGTCCCTCCCTGATGATTGATGTAGGCAAGCGCCGTCTGGTTGATCTGAACAGCCCGACCCCGAAGGTGAGGGGTTAAGTGGACGAGAACCAACCTGATCGCCCTCAACTTCAGAATGTTGATAGGTGTGTGGGCCTCCCGAGGGCCCCACTGACCCTGGAAATGCAAGGATTTCCAAAAGCCCCCCCAACCTGTCAGACTGGCATCCGTGGTGACTGTCTCCCAGTAAGGGGCCAGAAAGGATCTGCCCCCCAACAGGTTCCTTGAGTCCAGCCACCACGAGAGAGACCACCTGGCCAGAGGGGACAGAACAAACACCTGATCCAGGGACACAGGGTCCCGATCCCATACTGACAAGAGGTGAAGTTGAAGAGGTCTCATGTGGAACGGAGCATAGGGAACCGCCTCGAAGCAAGACACCATCAGGCCCACCAACTGCATTCCCTGCCTGATGGACGGATGGGCAAGAGACAGAAAGAGCTGTGCTTGCGCTTGAAGATTCTCCTCCTTCTGCTGAGGAAGAAAGATTCTGACCTCAGAAGTATCCAGAGTCATTCCCAGGAAGAACTTCGCCATGGAAGGAGCCAGGCAGGATTTGGGGTGGTTGATCACCCAGCCGAAAGACTCCAGAGTGGACACCACCCGCTGGGTATCCAGCTCTGACTGCTGGAGAGACTGAGAAGTGATGAGAATGTCGCCCAAATAGGGAAGAAAGCGAATGCCCTGAGATCTCAGCAGAGCCATCACACCTGCCAGCACCTTGGTGAATACCCTGGGAGCCGAAGTGAGACCAAAGGGCAAGGCCATGAATTGGTAGTGCTGATCCTCCAGAGCGAACCTGAGGAATCTCTGATTGGAAAGATATGTATGTGAAGGTAAGCATCCTTGATGTCTACAGAGGTCATGAAATCCCCCGGGCGTAGTGAATTCACAGCAGAGCGCAGAGTCTCCATGAGAAAGTGCCTGAACCTGACAAACTTGTTGAGGAGCTTTAAATCCAGGATGGGTCTGATGGACCGTCTTTTTTGGGGACAGTGAAAAGATTGGAATAGTAACCCTTGCCCCTTTGCCTTAAGGGAACCCGGCAAATGACCCCCAAATCTAGCGGGGTTTGGACAGCCAGGGAGAGACCTTGAGCTGACAGGGAGTTTTGAGGAATCCGGGATCTGATAAATCTTGGGGGTGGCCAGGCAGCGAACTCCATCTTGTAACCGGAGGACACTACCTCCTGAATCCACTGGTCTGAGACATGATGCCTCCAGACATGAGCGAAGCGCCGAAGCCGCCCCCCCCCCCCCCCACCTGGATGGGTGAGGGCTCCCCTTCATGCCTGAGGGGGCTTGGGGGAGGACTTGGGACCCCAGGAGGGACCGGAGTGGCCACGTCCTCTGCCCCTGCCCCAAAAATCTCTGCGGTCCCCAGCAAAGGAAGCTCCCCGTCCCATTCTGGATCCACGAAAGGAGGGGGAAAATGCACCGGAACCCCGGGACTGCTTTTTACGCTGAAGTAATTTTCCTCCCTTGGCAAACAAATCCAAACGTTCCCCAAAAAGGTGCAGCCCCTTAAAGGGAAAAGCAATGAGAGCCTTTTTGTCAGCTGCCCACTGGCGTAGCCAGACCGAGCGGTGTATAGCCACTGACAGGGCAGAGGCCCTGCCACACATTCTAATGGTATCATCCAGAGCAGAAAGGACATATGCAACAAAAGTCTCACAGCGCATAAGAGGTGAATATTCTTCACCACTAGCATCCTCAGGGGCACCATCTAAGATACCCTTGAGCAGGCTCTGGATAGCAACAGCAGTAGTGGCAGAGGCATAGACCGAGCGCAGCGCGGTCCCCACACAAGCAAAGGCATGGGAAGCCAGTTGGTCCACGCGCCTGTCCTCCCCATCCTTCAGGGTAGTAGTGTTAGGGGAATGCATGACAGATGTGTTGGATAAACCCAGAATTGGTGCATCCACTTCGGGAGGACATGACCAACGCTTAAACACCTCAGTGGGAAAGGGATACCTACTATCCCAATTCTTTGGTACCCCGGTAAGCCGGCTAGGCCGTTCCCACTCTTCAGACACAAGATTGTTCAGGAAACTCCCAGCGTGGTTTAACAGTATGAAACAGCTCCCCCTGCTGCCTAGGGACGGCAGCAGGAAGGGAAATACAAAGCACCTCAAATATCTGAGCCAACAGCCTATCAATGTCACCTGAGGACCATGGTTCAGATCCAGAACTGGCAGCATAACCTTTAGGCTGCTCCTCAGACGAATCTGAATCAGAAAATAATTCCCCCTCTTCTACGGGGGTATAACCGGTAACATCAAAATATTCCTCAGCCTCCATAGGAAAGCGGGTGCTAAATGGCGCCGCTTAGCAAGAGCCTTACGTGGACCAGACCCAGCCATACGCCTTTCAATCAGGTTGAGACTCCCCACTAGTATTCACATCACTGGGGGGTCAGATGTAAGCTTGGGGGGTAGGTGAGCCCATGGGGGCAGGCCCAGCCACCGGTAACTCAGATACGTCTGCCGGGCACAGGGAGCACAAACCCTGACATCGTCACTTATAGGGGCCACCCCACACGTACACAGCCGGGCTTGTCCCGAAGGAACCCCAGGCACATTATCCTGTGAAGCTTACATATGGTGATTATTGTGGCACAACAGGCCAATAGGGATTGGCGCTTAATAAGCTACCCGGGATGCCCCAATAGCCCGCTAGGGAAGTGGGAGACAATAGATGACAATAGCCCTCCAATAAGGAGGTGATGCTAAATAGAGGGGATAGGACCGGGAGAAACCACTTCAAAAGTTTGACCCGCCTGCAAGACACAAATAAAAGATCCCGTAAGCAATGCACTGGAATAACAATAAAACTAAGCCAGCCCGCAGGGGCACTTACGGGCCGAGAAAGGAGACGCCAGACACGCAGCAAAGCAGCATCAAAATGGCGCCCGCATATACCTCGAGGGGCGGGCTGCGGAGACAGTGACGCAAAAAGCATCATCTGCAAGGCTTGCCCCCCTGAAGAGCGCGAAAACGCGCCCACCTGACAAGGCCAGCCAATGACGGCGCAGCAGGGCCTGAGGCGATGTCGCCGCCGTCAGCGGAGCTTTGTACAAGCGCGCGGCGGCAATAGCAAAACACAGCGAAAGTCCGTATACATACACCAACCCCCCCCCCCCCCAGAACTAGCCCGGGAAAGCCAGGGGGAAGCGGACCACCTACGGGAGCCTAACCGGGGAACGGGAGGTGAGGAGCAATATGCGGGAGTGGCATCTAATAAGGCTCACCACAAGCCTGTACCGCTTACCCTTTGGTGGGGGCATGCGGTTGGAGCAGCGCTCCTTAGCACCTACAGCGGTGCGGCCTACTTTCACCGAGCAGCGCAGCCTAAGCTGGGAGGCAACAACAGGAACGGGTGGGAATAGTCCTACAGGGCCACAGGCTAATAAGCCCCGCTCATCTGCGATTAGAAAGAGCCGTCTTTACGTCATCGCAGTCCAGACTGCAGAGAAGAACTGGGGAATTTGTGAGAGGTCCCTGGTATATAAGGGGCTGGGAGGAGCCACTTTTCTGTCTCTGCAGTCCAGCGCCAACTTGTGGATGTATAACTCAAACGTAAGGAATTATCTCTGGAACAGGACGTTCTGTATACTTAGAACAAAAGGATTGAAAGTATCTATGCATGTTGGGTAATGTTCTGCTCGGGGGACCTTGCGCTTTCAGAGTTACATTGCTCTTTCTTGTTTGTATATTGAAATTTTAGGAAAAGGTGTTTTTTATTCTGCTTTTGTATACATTTTTTTAGGGAATCCCTGTGCAACCAAAGAATTCTTTGAGGGATTACTTCCAGAAAGATGAGCCCACTACAACAAGCTGTGTACACTTAGAAAGCTTAACAGGTGTACTTTCAGGGAATATATGGTTTGTGGGGGGCATTCCAAATGTAAAGGGTTTAGTAGAAAAAGCTCAAGGTGAGCACTTTGTCTGCAGAGCTGAAATTTTCAAGTAAAATTATTCTTACGCACACGCTTTACTTTGGGGTGTTTGCCAATTCTTCCCTTGACAGTAGCTATGCATGTTGGGTATTGTTCTGTTTGGGGGTGTTGCCTTTTCAGATTTAACTTTTCAAGTTTTTTCTTGTTTGCATATAGTTTTTTTTTTTTTTTTTTTTTTTTTTTTAGGAAAACCCTGTGCAACCAAATAATTCATTGAGGGATTACTTCCAGAAAACTACCACTGGTACCACTGTAACTGGGAGAAATGGGGCTTTTACATGCAATAAGATTTTATTGACAAACTTCAAAACACTTCAAATTGTAAAAAAAAATGCCCAAAATAATTTCCCTGGGAAATCCCTTCAAAAATCACAGTTGAACATATGGAGCACAAAATAGTGCAAAATGGTCTGGCAATAAGGGTGACAAAATCTCCAGATAGGCTGGCAGCAAAAGGGATCTATATATCTATCTATACCTATTTTTTTTTTTTTTTTTACCACCACCTAGACCACTAGATCACAGAGGAGCAAAACCTGTTCAAGAGACATGGACTAGGTAAAAGTATTCCAAGTGTCATCTTGATTCAGGATGCCCTATGGGTAAATCCCCTCAGGGGGATTTATATACGAAGAGACATTCTATAGCAAAGTGCAGAAGCGCTGAATTGCGACAGAAAAAATTCAGCTCTGCCTGGCATGCAAAAATACTATTTTTGTGATTACTCACCTTTAAAATGGGTATTATAAGTATGTGACACACCCCGCTTCCACTATTCATGACATATGGGTTATGGTCCAGTAGAGGGCGAACTTCTGCAGAGATGAAAGCAAAAAAGAAGCCCCTCCCGGTCCATAAATACATGGGACCTCCCACACATTCCCCAGTATATGACAGCAGTAAGGGGACCAGGATGAGCTAATAAAACATTCTTAATAATAAAAAGGTTCACCATATAAAGGATCCAGAATACTAAAGGGCGGGATGAGTGACATACTTATAATACCCATTTTACAGGTGAGTAATCACAAAATGGTATTATTCCAAGTATGTCACACACCCCGCTTCCAATATTCATGAAATATGGGACATCCAATAGCAGTGTCTGACCAAAATGCACCAATTTAAACCACTGCAGCTTGAAGAACCTTGCGGCCAAAAACAGCATCCGCTGAGGCCTGCACATCAACCTTATAAAACATGGAAAAAGTATGAACGGAAGACCAAGTAGCAGCCTTACAAACTTGTTCAACAGAAGCCTGGTGCTGAAAAGCCCAGGAAGCCCCAACAGCACGAGTAGAATGAGCAGTGATCTTAAAAGGAGGAACCCTCCCCTTAGCAGAACAGGCCCCAACAATGGCCTGGCATATCCATTTACTAATGGTAGACTTGGCGGGCGCCAAACGTTTTATGGGCCCGGAAGGCACCACGAACAAGGCGTCCGTCTTACGAAAAGGTGAAGTGGCAACCAAATAGTACTGCACACAACGAACCACATTCAAAGAGTGCAAAACCCTCTCCTTGTCATTGCTAGGAAGGAAATCTGGTTTAAAGCGAAAAACCACCTTATCCTGGTGTCTCTCAACGTAAGGGGCCTGAATAGACAGAGCCTACCCTGTACGTAGGTACCAAATGGGAACCAAAGACTTTCTAGGGGGCCGAACATGGGTGACCCCTTGGAAAAAAGTCTTGACCAGATGATGCAAAGCAAAAGACCTTTGAAAAAAAACAGCCAGGGCAGAAACCTGACCCTTCAAAGTACTGAGCTGGAACCCCAGATCCAGACAGTGTTGTAGAAACTCCAAAATCCTAGGAATAGAAAACACCCTGCAAGGTAAGGCCCTAGCCTCACACCAGTCAATATAGGACCGCCAAGTCCTATAGTAAATAGTAGAGGAAGACCTCTTCCTACCTCTAATCAAGGTTTGAATAACCGCCTCAGACAAACCTTCCTCCTTCAGGATGAAGGTTTCAGCAGCCACGCCGTCAAAGCAAGCGTTTGTAAATTGGGGTAACGTGGTTGACCCTGAGAGATCAGATCCGGAAACAGGGGCAGCCTGTACTGATCTACCGCCAATCTTACGACGTCTACGAACCAAACCCGTCTTGGCCACCTTGGGGCCACCAGAATTGCTGGTGCCCCCTCTAGAGCCAGCTTGTGCACTACCTTGCCTACCATGGAGAAGGGGGGAAACAGGTACAGAAACCCCAGATCCTTCCAGGCAAGGGACAAGGCATCCACTGCCAGGGACAGAGGATCCTGAGACAGAGATACAAAGGTAGTGAGCTTGTGATTGTGCCGAGGCGCAAAGAGATCCACCTCCGGAGTCCCCCACTTGTGACACAGGGCCCGAAATACCCTGTGGTTGAGAGACCATTCCCCTCAGCGAGAGAATCCCCTGCTCAGGGGGGGGGGACTCCATGTTCTCCACTCCCAGAATGTACACTGCCGAGATGCAAGGAACATTGCTCTCCGCCCATGTCAGAATCAGAGAGACTTCCCTGAGGGCACTCCTACTGCGAGTCCCTCCTTGGTGATTGATGTAAGCTACCGCAGTAAGATTGTCTGATCGAACCTGAACCAGTAAACCCTGTAGGTGAAGTGTCAGACGCGACAGAACCAAGCGGATAGCTCTGAGCTCCAAGACATTTATGGGGGAGTGAGCCTCCTGAGGACCCCACAATCCCTGGAACGGATTATCCTTCCAGAAACCTCTCCAGCCCAACAGGCTGGCATCCGTGGTAACCGTCTCCCAACGAGGGGCCAGGAACGATCTGCCCCTTATCAGATTGCTTGATTCCAGCCACCACTGAAGGGACTGCCGAACCCTGGGAGACATCAGAAATGACTGATCCAAGGACTGTGGACATCTGTCCCATTTCAGCAATAGATGGAGTTGTAGCGACCTCATGTGGAATTGAGCAAAGGGGACTGCCTCGAAGGAGGCCACCATCAAACCCACCAGAGTCATCCCTAGCCGACTGGAAGGGCGAGGGTTGGTCAGGAGAACACGTATCAGATCCTGAACCCTCTGCACCTTTGGCTGAGGTAGGAACACTCTGGCCTGACTGGTATCCAGATTCATGCCCAGAAAGGAAATCTCCCTTGATGGGGAGAGAGAAGACTTGGGGTGGTTGATCACCCATCCGAACCTCTCCAGCGTCGTCACCACAGTCCTGGTGTCCAGCTCCGCCTGGCAGAGGGAGAAAGCTGTAATGAGCAGGTCGTCCAGATATGGCACAATGCGAATGCCCTGGGCTCTAAGCAGGGCCATAATGCCCGCCAGAACCTTGGTAAACACCCTCGGTGCCGAGGTCAGCCCGAACGGGAGGGCCACAAACTGAAAATGCTGATCTCCGACCACAAACCTGAGAAATCTCTGGTGTGCTGGGAAAATTGGTACATGAAGGTAAGCATCCTTGATGTCTATGGACGTCATGAAATCCCCCTGACGAAGGGAACCGATGGCTGAGCGCAGAGTCTCCATGCTGAACCTCTTGGTTCTGATTAACCTGTTGAGAAGCTTCAAATCCAGAATGGGTCTTACGGAGCCATCCCTTTTGGGAACCGTGAAAAGATTGGAATAATAGCCCGGCCTCTCTCTGAAAGAGGCACCGGGCATATGACCGCCATGTCCAGGAGGTTCTTTACAGCCGACAGGAGCCCCTGCGCCGCCCGAGGATCCGAAGGAACCCGAGACCTTAGGAATCTGGGAGGAGGCCGGTACTCGAACTCCAGTTTGTACCCAGACGAGACCACTTCCAATATCCACTTGTCCGTAACCTCCTGGGCCCAGACCTGGAAGAAGAGCTGCAGCTCCGAAAGGAGCGATGCTGCTTCTTACGCTGAGGTAGCTTAGCACCTTTCGCCACAGAATACGATTTGTCTCCAAACAGCCGCGTTCCCAGGGAGGGCAGAGCTGTGATTTCTTTGCCGCAATGTCAGCCGCCCACTGGCGCAGCCAGACCGATCGGCGCATGGCCACCAACAGAGCCGAAGTTCTACTACACATGGTAATAGTGTCGTCCATAGCCGACAAAACAAAATTCATGAACAATTCACACCTCTTAAGGGCTGTAAATTCAACGCTGTCCGGGTTGAGCTGGGACCCATTTAACATGTCCCTGATCTCCGACCTCGTAGCCACAGCCACGAGTGCCGATGCACAGACAGGCCACAAGGCTGAGCCCACACTGGCAAAGGCATGGCAAGCCATCTGATCAATGCGCCTGTCCTCGCCATCCTTAAGGGTAGTGGCGTCAGGAGTATGTACAACGGAGGACAGTCCTAAGATGGGCGCATCAACCTCGGGCGGGGAAGACCAGCGCTTCACCGCGTCCACCGGAAAGGGATACTTTCTATCCCATCCCTGAGGAATACCATGAACGCGACTCGGCTTCTCCCATTCTTTAAGAATCATGCTGTCAAAATGATCCTGATTTGGAAACTCCAAGCGGGGCTTAGAGAACCCAAAGAATTCCCCCTTCTTCGGAGGGGCCTCCGCTGGTGGGGAAATATCCAGAACCTCTAACAGATGGGTCAGGACCCTGGGGGTATCAACAGCATCCCCCAGCGCCTGCCCGGCATCAGAATCAAAGAACTGCAATTCCTCAGTCTCAGATTCCTCAAACAATTCCCCCTCCTCAAGCGGGGAATAATCAGCCCAGTCAGGGGAGTCATAATCATCAATATCAATTGTAGAGGTATTTATGTTTGTTTCAGCGCAAAGGTAAAAAGTTGAATTTAGCTGCACCTAGGTAAGGCGAACCTGTCCTTTGGATAGTTAGAAGTGCCCGTTACCTTTTCCTTGAGTACTCAGAGGATTAGGACAAGTATTAGGTGCGCTGTAAAAGGGATGAAGGTTAGTGGAAAAAAAGGAAAGGGTTAGCAGAGGAGAAAAACTTCCTTGTTGAAAGAGTAGGATAGCGTTGCAGGTGATTCTTCAAGTTGAGCTTGTTAGAGGCTGGAGGAGGAAGGTTGGTTAGTTAGAGTTAGGAATGTTTGAGGGTGGTATTTCTACTATTTAATCAAACCAGCAACAACCAGTATCATTGCTTCTGGCTGATTCGGCCTCAAAAATCTCCAAAATTACTGGAGATTTTTTTTCTCTTCCTGGTTACCAAATTAATGGTTACCTGGGTTGTAAGTACCCAGTGCCGTGTGTGGCTCTATTGGGTGCTTATTATAAATAGACAATAAATAATTGTAATTGCCGGTGGTGCACAATAATGGACTTGCCTGTCTTCTTAGGTTGATTGAAGCCCTGAATCCTTTTCAGTATTTGGAGCGCGGGTTTGTTTTTTCTTAGGTAAGTACTTGAGAGTGGACTGGGGTTCCTGGTAGTAGTGCAGTTATAAGCAAACGTGAGGTTTGTGATTGAGGTCTGGTTCAAGAAAAATCTGTTAGGATGCTTGAGAGTGGCCTAGGGTTGTGATTGTAATTTGACTTTGGGTCAGCAAAGGGTTAATAAATGTAACCCAATTTTTGATGTATGGCTGCTTTAAATGAGTAGTACGGCTTGTGCAGGGTTGATAGCCGTTAATAAGCTGCAAAGATATGTGGAGTGTTTTGAACACAGTGGGGTTAAATGCTGGTTTGCAGGGTTGATAGCCGTTAATAAGCTGCAAAGATATGTGGAGTGTTTTGAACACAGCGGGGTTAAATGCTGGTTTCCCGATGCGTGCACTAGGCAGAGCAAAGTTAGTAGCTGTGGTTCTGCCTTGTGTGCGGTGTGCAGGTTGCCGCTGGAATATGCGGTCTGCAATGTGAGGTGTCTAAAGGCTGCTGCCGCGACTAGCAGGCAGTATAGGCGGAATATTTATGATGGCCGCTCCTGCGGCTTTGTGTGTGCTCGTAGGTGTAGCTTTAGCGGCGAAGAAGTGCAGCGTGGCCGGCGGAGGCTCTGCTAGAAACATATATTTATATGTCATATATCATCATAAAATCAAAGAAAAAGTGAAAAGGGACTAGCGCTGTCCCCTGTCAGAATGGGGCACATGGCTAAGTCAGGTACACAAAAGGGGGAGCCCGGGAGGGCACTCACGTGTCTTCCAATGTCTGCCAACGCTCAGCAGCTCAGAGAAGGAGAGTGAGAAAGGGAGAAGGGGCGGGCCAGCAAGGATCTCGCGCCGCGCCTGGCCCCACCCCCCTATTCTCACAACCAGCAGCGCGGTTCCCAGCCGTAGTTCGGCCCCTCCCCCCACTGGAGGGTTAACAGAGGAACCCGGAAGGGGAATAATCCCGTAATAATAATAATAATAATAATAATAATAATAATAATAATAATAATAATATATATATATATATATATATAATTAAGGACAGGTGATTCCTACCCTCACCCGGACCTGCAGCCAAGGCTGGGAGGCTAATATTGGCCTTAATGTATAAAGGTCCGGGCAGAAATAGGGCAAAAAAATGGCCGGGCGTAAGCCCGGATTACCTGCAAGGGAGAGAAGCAGACATCTTCTGACTTGCTCGCCGTCCTGCAGAGAAGGAACTGGGGAATGTGTGGGAGGTCCCAGGTATTTATGGACCGGGAGGGGCTTCATTTTTGCTTTCATCTCTGCAGAAGTTCGCCCTCTACTGGACCATAACCCATATGTCATGAATAGTGGAAGCGGGGTGTGTGACATACTTGGAATAGAGGGATGCCACCAGGGGATTTGGGAATAAGGCTAGCATACAGAACGACAGGGGGTGGGGAGGGGGTTGGGTTACCCTACAGGGCATCCTAAGTTGGATGTAAAAAAGCATTTTTTTTTTTTTAACAGAGAAACATCCAGGGGTGCACATTAAAAGTAAATAATGAATCTGGGCTCCAACACCCAGCAGTATATTCCTGGCCATCTCGGTTGTGGGGGGGGGGGGGGCAATTGAATATATAAAACAGCAGGACCAATACAATCAGAGGGCGGGCAGGGGGTAAGTGAAGCCGGCTCAAAGTAATGGCTAATCTGATTGGTCAGATCTTAACATATAGGCGGTCTAACATTCTACATTAAAAAAATCTGATGTTTGTAAGGCAACTCATCAATTTGGAAGTCAGATTTACCTTCTGTTTATGACAAGCTACATCATACGCAAGATCTCAAATGCTAGCAACTTAAATTGCTACTGCAGACAAAGGTAGATGTTACGCCAGGCAACATTTGGCAATGTCCTAAACGGTTTTCCGTTTTTAAATTGAAGAAAAAAAATGGCAGAGATAATACCATTTTGTGAATACTCACCTTGTAAAATGGGTATTATAAGTATGTCACACACCCCGCTTCAAGATATTCATTACCTGTGGGTAGTATGGTCCTGTAGAGGGCTTCTGCAGAGATGATTGGAGGAAAGAAAGCCCCTCCCAGTCCATAAGTACCTGGGACCTCCCACTCATTACCCAGTATAAAGAAAGCAGTAAGGTAAAGGACCAGGAAGAGCCAAATATCAGTCATAACAACGCAAAGTTCACCATATGAAGGATGCAGAATCCAAAGGGCGGGTTGAAGCGGGGTGTGTGACATACTTACAATACCCATTTTACAAGGTGAGTATTCACAAAATGGTAATATTCTAAGTATGTCACACACCCCGCTTCAAGATATTCATTACCTGTGGGACATCCAATAGCAGTGTCCATTAAGGGTGGGGATCCAAAAACAAGGTATAAAGCACAACTCAAACTACTGCAGCCTGCAGAACTTTGCGGCCAAAAACAGCATCCGCTGAGGCCCGCACATCAACCTTGTAAAACTTTGAAAAAGTGTGAACAGAAGACCAGGTAGCGGCCTTGCAAACTTGCTCAACAGAGGCCTGGTGCTGAAAAGCCCAGGAGGCCCCAACCGCACGAGTAGAATGAGCAGTAACACGAAAGGGAGGATCTCTCCCCTTAGCAGAATAGGCCCCTACAAAGGCCTGACGGATCCATCTGCTGATGGTAGACTTTGTGGGTGCTAGACCCTTCTTGGGCCCAAAAGGCACTACGAAGAATGCATCAGTCTTGCGAAAGGCAGACGTTACCACCAAATAATACTTCACAACACGAACCACATCCAAAGAATGCAGGACCCTCTCCTTGTCATTGCTGGGGTTAGGACAGAGAGAGGGCAGAACAATATCCTGATTTAAATGAAAGGACGAAACCACCTTAGGAAGAAAGTCCTTAAAACGGAAAACCACTTTATCCTGATGTCTTTCAAAATATGGAGCTTGAATAGACAGAGCCGCCAACTCAGAAACACGTCTAACTGAAGTGATAGCTACCAAAAATGCCACCTTCTGCGTAAGGGAAGACAAAGGACTATCATGCAAGGGCTCAAAGGGGGGACCCTGTAGCGCAGAAAGAACCAAATTCAAATCCCAAACTGGAATCAAAGGCTTCCTAGGAGGCCGCACATGCGTAACCCCCTGGAAAAAGGTCTTAACCAAAGGATGTAGTGCAAAAGACTTTTGGAAAAAATACCACCAGGGCAGACACCTGCCCCTTCAGAGTACTGAGTTGGAGCCCTAAGTCCAGACCATGTTGCAAGAACTCCAAAATTCTAGAAACAGAGAATTCCCTACAAGGGAAGGCCCTAGCCTCACACCAATCAATATAAGACCTCCAAGTCCTATAGTACACGGATGAAGAAGACTTCTTTCTAACACGAATGAGAGTCTGAATAACAGCGTCAGAAAGACCTTCCTCCTTCAAGATGGAGGTTTCAGCAGCCACGCCGTCAAAGCCAGCGTTGGTAAATTGGGGTAACGAAGATGACCCTGTGTGAGCAGATCTGGCAGCAGGGGCAGAACGAACTGATCTTCTGCCAACCTTACCACGTCTGCGAACCAGACCTGTCTTGGCCACCTTGGAGCTACCAGAATTGCTGTTGCTCTCTCCAGAGCAAGCTTGCGCACTACTCTGGCCACCATGGGAACAGGTACAGAAACGGAGGGAACAGGTACAGAAACCCCAGATCCCTCCAGTTCAGGGACATGGCGTCCGTCGCGAGAGCCAGTGGGTCCTTCGCCAGAGACACAAAAGCCGGAAGTTTGTGATTGTGACGGGAGGCAAATAGGTCCACCGCCGGTGACCCCCACCTGAGACAAATTGAGTGAAAGACCCTGGGATTGAGAGACCATTCCCCCTTGCGGGCCGACATCCTGCTCAGAGAGTCCGCCTCCGTGTTCTCCACACCTGGGATGTAAACTGCTGAGATACACGGGACATGTCTCTCTGCCCAATCCAGGATCAGAGACACTTCCTTGAGGGCATTCCTGCTGCGGGTTCCTCCCTGGTGATTGATGTAGGCCACCGCCGTCCAATTGTCCGACCTGACCTGGACCGGCAAGTCTCGCAGTTGATGAGTCAAATGACAAAGAACCAACCTGATGGCTCTCAATTCCAGAACATTGATAGACTCGTGAGCTTCCAGGGGACTCCACAAACCCTGAACTTGCAGATCCTTCCAAAAGCCCCCCCATCCTGAGAGGCTGGCATCCGTAGTGACTATCTCCCACTGAGGAGTCCGAAAGGATCTGCCCCTCAGTAGGTTGGTTGAGTTCAGCCACCACCGAAGCGAGCGGCGAACCCGGGGAGACATCTGAAAAAGATGACCCAGCGACTGAGGAGACCTGTTCCAGACCGATAACAGATAGAGCTGTAGTGTCCTTGTGTGAAACTGAGCAAAGGGAACCGCCTCGAATGAGGCCACCATCAAACCCACCAGTCTCATCCCTAGACGGATGGACGGTCGAGGCATGGACATGAGCGACCGAACCAACTCCTGAATCAGAAGAACCTTGGACTGAGGAAGGAAAACTCTGGCCAGATCTGTATCCAGAGACATTCCCAGAAAGGATACTGTCCTGGACGGGTGTAGTGAGGACTTGGGGTAGTTGATCACCCAGCCGAACCTCTCCAGAGTGGATATTACCGTCCTGGTGTCCAATTCTGCCTGGCTGAATGACGGTGCCATAATGAGGAGATCGTCCAGATATGGCACAATGCGAATCCTCACCCCAGCAAGCACCTTGGTGAAAACTCATGGAGCTGTGGTGAGACCGAAGGGAAGAGCTACAAACTGAAAGTGCCGATCCTCCACCGCGAACCTCAGAAACCTCTGGTGTGCGGGAAAAATGGGAACATGGAGGTAAGCGTCCTGAATGTCTATGGACGTCATGAAGTCCCCCTGACGAAGAGAATGAATAGCCGAGCGCAACGTTTCCATGCGAAACCTTCGCAGTCTTACGAACTTGTTGAGAATCTTTAGGTCCAGTATGGGCCGGACGGAGCCATCCTTTTTGGGGAGCGTGAACAGATTTGAGTAAAAACCCCGACCCCAGTCTAATGAGGGAACTGGGCAAATGACTGCCATTTCCAGAAGACTCGATAATGTCACCCGGAGCTGCTGCGCAGCCAGTGCCTCCGGGTACACCCGAGACCTGAGGAAACGCGGGGGAGGGTAGGACTCTAACTCCAGCTTGTAGCCGGAAGACACCACTTCCCTGATCCACCTGTCCGAGACCTCTCGGATCCAGACCTGGGAGAAGTGCTGTAGCCGTCCCACCACCCGCACCGGTGAGTGCGCCCCCTCATTGTTGAGCGGGCTTGGCCACGGGTTTGGGTTTTGAGCCCCAACTGTATCCTGAACGGGCACATCCTCTGCCCCTATTCCAGGAATTTCCCCTTGTAGAAGGGAAGGCGAAACCTCTTCCTGCTCTAGATCCCCGAAAGGAAGGAGTGAAGGAAGACGCTCTTCGAAAGGGGCGACGTTGCTTCTTGTGTTGAGGTAGTTTGCCCCCCTTGGCCACGGCATCCAGCTTGTCTCCAAAGAGCCGTAACCCAACGAAGGGAAGAGCTGTTAGTGACTTTTTTGACCCAAAGTCAGCCGCCCACTGGCGTAACCAAATTGAACGCCTGATAGTAAACATTAGAGCAGAGGCTCTACTACTCATCATCAAGGAATCATCCAAAGCGGCCACCATGAAGGACAAAAACACCTCACATTGTTTTAGTTCACGAAATTCCTCACTGTCCGGATTCAAACCGGAGGAGGATAACAAGTGCCTGACCACCTTTCTAGTAGCCACCGCCAACAGCGATGAGGCACAAACAGGCCTTATTGCTGCCCCAATACTGGCAAAACCATGACAAGCCATCTGGTCAATGCGTTTATCCTCACCATCCTTAAGAGAGGAACAATCAGGGTTGTTCAATACGGCTGAGTTGGATAACCCCAAAATAGGGGCGTCCACCTCGGGGGGAGACGCCCAGCGCTTAACCGTATCCACTGGAAAAGGATACCTCTTATCCCAACTTTGGGGAATGCCTGGGAGCCGGGCAGGCCTTTCCCATTCCTTAGAAATAATATTATCAAAATGCTTTTGATTAGGGAATTCCAACCGCGGCTTGGATTCGTCATAAAACTCCCCTTGCTGTTGAGGAACCTCCGCCGGAGGCGAGATAGCAAGCACCTCAAACATCTGAGTCAGAACATTAGGAGTATCCAAGGAAGTCCCTGAGCTCCGATCGGAATCAGCACCAACAAATTGCTGATCATCAGAAATATCTGAATCCTCAAATAATTCCCCTTCTTCTAGAGGGGAATAATCTGACCAATCCAGGCCGTCCTCGTCATCATCATATTCAAAATGATTAACCGGTGATAAATGCTTCCTCTTAGCAGGTGCTTTCTTGGCAACCGTGGAGGAAATGAATTTTTCAATACTGGCCAACCTGGCACACACATCAGATTGCGACTGCCCCCCCCCCCCCCCCCGTGGCAATCTCACACGGGGCACGGGTCAAAGTGGGAGGGGGAGAGGATGAAGCCGGCTGCGCTGACCCAGATGCCTGGGGACCGGACTGCCGTGTAATAGTCTGCTGTGCACATGATATACATAGGAAAAAATCATCCCCTGTTAGGGATACCCCACAACCCATACACTTCAGGGATTGTCCAGAGGGGAGCCCGGAATCTTGGGATGCCTCCATAAGGTGAACTTGAATAGTCGCTATGAGTGAGGGAATTATGCTATTAAGCAACCCGGGATGCCCTTATATTGTCCAAGTGGGAGGTTTTGTAATAAATAGCAAAACTACCCAGGTACTCTAGGACCAGGAGAAACCTAAAAAAAAAATCCTGGCAGTTCAGCCTGAAAAACATAGAAAAAGAAAGAGGTTCTCCCTATATAAACCTATATCTATTATACCTATATATATACATATATATATGCAAATATGTACAGATAAGCAACGGCCGCAGGGCCACTCACTGAGTCTTTGGGCACCAATACACTGTGTCCTCTGCCTGAGGTAACACAGATCAGAGCGGGAGACGCAGCAGGGGGGCGTGGCCAGCGTGGATCGCGCGCTGCAAGGCTCCGCCCAGCAGCTCCAAACTCCTAAAGGGCGCGGGCTGCGGCCTCATACCGAAGGCCCGGCCCCGCCCCCTCACTGAAGAGCGTGAGGGGAGAAATTCTCCCCTCAGCTCTGAGGTAAAAATCCAGCACCTGTCTCAGTTCGGAGGTAAAAACCCAGCACAGTGTCTGTCAGACGTGAGGGGAAGCTCCCCTCCATTAACACTCGCGCACCGGTGCCGCAGGCAGCCGCGGCACCGGGCGCATAATAGAGCCGGTAGCAGCCCCCATAACAAGCTGAGCTGCTCCCCGCTCGGTCACGCTACCAGCTCCAAACTCCTAAAGGGCGCGGGCTGCGGCCTCATACCGAAGGCCCGGCCCCGCCCCCTCACTGAAGAGCGTGAGGGGAGAAATCCTCCCCTCAGCTCTGAGGTAAAAATCCAGCACCGCGGCGGCTATTGTCTGTCAGCAAAAAAGATTGCAACAAGTTTACATTATAACTATTCATACCAGAAAAGTAAACATTTTAAACAAACATTTCAAATAAATCTATTTTTCAGGCGCCCCCATAGAAAAACACCAGAAGCTGAATAAGAGGCCTCCACACAACTAAAAAAGGGGAATAGGCCATTTAAGGGGAAAATTAAACTCTTGGACAGGGCATCCCAAACCGGAGTCACCAACCCAGTATAACCGCCTACCCTCTTTATAGGGTCTCGCGGTGGAGCATAGCTCCTGAGCACCTGAGGTGCTGTTATACCCTCGCTCGGACAGCAGTCAAGACTGGGAGGCATTTAAATAGCTATAAATCAATAAAGGGAATAAAGAGTCCGAACGGAAATAAAAATATATATAGGCCGGGAGTAGACACGGCTACCTTAAAGTCCCCCTGTGCAAGGAGGAGATATCATCTGCTGCTTGCTCGCCGTCTGCAGAGATGAAGACTGGGTAATGAGTGGGAGGTCCCAGGTACTTATGGACTGGGAGGGGCTTTCTTTCCTCCAATCATCTCTGCAGAAGCCCTCTACAGGACCATACTACCCACAGGTAATGAATATCTTGAAGCGGGGTGTGTGACATACTTAGAATATCAAGGTTTACACTTATCTCATAATTTCTCTTCTGAAAAAAAACGGCCGTGGCATTTGGATCTGCGATGCTGCATAATAATCAGCAATGTGATCGATCTGAAGGAGGCGGAGGGAGGGGCGGGAGAAGGAAGGGACTAGCAATCCTATGTCCCGCTCTGCTAAGCTGGTTAGGGGATAGGATGAAAAAGAGCAGGTCATTGACCGAACCTGTGAACACCGATATCTCGGCCATTTCGGCTTCAATTTAAAAACGGGAAACAGTTTAGGATTGTGCCAAATGTAGCCCAATGCATTGGTGTAACAATGACCTTTGCTTGCAGCAGCACAAAACCCTGAAACACTTACCCTGAAGTTTGTGCTGAATATATGCGGGTAGCAGCGGGACACAAGTAAAATACATTTCACACATTTACACAGCAATTCTGGGGTATCCAGATTCTCCAGTATAGATTGTAGACTTGTCATCACCAACTGAAACACAACATTTAAACAACAGTCAGAATATTTGTTTATTTTAATTTTAATGAGAATATACACAACAAGCTTTAACTGGGAGATAAAAGGAAGTTTCCAGTAAATAAGCCTGCTTTCTGGTTGTCAGTCAGGAGTCGCATCTTAAATTCACAAGCAGTTTATTCCCAGACAAACCCTACTGAACTTGCTCCCTACTGCTGACTCATCATTCTCAATCCCTCCGGAAAATGAACTGAGTGGAGCTTTACATTCGGACAATCATGTAAGTCATGCTCTGCTGTTGTGGAGGTGCAGAAAGGGAAAGAGATCACTGGGGCTTATGAATTATAATGCAGGCAGGGGCTGTATAAGGCAGGCCAAATTAACCTTTTGCCCAGAAAGCAGGTAAAGTGTAAGTCCACTTTCAATTAATTTTTTGAAAGTGTAGATTTTTCGTGGGCCAAAATGTCATATTAAAAAGGTACTGATCTGATCTAGCATTTTTTAATGTCTTCTAATGTTAGCAAATGTGCGTTTTATGGAAGCATTTTTCCTCGATTGCTATTAGCAATATACACCAAGTGCAGACTGTGTACATTGCCAATAGTAACAGAAAGTACAGAAGAACACTGCAGCTGGACCCATGTAAGTGTGACTGAGCTCATTTTTTAACTAGCATCCCCTGAATTGCTTCCCTCATGAATAGTAACTTTTGCCTATTTTTACTGCTCCTGCTTTACTCTAATCCTAAATAATGGCGCCCGTTTTTGAATTTGATAAGCGAAAAAGACAATTCTGTGAGTACTCACCTGTAGAATTGCTTTTGCCATACATGGCACGGCCTGCTTCACGAAGTCATTACATCTGGGTATTCCGCCACAAGGTGGCGCAGTGCACTGCAGAAGAGTTGTGGCTCCTCCCGGTACCATATAAAAACAGAATCACCATAGACTTATCCAGTGTTGACAAGCAGTTATTCAAGAAACCGGGAGATAATAAAGGTAAAAAAGGTAACAAAACCCCAACTAACTTGGAACAATCACCATACAGAGGCAACCAAGAACAATGATAAGGGTGGGGTGAAGCAGGCCGTGCCATGCATGGCAAAAGCAATTCTACAGGTGAGTACTCACAGAATTGTATTTTTCCCATTGCATGGCACGGCCTGCTTCACGAAGACATTACATCTGGGACATCCAAAAGCATGTCCATAAAGTAGGGTAGGATCCCCAAAGAGTAACAACAGGCAATTTAAACCACTACCGCCTTGCGGCCAAAAGCAGCATCAGCTGAGGCCCTAACATCAACCTTGTAAAACTTGGAAAAAGTATGAACAGAAGACCAAGTTGCGGCCTTACAAACTTGTTCAACAGAAGCTTGGTGCTGAAAGGTCCAAGACGCACCAATAGCACAAGTAGAATGAGCAGTAATCCTAAAAGGAGGTTCCTTCCCTTTAGCAGGATAGGCTTGTACCACCGCCTGACGGATCCAGTTGCTCATAGTGGATTTAGCAGGAGGCAAACCCTTCCTAGGCCCAGAAGGAAGAACAAACAGAGCATCAGATTTCCTGAAAGGCTCGGTAGCAACCAAGTCAAACTTCAGAGCCCTAACAACATCCAGAGAATGAAGGGTCCGCTCCTTGGCATTAGCAGGTTTAGGACACAAAGAAGGCAAAACAATGTCCTGATTGAGATGAAAAGCAGACACAACCTTAGGCAAAAAAATCCGGCTTAAGCCGAAACACCATCTTATCCTGATGCCGCTCAAAATAAGGAGGCTTGATGGAAAGCGCCGCCAGCTCAGAAACTCGCCTGACAGAAAGGCCACCTTAAGAGTCAGAATGGGCAAAGCAGCCCCACGGATAGGCTCAAAGGGAGGATTCTGCAGAGCAGACAACACCAGATTCAGGTCCCAAACTGGTAGCATAGGCTTACGTGGCGGACGCACGTGAGTAACTCCCTGGAAAAAAGTCTTGACCAACCGGTGATTGGCAAAGGACCTTTGGAAAAAAATTGCCAGAGCTGACACCTGTCCCTTGAGGGTACTAAGTTGAAGGCCAGAATCCAAACCATGTTGCAAAAATTCCAGAATCCTGGGGATAGAAAACACCCGACAAGGAAAAGACTTGGATTCACACCAGGCAATGTAAGCATGCCAGATCCTGCAGTAGATAAAGGACGAGGATTTCTTCCTAGCCCTAATCATGGTTTCAACAACAGAAGCTGGCAAACCCTTATCCATCAAAATGGAAGTCTCAGCAGCCAAGCCATTAAAGCCAGCGTTTGTAAATTGGGATGGCACAGTTGTCCCTGAGTGAGCAGATCTGGATCCTTGGGCAGGGCATACTGATCTACTGCACGACGTCTGCGAACCACCCCCTCCTTGGCCAACAGGGGGCCACCAGAATGGCTGGTACCCCTTCCGGGCTATCTATGACTAAGGACCCCAGGTGTCCGAAACGCGTAAGCTTGCCTGGCATTTTTTAGGGTCTGACATTGTATATTGGCTGCCTTTTTTGATATGGAGATGTTTTTAAAGTGTCTTTATTAAAGTATTGGACTTTTAGGAGTGCTGACCTTCCGTTTTCCTCTTTGTACATTTTGGGGATTTGGGACTCCCCTTTGTCTTGCACCCTCAGAATCCAGAGTGCGTTTATACATTTTTGTTTGCTGACTGCTATCTTGCGCATCACCCTGCCCAGCAGAGGGAGCGGAGGAGCCGAAACTCCGTCCAAGACATTGCTAGCACATCCGTGGCGATCCGTCGTCTCTCCTGAGACAGGGAGACAAACCTGGGAAGCTTGTGATTGTGACGGGATGCAAACAGGTCCACAACCGGCTGACCCCAGTGGTGGCACAGGGAGTGAAAAACCCTGTTGCTGAGGGACCATTCCCCCAGCCGAGACGTCCCCCTGCTCAGGAAGTCTGCCTCCAGATTCTCCACCCCCGGAATGTAAACCGCCGAGATGCAGGGGACATTCTCTTTCGCCCAGGACAGTATCAGGGACACTTCCTTGAGGGCTCGCTTGCTCCAAGTCCCTCCCTGATGATTGATGCAGGCAACCGCCGTCTGGTTGTCCAAGCAAATCTGAACAGCCCGACCCAGAAGGTGTGTGGTCAGCTGAGACAGAACCAACCTGATCGCCCTCGGTTCCAGTACATTGATGGGAGCATGGGCTTCCTGGGGGCCCCACCGACCCTGGAACTTCAGAGACTTTCAAAAGCCCCCCCCCCCCCCCCCACAACCAGTCAGACTGGCATCTGTAGTGACAGTCTCCCAGCACAGGGGCAGAAAGGTCCTGCCCACTAGAAGGTTCCCCGAGTCCAGCCACCACGAGAGGGACTGTCTGGCCAGGGGGGACAGAGCAAATTCCTGATCTAGGGACACAGGGTCCTGATCCCAAACTGACAAGAGGTGCAACTGAAGAGGTCTCATGGGAAACTGAGCAAAGGGGACCGCCTCGAAGCAGGACACCATCAGACCCACTAACTGCATCCCTTGCCGGATGGAGGGATGGGGACACAAGAGCAGAGTCCGTGCCTGCTTCTGAAGGCCCTCCACCTTCTGCTGAGGCAGGAATACCTTGACCCGAGAGGTATCCAAAGTCACACCCAGAAAGGACCTCACCAAAGACAGAGACAGTGAAGACTTGGGATAGTTGACCACCCAGCCGAAGGACTCGAGAGTGGAAGTCACCACCTGAGTATCTGTCTCTGCCTGCCTGATGAAGAGATTGAGCCGCAATCAGAATGTCGTCCAGGTAAGGAAGGATGCGAATGCCCCGATTCCGCAGCAGAGCCATCACACCCGCCAGCACCTTGGTGAACACTCGAGGGGCCGAAGTGATACCGAACGGTAAGGCCACAAACTGGTAATGCTGATCCTCTAGAGCGAACCTGAGAAATCTCTGATGACCTGGAAAGATTGGCACCGAAGTCATGAAGTCGCCCGGGCGCAGGGTACTGACCGCCGAGCGTAGAGTCTCCATGCGAAAATGCTTGAGCCAGACAAACCTGTTGGGGACCGTGAACAGATTGGAGTAGAACCCTCAACCCCGTTCCTGGGAAGGTACCGGGCAAATGACTCCTGACTCCAATAGATGAACCGCAAGGCACAAACCCCCAAGCGGACAGAGGGTTTTGAGACATCCGGGATCTGATGAATCTTGGGGGCGGCCAGGCTGCAAACTATCTTGTAACCGGAGGACACCACCTCCTGAATCCACCGGTCTGAGACGCGAGCAAATAGCCGAAGCTGTCCCCCCACCCGGATGGGTGAGGGCGCCTCCTCATGCCTGAGGGGGCTTGGGGGAAGGTTTGGGCTTGGGGCCCCATAATAGACCGGGACGACCATGGGATCTGCCACGGCCCCAAGAATCCCTGCGTGTACCCGAGAATAAGGAGCCACGACCTCCTCTGGAAGCACGAAAAGAGGGGAGGGAAGAGGAGGACCCCCGAAAGGGCCGAGGCTGCCTCCTCCGTTAAGGCAGCCTACCACCTTGGCTAAAACATCCAGACGCTCACCAAAGAGCCGCAGCCCCGTAAAGGGGAGCCCAGTGAGAGCCTTCTTAGCGGCAGCATCAGCCACCCACTGACGCAGCCAAACAGAGCGGCGCATAGCCACCAAAAGAGTAGAGGTCCTACTACACATCCGTACCACATCATCCATAGCAGTAAGGACAAAGGCAACAAAATCAGAGCAAAGCAAAAGGGACCTATAATCCTCCCCCCTATTACCAGCCGGAGCACCCTCCAGGAGACTCTTGAGCTGTCTTTTAAGGGCAATAACTAACGGCAGCAGCGCAGACTGGACGCAGCCCAGCCCCCACACACGCAAAAGCATGGCAGGCCAGCTGATCCATGCGCCGGTCCTCGCTGTCCCGCAGTGTAGTAGTGTCAGGTGAAGGCATGACCGAGGTGTTAAGACAGCCCAAGCACGGGAGCGTCCACCTCAGGGGGACACGACCATCGCTTGACCAGGTCGGCAGGGAAGGGATACCTCCTATCCCACCTTTTGGGCACCGCGGGCAATCTACTAGGACGTTCTCACTCCTTGAGCACCATATTAGTGAAATGGCATTGCTCAGGGAACTCCAGGCGCTGTTTATCAGGACGAAAGAGCTCACCCTGCTTCCTCTTAGCCACCTCAGGGGGGACAGTGTGCAAGACTTCAAAAATGTGAGCTAACAGGCTATCAGGGAACCATGAGTCTTCCCCAGACGCAGACCCAGGGTCACTGCCATAACCCTCTTGCTGTTCCCCAGAGGAATCGGAGTCCTGAAAGAGTTCCCCCTCCTCTAGGGGGTAAAGGCCAACAAAAGTATCAGGTCCCTCATCCTCCTCGGGAAAGAGGGAAGTCACGGGAGCTAGGTGCCGCTTCTTGCCAGAGGCCTTCTGTGGAACAGGCCTGGCAAGTTGCCTTTCAATACTGGCCACACGCAGTGCCAAATCAGACTGTGACCCCCCCCGCTAGTATCCCCCTCACTAGGGGCTAAATGCAGGCGCGGAGGGGTAGGTGATGCCGAAGGGGGCGCAGAGCTGGGAAGCGAAGCGGGCAACCCACCCTGGAAAGTAAGGACCCTTTGGGCGCACCGCACGCACACCCTGACACTGTCACTCAAAGGGGATACCCCACACATGGAACACAGCCGGGATTGCCCCGAAGGACCCCCAAGCACGCTATCCCCAGAAGCCTCCATATGGTGATTAACACAGGCACAATAGGCCAGCACAGGGTAAAGGCTAGCAAGAGCCACCTGGGATGCCCCCAGAAGCCAGTAAGGGAAGATGAGGGGGGGTAAGGGATAGGACCGGGAGAAACCACAACCCACAGTTGTCCCGCCTGAAAGACATAAATCAAGACACAAGTATCCCGCAGCGCATGCCCAAAAGAGACCAAAAGAACCCCAGAAGGGGACTCACGGACCAAGTAGGACAAGGGCACCAACCGCCAGACCACAGGAGGAAGCGGCAAGCAGACCAGGATCACCGCCGCAGCTCCGGGATGAGAAGGGCCCAACGCGCAGCAGAAGCAAAATGGCGCCGGCAGAGGAACCTTGAGGGGCGGGCAGCGGGAGGACGACGTGATACGCGTCATATACCGGCTGCGCCCTCCCCCCCTGAAGAGAGCGAAAATGGCGCTCACGTGACCTCGCCGGCGTCATCACATTAGAGAAAAAACGCCTCACAAATATAGTGCCGCCCGCCGCGGAGCGCAGTACAAAGAGGCGAGGCGGCGAAAAACAGTTAAAACACACTTAAAAAACAGGTTATTACACAGCCAAAGTACCCTCGCCGCTACCACCCGCTGCCCCCCCCCCCCCCGCTCCCGAGCACACTACGGGGAAGGAGCGAGGAAGCAAGCGAGCAGCGGCGAGGGCCTAGGCCAGGGACGGGGGGGGGGACCCCAAAACGAGGAAACAGTCCCCAAAAACACTAACCCCCTCAGAAGTTAGGACAGGAACTCCGCATCCCTAACAGGCTCACCATAAATCCTATGGCCAGCTACCCTTTGTGGTACAGGGTCTGCGGCTTGGAGCAGCGCTCCTTGAGCACTTGACCCTAGTGCTCCTCTACCTTCACCCGATCAGTCAGCCGAGGCTGGGAGGCACCGAGGGTCTGGAAACGGGTGGAAATAGCCATGCAGGGCCGCAGGCTTGTTTGCTCCGCTCACCTGCGCAATATAGAGAGCCATCTTCTGTCTTCGCAGAATCACTGCAGAGGAAAACTGGATAAGTCTATGGTGATTCCGTTTTTATATGGTACCGGGAGGAGCCACAACTCTACATCTGGGTATTCCCCCACAAGGTGGCGCAATGCACTGCAGAAATGACTTTGTGAAGCAGGCCGTGCCATGCAATGGGAAAATATCCATATTTAGTTCTACACTCTAAGGAGGGAGTTTCAGCAGGGTCTTTGGTCAAATGTTATTTTATCTATAAATACTAGATCAGCTCAGGACCCTGGGCAAATTATGGCATAAAAATATACAGTTTCAAAATTTCCATCGAAAGTGGACTTGCCCTTTCGCGAAATTGTATAATATTAGAAATCCATATAAACACGTCGGCTAATGAGAGGAGGGTCACTTATACACCTGAACTGAATAAAACTCTTGCCAAGCTTGTGGTTTGTTTCTCATGGTAGGAATAATATCCAGATGCGACAGGTTTAGTGAAAAAGCCTGTCTGGATATTTCATGATGCCGGGTTTTTAAGTCACTGTCTGAATATTTCTTGATGCCGGGTGTATAAGTCACCCCTCCTCCCGTGATTAAGAATATTTATATGGATTGTTATCATTGGGCCATTTTTCACGATAGTGTTCCTTTAAGGTTAAATTTATAACATGAAATATTACAACTGTAAAGGCAGGCAGAATTTTAAAGAAAAGCTTTAGATGTAAATAGCAATGAATGTAAACTCTAACAAGGCCATAGAGTTTAAAACTTACCTGCATTACAGATGAGAACGCCTTCTTTTCCCCAACAGTTTCCAAAGCTTTGTAGGTGGCGCACAGATAAAGAAGTTTCACTTCATCTTTAGAAGATGCACTAAATTTACTAAAAATCCACTTGAAGATCTTCTCTGCCTCATAGCTCAGACCAGCACAGAGCAAGCCAAGGCACTGTGCTCCCTCCTGCCGCAGTTCTTGGAGCAGTTTGCTACTGAAGGAACAGAAGACACAGACTACATTAGAACAGAATTTGGAGACGGCAATGTTAATCTTTAAACTTAATCAATGACCTGCCTCTCTGGATCCCAACCTGCGGATTCCTGCTTTATGGCTGGTGGGCTAGTCTGAGTGCCTGAATTGTCAGATGTGTGTTAGCTTACCCACACTTGGGTTCCCAGTCTCAACACGGAGGACAGAAGCTGCAAAAAAACGCGTGCCAGCGGTAACCCAATTCTTCTACAGAATTTATTTGGGGCTGGAGTATTCACTTTATTTAGCAAGGGGATCCATTCACCATGTGCTTATTGTTCTGAGGGGGGTTAACACATTCTCCCCATATATACGCACAGTGACTAAGCAAGCATTAGTGTACCCAAACTCTTTGGTTTGAATGTGGCACAGTACCACCTCAGTGTTCGATGGAGCTCTCAAGGACATAAAGGATGGGCACCCCTGGGCTAAAGAATTAGGCAGGTTCCCATTCTAGACAAAGCGCATCAGACAGGAACTATAGGTCTCAGTGTAGAATATCGTAGAGGGAATATCTGCATCTAATTCCTCTCTGAATATGGTTGGAGTACTGTAGTTGGGAATAGACTATGATTAATAGGAGAGCAGACAAGGTCAGTTACCAGGTTTCTATTCTGACAATTCTTTTTAGCATTCAATGTGCAGCATGATTGGGATTGAACACAGAGGTTATCGGGAAGCAAACAGTAGCCACTAGTGTCCTGGCAGTTAAAAAAAAAAAAATGGGAGGGCTCCATTTTCTAGTTGTTGGACAGCTTTAAAAAAGGGACAGGGTTAAATTAGTCCGCTTTCTACATTCCTGGGCTGGATGTGCCCTTCATTCAACCTGCTTTATATTTCTTAGATTTTAATGAACTGTCTCTCTTTGGCAACACAACATGATTAATCTGTGCATTTCTAAATATCCCAGTCCCATCAGAAGTGAATTCATTGGGGGATGAGAAAGAGGAGTCAGCAGAAGAGAGCAAGTTCAGCAGAGTTTATCAGGGAGTGCAAATTGCAGGCCCATGAAAAATGAAGCCACGACAGCCAGCACAGGGAGAGCAGATAATTTAAAACCTTTCCCCGGAACAGAAATACTTATTTGTTTTAAGGAGATTTTGGCTGATGCCCCCCCCCCCCCCCCCCCCAATTTAGTCATGAAAGACATTCATGGCAGTGCAAATATAGCAATACTATTATACAATTACGTGCAACTATGTACAATTATGTTAAGAAAAATGAAACAAAGTAGCAAAATTTTGTGCATCATACCTTTCATTTAACACATCGTTAATAGCGGTCAGGATATTATCAAGATGTTTAACCAACACCTAAGTAAAAATGAGCAAAACGTTATTCCAGTGGATGAACTAGAAATTCAACTTGGCTGTGTAACGTGGATATAAAAATTATTGTAATAAAAAGGCATTGTGCATTTCCTCCCTTACTTTCTGTAAATTCACAGTCTAGCTTGGTAACAGACTACAGTGCAGAGCTGGGATGATACAAAACCTTCTGACCGCTCAGAACAGTGTCTGTGCAGTTGTACAATGGGAAGCTTATACGAGACTAGAACTTGTATGTTCCTCCTTTGTACAATCATAAAATACAATTCTGTGAAATACTCACCTGTAGAATGTGTATTATTTGTATACAGTACGTCCTGCTCCAGATATAATACTTACACTTGGGTTATCCTCCGCCAGATGGCGCTGCACTGCAGAGACATGGAAAAACAGGCTCCTCCTGGCCCTTCAAATACCCAGGGACCTCCCACAAATCATCAGCATTGAAAAGCAGTGAACAAGAAGCCGGGAGAATTTAAAACCACCCAGAACAACTGGTAATGATAACAAGATAACAATCACCATACAGGGGATCCAGAAAAATGCAAAAACCAGGGTGGGGTGGAACAGGACGTACTGTATACAAATAATATCAATTCTACAGGTGAGTATTTCACAGAATTGTATTCTTAGTACACAGTACGTCCTGCTCCAGATATAATACTTACACTTGGGACATCCAAAAGCAGTGTCCATAAAGTAGGGTGGGATCCCCAACAAAAAACAACAGCAGCAGACAGTTTAAAGCACTGTCACCTGCAGAACCATACGGCCAAGACAGCATGAGCTGTGGCCCTAACATCAACATTGTAAGAACCTTGCAAAAGGTATGAGCAGAAGGCCCAAGAAGCGGTGCTGAAAGGCCCAAGAGGCATCAAGCACGCGTAGAAAAGGAATCAAGGCAACAAGGGAAATCCTTCCCCTTGCCTGAATAGGCCTGAGTAACAGCCTGACGAATCCGATCGCTACAATAAATTTGGCAGAAGCCAAAGGCCGAACAAGGTGCCAGGAGTAACATCCATTAAGGTAACAACCAGGACCAAACCACCCAACTCCCGAGAGCAGACGAGATCGGGCACATTCAGGATGTAATGACCACAAGCCCCAAGGAACCTCCGTTCCCCCAAAGGACACAGTGACTCCCAAGGAAAACTGCCAACACCTGTATAGGGAATGCAGAACCACTTCCTCAGCGTTGCTAGGAAAAGGGGATAGCCGTTGATAACAATATCTCGAATAATGAACATAAGACACCTCCAGATGTAGAGAGTCCGGCTTCAGGCGGAACTCCACCTTATCCTGGTGTGTCTCAAGGAAAGACGGCTAGGTAGACCGAGCCGCCCGCTAACACACGCCTGACCAAGGTAACAGTCACCAGAAGGACAACCTTGAGGGTAAGGACAGCCAGACAGCATCCTGAATAGGACCCAGGGACAATTCCTGCAAGCAGACAGAATGAATTCAATTTCAATTCCAACAGGGACCATAGGATTACATGGAGGACGCACATGAGCACCCCCTGAAGGAAGTCTTAACCAAGGAAGACTGAACCAGAGACTGCTAAGGCAAGGTGGACAGGGCAGAGACTGACCCATCAGAGAACTGAGCTGGGGAACCAACTCCAATTCATGCTGAAAACCACACTAGAACCCTGGGAACCGAGAACGCCCAACAGGCAAGAGAACTAGATCCACCCCAAACAATGTGGGTATGCCATACCCTACAACAAATAGAAGAAGACTAGGAAGAGGCTTACTCCTAGCCTTCCCATAGTCTCAGACACCGAGACAGATAAATCTGTCTCCATCAAGATGTATGTTTCAGCAGTCAGGCCGACTAGGCCAGGAACTGTAGATTGGAGTGACGTAAAGGGGGCCCTGAGTGATCAAACTGGCACTCCTGGCAAGGTACAGAACTACTGACCACAGTACCATGTCTGCAACCACATTCTACTAGGTCACCTGGGGGCCACCAGAATCACTGGTTCCCTTACCAGAGCAATCCTACGCAGAACCCTGCATAGCAGAGGGAATGGAGAAGGACATACAGAAGGACATACAGAACCGAACGTCCTGTCAAGACGGTACCAAAGGCATCCGGACCATTGACATAGGATCCTGGGACAGGGAAATAAGGCCGATAGCCTGTGAAGGTGACGGAACCCAACAGATCCACGACTGGTTGGACTCCATAGCGACACGGGGATTAGCACATCCTGTCGCAGAGGGGCTCCGCCGGAGCTAAAAACACTAACATGCGGGGAGCATTGTCTCCACCCAGAAAGGGAACATAGAAACTCCCTGGAAGGTCCGCCAGCTCCAGGCCCCTTCCAATGATTAATGTAGGACATCTGTCATCAGACGGACCGAGCACCCCCAGACTGGTAAATCCAGAAGGGGAGTGGTCAAGATAGAGCCAACTGAAAGGAGCCAACTGAAAGGCGCTCACTGTTTAGAAATCCATAGGCGTAAGGACCTTCTAAGGGCCTCACCAACACCAGAATCGCAGGGGGTTTCAGAAGAAACCTTCCCCTTCAACCTGAAAGGTTGGCATCCACTGTGACCGTTTCCAGGAAGGGGCAAGAAGGAACTGCCCCCAGACAGGTCCCTCGAGTTCATCCACTTCCAAGAGAAAAACCGTCATACAGGTGGGAAGGCCCACAGAGCCTGCTCCAGGGGTGCTGGATCCCTGTCCTGTGCTACCAATAGAAGCCGCAGAAGGGCTCAAGGGGAACTGAGTATAAGGGACCTCATCCGAGCAAGTTAACAACGGCCCCACCAGTTGCATCTCTGCCTGGTGTTAAGAGACCGGGACAGCAATGAGGGGTGATGACCAGCAATTAACCACCTCAGGGGGAAAAGGGTATTTCCTATCCCAGTCCCCTGGAAGTTTACTGGGGCATTCCCATTCCTTGAGCACAAGGGTATGGAAATGAGCCTGCTCTAGAAATTCCAAACCTGCAGTCGCAGTATGGAAACGCTCCCCTCTAGGCTTGGGGACCTGACTGGGGGGAGAAATAGACAGTGCCTTAAAGACCTTAATCAACAAGTCGTCAGTGTCACAGTGGCCCCAGTATTCAGGGCCAGAATCGTCATGACTCCTCGGCCTCTCATCAGATGAGCCTGAGTCAGAGAACAACTCCCCTTCATCAGAAGGTGTATAATCACACGGAGTAGCAAACCCCTCAGTTCTCATAGAACTTAGAGACATGAGGCGACAGGTGCCGCTTTCTACCAGAGCCCATTCGCTCTGACAACCTAGCAATAATCTGTTCAGCCGTGGGTAGTCTGGAAGGCCCAGCAGGCTGCAATTCCCCACTTGTAGGCGACTCAGCAGGAGAGAGATTTAAGCCTGGGGAGATAGGCGAATTGAAGCTAGGTGTAGCCACTGGCCGACCAGATTGCAGGGCCAGGGCTTGCAGACGCAGACCCGTGCCCTGTCAGCATCAGCATGGGGTTGTCCACACGCTATACACCGCCGGTCTTGTCCCAGAGGGACCCCGGTCACATAATTCTGAGATGCCCCAATATGGTGATTAATCAAGGCACAATATGCCAGTAGGGATTTACACAATAAGTAACCCTGGATGCCCCAAAGACCCGCTAGGGAAGTGGGAGAATATTACAAGGCTCGCTATAATTTTACACCGGGCCGGGAGAAGCCAACGGTGTTCACCAGTCTGAAAGACATAATGGGAATAAGGGGTGTCAGAACCATGCGCAGTAGTCAAGGATAATGAAAATCGCCCACGAGGGCACTTACAGACCAAGGGAGGAGGAAGACCACTACCACGCGTGCGTGTGACGAGCATCAAAATGGCGCCAAGCGAACCTCGAAGGGCGGGCCAGAGCGGGGTGTGACGTGGAGCACGCCAACCAGGTCCCCGCCCCCCCGAAGAGCGCAAAGCTCTGAGATAGTTACAAGTTGTCATGAGGAGCGAAGTGTATGGCACACTTAGAAAAAAAAATGATTTGCCAATGAAGGCGCCGCAGCGTCTGAGGTGACAAATACACTAGTAAAGAGCAAAAAGTGCGGCTCTGACACCAGGAATACTAGTCCGGGACAAGACTAAGGCGATAACGTGTAAAAACATACAATAAGACCACCACACACCCCCTCCCCCACCCTTTCTTTCCCCCCGGGCTACGGGGGGAATGAGGGAGGATGGTGACCCTTTGTACGGGGCCCACCGCTACACGGGGCATGGGGCAATAGTGCGGGAGGGTGCTGCCTACCTTCACCCGACCAGCGCAGCCCAGGCTGGGAGGCACATCACAGGGAGGACGGGTGGGAATAGTCCAACAGGGCCGCAGGTTTTAATAGCCCCGCTCACCTGCGAGAGAGTGATACATCATGTCTTCGCAGTCAGCACTGCAGAGAAATCTGGGGATTTGTGAGAGGTCCTGGGTATTTGAAGGGCCGGGAGGAGCCTGTTTTTGCATGTCTCTGCAGTGCAGCGCCATCTGGCGGAGGATAACCCAAGTGTAAGTACGGTATTATATCTGGAGCAGGACGTACTATATACTAAGAATATTCTGTACAGGTCACTTATCTTACAGACTCTTTTCTATTGCCCCCCAAAAATCCCCTGTATGTTTGTATGTACTTAAACCGGACCTTCACCATGATTTAATGAAATGCCCAAACTCTTAAACTGTTCCCCAGCATCTAAAATTAGTATATTTTAAGTTTTTAGTCACTAACTTATTATTCTTTCCCCCACTGGGCTGCAACTCTGTTCAGGAATTTAGGATACGGGCGCCGCCATCTTGACTCAGAAGCATCACACTTACCGAGGAGAGGAGAGTGGGATAAGGTACAGGGGGGCGGGTTATAGCTGTGCTTTGCTCAGACAGAGCAGAGCTGGGGTCAGGTAAAGGTCAGCAGTCCCAGAATGCAGACCAGCACAGTCAGGAGGCACTTCCTGTTTGCAGGCTGCCTGATAAGATGGCGGCTTCCATAAGCCGCCATGTTGGATGTTTAAAGGCTCATAACATGCAGTAGATGTAGGTAGGATGATTTTTAATGTGGCCAATCTGTATGTACAGGGTGTGGGAAACATATAAGATAGACTTCTATTCAGAGTGAAGGTCCGCTTTAAAGTGGACCTAAAGCCGTGCATGGCGGCCCTGGAATATATAAGGCCCAGGTCATCTAAATTATGTGAGACCTCCCCCCCAGGTTGCCCAGTAAACTCACCTTCTCCCCCGATCCAATGGCGCATGCACAAGCGGTGGCCACTCCCTGCTATACCTTTAACAGGGTGTGCTTTTGAATGGCCGGTGTGGGCACGTACCCTGCTAGAGGCCAGCGGGGATGCGGCTGCTGGCGCGCTCAGGTCCGCTCGGTTAAACTGTGCTGGAAGAGTCTTAGACGACACTACAGTGTAATCCCCTCATCATCATGCAGAGCTCCATGTTCTTACAGGCTTGGACCCTTTGGACTGTCCGTGCAAAATTATTAAATGATACATACGCCACAATAGTCCTGTGCAGCTGATTGGCCCTATCAAGGTAGTTTAAAAATGACCTCCACCGGAAATAGAAACCCCCCAATCCCCGCTCACAACCATGGCCTGTGGTCACCTTGCTGTATCCTCACATCATTCACAGTGGCCCCGCCCAATCCATTTATTTCAAAGGAGGGAGCATGCTGAAGACTGGCACGCCCTCCTCCCTAGGCTGTGTTTCCAACTACTGGTTTCAGGCTAATCAACTGCACGGGGCTATAGGAGAGTATCTGTTTCTGCCCAGACAGGGACTTTAAATTGGAAAATGAAGGCCTTAACAGTTGTACTTTTGTGAAATCGATCATTTGCTCACCATTTTGTTTTCTGGCTGCTGAATAAATTCTTTCAGCTGCTTAACAGTAGCCAGTCTTCGGTCCCTGTCGTCTTCCCGGGTAATCCGCCGAAGAAGATTCGACAGCCGAGACTCTTCTGAATAGGACAACGAACGTTCTGCAGATATTAAAAAAAAACAAAAAAAACCTTAAGTTAGGTACCTGGTAACTTTTTTCTAAACATCCTAAAGGGCAGCATACGCCTGAGACCTCCGGGCTCCTCCCACCAAGGGGAACACGTGACCACCAGACAGAATTCTTGACTCCTCCCTCCATTCCCCAGTTGTAGAGATCTGAAAGAGAGAAAAGACACAGACCCACAACTTCAATCTATAAACAAATCAATTCCACATAAAAATAATAAGGGAGGGAAGTAGGCGTATGCTGCCCTTTCGGATGTTTGGAAAAAAAAAAAAGGTACCAGGTACCTAACTTAAGTTTTCTCAAAACATCCTTCGGGTAGCATACGCCTGAGAGATAGGCGAGTACTACCTCGTTGGGTGGGAAGAATAGAATGGAGGATACTTCTGCCACAAGACTGATCCTACTAGGACAGCAGATCTAATCAAGAGAGTCCAGCAAAAACACCTCACTGAGGACCAAGAGGCTACAATAGCTCGCCTGTTTAGCCCAAGATGTAGCATCACTTCCTGAAAATGAGATGTGATACCATAAAGCCTGATAAAAACTAGAAAAAAATCAAATCCTGAAAGTGTCGACTAGAACACTCTTAGCCCTACTCAAAGAACAACGTCTATGAACCCACAGTTGGGTCACCCTAAAAAGGTACTTCCCAAATGTGTACAAGAAAAAGGAAGCTTCCTCAGCACCGGTAGAAGGATCATTCTTATCATCTAAGAAAATCCGATGAGAAAAAATAGCAAGGTTCCCTTCCCAGAATACGGATTCTGGAAAAAGAGGCTCAAAGGGTAGAACCCTCGATCCTGAATGAATAACCTAACCCCCAAAGTTGTACGGGTATACGAAAGAACTAGCCCAGAGTTAGAGTCAACCCAGGGCAAGAGATATCTTTAGTGCCTAGAGGCAGCCCAGGGCCACAGAGCAGCTAGGAAAAAAAAAAGGGACCAGGACCTAAAGATGGCCACCCAGGGTCAGAGGCAATCCCAGGAAAAAAGACCACCTAGATAAGAGGTGGCCTAGGGACCAAAATGGATAATATCCTCTTAACTGTAAAGTGTATAGGCTAGAGTAGAATACCGTGCAAGGGCTGAGGTGTCCACCAACACTGCCGGACCCAGAAAAAAAAAATATCTGGTCAGCTAGAGACCCAGTTGCTGAAGCAAAAAAAGTAGATCCAAACGATCCCTTAGAAGACCCTAGAATAGACCTACCCTTCTGACTTCCCTCAAAAGAAGTCCTACAGAAAAAACTGCCACATGTAACATTCCTACAGAACATAGCTGAAGGAGACTCAGGTCCTCATCTAATGCAAAAAGATTCCATGCAACCCCCATCTAGCGATGAGACTCGTTCCCCCTTGTCACTCACTCTGGGTGCCGTAGGAACTACTCTGGACATGCATATCATAGTACTTAAAGCAAGTGACATTACCTCACCGGAAGAGAGCAATGTCAACCTAATACCAATGTTCCCTCTAAGCCGGAGCAGCTGCTGGGCAGAGTAGCGAGGGAGCTGGGCAATGCGCGATTAAAGGTGGGCAATAGAAAAAAAACTGAGATAAATACACTTGAACAAACTACTACTAAAAAAAGCAAAGCACATTCAACAGAAAGATATAATCTGATATTTATTTTACTTAAAAGAATTGTACTTCATATAGGCAACACCAAAATTAATAGGGAGCGTATCCGAAAAAGTGCCTAGAGCAGCATAAATTCTAAATACAGCCTTGGTTACAGGGCGTCCTGGGGGGTTTCACACAGCGGGGCATCCTGATTTTGGATGCCTCGCATGGAGGGATCGGATTGGGAATCTTATAGATTCCCTGGAGGATCAAGGAGGGTATTGGTCCACTTTAAGCTGATTTTATATTTTTCCCCATTTTTCCTACCTCTTTCCTGCATTATTTTTGCCTTTTCCTTTATTGTCACATTGATTGTCATTTATCTTCTTTACATTCCCTGCTCCTCTGTCTTTTCCTTATCCCCCTTCTCTCTCTCTTTTCCACATTACTTACTTTTTTCTTTGTCCCTCTTTTCTACATTCCTTCCTCTCTCGCTCCCATTTTACCTTGTATTCTAATACCTAAAACGTACCTGCTTCTCAGACCGCTGCTCCTTCCCTCACACAAGACGAATTGTTGCTCCTTCTCTCACACAAAAATGGCGGGCTCGCTCACTCCCTTAAATAAGCCGGATGACGTGGTGAGCAAGCCCGTAATTTTCATTTGAGGGACGGAGCAGTGTGAGAGAAGGCCTTGCTGACCAATAGGGGGAAACCTAGGCATGACATCAGTGGAGGGGTGGGGTTTATACACAAAGCCGCAACAACTCACAGCGACAGCAGCTGTGAGCGGCGGTGCCGGCTGCGGCGCCGGACTTGACTGAGCAATTTTTTTTTCTTTGCCGACAGAAATGCGCGGGGCTGCGCGGAGGAGCTGCCGCGCGCAACTTAGAGGGAACGCCGTCTAATACCCTCATGGCTAGTGTTATTGGAGGTGCCGAACCGACACAAGGAATCACTATTTCCTGAAGGGTCAAAATCCTCTGGAAAAGGAGAAGGAGTCTGAAGAAGTTCCGACCATAAATCATCATCCGAGAGGGAATCAAACTAAAATCCCCAAAGGTTTAAAATCCAACCAAGCTGAAACACAGCTCTACACATGTAACTGAGGCTCTAAGGCATTTTGTCCCTGAAGTGTACAAAAAAGGTAGCAGATCGCCCAGATCAGCTGCCACAGACTCCTCTCCGATATGTCCGAAGTCTATGCCCCAAAATCTTTAGTAGAATTTTCGGACTGAAACCAGCATAAAGGGAACAATAAATAAGAAGCACAATATCTGGCTCTGTCTTTACTGCTAAAGACAACCTAGGGCAAATCTGAAAAAAAGACAGAGCCCAAAGCTCATTGAAAACTGCCAGGCATTTCCCAGATCTGTTAAGGTCATGAAAAAAACCTTGTGGAAGCATGCTTCTCACTATAAATGTTTAAAAACCATTCTAAATATCCGATTGAACATAGAGATAGATACTCTAGAAGCAGAATAAAATTCCCTTCAAGCCTCCGCCACCAGAAAGATTTTCTGCTGGCGACGGGAACCGGGATATTACTTGCCTGGCTTCCCAGGTTTAGCAACTTCAGAATAACTTACTGTTCTTCCAATCCACTGGTATAAGGGAGACCAAGAATCTGACTGAGGGGTAACAATTTGTACGTAAAAACCTCATTTTATGCCCCTGGAATGGAGAGGGCAACACAAGGTATTCAGGCCCCAACCCAAACATGGAATCATAGCTCATTAGGTTTGGGCAAATAGATTCCAGACCTTTAAAAATCCTTCTTTCCCACAGAGAAGGTAGAGGAGGAAGGTATCCCCCGGGTTCTTTAGCAGTGTCCCCGAATGAAAGGAGCATCCAAAAGAAGGAGCTTCAAGGAGCACTCCCTTCAACAGGCGGCCCAGATCGGGCGGAAAAATGCAATTCTGTGATTACTCACCTGTAGAATTGGTATTATGAGTATACAGTACGTCCTGCTCCAGATAGAATACTTACACTCGGGTACTACTCCGCCAGATGGCGCCGGACTGCAGAGACATCGAAAATAGGCTCCTCCCGGCCCCTCAAATACCCAGGGACCTCCCACAATCCGCAGCATTGAAAAGCAGTTAGCGAGAAGCCAGGAGAATTAAAACCCCCCAACTAGTAACCATAACAATGATAACAATCACCATACAGGGGATCCAAGATAATGCAAAAACCAAGGGTGAGGTGGAGCAGGACGTACTGTATACTCATAATACCAATTCTACAGGTGAGTAATCACAGAATTGCATTATTCTTAGTATACAGTACGTCCTGCTCCAGATAGAATACTTACATCCGGGACATCCAACAGCAGTGTCCATAAAGTAGGGTGGGATCCCCAAAGGTAACAGCAGACAGTTTAAACCACTGCCACCTGCAGAAACTTGCGGCCAAAAGCAGCATCAGCTGAGGCCCTAACATCAACCTTGTAAAACTTTGAAAAGGTATGAACAGAAGACCAAGTAGCGGCCTTGCAAACAGTAAGGCGGAAGGGAGGATACTTCCCCTTAGCAGAATAGGCCTGAATCACAGCCTGACGAATCCACTTGCCGATAGTAGACTTGGCAGGAGCCAAACCCTTCCTAGGACCAGAAGGGACCACAAAAAGAGCATCAGCTTTCCTGAAAGGTGCAGTAGCCACCAGATAGTACTTCAGACACCTAACCACATCTAAAGAATGCAAAACCCTCTCCTTAGCATTGCTAGGATTAGGGCACAAAGAAGGAAGAACAATATCCTGATTCAAATGAAAGGCAGACACTACCTTAGGCAGAAAATCAGGTTTGAAACGAAACACCACCTTGTCCTGGTGCCTCTCATAGTAGGGGGGCTGAATGGACAGCGCCGCCAACTCAGACACACGCCTGACAGAAGTGATAGCCACCAAAAAGACAACCTTGAGCGTAAGAATGGCAAGAGCAGCATCCTGCACAGGTTCAAAAGGAGCACCCTGCAAGGCTGACAAAACCAAATTCAAATCCCAAACAGGCACCATAGGTTTACGTGGGGGACGCACATGAGTGACCCCCTGGAAAAAAGTCCTGATCAGAGGGTGCTGAGCAAAGGACTTCTGGAAGAAAATAGCCAGGGCAGAAACCTGACCCTTCAGAGTACTGAGTTGGAGCCCCATCTCCAACCCATGCTGCAGGAACTCCAGAATCCTGGGAATAGAGAAGACACGACAGGGAAGAGACTTAGACTCACACCAGTCAATGTAAGCACGCCAAACCCTGTAATAAATGGAAGAGGAAGACTTCTTCCTAGCTTTAATCAAAGTATCCACAACTGAGCAAGACAGCCCCTTCTCCATCAAGATGAAGGTTTCAGCAGCCAAGCCGTCAAAGCCAGAGTTTGTAAATTGGGATGGCGTAGTGAGCCCTGAGTCATCAGATCTGGCACCAAGGGCAGAGCGTACTGGTCTACTGCCAGCTGTACCACGTCTGCGAACCACACTCTTCTTGGCCACGAGAATTGCTGGCACCCCTTCCAGAGCAATATTGCGCAGAACCCAGCAGGGGAATTGGGGGGGGGGGGGGGGGGGGGGGGGGACATACAGGAACTGAAAGTCCTTCGATGACATTGCTAGCGCATCCGAGGTCAGAGCCAGAGGAACCTTGGACAGAGACAAAAGCTGGGAGCTTGTGATTGTGGCGGGACGCAAACAGATCCACATCTGGTTGTCCCCACTGGTGACACAGAGATTGAAACACTCTGCTGCATAGGGACCATTCTCCCTGGCAAGAGTTCCCCCTGCTCAGAGAGTCCGCCAGGCGATTTTCCATCCCTGGGATGTACACAGCTGAAATGCAGGGGAGATTGGCCTCCGCCCAAGTCAGGATCAGAGACGCTTCCTGGAGGGCCCCCTTGCTCCGGGTCCCTCCCTGATGATTGATGTAGGCAACTGCCGTCTGGTTGTCCGAGCGCACCTGAACAGGCAGGCCTGAAGATGAGTAGTCAAGCGAGCCAGAACTAACCTGATCGCTCGGAGCGCCAAGACATTGATAGGAGTGTGGGCCTCCTGAGGGACCCACCTCCCCTGGAACCGCAGGGACTTCCAGAAACCCCCCCAACCTGACAGACTGGCATGCGTGGTGACCGTCTCCCAGGAAGGGGCAAGAAAGGATCTGCCCCCCAACAGGTTCCTTGAGTCCATCCACCACGAGAGGGACCTCCTGACCAGTGGGGAGAGCACACAGACACTGTCCAGGGACGCTGGGTCCTTGTCCCATACTGACAATAGGTGAAGTTGCAGAGGCCTCAAGTGGAACTGAGCATAAGGGACCGCTTCGAAGCACGCCACCATCAGGCCCACCAGCTGCATCCCCTGCCTGATGGAGGGATGGGGACAAGCTAGGAGGGACTGAGCCTGTGCAATCAGACCACCTTCTGCTGAGGAACTGTATCCAGATTCATTCCTAGGAATGGAGTTACCAAGGAAGGGGACAGTGAGGACTTGGGGTGGTTGATCACCCATCCAAAATGACTCCAGAGTGGAGACAGTAGAGAAGAGACAGCACGCCAGCCAGTACCTTGGTGAACACCCTGGGAGCTGAAGTGAGGCCGAAGGGCAAGGCCACAAATTGGTAATGTTGATCCATCAGAGCGAACCTGAGGAACCTTTGATGACCTGGGAACACAGGAATATGAAGGTAAGCATCTTTGATGTCCACAGAAGTCATGAAATCCCCTTTGCGCTCTGCCATTAGTTCCCTGCGCCGAGTCACCATGCGAAAGCGCCTGCCCCCGACAAACTTGTTGAGAAGTCCAGGATGGGCCTGACAGAACCATCCTTTTTGGGTACTGTGAATAGGTTGGAATAAAAGCCCTTGCCAATTTCTCTTAAAGGGACCTGGCAGATGACCCCCAGCTCCAGGAGGCCTTGCACTGCTTGCACTAGCTTCCTGAGCTGACCTGAGGAATCCGGGATCTGATGAATCTTAAAGAGGGGATCGGCAGCAAACTACAACTTGTAACCGGAGGACACTACCTCCTGAATCCACCGGTCTGAGACATGAAGCCTCCAGACGTGAGCGAAGTGCTGAAGCCGTCCCCCCACCCGGATGGGTGAGGGCGCCCCATCATGCCTGAGGGGGCTTGGGAGAGGATTTAGCTTTGGGACTACAGGAGGAGCCAGGACGTCCACATCCTCTGCCTCTACCCCAGAAATCTCCCCGGGCCCCAGGGAAAGATACCCCCCTTCCCTGTCCACGGTAAGGGGAGGAGAAGGAACCCTGACCCCGAAAGGGCCGAGGTTGCCACCTGCGCTGGGGTAACCTGCCTCCCTTAGCAAAAAGGTCCAAGCGGTCTCCAAACTGACGCAGTCCTTTAAAGGGAAAACCAGTGAGGGCCTTCTTGGCAGCATTGTCAGCAGCCCACTGGCGCAGCCAAACCGAGCGGCGTATAGCCACCACGAGGGCAGAAGTTCTGGCACACATTCTGATGGTGTCATCCAATGCTGATAGGATAAAATTTACAAAAACATCACAACTGGAGAGTGCATTAAACACCTCACAAGGCAAATCATCAGGGGCACTATCAAGCATATTTCTGATAAGGGTTCTAGTGGCCACAGCAGTAATAGCAGAGGCACAGACCGGGTGCAGCGCCGTCCCCGCACATGCAAAGGCGTGGGAGGCCAGCTGGTCAATGCGCCGGTCCTCAGCATTCTGCAGGGTAGTAGAATCAGGGGAATGCATGACAGAGGGGCATCCACCTCGGGGGGGCCAACATTTAACCACCTCAGCAGGAAAGGGGTACTTCCTATCCCAACTCTTTGGAACCCCGGGAAGTTTACTGGGGCGCTCCCATTCCTTGAGCACAAGGTTATGGAAATGTGCCTGCTCTGGAAATTCCAAACATGATTTTGCTGTATGGAAAAGCTCCCCTCTTTGCCTGGGAGCCTCAACAGGTAGAGAGATAGACAGAACCTCAAAAATCTGGGTCAATAATCTGTCAGTGTCATCCGGGGCCCAGGGGTCAGAGCCAGAATCGTCATGACCCCTTGGTCTCTCATCAGATGAGCCTGAATCAGAAAAGAGCTCCCCTTCATCAGACGGGGTATAGCCACACAGATTCATAAACTCCTCAGTTCCCATAGGGAAAACAGTGACATTAAGCGTCAAGTGCCGCTTCTTAGCAGGGGCCTTACGCGCTAAGGACTTAAGCAATAATCTGTTCAACAGTAGCCAGTCTAGAAGACACATCAGGCTGAGAATCTCCACTAGTATGCAACTCAGTAGGAGTGAGATTTAAGCTTGGGGGAGTAGGTAAAGTGAAATGAGGTGCAGCCACTGGCAGGCCAGATTGCAATGCAAGCACCTGCTCAGCACAGGGTACACAGACCCGTGCCTCGTCAGCGTCAGTATGAGGCTGCCCACACGCTACACACAGTCGTCTTGTCCCAACGGGACCCCGGTAACATTATCCTGAGATGCCTCCATATGGTGATTATAGCGGCGCTATACGCCGATAGGGAATAACGCTATATAGCAACCCTGGATGCCCCAATAACCCGCTAGGGACGTGGGAGTATAATTTTTACAAGGCCCACAAGTAATATACTAAAAACAGGGCCGGGAGAAGCCAAGAAGGGTTCGCCCCACCTGAAAGACATAAGCAGACAAGACCTTAAGTACACCGTAACAAAAGTGAAGCAGATAAAGCCGCCCGTGAGGGCACTTACGGACCACGGTAGGTAGGAGTCCGTCGCGCATAGGCCAACCAAGTCAGAAAATATGGCGTCGGTATACCTCGAGGGGCGAGCCACCGCCAAGCGCGGAACCAAGTCAGTGCGCGGCAGCGCTAAATTTAAAAGCAATAAAGACAAGTCAGCGGCTCCAAGGCTGGGAGGCATATTACTAGTGGAACGGGTGTGAATAGTCCTACAGGGTCGCAGGTTAATAACCCCGCTCACCTGCGAGTAGAGAGACAATTTTTCGTCCTTCGCAGCCAGACTGCAGAGAAATTCTGGAGATTTGTGGGAGGTCCCTGGGTATTTGAGGGGCCGGGAGGAGCCTATTTTCAATGGCAGGGTACACAGACCCGCGCCTTGTCAGCGTCTACATGGGGCTCCCCACAAGCTACACATAGCCGGGCTTGTCCCGAAGGAACCCCGGTCACATTATCCTGAGACGCATCCATATGGTGATTATGGCGATAGGGATTAACGCTATGCAGCAACCCGGGATGCCCTCAATAACCCGCTAGGGAAGTGGGAGTAATTAACACTAGGCCTCACAAGTTAACCAACTAAATAGAGGGAATAGGGCTGGAAGAAGCCAAAGGGGTTCGTCCGTCTGAAAGACATAATGAAAGGGGCCGTAAGTATACAATAAATAAAAGTTGGTAATAAAGCCGCCCGCGAGGGCACTCAAGGACCATGGTAGGTAGAAGCCCGTCACGCAGCAGCCGAACCAAGCAGAAAATGGCGTCTGTATACCACAAAATTAAAATAAACTTCTTATAATTTTTAAATATCTAATAATATTTATAATGGGGTCCGGACACCCCGGCTTCTTCCACAAGGTCATCCTCAGTAAGAGGGAAAACAATTCTGCTTACCCCCCTTTGATAACTATCAAAGAATGGGATCTGGTCTAAAATCCCATAGGGTATCCTGGGCCCAAGGCATAAGAGCAACCTTCGGGACTGAGAAATGGACCCCCTGATAAAACCCATAGCACCGGAAAAATACTTACCTAAACCTACCGTTCCAGGAGCTAGTGGTCTGGCTCCTACCTCACGGAGGAACACGAAAACAACTGGGGAATGGAGGGAGGAGTCAAGAATTTATTCTGTCTGGTGATCACGTGTTACCCTTGGTGGGAGGAGCCCGGAGGTCTCAGGCGTACGCTGCCCGAAGGATGTTTTGAGAAAAAAATGAAATGTAATCCTCAAAGTGTATTGAAAAGTTAATATGGTAAAGGCATTCTAAATATATATAAAAAGTACTGTGCACACAACCCAGTTTGGGTATTGTTAATACTCACCCGTCCAATCCTGCATAAGTGCCAGATTAGTCACCTCCTATGCAAACCAGTTCCCTTCCCCTCTATTCACCTGAATAGGAGGTGCAATAAAGAGTAAGTAAGACAGGAAAGATAGGAAAGACAGGAAAGATAAGAACCAAAAAACAGATTTTGGTCTACTTTAAGGTTATGCTATTAAGCATATTATAAAGAGGACTGGTAGCTGGAGGAAATTTACATGCCCAGAATTATTCAAATACTGAATTAAATATGGTAAAGATGCTGCAGACGTGCGGCGGTACTGTTCCGAGAGCAGTAGTCAGACTCCAGACCAGGGAATACTGAGAAAAACCTGAAATTGTTGGTCACAGTAATTCCCTGCTAGGCAGAGGGGCGAGTCTTAAAGACTCATTCCTATAATAATAGTAAGTCATCGAATCTCAGGAACCATTCAAATAGCAGCCTTAAAATAGAAGCCCTGAGAATATATAGAAAATACACATCTTACCCTGGGATTTCCTCATATCTTTAGTGGCTAAAGCACGGTTTCCATGCTGGGCAGTAAAATCAGGGCTCACATTGTTAACCCTCAGCTCTTGCCCCAACGACTTCCGACCAAAAGCATTTTCTCCAGATCCTCCATTGACGCCGTAACCATCTAACAGACCAAACAAACAATATCCATTTACTCACTAATATTACTATATCCAAATACTGAAATTATGACATTGAATACGTATATAAAGTAGTAAAGCAAGTTAATGAGACAAAATCCTATAGGGAAGCAACCCTAGGGAAGGGAGTTTCTCCTCATTCAGTCAAACGATAGGTGGAGACGTGTGGAAGCTGAACCTCCTCCAAAAGAAAGGTGTGCAGCACTACAGTGTACAGCTAGTACCACCCCCCAATCATACAGAGCTCCATGTTCTTACAGACTTTAACCCCTTGAACTGTCCGTGCAAAATAAATGATACATATTGATTGCATACAAAGCTCTCTCCAACCAGACTCCTCCCTACATCTCATCTCTAATCCAACAATATCAACCTAGACACAGCCTCCGCTCTGCTACAGACCTTCTCCTGTCCTCCTCCCTGGTCACCTCCTCTCACGCCCGCCTCCAGGACTTCTCACGTTCAACTCCAAACTTCTGGAATGCCCTCCCCCACCCAATCCGCCACTCCACAACACTGAAAACCTTTAAAAGGAGCCCTCAAAACAAGCATATAAGCATATTCAGACAAGCATATAATCTGGCTTAACCAATCTTCTAAAAGGGCGTATGCCACAAAGCTCAATACGGACTGTTTGTGATCCTTCCCCCCTCATCCTTTAGACTGTAAGCTCGCAAGGGCAGGGCTCTCTCTCCTATTGTGTCTTGTACTCAGAATATTCATTGTCAACTCTGTAAAACTGCACTTGATATATTATATGTACCGTATGTTTCTACCCTGTCTGTAACTACTACTGTGTAAAGCGATACGGAAGATGATGGCGCTATATAAATAATAATACATACTCACCTATAGTCCCGCGCAGCTGATTGGCCCTATCAAGGTAGTTTAAGGCCAAAAAATAGAGACCACCCAATCCCAGCTCACAACCATGACCCATTGCACCTTGCTGTCTCTTCACATCATTCACTTAAATACTGGCGTATGCAAAGAGATGGGACATGGGACTACAGGCCCCAGTACCCACCAAAAAGGGAGCACAGCCAAGGAAACAATTAAACAGTCATTTTATTTTATTGTTAATTGTTTAACTGTTTGTTTCCTTGGCTTTGCTCCCTTTTTGGTGGGTACTGTAGTCCCATGTCTTTGCATACATTTGGACTCTATAGGAGAGCACGCCGAATTATTGTGATCATTATTTTTTAGCGGTGCACCATATTTGTGTCACTTAAATACTGGCCCCTCCAGTGAGCGGTAAAAGCCAGTTATATAAAAAAAAAAAAAAAAAAAAAAAAAAAAGCACACACAACACACACTCAAACGCAGGATAAAGAAAAGCCAGGGTTTCGGTCCACTTTAAACTGCTGCGCTAAAACTTTGCAGGTAAGACCAATTTGAGTCAGCGCTGTAAAATTAATCTGGTAAAACTTGGGAGAAATGATGAATAGACCTAACAAAGTAGCTGCCAAGAACACAATGGACTTCATGAAATATACAGTAACCCAAGAACATGAACGTTGCCCTTGCAGACATAGGCCCCGTCTACCTATTAATGGGATCAGAGCAGTCAGGGACAGTTAAAAAAAATACCGTTTTGTGAGTACTCACCTTTAAAACGGGTATTATGAGTGTGCCATACACTCCACTTCGATCTTCATGACATGTGGGTAATCTCCAGTAGAGGGCGAACTTCTGCAGAGATGAATATGCAAAAAAGAAAGCCCCTCCCGGTCCATATATACCTGGGACCTCCCACCAATTTCCCAGTGTAAAAAAGCAGTAAGGGGACCAGGAAGAACCAATTATAACCTTAACAATCAAAACCAATGGTTCACCATATAAAAGCCCCAGAATACCTGAAAAAAAGGGGTGGGGCGAGTGGAGTGTATGGCACACTCATAATACCCGTTTTAAAGGGGAGTACTCACAAAACGGTATTATTCTAAGTGTGCCATATACTCCACTTCGATCTTGATGACATGTGGGACATCCAATAGCAGTGTCCGTCATGGGTGGGAACCAGAAACAGTAAAGAATGTACCAGCTCAAACCACTGCAGCTTGCAGAACCTTGCGGCCAAAAACAGCATCCGCTGAAGCCCGCACATCAACCTTGTAAAACCTGGAAAAAGTATGAACGGAAGACCAAGTAGCAGCCTTTACAAACTTGTTCAACAGAAGCCTGGTGCTGAAAAGCCCAGGACACACCAACAGCACGAGTAGAGTGCGCAGTGACCCTAAAAGAGGGGGGGGGGGGGTGGAGTCCTCCCCTTAGCAGAATAGGCCCCAACAATGGCCTGACTAATCTATTTGCTAATCATAGACTTAGCAGGCGCCAAATCTTTCCTGGGTCCGCAGGGCACCACGAAAAAAAGCGTCCGTCTTGCGGAAGGAAGAAGTAGTCACCAAATAGTACTTCACACAGCGAACAACATCCAAATTGTGCAGAACCCTCTCCTTGTCATTGTTAGGTTTAGGACACAAGGAAGGGAGAACAATATCCTGATTGAGGTGGAAAGCAGACACCACCTTAGGAAGGAAATCCGGCTAAAAACGAAAAACCACCTTATCCTGGTGTCTCTCAAAAGTAAGGGGCCTGAATCGACAGAGCCGCCAACTCAGAGACACGCCGAACAGAGGTAATAGCCACCAAGAAAGCAACCTTCTGAGTGAAAACCGAAAAGCAATATCCTGTAGCGGCTCAAAAGGAGGACCCTAGAGAGCCGAAAGAACCAAATTCAAATCCCAAACAGGAACCACAGCCTTCCGAGGGGGCCGCACATGCGCGACCCCTTGGAAAAAGGTCTTAACCAGCGGGTGTAAGGCAAAAGACCTTGGAAGAAAACAGAGCAGAAACCTGTCCCTTCAAAGTACTAAGCTGGAACCCAAGATCCACATTATGCTGAAGAAACTCCAAAATCCTGGGAATGAAACACCCTGCAAGGCAAGGCCCTAGCCTCACACCAATCAATATAGGACCTCCAAGTCCTATAGTAAATGCCAGAAGAGGACCGCTTCCTAGCCCTAATCAAGGTCTGAACAACAGCCTCAGATAAACCTTCCTCTTTCAAAATGAAGGTTTCAGCAGCCAAGCCGTCAAAGCCAGCCACCTTGGAGCCACCAGAATCGCTGGTGCCCCTTCTAGAACCAGTTTGCGAACTACATTGCCCAGCATGGAGACGGGCGGAAACAGGTACAGAAAACCCAGATCCTTCCAAGCAAGGGACAAGGCATCCACTGCCAGAGACAGAGGATCCTGAGAAAGACACAAAGGCCGGAAGTTTGTGATTGTGCCTCCAGGCAAAGAGATCCACCTCCGGAGTCCCCCACTTGCGGCAAAGATCCAGAAAAACCTCGGGGTTGAGAGACCACTCTACTTGGCGAGAGGATCCCCTGCTCAGGGAATCCGCCTCCGTGTTCTCCACTCCCGGAATATAGACTGCCGAAATGCAAGGAACATTGCTCTCCGCCCAGTGCAGGATCAGAAATACTTCTCCGAGGGCACTCCTGCTGCGAGTCCCTCCTTGGTGATTGATGTAAGCTACCGCCGTTCGGTTGTCTGAATGAACTTGAACTGGTAGACCCTGTAAATGTAATGTCAGCCGAGCCAGAACCAGTCGGATGGCTCTGAGCTCCAAGACATTGATGGGGGTGTGAGCCTCCTGAGGACCCCACACCCTGCTGAACTGATGACTTTTCCAATAACCTCCCCAGCCCAACAGGCAGGCGTCCGTGGTAACCGTCTCCCAACAAGGGACCAGAAAGGATCTGCCCTTCAACAGGTTGCTCGATTCCAGCCACCACCGAAGGGACTGCCGAACCCTGGGAGACATCCTGAAAGGTTGATCCAATGACTGCGGACACCTGTCCCAATGCGTCAATAGGTGAAGTTGAAGAGATCTCATGTGAAACTGTGCAAACGGCACCGCCTCGAAGGAGGATACCATCAAACCCACCAGTTTCATCCCCTGTCGGATAGAGGGACAAGGACTGGCCCAAAGAAGGATGATCAGATCCTGAATCCCCTGCACCTTGGTCTGGGGCAGAAACACACTGGCCTGAATGGTATCCAGATTCATGCCCAGAAATGAAATCATATGAGACGGAGAGAGAGAAGACTTGGGGCGGTTGATCACCCACCCGAACCTCTCCAGGGTCGACACCACCTGGTGGGTGTCCAGCTCCGCCTGACGGAGGGAAGAAGCTGAGATCAACAGGTCGTCCAGATAAGGCACAATGCCCTGAGCTCCGAGCAGAGCCATTATTCCCGCCAAGACCTTGGTGAAGACCCTCGGCGCCGAGGTCAGTCCGAAGGGAAGGGCTACAACTGAAAATGTTGATCCTCTACCGCAAACCGGAGGAATCTCTGATGTGCCTAAAAAAAAATCGGCACATTCAGATACGCATCCTTGATGTCTATGGATGTCATAAAATCCCCTTGGCGAAGGGAATTGATAGCCGAGCGCAGAGTCTCCATGCAGAACTTTTTGGCTCTGATAAACCTGTTGAGAACCTTGAGATCTAGAATGGGTCTCACCGAACCCTCCTTTTTGGGAACCGTGAAAAGGTTGGAGTAGTAACCCCTGCCTCTCTCCGACGGAGGCACTCGGCATATAACCCCCATGTCCAGGTTTTTCACTGCTAACAGGAGCCCCTGTGCAGCCTGAGGGTCCGAGGGCACTCGAGACCTTAAAGCGGACCTTCACTCTGAATAAGAGTCTATCTTATATGTTTCCCACACCCTGTACATACAGATTGCTCACATTAAAAATCATCCTACCTGCATCTACTGCATGTTATGAGCCTTTAAATATCCAAGATGGCGGCTTATGGAAGCCGCCATCTTATCAGGCAGCCTGCAAACAGGAAGTGCCTCCTGACTGTGCTTGCATTCTGGGACTGCTGACCTTTACCTGACCCCAGCTCTGCTCTGTCCGGACAAAGCACAGCTATAACCCACCCCCCTGTACCTTATCCCACTCTCCTCTCCTCAGTAAGTGTGATGCTTCTGAATCAAGATGGCGGCGACCGTATCCTAAATTCCTGAACAGAGTTGCAGCCCATTGAGGGAAAGAATAATAAGTTAGTGACTAAAAACGTAAAATATATTAATTTTAGATGCTGGGGAACCGTTTTTTAAGAGTTTGGGCTTTTCATTAAATCACGCTGAAGGTCTGGTTTAAGAATCTTGGGGGCGGCCAGTACTCAAACTCCAGTTTGTACCCGGAGGAGACCACTTCCAAGATCCAATTGTCTGTGACCTCCCGGGCCCAGACCTGGAAGAAGAGCCGCAGCCGTCCCCCCACCCTTGCGGGTGAGGGCGCCCCTTCCTTGCTGAGCCGGTTTAACGGCAGGCTTGGGCTTGGAACCCCAGGCAGCCGCGGGACGTGCCCGACCTCTGCCCCTGTTCCAGGACGAGCCCGACACCCGAGAAGGCCAAACCCCTAGCCGCTCTGGCCCCTCGAAAGGAAGGAGTGAACGAGCCAGCCCCCCGAAAGGGACGGCGCTGTTTCTTCCGCTGAGGTAACTTACCTCCTTTAGCCACAGCATCCAATTTATCTCCAAACAGCCGCGTACCCAAGAAGGGAAGAGCTGTGAGCGACTTCTTGGCCCCAAAGTCCGCCGTCCACTGGCGGAGCCAGACCGATCTGTGCATAGCCACCAATAAGGCTGAAGTCCTACTACACACGACAATAGAATCTTCCATAGCAGCCAAGACAAAATCCATGAACAATTGACATCTCTTAAGGGTAGCGAACTCAGCGCTAGCTGGATCAAACTGAGCGTCATTCAGCCAGTCCCTGATAAGAGACCTGGTAGCAAGCGACACCAGGGCAGATGCACAAACAGGCCGCAGGGCCGAGCCCACGCTGGCAAATGCGTGGCACGCCATCTGATCAAGGCGCTTATGGGAAGTGGCATCAGGGGTGTTCAGCACAGAAGAGTTGGTCAAACCTAAAACAGGCGCGTCGACCTCGGGAGGAGAAGACCAGCGCTTAACCGCCTCCACCGGGAAAGGATACTTCTTATCCCATCCCTGAGGAGCACCAAGAAGCCGAAGGATCAGCGCATCAAAGTGACCCTGGGTAGGGAATTCCAGACGGGGCTTGCGGGCCAGGGCTGTGGAGTCGGTAGATAAATGTTCCGACTCCGACTCCCCGACTCAGACTCCTCTGTATTAATATGTGAATGTATTTTATACAAGGAAAGAAAGGCAACATACATGTCATTACTTCTAGCAGAGATAGGTAGTTGGGCAGAAGCTGCCTTCTCCTTTCTGTGTGCTGATCTTCTGCTAAAGATAGGGCAGTGGGAGGATCCAGAAAGGGGCCTATATTATAAAACAGGATTTCCTTAGTAGAATCCCATAGTCATGTTTAAAGTTTAAGCTAACAATCTAAGTTTACAAGTTTTTATAGCCTTTTGCTGAATGACAGTTTTTCCAGTGGTACAGCTTCAGTCTTGAACTATTGATCCTCCATTCCCTTCACTTATACAAGTGTCTCTAGTCCTGCAAAAAACATATTTACTTAATCCCTTATCAGTGAAAGGCTAGGTTACCCATGGGTTCCCTCAGGGGCGGGCTGGCCATAGGGCATACCGGGCAAAATCCCGGTAGGCCGGCACTAGCAAAGGCCACGAATGACAGATGCGGGAGGGTGGGCGGCATCTGCCATTCGCGGCCCCTTGCTGCTGTTCCCCCGTCCGCCGCTGCCGCTCTCACACACACACACGCTTACCGGCACTTCCTGGTTGTTACGCGGTGGGCGTCTATGGGCGGCGTCCATTGTTTTCATTGGATGCCGGCCATCTGGGGCCCGCCCACCGACCAGGAAGTGCCGGTTAGCATGTGTACGTGTGTGTGTGTTGTGTGTGTGTGTGTGTTGTGTGTGTGTGAGAGCGGCAGCGGCGCTGGGGGAACAGCAGCGAGGGGCCGTGAATGGCAGATGCCGCCCACCCTCCCGCATGTGTCATTTGCAGGCTATGCATGGCTTCGGCGGCAGCAGCAGAACAGCAGTGAAGGGCAGACCGGCCCTCCGCCCACCAGGAACCAGGGTGAGTGTGAGTGAGTGAGTGCGTGTGTGTGTGTGTGTGTGTGTGTGTGTGTGTGTGTGTGTATACGTACAGCGGGGGGGGGGGGGGGGGAATGGGGGCGGATTGAGGGATGCCCCCGCTGGCTGCACTGAGGGATGCCCCCGCTGGCTGCACTGAGGGATGCCCCCGCTGGCTGCACTGAGGGATGCCCCCGCTGGCTGCACTGAGGGATGCCCCCGCTGGCTGCACTGAGGGATGCCCCCGCTGGCTGCACTGAGGGATGCCCCCGCTGGCTGCACTGAGGGATGCCCCCGCTGGCTGCACTGAGGGATGCCCCCGCTGGCTGCACTGAGGGATGCCCCCGCTGGCTGCACTGAGGGATGCCCCCGCTGGCTGCACTGAGGGATGCCCCCGCTGGCTGCACTGAGGGATGCCCCCGCTGGCTGCACTGAGGGATGCCCCCACTGCTTGTACTGAGGGATGCTACTTAATGGTTGTAATGAGGGATGCCGCTCACTGACTGTAATGGGGGGATTTTATCACACCATTTGGTTCATAATATTTTCTCTCTTTATTTTGTCCTCTAAACCCTGTGTGCGTGCTGTGGAACGAAAAATAAGGCTTATATATAATGTGACATTACGATACTATACTGGGTCAGAGGCAGTGCAGCAGGGTCGGTGTGCCCCAAAAAGTCCCGGGCCGTTTTTTAGCCCCAGTCCGCCCCTGGGTTCCCTGTAACAGCAGAACACAACACTATGCAAAGTATAAGTATTGCCGCTTCTAATTGTGCGTTGCGTGCCATATAGTGAAGCACATGAAAAGCATGCTTCTTCACGGTCACTTAACGTGTTCGTTTTGCGGGTTACGCGAGGCACTGCATGCATTGATCTTTATTCTTACAATAGAGAAGTCGTTAATTATAACTTTTTGTGAATTGGGACATTTAAACTTGCTAAAACAAAATTTAGTAGGAGTCGGAGTCTGTGCATTGTTTGCCGACTCCGACTCCAGGTACCCAAAATCTCCTCCGACTCAGACTCCTCGACTCCGACTTCACAGCCCTGTTGCGGACCCCTTCTTGAGAGGAGGTGCCTCAGGCGGTTCTATATCCAACACCTCCAATAGATGTGACAAAACAGTGGCCGTATCTACAGCATCCCCCAGCGCCTGCCTGACATCGGCATCACCAGACTGAACATAGTCAGCCTCTGTCTCCTCATACAATTCCCCCTCCTCTAACGGGGAATAACCTGACAAATCAACGGAATCGTCGTCAACTTCCCACAAGGGCTGGGCCAACGACAAATGTCTCTTTTTTTAGCCTGGGCCTTCTTGCCCCCAATGCTAGCAGTAAATTTCTCGATGCTGTCCAACCTAGCACAAACATCAGAGTGCGACTCCCTGCTGGCACCAATGTCACTTGGGGTACGGATAAGGCGGAGAGGGGAAGGCGATGAAGCAGGAGGAGCCGACCCAGAAGGGTACCAGACTGCCGCGTTATGGCCTTTTGTGCGCATGGTATACAGATCAGCACATTCTCCCCCGTAAGGGATACCCCACACATGGCCCGGATTGTCCCAGAGGGAGCCCGAGCCCAGTATCCTGCGGAGCCTCCATATGGTGATTTTTGTGGTCAGTCGCAAGACCGCAGGGAATTTACGCCTAAGTAACCCGGGATGCCCCTTAAAAGTCCCGGTGGGAGGATTTGAGGTGATCAAATTTACACTAGGAATCGAGAGAAAACAAGCACTCCAGTAGTAAGCACAAATAGAACTATATTAGTGAGTTTCAATCCAATCCAACGTTTCGGGGGTTACAGCAGGCCCCCTTCATCAGGGTCAACACACAACGGTTGTGTGTTGACCCTGATGAAGGGGGCCTGCTGTAACCCCCGAAACGTTGGATTGGATTGAAACTCACTAATATAGTTCTATTTGTGCTTACTACTGGAGTGCTGGTTTTCTCTCGATTTCTGGATTTGCGGTGTCACCGCTAACCGTGCACCCCCTCTCCTATGCTCGATTGGTGTGCGGGGGCATACGATATAGCTCAAATTTACACTAGGGACACCAGGAGGAACCCCTTAACATGCACAATAATGAAGCAATCTGCAACACACAATAAGGCATATCAATTACTATACAGCAAAAAAAAATTTGGGCCCCCCCCACCAGAGAGGGACCCCCAAGTGACAAAGTGGTGGCCGACAGGCCCCTACTTGTCCCCAAGAACGGCAGCAGCAACCGCAGCAAGTCAGCCAAAATGGCCCCCGATCTGTGGAGAAGCCGAGAAGCAGGAAGAGAAGGGAAGGGGGGCGGGCCAGCGCCAAAGGTGCACTTTTCCGGCCCCACCCCCCTCCCAGCAGCGTGGATCTGGCCAGCAAAACCCGCCGAACGAGGGGGGCGGGGCTACTGCGGCCGCGCCGAGTGCCTGGCCCCCTTTTCTTAACCCAGCCTGAGGGAGAGAAACTCCACAGGAAAACCACCACAGGCTAAAAGGCACCATGCACCAATTCATCCAGGGATACTTCCAGGAGATCCACACACACAACACAAAGTAAAGTGAACACCAACACACATACACTCATATATAAACATTAACAAATGAAAAAGGGAGAGCCCGAGGAGGCCCACCAGCCCCCCCCCCCCCCCCATAGAGAAGTAAGGGACCCGGAAGGGGGAGTGGGAACTCTGCCATTATAAGGCCATAGGCATGCAGGGACGGAGCATCCCGCACCAGGATCACCAAAAACCTGGATAACCGCCTACCCCATAATGAGGTCTCACAGTGAAGCAAAGCTCCTTCCGCACCCATAGGGTGCTCCTACCCTCACCAGGACCCACAGCCTAAGCTGGGAGGCTCAATTAGGGGCAATTTAAAAAGGGGCCCGGCAGCAATAGGGATAAAAAACGGCTGGGCGCGAGCCCGGCTTACCTGCAAGTAAAAAGTCTTCATCTTCTGTCTTGTCGCCTTCCCTGCAGAGAAGGAACTGGGGAATTGGTGGGAGGTCCCAGGTATATATGGACCGGGAGGGGCTTTCTTTTTTGCATATTCATCTCTGCAGAAGTTCGCCTTCTACTGGAGATTACCCACATGTCATGGAGATCGAAGTGGCGTGTATGGCACACTTAGAATATGCTTTTTTTTTTATTAAGTCAAATCTTGTAGTAGAGGTTTATCTGTCCACGTTGCGTTAGTGAGAATCAGAAAACCAGAAAAACAGACACTGGAACCCAAAAATGCCCCTAAAAAGCAAAGGCAGAGGGGACCCTGCCAAGGGTGGCTTGGCTGGGGAGCATGAATGCCCAAGAGGAGGTACAGTGTAATATCCAGATGTAATAGATAAGCTGCATCCAATCACACAATGCATCATTTTTAGTGTAATGAAGCAGCAGTATCAGACAGACAAATCCACAGGCTTCCATACCGTCCTCTTCATTGTGCACATCAGAAGGAATCCTGATATCATCATGCTTTTGTCGGGAAAGGCTGGCTGAAGTGGAAGTGTGTGATCCATAGGAGGTAGAACTGCCTCGCTCTCTGGAAGTAGAGTATTTTAAGTTGTCGTAGTTCGCTGAAGAACTGTCAGATCTGTAAACACAAAAAATACAATTCTGTGAAATACTCACCTGTAGAATTGGTATTATACGTATACAGTACGTCCTGCTCCAGATAGAATACTTACACTTGGGTTATCCTCCGCCAGATGGCGCTGCACTGCAGAGACATGCAAAACAGGCTCCTCCCGGCCCCTCAAGTACCCGGGGACCTCCCACAAATATCCAGCATTGAAAAGCAGTGAACGAGAAGCCGGGAGAATATCACCACCAAAAACTGGTAACTACAACAATCACCATACAGGGGATCCAGAAAAAATGCAAAACCAGGGTGGGGTGGAGCAGGACGTACTGTATACGTATAATACCAATTCTACAGGTGAGTATTTCACAGAATTGTATTATTCTAAGTATACAGTACGTCCTGCTCCAGATAGAATACTTACACTTGGGACATCCAATAGCAGTGTCCATAGAATAGGGTGGGATCCCCAACAAAAAAGGCAACAGGAGACAGTTTAAAGCACTGTCACCTGCAAACCTTGCTACCAAAAGCGACATGAGAGAAGGCTCTAATGTCAACCTCGTAAAAACCTTTGAAAAGGTATGGACAGAGATCAAATAGCAGTCTAGCAAAACTTGTCCAACAGAAAACCCGGTGCTGAAAGCCCAAAGGCACCAAAGCATGAGTAGAATAAGTAGTAAGGCGAAAAGAAGATTCTTCCCCTTAGAGAAACAGGCCTGAGAAACAGCCTGACAAGTCCAAACGCTAACAGTAGCCCTGGCAGAAGCCGAAACCTTTCCTAGGACCATAAGAGACCATCCCATCCAAGTAAAGGCCAGGCCCAAAGCCGCTCAACCCCTGGAGATCAGATGAGATCAGACACATGCAGGAAGGAGATGGCCATAAACCCAAAAAGGCATCAGTTCCCCTGAGGGGCAGGTGACAATCCAGGAAACACTTCCAACACCAGTTGAAGGAATGTAGACCCCTTTCCTCAGCATCGCTAGGAATAAGGCACAGAAGGAGGAGGAAATATCTTGAATCAATGAACATAAGACACCACCTTAGGCAGAAGGTCCGGCATAAAGCGGAGCACCACCTTATCCTGGTGCATATCTAAGGAACGAGGGCTAGCTAAACAGAGCCGCCCACTCAGACACACGTCTGACTGAAGTAACAGTACCAGAAGGACAACTTTGAAGGTAAAAGACAGCATCCTGAATCGGTCCAAAAGGAACACCCCGCAAGGCAAACAGAATAAAATTCAAATCCCAACAGGGACCATAGAATTACGTGGGGGACGCAATGAGCAACCCCCGAAAGAATGCTTAGCCAAGGAAAATAAGCAAAAGACTTCTACAGTAAGGCGGACAGGGAAGAACCTGAACCTTCAGAGTACCGAGTTGGAGAGCCAACTCCAAGCCATGCTGTAATAACTCTAGAGCCATGGGAACAGAGAACGCCCAACAGGGAATAGACCTAGACTCACACCAATCCATCTGGGTACGCCATACCTCATAGGAAATGGAAGAAGAAGCTTGCTCTTAGACTTCCAATAGTCACAAACACAGAAGACAAACCTGTCTCCACAAAGATGGAAGATTCAGCAGTCAGGCCGCCTAGGCCAGAGTCTGTAGATTGGGGTGACGTAAAGGGGGCCCTGAGTGAACAGAGCGGCACCCCTAGGAGAACGTACAGATCTACTACCCTCGGTACCACATCTGCGAATCCACACTCCACTAGGCCATCCAGGGGCCACCAGTATCAAAGGACCCCCTTCCAGAGCAATTCTGCGCAGAACCCCGCCTAGAAGGGGGAACGGAGATAAGACATACAGACCAGAAAGTCCTGCCATAACATTACTAAAGCATCATGACCACGGCCAGAGGATCCTGGGACAGGGAAACGAGGGTCGAGAGTTTGAAATAGTGACGGGGCACCAAACAGATTCACACTGGTTGAACCTCATAGTGAGCCCACGCAACCAGATTGTCCACCTTATTGCTGAGGAAGGAAGATTCCTGCCTGAACCGAATCTAGATTCATCCCTAGGAATGGAGTTACCAATTAAGGGGACAATGAGGACTTGAGGTGAATGAACACCCATCCAAATGACTCCCAATGGACACCACCAGCCGAGTAACCAACTCGACCTGACGTAGAGATTGGGAAGCGAAAAAGGACGACCGGGTAGGTCTTACGCGGACACCCCTTGGTCTCAGAGACACAGCCCCCGTCAGCACCTTGGTGAGCACTCTGGAAGCAGAAGAGAGGCCAGATAACAAGGCCACAAATTAGCAGTGTTGGACTTCCAACACGAACCTGAAGAGCCTCGGTGTCTAGAAGGCACAGGGATGTGAGCATAAGCATCTTTGATCTCCCCAGATCGGCAAGGGGCCCACTGGGCGCAAGGCGCTGATGGCCCATCTCAGATTTTCCATGCAGAAACTGCCTGTAATAGTAGAATTGCCGAAAACCTGTGAATCCAGAATGGGCAGACTGACTCATCCTTTTGGGGAAATGGGAAGAGGTTGGTGTAGCGGCCCCTGTCTCTGCAGGGCAAACTGCAAGTGACCCCCAGACCCCGCAGGCCGTGCATGGCCTGCACCAGCACCTGAACAGAGGCAGGGACCAGGAGTACCCCGACGATCTTGGGGGAGGCCGCGCAGCAAACTTTATCCTGTTTCCAGAGGAAACTACCTCCTGTATCCACCAGAATGAGGCAAGATGCCTCCTGATAGGAGCAAGGTGCTGCAGCCATCCCCTCACCCAGGCGGGCGAGGGCACCCCATCATGCTTGAGGGGGTTTGATGGAAGATTTAGGCTTAGCCCCGCCGGAGGGGCCAGAGCAATGTCTGCTGCTCGTGGGGCAGGAGTCTGCACGGAAAATCCGGAAGGACACCCCTGGTTCTTGTTTAACACTATGGTATGGAAGGGGGAGGGGTGTCCCTGCCCCGAGGGGGCCGAGATGGCCGCCTGCGTTTGGGTGATTTGCCCTTTTTTCCAAACAGATCCAGACGGGCCCCAAACAGTCAGAGTCCTTTTAGCAGCATCGTCAGCACCCCACTGTCGCAGCCAGACCAAGCGACGTATAGCCACCACAAGGGCAGAAGTCCTCGCACACATTCTAATGGTGTCATCCAGCGCTAAAAGGATGAATTTTACAAATACATCACAACTGGAGAGTGCATTAAACACCTCCCACGGAAGATGCTCAAGCATCTTTCTGATGAGGGTTCTGGCGGCCACGGCAGTGATGGCCACGGCACAGACCGGGCGCAGCGCCGTTCCTGCACAAGAAAAAGGCGTGGGAAGCCAGCTTATCAATGCACCGGTCCTCGGCATCCCAAAGGGTACTATAAACAGGGGCTGCAATAAAGGGGGGCTTAGGAACCCCAATGATCAGTGCGTCCACCACAGGGGGCGATGACCAACAATTAACCACCTCAGGGGGAAAAGGGTATTTCCAATCCCAGTCCCCTGGGACCCCTGGAAGTTTACTGGGGCGTTCCTATTCCTCGAGTACAAGAGCATGGAAGTGAGCCTACTCTAGAAATTCCAAGCGCGGTGTCGCTGTATGGAAACGCTCCCCTCTCGGCTTGGGAGCCGCGCTAGGGAGAGAGATAGACAGGGCCTTAAAGATCCTAATCAACAAACCATCGGTGTCAAACTGGCTCCAGTCTTCATGACCAGAATCGTCATGACTCCTCGGCCTCTCATCAGATGAGCCTGAGTCAGAGAACAGCCCTCCTCCATCAGAAGGGGTACAGGCACGTGGAGTAGTAAACTCCTCAGATCCCATAGCAAAGGCAGAAACAGGGGGCGTTGAGGACCGCTTCTTACCAGAGCCCAAGGGCTTTGTCAACCCCGCAATAATCTGGTCAGCCGTAGGCAGTCTGGAAGACACAGCCGGCTGCAACTCCCCACTTGTATGCGACTCAGCAGGAGATTTAAGCCTGGGGAAATAGGAGTATTGAAGCGAGGTGCAGCCACTGGCAATCCTGATTGCAGGGCCAGTGCTTGCTCGGCACACAGTGCACAGACCCGTGCTCTGTCAGCATCAGCGTGGGGATATCCACACGTTATACACAGCCGGTCTTGTCCCAGAGGGACCCCGGTCACATAATTCTGAGATGCCTCCATATGGTGATTATCTAGGCACAATATGCCAGCAGGGATTTATGCAATAGGCAACCCTGGATGCCCCAAGACCCGCTAGGAATGTGGGAGAATTTTTTACAAGCCCGCTATAATTTGTGTCAGGCCGAGGGCAGCCACCGGAGCCTTTGACGTCTGAAAGACAAAGATAATAAGAGGTGTCAGAGCCATGCGCAGCAGGAAAAAAAATTTATATATTGAAAACACCAGCCAGCGAGGGCACTTACAGGCCAAGGGAGGAGGAGGACCGCAACCACACGCGCGAAGATCATCAAAATGGCGCCAAGCGAACCTTGAAGGGCGGGCCCGATCTGGCAGTGACGCGGAGCGCGCCAAGCCAGGTCCCCGCCCCCCCGAAGAGCGCGAAGCTCTGAGGCAGCAGTCAAAACTTGACCAGCAAAGGATAAGATACACTTAATATAAGCCTTTGCTAATAGAGACGCCATAGCGTCTGGACGCCGCCGCCGCCACCCAGTGCAGTACACTTTTTAGTTACACCCAGTTACAGTCAAGGGCAATACTAAGGCCATAAGCGTGACAATACGGTACACTTAGACCACCACACGCATACCCCCCCCTTTCTTTTCCCCCGAAATACGGGGGAAACAAGGGAGGATGGCGACCCTTTACACAGGGTCCACTGCTACACGGGCATGGTCAATAATGCGGGAGGGGCATCCACTAGAGGTTCACCGTCAGCCTAAACCGCGGTGGAGCATGGCTCCATAAGCACGCATGGTGCTGCCTACCTTCACCCGACCAGCGCAGCCCAGGCTGGGAGGCACATCACGAAAAGGACGGGTGGGAATAGTCCAACAGGGCCGCAGGCTGTAATAGCCCCGCTCACCTGCAAGAGAGTGAAACTTCATGTCTTCGCAGATGGCACTGCAGAGAAATCTGGGGATTTGTGGGAGGTCCCCAGGTATTTGAGGGGCCGGGAGGAGCCTGTTTTGCATGTCTCTGCAGTGCAGCGCTATCTGGCGGAGGATAACCCAAGTGTGTATTCTATCTGGAGCAGGGCGTACTGTATACTTAGAATTTACACAGTCAAGAGGCAAGTACTATTTTCTTGCTGCATTGCCGCCCATCTATGTAAAACTCTGGCCCCCCTACTCTGAGTAGGTGGGGAGGAGGTGTACAAGCTTTCCAATTGACTGCAATAGAGTGGCGTATGGAGGCGGTAAATAGCATTCCACCATCAATTGCTTTGAATGGAGTGGGTAGTGACGTGACGTAGGAGGGCTGCTGCAGTCTACCCGTATAAAAATGGTGCCACGCACGTGTGGAGAGCAAATTTGGGATCAGTTGAGAATTACAGAGCCGTACATCACCAAAGCAGCTGTGGAAGAAAGCTTGGCCAGCTTGGCCAAGAGAATAAATATTTGCTTCCTTTTTTTTCACTTTCCATAGACACAACACACATGGTAACAATGGAAAAACACATAAAAGCAAACTGCACAACAGTTTTTAAAAACATTTTAAACATGTGGTCCAAACAGAGTGCTGCCCTGTACTCACAGCCCTATGCCGTGAGGTGTCTAATGCATTACATGATCCGCCACATAAAAGCATTACTACATTTCTCATGTAAGTATCTGCTCCTAGCTGTCTGAATTAGAGAAATTGCCATTAACTGAGAAGACAGGAGAAGGTATGCTGTGATTCAAAGGTAAAGACAGTGTTGAAACACCTTTAAACTGGACCTTCACCCTAAAGAAGAGCCTATCTTATATGTTTCCCCCACGCTGTACATACAGATTGCCCACATTAAAAATTATCCTGGCAGTGACGCGGAGCGCGCCAAGCCAGGTCCCCGCCCCCCACCTATTGCATTTTCTGAGACTTTAAACATCCAAGATGGCGGCCCATGGGAGGTGCAGGCTGCCTGCAAACAGGAAGTGTCCTCTCACTGTGCCGCTATGCATTCTGGAATTGCTGACCTTTTCCTGACCCCAGATCTGCTCTGTTTGTGCAAAGCAAAGCTATATCCCTGCTCCCCTGAACTTTTGAACCCTCTCCTCAGTATGTGATGCTACTGAATCAAGATGGCGTCGCCCGTATCCTAGAGTGCTGAAAAGAGTTGCAGGCCAGTGAGGGAAAGAATAAAATGTGAGTGACTAAAAATGTTAAATTAATTTTAGATGCTGGGGAATAGTTTAAGGGTTTGGGCTTTTCATTAAATGATGCTGAAGGTCTGCTTTAAGCCATAGGCATGGCTTGTATACAAATAAAACAAGGCACAACCTAAGGTTACATGACAGAGCAGATATAGTATACACAACACATACACAATATACACTTAGAAAGACTGTCCAGACAAAGGGTAAAAACACTTCCGGGTACACAACAGCGGCTTTATTCATCAATTCACTAGGATGAATCTTCAGCATGGCAGGTATGCAAACAACTATTTGGATTTGTTTATTGCCTGCACAAACACCTTAACTTAAACTTTAAACCAAATAGCGGTGATCTAACATGGCAGACTTCATTGAGACAGAAGTCAGACCTTTCACACGCCCACTCTATTTATTGCAATGGGAGGGGTGTGCTGGTTCTAGGCCGGCCCTGTCTCGGCACGACCCCTGGAAGAGGCAAAGATTAAAGAAGAGAAGAGCATGGGACACCACGGTACTAGTACTCCTGTATGGATATGCTTCAGAGCAGAACAAAACCCCTCTATTAAATAAATATATATATACTGTATTTTCCACCAAAAAGTTTGGGTGGTGCGTCTTATGAGGCAAATTTGGGTCTGGTAACAGAAAAGTCCACTAAACTAGTCGACTTTTCTTAATCAGTTTGGGGGCTTGGAGCATAAAAAAAAAAAAAAAAAAAAAGCCATCTTGGATTTGCACCACAGAGCTGCTTCTCCCCGCTCTGTGCAAGGCCCCGCACAGCACATCCATTCACTTGAACGAGCGGACAGGCAGAGAGCTGGGGAAGCTGCTATGTGCACAGTGTGTGGTAGCCGCTCATGCACCGCCATGCTGGATGCCTGCCGAGCCAAGTAGTTTTTTTTTTTTTTTTTGGGGGGGGGGGGGGGGGGTGTATAAACTACCAACTACAAATCCCAGAATCCTTCCCCTGTAATTGGTGAACTCATCAGCTTTGGCTAAAACAAGCACTAGTAATGACCTACCCGGGTGAGAAGGCTGCGAGTACAGCTACTGGATCACAAGATTCTGACCCATTATCTGAAGAGCTTGAATTAGAGCAGATGTGTTAAAGGGCAAGTCCAACCAAACTGCCCTTTTTCAAGCCTCCCCAAGCAGGGCTGGGAGAACATTAAAATAATCAGCCAATCAGATGATCAGCAAGCCAGTCAGCAAGTCTCTGATACGTACTCCAAACCTTTTCTAAAATTTGCAATCCTGCGAGAAGAAAAGGTCATTCATTGGCAGTTCCGTGCCATGGCTTTCAGACTTTCCTTAGCGCCTAAGATATGCACAAAGATCTTGTAAGAAGCAATGGCTCATCTGAGACTTCATCAGATAAATGTCATTTTTTAAAGTTGCCAAAAAAAAAATTGCGAAGCACATTGAGCACATCATTTTGGCACACAATAATGTAAACTTTTAAAAAAGGCCATAGAAAGTAGAATTACCCATTAAAGGACATTCTAGGAAAAGAAATTAGCGTGCTTTCTGCTTCCTTAATGCTGAATGTCAGGGGCTATATCCTTTGGTCACCAGAATTTAGCATTTCTTGATGAGCCCTATTGAACCTGCTCCCTTTTGCTGGCTCCACAAACACAGTCCTGTCTATTAACTATGCTGTATGAAGCTTTTGCAAAATGTGCCACAATGCAGAACATAGACATGAGGTTGACCATCGAAAGTATAAAGGGGCCTTACACTTCTCAGGGATCATCACATTCTGACAGTTTATAAAAGAAATGTAAAGCAATACATTTACCCTGACTTCCATCAGAAAGCAAGTTTATTTAACCAATTGCTTGTACTGTCCCTTCAGAGCACCAAAGGTCACCTACAAAACAGATATGAAGGTCCAGAAGCAGCACAGGTTGGCACCCTCTTCACTTTAGGCAACAAGAGCTTTGCTGGCTATTACTGGGGTCCATGTTTCACTTTCATTTCCGGGCAAGGTTGAGCTGGGAAGGGTGTGCTATGGCCCAGCTTTATGAGTCATGAGCATGCTCTGCAGGTGTCAGACAGCTGCTAGGGAGTCACTTGTCATACAGTAATAGGTCCTCCATTTTGTTTGAGTGTTTATGTCAAAGCTTTCCCTACTTCTGCCCTACACGATGCGGCAAACACAAGGTAAGGCACTTCCCTATTCTTTACAAAATGAATTCTAAGCGGATTAAAGTTTTGATCACAATATCACAATGCTATTTGTAAAGATTGGCCATATGCTGCAAGTTATTACTCGAACGCTGTAGTCTCCTGTTTAGGATCACACTGCCATAAAGGAATATGGAAGTTGTCACAGGAAGCTTGCCATCACGAGCACAGGTTTCAGCAGAAGAATACATAAAGGCTGCCCTATGTAGCCAACGTACACCACCAGTTTGCTCAACAAAAAATTCCCAAATCTCCAAGGCAGGTTTTCCGAACTTTACTCAAAACTTTCCAAGTTAATAGCCACTCCAGGGTACGGCAAAAATCAAATACCTATTACGAAGCCTATTCTAATTCCAATAGCAACCTACCCGCTGTTGCATCCACTAAGCCTCTGCCATCTTAAACCTTCCTGCTACACATTCAATTTAAAGTGGATAGAATATATACACATATATATATATATCCCAATTGCGGATGCCTCCGGCACATACTCCCAATAGCAAACCCAGTTCTGGGGGGTACATTCTACCTGATGGCTAAATATCGCAGCGCAAGCAGAAAACTAATTTGGCTGCCAGACATGGGGAGCGAGGACGAGGCATATTTGGCAGGGATGTATGTTCACTAGCCACTCTAATTTGAAATGCCCCTATTCTACGGGATGTAAACAGACCAAAAGTCACATTGGACAGTTGATCACCACACTGCAGATCTCTGGTGAGTTGCTGATCATTGGAGTCAGACAGATCAGACAGAACAAAGAGTACCCTTTTGTTTTCGTTTTATTGGGTGGTCAATCCCTTCGACTTTTTACTCTTTACTTCACTGCTAGTACATGAATGTTCCTCATCGAAAAATATTGCTCCGCACACTCTAATACTTTAATCAGAACAATTTATGTTTACTCAACAGATTCATACAAAACCAAGCTCCCACAATGACCCATTCAATGTAGGCTCACCACGGCTAACAGCCTTAAAGGGACATTCCAGGCAAAATGTTAAATCACCCTGCCTTTTGCTGCTGCCTGGCAGTGCCTGCATCTTTCATTCAGCTTTAATTCCGGATGCTTTATATTAAATGTGAACTCTGCTGCTGAAAAATACAATTCTGTGAAATACTCACCTGTAGAATTGGTATTCTAAGTATACAGTACGTCCTGCTCCAGATAGATTACTTACACTTGGGTTATCCTCCGCCAGATGGCGCTGCACTGCAGAGACATGTAAAACAGGCTCCTCCCGGCCCCTTAAATACCCGGGGACCTCCCACAAATCCCCAGCATTGAAAAGCAGTGAACAAGAAGCCGGGAGAATTTAACCACCCAAAAACTGGTAACTATAATTAACAACAATCACCATACAGGGGATCCAGAATAATGCAAAAACCAGGGTGGGGTGGAGCAGGACGTACTGTATACTTATAATACTATAATATAATGAGTATTTCACAGAATTGTATTCTTCTAAGTATACAGTACGTCCTGCTCCAGATAGATTACTTACACTTGGGACATCCAATAGCAGTGTCCATAAAGTAGGGTGGGATCCCCAATAAAAAAGGTAACAGCAGACAGTTTAAACCACTGCCGCCTGCAAAACCTTGCGGCAAAAAACAGCATCAGCTGAGGCCTTAACATCAACCTTGTAAAACCTTGAAAAGGTAGGAACAGAAGACCAAGTAGCAGCCTTGCAAACTTGTTCAACTGAAGCCTGGTGCTGGAAGGCCCAAGAGGCACCAATAGCACGAGTAGAATGAGCAATAAGGCAGAAGGGAGGATTCTTCCCCTTAGCAGAATAGGTCTGAATCACAGCCTGACGGATCCATTTGCTGATAGTAGACTTGGCAGAAGCCAAACCCTTCCTAGGACCAGAAGGGACCACAAAAACAGCATCAGTTTTCCTGAAGGACGCAGATACTACTAGGTAATACTCCAGACACCTGACCACATCCAAGGAATGCAAAACCCTTTCCTTAGCATTGCTAGGATTAGGGCACAATGAAGGAAGAACAATATCTTGATTCAAATGAAAGGCAGACACCACCTAGGCAGAGAATCCGGCTTAAAGCGGAACACCACCTTATCCTGGTGTCTCTCAAAGTATGGGGTAGACAGAGCCGCCAGCTCAGACACACGCCTGACCGAAGTAATAGCCACCAGAAGGACAACCTTGAGGGTAAGTACAGCCAGAGCAGCATCCTGAATAGATTCAAAGGGAGCACCCTGCAAGGCAGGCAAGACCAAGTTCAAATCCCAAACAGAGACCATAGGTGTTCGTGGGGAACGCACATGAGTAACCCCCTGAAAGCAGTCTGAACCAAGGAATGCTGAACAAAAGACTTCTGAAAGAAGACCGACAGGGCAGAAACCTGACCCTTCAAAGTACTGAGTTGGAGACCCGACTCCAACCCATGCAGTAAAAAACTCCAGACCTAGACTCACACCAGTCAACGCCATACCCTATAATAGAAGAAGTCTTCTTCCTAGCCTTCACCATGGACTCAACCACCGAGGCAGACAAGCCTTTCTCCATCAAGATGGAGGTTTCAGCAGCCAGGCCGTCAAAGCCAGAGTTTGTAATTGGGGCCCTGAGTGAGCAGATCTGGCACTCCTGGCAGAACGTACTGATCTACTGCCATCTGCACCACGTCTGCGAACCACACTCTTCTTGGCCACCTGGGGGCCACCAGAATCACTGGCACCCCTTCCAGATCAATCTTGCGCAGGACCCTGCCTAGCAGGGGGAATGGAGGAAAGACATACAGAAACTGAATGTCCTGCCATGACATTACTAAAGCATCCGTGGTCACGGCCAGAGGATCCTGGGACTGGGAGACAAAGGCCGGGAGCTTGTGATTGTGTGACAGGACGCAAACAGATCCACATCTCGTTGGCCCCAACGGTGACACAGAGTGGAAAACCCTGTTGCAGAGGGACCCCCCCCCCCCCCCGGAATGTATACCGCTGATATGCAGGGAACATTGGCCTCCACCCAGGTCAGGATCAGAGACACTTCCTGGAGGGCCCTCTTGCTCCGGGTCCCTCCCTGATGATTGATGTAGGCAACTGTCGTCAGATTGACCGAGCGCTGAACAGGCAGGCCCTGAAGATGAGTAGTCAAGCGAGCCAGAACTAACCTGATCGCTCACAGCTTCAAGACATTGATAGGTGTATGGGCCTCCTAAGGGCCCCACCTCCCCTGGAACCGCAGGGACTTCCAGAACCCCCCCCCCCCAACCTGATAGACTGGCATCCGTGGTAACCATCTCCCAGGAAGGGGCAAGAAAGGATTTGCCCCCCAACAGGTTCCTTGAGTCCATCCACTACAAGAGGGACCTCCTTACCAGGGGGGAAAGCACACAGACCCTGTCCAGGGATGCTGGGTCCTTGTCCCATACAGACAATAGGAGAAGTTGCAGAAGCCCCAAGTGGGACTGAGCATAAGGGACCGCTTCGAAGCACGCCACCATCAGGCCCACCAGCTACATCCCCTGCCTGGTGGAGGGACGGGGACAGCTAGGAGGGACTGAGCCTGTGCAAGCAGATTGTCCACCTTCTGCTGAGGAAGGAAGATCCTTGCCTGAACTGTATCCAGATTCATTCCTAGGAACGGAGTTACCAAGGAAGGGGACAGCGAGGACCTGGGGTGGTTGATCACCCATCCAAATGACTCCAGAATGGACACCACCAGCTGAGTATCCAACTTTGCCTGATGTAGAGACTGGGAAGTGATAAGAACGTCCAGGTAGGGCAGCACGCGGACGCCCCTTGGCCTCATCAGAGATATAACCCCCGCCAGCACCTTGGTGAGCACTCTGGGAGCTGAAGAGAGGCCAGATAGCAAGGCCACAAATTGGCAGTGTTGATCTTCCAACGCGAATCTGAGGAACCTTGGTGTCCTGAAAACACAGGGATGTGAAAGTAAGCATCTTTGATATCCACAGACGGCATGAAGCCCCCGGGGCGCAAGGAGCTGATGGCCGAGCGCAGAGTTTCCATGCGGAAAACGCCTGTGCTTGACAATTTGCTGAAGATCTGTAAATCCAGAATGGGCCTGACTGACCCATCCTTTTTGGGAACTGTGAAAAGGTTGGTGTAGAGTCCCTTGCCGCTGTCTGTTAAGGGAAATCTGCAAATGACCCCCAGACCCAGCAGGCCTTGCACGGCCTGCGCCAACACCTGAGCAGAGGCAGGGACCAGGAGTACCCGGGACCTGATAATCTTGGGGGAGGCCGCACAGCAAACTCTATCTTGTAGCCGGAGGACACTACCTCCTGAATCCACCGGTCTGAGGCATGATGCCTCCAGACTTGAGCAAGGTGCCGCAGCCGTCCCCTCACCCTGACGGGCGAGGGCGCCTCATCATGCTTGAGGGGACTTGGGAGAGGATTTGGGCTTAGCCCCCCCGAAGGAGCCAGGGTGTTGTCTTCTGCTCCTGGGTCAGGAATCTGCGCGAGCTCCCGCGAAGGACACCCCTGGTTCCTGTTTAACACCATGGTAGGGGGTAGAAGGGGGGCCCTGGCCCCGAAGGGGCCGAGACAGCCGTCTGTGCTGGGGTAACTTACCTCTCTTACCAACAGGTCTAGACGGGCCCCAAACAGGCATAGCCCCTTAAAAGGAAGCCCAGTAAGGGCCTTCTTCGCAACATTGTCAGCACCCCACTGTCGCAGCCAGACCAAGCGACGTATAGCCACCATGAGGGCAGAAGTTCTTGCACACATTCTGATGGTGTCATCCAATGCTAATATGACAAAATTTACAAACATATCACAACTGGAGAGTGCATTAAACACCTCACAAGGGACCTCATCAGGGGCACTATCAAGCATTTTTCTGATGAGGGTTCTAGTGGCCACAGCAGTAATGGCAGAGGCACAGACCGGGCGCAGTGCCGTCCCCGCACATGCAGAGGCGTGGGAGGCCAGCAGGTCAATGCGCCGGTCCTCAGCATCCCGCAGGGTAGTAGAATCAGGGGGATGCATGACAGGGGTGTTAGACAGTCATATGATCAGGACATCCACCTCGGGGGGGGGGGGGGGGGGGGATGACCAACATTTAACCACCTCAGTGGGAAAAGGATACTTCCTATCCCAATCCCGTGGAACCCCGGGAAGTTTACTGGGGCACTCCCATTCCTTGAGCACAAGTGTATGGAAATGTGCCTGCTCTAGAAATCCCAAACGTGATGTTGCTGTATGGAAACGCTCCCCTCTTTGCCTGGCAGCCTCACCAGGGAGAGAGATAGACAGAACCTCAAAGATCTGGGTCAATAATCTGTTAGTGTCATCCGGGGCCCAGGGGTCAGAGCCAGAATCGTCATGACCCCTTGGTCTCTCATCAGATGAGCCTGAGTCAGAAAAGAGCTCTCCATCAGAAGGGGTATAGCCACACAGATTCATAAACCCCATATATCATTCATGATATCCCATAGGGAAAACAGTAACATAAGGCGTCAAGTGCCGCTTCTTACCAGGGCCCTTACGCGCTAAAGACCTCGCAATAATCTGTTCAGCAGTAGGCAGTCTAGAAGACACATCAGGCTGAGAATCCCCACAAGTATGCAACTCAACAGGAGAGAGATTTAAGCTGGGGGGAGTAATGAAATGAGGTGCAGCCACTGGCAGGCCAGATTGCAAAGCCAGCGCTTGCTCAGCACAGGGTACGCAGACCCATGCCTTGTCAGCGTCAGCATGAGGTTGTCCACACGCCATACACAGCCGGTCTTGTCCCAAAGGGACCCCGGTCACATTATCCTGAGATGCCTCCATATGGTGATTATTAGGCACAATATGCCAGTAGGGATTGACGCTATAAAGCAACCCTGGATGCCCCAATGACCCGCTAGGGAAGTGGGAGTAATTTTACAAGGCCCGACTGTCAATTACACCGGGCCGGGAGAAGCCAATGGATTCACCCGTCTGAAAGACACAATGAGAAGAAAGGGTGTCAGAACCGAAACACACTACAATGAGTATAAAGCCGCCCGCGAGGGCACTTACAGACCACGGTAAGTAAGAACGTCACGCGCGCGCGAGCGACCTGATAACATGGCGCCAAGTACCTCGAAGGGCGGGCCAGGGCGCGCCAAGCCAGTCCCCGCCCCCCTGAAGAGCGCGTAGTTCAACCGACAAGCAGCCAATGAGGACGCAGAAGCGTCTGAGGTAACACCGCCGCCCAACATCCAAATGAAGGAAAAGGCGCGCGTGGCGGCAGCATTTGCAAAAGTAAAAAGACAAGTCAGCGCGGCGGCTGACACCACATATACTAGTCCAAAAAGACATTACAAAAGGCCATATGCACGTAATCACGATACAATGACACCCACACACCCCCCCCCTTTCTTTCCCCCCCGAAGGCTACAGGGAGAATGAGGGAGGATGGCGGCCCTTTGTACAGGACCCACCGCTACACGGACATGGGACAATAATGCGGGAGGGGCATCCCATAAAGGCTCACCATCAGCCTATACCGCCTACCCTTTGGTGGGGGACTGCGGTGGAGCAGCGCTCCATAAGCACGCATGGTGCCGCCTACCTTCACCCGACCAGCGCAGCCCAGGCTGGGAGGCACATCACACAAAGAACGGGTGGGAATAGTCCAACAGGGCCGCAGGCTAATAGCCCCGTTCACCTGCGAGAGAGTGATAATTTCATGTCTTCGCAGTAAGCACTGCAGAGAAATCTGGGGATTTGTGGGAGGTCCCCGGGTATTTGAGGGGCCGGGAGGAGCCTGTTTTACATGTCTCTGCAGTGCAGCGCCATCTGGCGGAGGATAACCCAAGTTTAAGTAATCTATCTGGAGCAGGACGTACTGTATATTAAGAATAAGCATGTCTCACAGCATGTTTCAGGACCCCTTTAGAAGTGAATTCATTTGGGGGTCTGAGAAAAGTGAGCCAGCAAAAGGGAACAAACTTCTATAGGGTTTTTCAGAGAATGCAAAGTGCTGGTGAATGAAATATGTGGCCCATGACAGTCAGGATGGGGCAAGCAGAAAGCATGCTCACTAACCTTTTGCTAGGAAATTTCTAACGAGGACCAAATCCCATTCTCTCGCGTGAAACCCTCTGGTTCTCCTGCATACTTACCCTGATCCCACTCTGGTAGCATTCCTGTTCTGCACACTTGATGCGCCTGGCTGACTTAAATGTCTACTGGCAGGGCTCCAGAAGCTGAAGGGAGCGGGATGCTGCAGGAAGCCGCCCAGCTAAGCCACAGCCATGGGATCAAGTACTGAGGTATGAATACAGAGAAATCACACATTTGTCATGAAGGCAGTCTGTGATTCGAGTTCAGGCCTGAACAGGGCAAGGAACTGATCGCACAACCCTGTAAGATTCTCACCACCAGAGCAAGACCAATCAGTTGGGGGGGTACAAAAGGTGATTATCCATTTGTTTTTTTAATTGGCTGGACTATTAATTCTATGGGAGAACAGAAAATTTTAAGTATTATCCCAGCTAAATTTCACCTTGACGACAGACCACCACATCTGTCTGTATCACTGCATACTATAGCATTTGAAGAACAGGAAAAACAATAAAAACTATTTTTATTATGTAGAAAGATTGTGGACACGAAAGCACCACACCTATACCTGCTTGCATTTTTCAAGATCTAGGTTTTAAAAAAGTAGTAATGGGAAATTCCAACAGTCATATGTTTTATAATCTAAGTTCAGGTAGAAGAATATACCCAAGATCTGGGTTAAGCAACCACAAATCAATTTTGACTTGAGGTGCACTTAAAAAAAATCCCTGTTAGGCTTACCAGTAATTGTTTCTACAAGTCATTCAGCACGAGCACGAAGCCCTTCCCCTACAGAGGAAACATAATCGGGACAGCTTAAAAGCCCCACCCCTTCCTCCCAGACCTCAGTATTCAGCAAGAACATTAACACAACTAACACCACTGTAATAATCAAGAGGGACGTATGGGCCGTCCTTCAGGACAACCACGGAGAGGACAAACAAGAAATGCATTCCTAAGGGTGAGATACTGCCTGTAGAACTTTCCTACCATAGGATTGTTGCTTATCAGATAAGTCTAGGCGGTGTTCTTCATCCCATACATTACATACATGTTGCAGCTTTCCAAGTAGGATAAGACATCTACGGGCATCTAGAGTTTCAGCATTTTCCTCATTCAACTCTGAATGGAGTGTAAACTAAGGCAATGTAATATCCTCTGAATTTCAAGGTACTGAAAATATCTCGGCCAAATATAAGGGCTCTGTTTTAAGAATGACTGTCTGGAAAAGCCAAACAGTAAGGTTCCGGCATAGAGAGAGCCTGAAGGTCGCTAACTCTTCTAGTAGAGTTACTGGCTAGAAGGAAACTGGTTTTAAGGAATAAAAACCAGTGGTTCAAAATGGAGGTTTGTCTAAGCCCCTAAGTACCAAAGAGGGTACTCGACCAACCAACCAGCTCACAAAATCCACTGATGAAGCCCAGAAAAAGATGATCTTCTGGAACCGGACCTTCACAATGATTTATTGAAAAGCCCAAACCCTTAAAAAACAATTTTAAGTTTTTAGTCACTTACTTATTCTTTCCCCCACTGGGCTGCAACTCTGTTCAGGACTTTAGGATACGGGCGCCGCCATACTCAGAAGCACCACACTTACTGAGGAGAGCGGGATAAAGTGCAGGGGGTGGGGTTATAGCTGTGCTTTGCTCAGACAGAGCAGAGCTGGGGTCAGGAAAAGGTCAGCAATCCCAGAATGCAGAGCAGCACAGTCAGAAGGCACTTCCTGTTTGCAGGCTGCCTGATGTCCCATGAGCCGCCATCTTGGATGTTTAAAGACTCATAACATACAGTAGATGCAGGTATGATGAATTTTAATGTGAGCAATCTGTATGTACAGGGTGTAGAAAACATAAGATAAGCTCTTATTCAGAGTGAAGGACCGCTTTAAGTAAACAAAGTTCAGTAGAGTTTCCAGCTTCTCCTTTAGTAAAGATTAACTTTTAATAAATCAAATTAAAATGAATTCTAAAGCCACCACTATGATGCCACAAAGAAATGCAAGAATCAAGTATAAGGACCCTGAGCTATAAGGTGTCGGGCACTTATAAGCCCTTAATTATACTGAGGACCAGGTCTTTTCCTAGCTATGCCAATAAATAATCTAATAATCAAATCCTTTTTAGGCTCTTTTCTAGGAAGACAGGGCCGAGGACTGTGTTTTGAGAGTACTTACCGTACTGCTAATCCCTAATCAAAATCCTCCTGTAAAAACTCCAGGACTGTAGCAGTGAGATTCTTCAGACCGTTAACATCATAGGACGAAAAGGATCTATTTCCATATCTTTAAATAAATGAGTCTACTCGCCAATTTTCTGCTACAGCACATTGCTTCAGCTAGGATTTTGGTGAATATCCTGGGTGCCACAGAGCTTCCAAATGGCAGGGCCCTGTATTAGGAATGACAGATTCCTGATTCTGAGAGAATCGCAAACCTCAGAAACCTGTGATGGGCCTGCCAGATGGGAACATGTAGATGGGTATCTTGTAGGTCGATGCTTAGCATAAAATCCCCTGGCATCAATAGGTTCCTTAGTGAAAAGATTGATTCTATATGAAATCCTTTGTACTTCACATATGGGTTGAGGGCCTTAAGATTCAGAATCATGGGGAGGCCCCTGATGGTTTCTGTACTAAAAACACGTGTAACACCCCCTCTCCTATACTTCTAAAGGGACTGGGTACTATAACTCTTCTGACCAAAACCTATATTGCCAGATAAAAGGCCTTCTCTTCTCTTGATCCAAGGGAGCACTGGTTACCAGAAACTTTTCTATTGGTCTGTCTTGAAACTCTAACCGATATCCGGGGGCAATGGTTTGAACAACAAACCGATTTGAACAGATGCCATGCCAGACTGTCAGACGGCCTCCCACTGGGGGTCGGCATCAGGGCCAAGGTTTGTCCACAGACCGGGTGGGGGGGGTTGCAGACCATACTGGGTCTAGGGATTCCCCTGCAAGGTCCCTATTGTCTTCTGGGCTCTGCCTGCTTGGACTGACTAGGAGCTGTCCTGTTCTTAAAGTGGACCAACACCCAGGATTTTGACTATCCTGGGTCTTGGTCCACTTCGGTGGGGCACCCCCGATCGGGGTGCCCCGCTGTGTGAAACCCCCCCAAACACCCGGAAAACTCACCTCTCCCCGCTCCCACGTGGCCGCGCCGTCCAATCAGCGCGGACGGACAAGCGGTCTGATAGGACCGGACAAGCGGACAACTCTTGACGTGCGCGCGCCCGCTCCGGCCATTCACGGACAGCCGGCGCGGGCATGTCTAGAGGGGCGCGAGGGAAGCGACGAAGACAAGGTAGGTGGATTTGGGGTGTTTGGGGGGTTTCACCCCGCGGGACATCCCGATCTCGGATGTCCCGCGGGGAGGGAGGTGATCGGCCCGGGAATCTTATAGATTCCCGGGCCGATCACGCAAGGGTGACGGTCCACTTTAAAGGATGGTTTTGGTCTCCTCCCCTTGCCAGGTTTTTAGCCAAATTAAAACTGTGGTAGAATATCTAAGACCAGTGGTTTATCCTGATGAGGCATCCTGGAAGGGATCTTCTGCTGGTTAGCCATTCGTGGTACGTCTATTCTTTCCTTAGCCGCAGGATTGTGTATCCCAGACGCTTCGGGAACCGTTCTAGATTAGCAGGGATGTCAGCTTCCTGCCAAAATGCTGTCGCCCAGACACCGTCTACAGCCCGAGAACACCTCCGCAGCCCTGGGTGCTATCCAAAATGGCGCCGGAACTCAGGCTCCCGGAAGGGAAGTCAAACTCGTGGCACTGTGATCCGGAAGTCGCACGTGTGCACCTGGCCCAGTTGGTCAGCCCCCCCCCCCCCCAAAAAAAAAAGTGCCTCCAAGCTTTCCAGTGCCGTTGCCAGATGCCACTCTCCCTGCCTTAAACAGAATGATGCTATCCCAGCGGTTTCCTGGAGAGGAAACACAAACTGAGGTCTGGGAGGATAGTTTTAAACTGTCCCAGTCTGTGTTTCCACTTTAGGGTAGGGGCCTCTCTCTGTGGCCGTCCTGAAGGATGAGGGGAGAAAGTTTTATACTCTCCTTCTATTCCTGGCTTTCCACATAGCATCTAACTGCCCCTTCCATGAGCCCTGCAGTGTTCAGACAATTCCTTTGACAATTTTTTCAACACACATGCAGGAGACTCAGGTTTACCTGTCAAACGGCCAGAAGGAGATTTATGTTTTTATATATTTATATATTTTCCTCTGCTCCATAGGCTCATGGTGACAGGTGGACTAACACCTCTGTCAGCACCTAAACCCCCAGCCTTGCAGTCTGCTGAACTCGCCTTGCCCAGGCTGCAACTCTGACGCCGGGAACTTTAATCTGCAGAATAATGCAGCAGTTGGCACAGTATATGCTACAGCATCCTAGCTAGGAAAGGCATACTAGACAAGGAGGGCATAGCATGCAAAATTGATAGGGGTTAAAGCATACCTAAACTCACTTAGCCCAGTCGCTCTCTGGCTGTAAGTTCCCCCCAGTTCTACAGCACACGATTGGGCTCTCGCCCAATCAAAGACGTTTTCAGTACAAAAGTAATGCTCAGGAGTGTGTGCGTTCCCTAAATGTCTGGGAGCAGGAGCGCTCAGAGCCAAATGTGCAGGTATAAGGCCAGGAAAAAAAAAAAAAAAAACTTTCCTTGTAAGAATAGCACTTTGCTTGAACATTATTTTTTTGCCATTTACCATTTGCCATCTGTGACTGGGAGAAGCTTCGCTCACTTTATCTAGGTTGCCAAAGCAGGAAATGCATCCAACAGACCACCTTTGGGGTCCCCTGGGACCTTACAGAGAACCAGATTATTAGTGTTGGTTCACAAATTCCCTGTCAAGCACCTCTGACTTAATGTAGTTCACTGAGACTTAAAGCAGAACAAACCCCAGTTTTTTCACTCACGGGGTTTTAGGCTGCTTTTCTGTGGCAAAGGAAAAGATCGAGTCACACAAGAAGATATTCTGAATAACTAAATATAGTGCCGGGTACCTTCCTCTAGCTGATGTGCACATGAGCCAATCGGAAATTGCATGGCGTGGGTATGCACATCAGCCAGCAATAGTGACTAATGTCTTTGCCAACCATGTATGTGCTGGAGGACCACTGGGCAAACTGGGGTATTTCACAGAGCATCCTGATTTAGGATGCCCTGGAAGCAAGAAATTGCCAGGTCCTGGAATCTGTAGATTCTGTAATATAATGTAAAAATACAATTCTGTAAAATACTCACCTGTAGAATTGGTATTCTACGCATACAGTACGTCCTGCTCCAATATAATACTTACACGTGGGTAATCCTCCGCCAGAGGGCGCTGGTCACTGCAGACATGCAAAAACAGGCTCCTCCCGGCCCTTCATATACCCGGGGACCTCCCACAAATCCCCAGCATTGAAAAGCAGTGAGAAAAGAAGCCGGGAGAAACCAACCACCAAACTGGTAACAATAGCAATGATAACAATCACCATACAGGGGATCCAAAAAAAAAAGGGTGGGGTGGAGCAGGACGTACTGTATGCGTATAATACCAATTCTACAGGTGAGTATTTCACAGAATTGTATTATTCTAAGCATACAGTACGTCCTGCTCCAATATAATACTTACACGTGGGACATCCAATAGCAGTGTCCATAAAGTAGGGTGGGATCCCCATCAAAGAAGGCACAGCAGACAGTAAAGGCGCTGTCACCTGCAAACCTTGCTACCAAGCACGACATGAGCAAAAGCTTGAGCAAGAAGCGAGCTGTAGTCTCGCGAAGCGCAGGTGGAAACACTCTCTGTGTCCTGTCCTCCCTCCCCGGTGATGCCTGCTCTCATTGTATAGCTGAGTATCCTCTTTTCTGTATATTCACTCTTGGTTTTAGAGTGTGCTTTTACTTAGCACACGTGTCACTGTTATTCTTACACTGGTTTAATGGAGGTTTTAATTGAATATTTGGGGTACTTTGATAATCATCAGTTTTGCACATGTATATATTTTACCACTTATTTTTCACCAGGTTTCAAAGTTTGTCATTTTTGTAGTTCATTGTTAATATTTATTGGTTGTGCACATTAATGATAGGGGTTCTTTGTGCCGGCACAAAGGGTTTATATTTTAGTATTTTTGTGTGTGATAGTTTTCATTAATTGATAGTATTGAGCAGGCTAGGATTGTATACCATACCGGTTATTTATGAGGTTGATATATGTAAAAAGGATTATTTGTTAATATAGGACATGGAACAGGTTGGTTTTTTAATGTGTTATATGGTTGTTGTATTTGTATGTTATGATGTGCTTTTTCTAAAATAAATATATTGTATATACTCTTGTTGGTGGTGCTCCTTTGGTTTGTGGGCTTTGGGGTGATTTCCACGCCCCAGGCTTCACAGTTTGTACTGGCATAGATAGTTCAGTGTAAAGCACACCTTGATTCAGTATCTTATTAGTGGTGCACCAGGTGCTATACAAAACCTTTGAAAAAGGTATGAACAGAAAACAACAGCGGTCTAGCAAACCTGTTTAACAGAAAACCTGGTGCTGAAGGGCCAAAGGTACCCAAGCACAAGTAGAACAGAATAAAAAGAGAGGAAGATTCTTCCCCTTAAAGGAATAGGCCAGAGTAACGGCCTGACCAGCCCAAATGCAACAGGAGCCTCTGTAAAACTTAGAACTCTCCCCAACGGGGAACTGAAAAACTGGTCTCCCACAAGACAGGCGGGGATACTGACCCCTACACTAACAAGGATCAGCAAGAATCCGAAACCTTTACTCAGGACCAGGAAGGCAAACCATCCAAGTAAGATCAGTCCAAAGGCGCATAGGCCCTGGAAGCAAACGAGATCAGGCGCATACATATGGAGGCGCCCGCAGACCCCAAGGGGCATCAGTCCCCCTAAGGGACAAGAACAACCAGGAAAACTTCAACACCTGTTGAGGAAATCCAGAAAAAGTCCCAAGGGAACAACCGCAAGGCAAACAGAATGAAAATTGATCCCAACAGGGACCATAGAACTACTTGGGAGATGCACCAAGCAATCCCCAAGAGAACGCTTAAAGTGGACCAACACCCAGGATTTTGACTATCCTGGGTTTTGGGCCACTTCGGTGGGGCACCCCGATCGGGGGTGCCCCGCTGTCTGAAACCCCCCAGAAAGCCCCAAAAAACTCACCTCTCCCCGCGCCAGCCAATCACAGCGCTCAGAGCCGCTGTGGTATGCGCGTCCAAGGCCGCCTGGACGCGCATACCAGCTCAGCTGGCTCTGAGCGCTGGAGGCCGCGTCTCGCGCTTCCCTCTAAAAGGGAGCGCGCCTGCACCGGCCATTCACAAACGGCCGGCGCGGGTGCGTGCCCTGCTAGAGAGAAGCGCGAGCCGCGGATTTCCGGGCCGATCCCCCCTGGGTGTTGGTCCACTTTAACAAGGAAGACTGAACAAGACTTCTTACTGGAAGGCAGACAGGACAGAACCTGAACCTTCAGAGTACCTAGGTGGGGAGCCAACCCCAACCCATGCTGTAACAACTCTAGAACCCTGGGAACAGATAACGTCCAACAGGGGAGAGACCAAGACTCACGCCAATCAATATGGGTAACCCATACCCCATAATAGACGGAGGAAGAAGAAAAGAGAAGCTTGCTCCTAGCCCCCCATAGACCAAGTCACCCAGAAGATAAACCCGTCTCCAAAAGGGTGAATGAATCAGCTGTCAAGCCCTCAGACTAGAGCCTGTAGAATGGGCAACATAAGAAGGAGCCTGACAAGGGCAGAACCGCACTCCTGAGAGAGCGTACAGGTCCGGTGACTTCAGCAGACACATCTGCGAACCGCAGTCCACTAGGCCACCCAGAGGTATCACGGGTCCCCTTATCAGCGCAATCTTGCGCAGAACCCCACGTAGCAGGGTGAATGAAGAGACATATAAAATAGAATGTCCAAGCATAACATTACTAAGCCCCCATGACCAGAGTCAGAATAATCCGGGGCAGTAAAAACAAGGGCAGAGCCCCTGTGATATTAACGAGACCCAACAGAGCCATCCTAGTTGGCTCTCAAAGGGACACCAGGATAGCACAACCTGCCACTGAAGGACATCCATTGGAGCGAATACCACTGAGGTGCCGGGAACGTAGACCCCACCTAGATCAGGATCAGAAACCTTCCAGGAGAATCATCCTGCTTCAAGTTCCAGACCAATTAAAAAATTACAGACCACTGTCCTCCGACAGGCCAAGAGTCCCCAAATAGACAGGTCCTGAAGAGGAGAAGGCCAGCAAGATAGAGCCAACTGAAGGCTCACTGTTTTAACAAAATCAGTAGGTAATATGGACCCTCTAAGGTACCCTACCTAGGAACCACGGGGGGGGGGGGGGGTTTGGAAGAAAATCCCCCCGCCAACCTGCGAGACTTGGCACCAAGGTGACCATTCACAGGAAGATGCAAGCAAAGAAGGGAGTGCCCCCTGACAGGGTCCTTGAATGTAACCAGCTCAAGAGGAACCACCGTACCAAGGGGGAATGAGCACAGACCTAGCTCCAGGGGTGCTGGAACCCCATCTAGGATCAATAACCCCAAGGGCTCTGTATATAAGGGACATCATCTGATACGCCACCAACAGGCCCACCAGCTGCAATCCTGCCTGGTGAAAGTAAGGTGTCAGCAAAGAGGGACAGAGCCCCTGTGACCAGGAGTCCACATATTGCCAAGGAAGAAGGCTCAAGCCTGAACCGAATCCAAGGAATGGAGAAAGCGAATAAGGGACCACGAGGGAATGAGGTGACTGAGCACCCCTCCAAATAACTTCCAGAGAACACCGCTAGCCTAGTAATCAGCGCGGCTTGACGTAGGGATTGTAAGTAAGAAGGACGACCAGATAGGTCCTTGTGTGGACGCCCCTGGTCTCATCACAGACATCACCCCCATCAGTGCCTTAGCGAGCACAGGGAGCAGAAGAGGGGCCCAATAGCAAGGCCACAATCAGCAGTGTTGGCCCTCCAACACTAACCTGTAAGAGCCTCTGTGTCCCGAAGACACAGGGGTGCTAAAATAAGCATCTTAGAATTCCACAGACGGCAAGAGGCCCACTGGGTGCAGGGCGCTGGCAGCCCAACTCAGAAATACCGTGCATAACTGCCTGTGAATATCAATTGCCGAACCATGGGAGGTCAGAATGGGCCAGACTGCCTCATCCTTAAGGGGAATGTGGAAACAAACTGGTGTAGAGGCCCCAGCCTCTGTCTGTTAAGGGCGTCCTGCAAATGACCCCAGACCTAGCAAGCCAGGCAAGGCCTGCACCAACACCTGAAGAAAGACAGGGAATAGAAGCACCCTGACAATCTTGGGAAAGGACCGCCCAGCAAACTCTATCCAACATCCGGAGGAAACTACCTCCTGAAACCAACAGAACGAAGCAAGATGCCTCCTGATAGGAGCAAGGTGCTGCAGCCATCCCCTCACCCAGGCGGGCGAGGGCGTCCCATCATGCTTGGGGGGTTTTGGAGAAGGATTTTGACTTAGCCCGGCCGGAGGGCCCAGGACGTTGTCTGCCGCACCTGGGGCAGGAGTCTGCACAAGCCCCTAGAAAGGGCACCCCAGGTTCTTGTGTAACACTATGGTATGGAGGGGGGAGGGGTATCCCTGCTCCGAGGGGGCAGAGACGGCCGCCTGCGATGGGGTGAATTGCCCTTTTTTCCAAAGAGGTCCAGACGGGCCCCAAACAGGCGTTGCCCTCTAAAGGGAAGCCCAGTCAGAGTTCTTTTAGCAACCTCGTCAGCACCCCACTGTCGCAGCCAGAGCAAGCGACGTATAGCCATCACTAGGGCAGAAGTCCTCGCACACATTCTGATGGTGTCATCCAGAGCTAAAAGGATGAATTTAACAAAAATATCACAACTGGAGAGTGCATTAAACACCTCCCAGGGTAGATCCTCAGGGTGATGCTCAAGCATCTTTCTTATGAGGGTTCTAGCGGCCGCTGCAGTGATGGCCGCGGCACAGACCGGGCGCAGTGCCGTTCCTGCACAAGCAAAGGCGTGTGAAGCCAGCCTATCGATGCGCCGGTCCTCGACATCCCGAAGGGCGCTATAACCCGGGGCAGTAAAGAAGGGGGGGGTTAGGAACCCCAATGATCGGTGCGTCCACCACGGGGGGCGATGACCAACAATTAACCACCTCAGGGGGAAAAGGGTATTTCCTAGCCCAGTCCCCTGGAACCCCCTGGAAGTTTACTGGGGCATTCCCATTCCTTGAGCACAAGAGCATGGAAGTGAGCCTGCTCGAGAAATTCCAAGCGCGCAGTCGCCGTATGGAAACGCTCCCCTCTCGGCTTGGGAACCGCTCCAGGGAGCGAGATAGACAGGGCCTTAAAAATCTTAAGCAACAGACCATCGGTGTCGAACTGGCCCCAGTCATCCTGGCCCGAATAGTCATGACCCCTCGGCCTCTCCTCAGAGGAACCTGGGTCAGAGAACAGTTCACCATCGTCAGACGGAGTACCATCACGCGGAGAAGTAAACTCCGATCCAATAGCAAAGGCAGAAGCCAGGGGCGTCAAGGGCCGCTTCCTGCCAGGGCCCAAGCGTTCGGACCACCCCACAACAATCTGGTCAGCCGTAGGCCGTCTAGAAGACACATCAGGCTGTAACTCCCCACTTGTATGCGGCTCAGCAGGAGTGAGATCTAGGCGAGGGGAGTATCGGAGCAAGGTGCAGCCACAGGCGCCGCTTGCAGGGCCAGTGCTTGCTCGGCACATGGTCCGCAGACCCGTGCTCTGCCAGCAACGGCATGGGGGAGTCCACACGCTACACCCAGCCGGTCTTGTCCCCGAGGGACCCCGGTCACATAATCCTGAGATGCCTCCATATGGTGATTATCTAGGCACAGTATGCCCGTAGGGATTTACGCAATAGGCAACCCTGGATGCCCCAAAGACCCGCTGATTAATGTGGGAGAATTGTAAGTAGGCCCGCTAATATCTATATATATATATATATATCTATATATGAGGCTGGGAGAAGCCACCGGAGACTTGGCGTCTGAAATACATAAAGGGAGAAGAGGTGTCAGGGTCATGCGCAGCTGGGAAAAACATATAATAAAGAGACACCCGAGAGGGCACTTACAGACCAAAGGAGGAGGGGGACCGTCACTACGCGCGCGAAGATCGTCAAAATGGCGCCCAGCGAACCTCGAAGGACGGGCTCAATCACATAGGCATTTTGTAAAGGAAGACGCCATAGCATCTAAACGACGCTGCCGCCCGGCGCAGCAATCTATGCAGTAAAGGAAAGGACAAACGTACGGTGGCAGCCAAAACAGAATAAAGAGCAAGCAGCGCGGCTCTGACACCCAAATGTTAATAAAAGGCAATAAGGCCATAAACGTGACATTACAGTGCACTGGGACCGACACACACATACCCCTCCCCCCTAACTACTGGGGGAAATGAGGGAGGGTGGCGACCCTGTAAACAGGGTCCACCGCTAATCAGGGCACGGGGCAATAATGCGGGAGGGGCATCCACTAGAGGCTCACCATCAGCGTAACCGCCTACCCTATGGTGGGGGATTGCGGTGGAGCGTAGCTCCGTGAGCACACGAGGTGCTGCCTACCTTCACCCGACCAGCGCAGCCCAGGCTGGGAGGCACATCTTTATCGAAGCGGATGGCTGGTAATAGTCCTGCAAGGCCGCAGGCTGTAAAAGCCCCGCTCACCTGCGAGAGAGTTGATACTTCATGTCTTCGCAGTCAGCACTGCAGAGAAATCTGGGGATTTGTGAGAGGTCCTCGGGTATATGAAGGGACGGGAGGAGCCTGTTTTTGCATGTCTGCAGTGAACAGTGCCCTCTGGCGGAGGATTACCCACGTGTAAGTATTATATTGGAGCAGGACGTACTGTATGATTACAATATCCACATTTACATAAACACGCCAATTTTGCTTCTCCAAGGATTGGGAGGGGCTTTATTTGGTCCTTTGGTACAGTCAAATATTTCTGAGTAAGGTCAAAGTCCCCGGCCCAGCACATACTAACCCCACTCCCTTGGGAATAGTGTTAAATTGCCAATTTCAAAGCATCTCAAAATCAACAATTGTAAATAACTTATGTGTTCAAAGCAAAGCCACTTTTCTTGCCTCGATATCCAAGTCGTAGCTGAGCTGGAAAGGGCATGTCAGGGAGCAGCTTTAGGGGTCTTCAGCATGCTCTGCTGTGGCCAGCTGCAGGAAATGGAGAAGAGGCACATAGGACAGGCATCAGGTGAGATGCTTGCTGCCTTGTTATTGCTTTTAGGTTTTAAAGTCCCTTTAGGAAGCGGACTACAAAATCCATAGTTCGATAGGAAATGTTTGTACCAAAAGGGCTTGGATCAGAGGATGCTTAAAGTTATACTAAAGGCATTCCCGATTGTTGTCCCATTGTCTCGGGCTACATGTTGCACTGTCCCACACTACAATCCGTTTTAAAAAGACCCTTTAAAAAGTTCCTAATGTATCTTTAAAAGTATTAAGAGCACTGGAGATTCATAGAAAAAACATGGAGAAACAGTGGGTATGGCACACTGTGCTGAGTGTGAGAGGAGGGCAGGGTTTCAGAGCTGCAGAGAGGGAGCCAATCAGGATGTCTGGGGGTGTTTCTGTTCTTTGTCCACCGAAGTTGATTAATGGACCAGATCAATGGGGTAGGGACTGAAAGCTGTATGAGGAAGTAGCACAGCTTGTAAGCCACTGAATGAAAAGTAAGCTACTGAGATTTATTTTTTGTCTTTTGACTTGCCAATCAATGTAACTTAACTTTAACTAAATCAATGTTCTATGATGATTGCTGTCCAGAGAAGTTTTCCTCCCTTTCACTTGACATACCAACTTACATATTCTCATGCATGCCAACAAAACATTCATCTATAGGGTCCCGTGGTACAAAACTCACCTGATGCCAAGATTGGATGCCACAGCATGGAAACACCAGGTGATTCCTTTTCTTGCAAGCAAATTGGTGGATGAGGTCTTGCCACAGTGACTGGAGCATGTGGCTCCTTTCACTTTAACAGAGGACACAGCCACCTTTCATAAGGCAATAGGGCAAGGGCACCACAAACACTCACCTATACAAAGGAATAGAATACCTAGCTCTAGCCCTGGTACAAATGTTTATATGGCCCATGTCGCCACACTACATACATACCCTTTTGTCTTGTGATCCAATGTTCCCCACCCCACTTTCTCCTTGGATGGTAAGTTTGCAAGGGCAGGGTGCTCACTGCTACTAACCACTGCATTTCTGTCACATACCAAGCGTAATACAAATGTATTTGTTTCACCTGGCCTGTAATATTTACCTTGTACAGAAAAAAAGATGCTACTTAAGGGATATTCCAGGCAAAGGGATAAACCAGAACATCCATTTAACTAGTGGGGCACCCAATCACGTTTAGCCCGTGACTTCCGTGAAGGTGGGAGAAGCCACTCGGCTGGGCCACCCCAGCGAAGGTTTTGGGAAATGGGTGTTCTGGGCGCAGAGAGGCATCCAGTTTGTGGATGTCCCCCTGCACATAAATGGCTACTGATCACAACGCTGAATTTCACCAGGTAAATAAGAAGGCAATATTTCTCCAATTAATGCCATTAATGCGCAGGGTGGCATCTGCAATGGCCTGTGGCATCAGGTGTTTCAGTGCGGGATGTTCACCGAACCCTGCAGTGTGGTAGGAGAGTGGAAGAAAACATCGATGAATAAAAGGAAACTTCAAACAATTGGAAACACAGTCCCTGACACAAACGTGAAATAACACATTAATATCCAGGAAAAGGTTAACCTAGTATGCTACAGTCCCTGTAAAGCAGAACTTCTGTCCCCCCTCGCCTCCCCCACCGAAACTTCACTTTGGTGCAGAGGCAGGAGGGGAGGTTGCAAAGAAAAAAAAATCTTAACTTATCCAGGGGCCCGCGCCGCTCCTCCGCCACACCAGGTCCTGGGCGCTGCCATCTAGGATGAAAAACACAGAAGAGCCGCATCCTCAAATAAAAGGGTGGCACGGACCTGGGGGATGCATCTTTGTGTCTTTTCCTACAGCGCCCATAAGAAACTGGGAGGACGGCATGGGCCTCTGGAATAAGCTAAGGGTTTTTTTTCATTGCAACCCTCCCACCTGTCCTGCCTTAGCGGGGTGGGGGGAAATCGGTGTGAGGGGCCTTACAGTTGTCTGATGTTCCGCTTAAAATTGGACCAAAACCCAGAATTTTGACTATGCTGGGATTTGGTTCTTACCCCGGGGCAACCTGATCAGGGATGCCACACTCTATGAAACCCCCTCAGGTCGCCCAAACTAACTCCTTTCACCAGTCCTACAGTGCATGCATGGCCTCTCGTCCTATCATCTTGCTCGCATCCGCTCCCACCGCTTTGTCTAAGATGGAAAAGATCCGAGCTCGTTGGCGGGTGCATCCCCCACTACCCTCAGGGAGCATCATTCACAAATGCCTGGCGCGTGTACGTGCTCTGCTAAAGGAATAGTGGAGATGAGGCTGCTGTTTGCACATGCGCTGTTGGACAGGGAAAGAATGCGAGTTTCCGGTCCATCTGGGGATTTCACACAACAAGACATACAGATTCTGGATGCCCTGGAGGATGAGAATCTAGAGGCCCTGGAATTCCAAGACCGTCGAGGCGTGGGTTTTGGTCCACTTTAATTAAGAAATAAATATGGCAATAACTTTTTATTTTGTGTTCCTGCTGGATCTTGCACCTACCACTGCCTCCAGTTGCAAGAGAGACCGGAGACAGGAGCACACCACAATACCAGCCAACCTTATAGCACTTATCTCAGGGTAGCTAGCCTGAATGTATAAGGAAAACCTGATGTTTTAAGCATTTAACACAGCATAGGTGTGTTTTTAAAGCGGAACAAAACCCGGGGGTTACCAGCCCCGGAGTCTAAAAGACAGCCAGCCGCTGGCCTTTGCTGGGGTATACCAGAACGGGATGCCCTGCTTCATGAAACCCCCCTGATCTCCGTAAAACTCACTTTTTCCAGCAGCCCGCGCCCAGCCAGTCAGGATAGGCTGGGGTACGAGCACTGCCCAATCTAAAGAGCAATTGGGGATGCACCCACTTGCTGAGCTGTGTATAACCATAGGCTGGGCATTAATATGCACAGCATAGGGCACCGATCGGATGAGAGCCCACGTGTGTGCAGTGTTACAGGGGAAAGTTAAATTTTTAGGGGTGATTTTGGGGGGTTTCACATAGGTCATCGCAAAGTACCACATTAAGAAAATACCGTGAATCACAAGCTCACCTTGTGTCCAATTTACCTTTGAACTGGAGCGGCCCATAGTAAGGCCATTTATAAAAGGGTGGTACAATTCAATGTATTCAATATCTCTTTTTATCCACAAGCAACACACACCTGTGATTGGGACGGGGGGGGGGGGGGGGACAGATGGGGCATTTGACAGAAATATAGGGGTAACTTAGAGTAGAGTAAAGGAAGAAACATGGGCAGGAAGTGCTAACAGGGCAAGGTAGGGAAAGAGAAATGGGAAATAATTGTGATTGCAGTGAAAAGGGGCAGGCGGGAATGGTGTCCAGATGGGGATAGAAGGCAGGACCCGTCAGACACTACAGGGGTAATCAGGGTAAGAAAGGTCAGGTTTTTGTGGTATACAGGGAAGAAAGCGAGGCACTGGGGGAAGCAGAACATACAGCAGGTCACCTATCAGGAGTAAGGCTGTTGGGCGGGAAGGCAAAGCCACAGGACCAGAGGGGGCGGGAAGGCAAAGCCACAGGACCAGAGGGGGCGGGAAGGCAAAGCCACAGGACCAGAGGGGGCGGGAAGGCAAAGCCACAGGACCAGAGGGGGCGGGAAGGCAAAGCCACAGGACCAGAGGGGGCGGGAAGGCAAAGCCACAGGACCAGAGGGGGCGGGAAGGCAAAGCCACAGGACCAGAGGGGGCGGGAAGGCAAAGCCACAGGACCAGAGGGGGCGGGAAGGCAAAGCCACAGGACCAGAGGGGGCGGGAAGGCAAAGCCACAGGACCAGAGGGGGCGGGAAGGCAAAGCCACAGGACCAGAGGGGGCGGGAAGGCAAAGCCACAGGACCAGAGGGGGCGGGAAGGCAAAGCCACAGGACCAGAGGGGGCGGGAAGGCAAAGCCACAGGACCAGAGGGGGCGGGAAGGCAAAGCCACAGGACCAGAGGGGGCGGGAAGGCAAAGCCACAGGACCAGAGGGGGCGGGAAGGCAAAGCCACAGGACCAGAGGGGGCGGGAAGGCAAAGCCACAGGACCAGAGGGGGCGGGAAGGCAAAGCCACAGGACCAGAGGGGGCGGGAAGGCAAAGCCACAGGACCAGAGGGGGCGGGAAGGCAAAGCCACAGGACCAGAGGGGGCGGGAAGGCAAAGCCACAGGACCAGAGGGGGCGGGAAGGCAAAGCCACAGGACCAGAGGGGGCGGGAAGGCAAAGCCACAGGACCAGAGGGGGCGGGAAGGCAAAGCCACAGGACCAGAGGGGGCGGGAAGGCAAAGCCACAGGACCAGAGGGGGCGGGAAGGCAAAGCCACAGGACCAGAGGGGGCGGGAAGGCAAAGCCACAGGACCAGAGGGGGCGGGAAGGCAAAGCCACAGGACCAGAGGGGGCGGGAAGGCAAAGCCACAGGACCAGAGGGGGCGGGAAGGCAAAGCCACAGGACCAGAGGGGGCGGGAAGGCAAAGCCACAGGACCAGAGGGGGCGGGAAGGCAAAGCCACAGGACCAGAGGGGGCGGGAAGGCAAAGCCACAGGACCAGAGGGGGCGGGAAGGCAAAGCCACAGGACCAGAGGGGGCGGGAAGGCAAAGCCACAGGACCAGAGGGGGCGGGAAGGCAAAGCCACAGGACCAGAGGGGGCGGGAAGGCAAAGCCACAGGACCAGAGGGGGCGGGAAGGCAAAGCCACAGGACCAGAGGGGGCGGGAAGGCAAAGCCACAGGACCAGAGGGGGCGGGAAGGCAAAGCCACAGGACCAGAGGGGGCGGGAAGGCAAAGCCACAGGACCAGAGGGGGCGGGAAGGCAAAGCCACAGGACCAGAGGGGGCGGGAAGGCAAAGCCACAGGACCAGAGGGGGCGGGAAGGCAAAGCCACAGGACCAGAGGGGGCGGGAAGGCAAAGCCACAGGACCAGAGGGGGCGGGAAGGCAAAGCCACAGGACCAGAGGGGGCGGGAAGGCAAAGCCACAGGACCAGAGGGGGCGGGAAGGCAAAGCCACAGGACCAGAGGGGGCGGGAAGGCAAAGCCACAGGACCAGAGGGGGCGGGAAGGCAAAGCCACAGGACCAGAGGGGGCGGGAAGGCAAAGCCACAGGACCAGAGGGGGCGGGAAGGCAAAGCCACAGGACCAGAGGGGGCGGGAAGGCAAAGCCACAGGACCAGAGGGGGCGGGAAGGCAAAGCCACAGGACCAGAGGGGGCGGGAAGGCAAAGCCACAGGACCAGAGGGGGCGGGAAGGCAAAGCCACAGGACCAGAGGGGGCGGGAAGGCAAAGCCACAGGACCAGAGGGGGCGGGAAGGCAAAGCCACAGGACCAGAGGGGGCGGGAAGGCAAAGCCACAGGACCAGAGGGGGCGGGAAGGCAAAGCCACAGGACCAGAGGGGGCGGGAAGGCAAAGCCACAGGACCAGAGGGGGCGGGAAGGCAAAGCCACAGGACCAGAGGGGGCGGGAAGGCAAAGCCACAGGACCAGAGGGGGCGGGAAGGCAAAGCCACAGGACCAGAGGGGGCGGGAAGGCAAAGCCACAGGACCAGAGGGGGCGGGAAGGCAAAGCCACAGGACCAGAGGGGGCGGGAAGGCAAAGCCACAGGACCAGAGGGGGCGGGAAGGCAAAGCCACAGGACCAGAGGGGGCGGGAAGGCAAAGCCACAGGACCAGAGGGGGCGGGAAGGCAAAGCCACAGGACCAGAGGGGGCGGGAAGGCAAAGCCACAGGACCAGAGGGGGCGGGAAGGCAAAGCCACAGGACCAGAGGGGGCGGGAAGGCAAAGCCACAGGACCAGAGGGGGCGGGAAGGCAAAGCCACAGGACCAGAGGGGGCGGGAAGGCAAAGCCACAGGACCAGAGGGGGCGGGAAGGCAAAGCCACAGGACCAGAGGGGGCGGGAAGGCAAAGCCACAGGACCAGAGGGGGCGGGAAGGCAAAGCCACAGGACCAGAGGGGGCGGGAAGGCAAAGCCACAGGACCAGAGGGGGCGGGAAGGCAAAGCCACAGGACCAGAGGGGGCGGGAAGGCAAAGCCACAGGACCAGAGGGGGCGGGAAGGCAAAGCCACAGGACCAGAGGGGGCGGGAAGGCAAAGCCACAGGACCAGAGGGGGCGGGAAGGCAAAGCCACAGGACCAGAGGGGGCGGGAAGGCAAAGCCACAGGACCAGAGGGGGCGGGAAGGCAAAGCCACAGGACCAGAGGGGGCGGGAAGGCAAAGCCACAGGTTGAGAGGGGGCGGGAAGGCTAAGTCACAGGTTGAGAGGGGCGGGAAGGCTAAGTCACAGGTTGAGAGGGGCGGGAAGGCTAAGTCACAGGTTGAGAGGGGCGGGAAGGCTAAGTCACAGGTTGAGAGGGGCGGGAAGGCTAAGTCACAGGTTGAGAGGGGCGGGAAGGCTAAGTCACAGGTTGAGAGGGGCGGGAAGGCTAAGTCACAGGTTGAGAGGGGCGGGAAGGCTAAGTCACAGGTTGAGAGGGGCGGGAAGGCTAAGTCACAGGTTGAGAGGGGCGGGAAGGCTAAGTCACAGGTTGAGAGGGGCGGGAAGGCTAAGTCACAGGTTGAGAGGGGCGGGAAGGCTAAGTCACAGGTTGAGAGGGGCGGGAAGGCTAAGTCACAGGTTGAGAGGGGCGGGAAGGCTAAGTCACAGGTTGAGAGGGGCGGGAAGGCTAAGTCACAGGTTGAGAGGGGCGGGAAGGCTAAGTCACAGGTTGAGAGGGGCGGGAAGGCTAAGTCACAGGATGAGAGGGGCGGGAAGGCTAAGTCACAGGATGAGAGGGGCGGGAAGGCTAAGTCACAGGTTGAGAGGGGCGGGAAGGCTAAGTCACAGGTTGAGAGGGGCGGGAAGGCTAAGTCACAGGTTGAGAGGGGCGGGTAGGCTAAGTCACAGGTTGAGAGGGGCGGGTAGGCTAAGTCACAGGTTGAGAGGGGCGGGTAGGCTAAGTCACAGGTTGAGAGGGGCGGGTAGGCTAAGTCACAGGTTGAGAGGGGCGGGTAGGCTAAGTCACAGGTTGAGAGGGGCGGGTAGGCTAAGTCACAGGTTGAGAGGGGCGGGTAGGCTAAGTCACAGGTTGAGAGGGGCGGGTAGGCTAAGTCACAGGTTGAGAGGGGCGGGTAGGCTAAGTCACAGGTTGAGAGGGGCGGGAAGGCTAAGTCACAGGTTGAGAGGGGCGGGAAGGGTAAGTCACAGGTTGAGAGGGGCGGGAAGGGTAAGTCACAGGTTGAGAGGGGCGGGAAGGGTAAGTCACAGGTTGAGAGGGGCGGGTAGGGTAAGTCACAGGTAGATAGGGGCGGGAAGGGTAAGTCACAGGTTGATAGGGGCGGGAAGGGTAAGTCACAGAGTGATAGGGGCGGGAAGGGTAAGTCACAGGTTGATAGGGGCGGGTAGGGTAAGTCACAGGATGATAGGGGCGGGTAGGGTAAGTCACAGGATGATAGGGGCGGGTAGGGTAAGTCACAGGTTGATAGGGGCGGGAAGGGTAAGTCACAGGTTGATAGGGGCGGGTAGGGTAAGTCACAGGATGATAGGGGCGGGTAGGGTAAGTCACAGGATGATAGGGGCGGGTAGGGTAAGTCACAGGTTGATAGGGGCGGGTAGGGTAAGTCACAGGATGATAGGGTAAGTCACAGGATGATAGGGTAAGTCACAGGATGATAGGGTAAGTCACAGGATGATAGGGTAAGTCACAGGATGATAGGGTAAGTCACAGGATGATAGGGTAAGTCACAGGATGATAGGCAGCCAGAGTGCAGGGCAGAATAAAAGGGCCGGGTAGGAAGGACAACTAAAGGCAGTCGTGGGATGAGAGCATAATATGGGAGCAGGTGGGTGATGTGACAATATAAAGCGGGGGAGACAATGTGGGGTAACAGGAGGCATGGGGGCAGGACGTGTGGGTGGCAGGTAGGCGGGCACTGGGCCCTCGGGCAGGGAGTTGTAGTGAAATAGAAGGCCCGCCAGGAAGGTTCCCACACCGGGCGGTGCCTCCAGGCCTCAGTGGCCGCCCCCTTTGCCTCTCCATGTGTTGTGGGCCCCCCACAGAGAAGGCGAGGCCTAGGCCTCCACACTGACCTGGGTTGCCAGTCATTCCAGCTCCGCTGGTACTGCTTGCTGCTGAGCCGGGACCCCGGGGCTCTGCGGCTCATTACCTTCCCCTGGCCGGCATGGCCAGCAGCGGGAGACACGGCCTGCCCGGACAGTGCGGGAAAGGGGGGGAGGCCGAGGCGGGACGGCTGCTTTCGGTTCCTGCTTCCTGGCGAGGAGGAGGAGGAGGCGGCTCCGGACCGCTCTGTGACCTGCTCGCTCCGGGGCTGTCGTCGCACTCCCCGCCTACCACCACTGACTGGCGCTCCGTGACTGGCTGCAACAACAGACCCGCCTTCTTTTTTGCTTCTGCCGCTGCAACTGGCTAACGAAGCCAACCCCGCCCCTTTCTCTTCTATAATGGCCCTAAATGTGCTCTCTGCAGAAGACCGCCGCTGCCGGTGGATGGTATAAATGCGCCGGCCGGGCCTAAATAACACGCGCCACCTAGTGCCTAGCCAGCAGTACTGCGCCTGCAGTACACGATAGCGCGCCATATAGCCGTCACGCCGCCTATTCAGCGCTGACGATGGGGTTCGATTCTGAGTCAGGTGAGAATTCTGACCCTTGTTTTAGGAGAGAAATCTGACCATGACTTTTATTGTCCCCACTGGGGCTGCTTCAGAACCAGATGACAATTTACACATGGTAGACAGTTCTAGTCAATGGCAGTATTCTAAGCATACAGCACTTCCTGCTCCATCTATAATAATTACACATGGGTACCGTAATACTCCGCCAGAGGGCGCTGTTCACTGCAGACATGCAAAAACAGGCTCCTCCCGGCCCTTCATATACCCAGGGACCTCCCACAAATCCCCAGATTTCTCTGCAGTGCTGAACTGCGAAGAAATGAAGTATCACGCTCTCACAGGCGAGCGGGGCTTTACAGCCCGTGGCCCCATAGGACTATTTCCACCCGTCCTCTTTATGAAGAATATGCCTCCCAGCCTGGGCTGCGTTGGTCGGGTGAAGGTAGGCAGCACCTTGTATGCTTAACGGAGCCATGCTCCACCGCAATCCCCCACCATAGGGTAGGCGGTTAGGCTGATGGTGAGCCTCTAGTGGATGCCCCTCCCACATTGTTGCCCGTGCCCCTTACAGAGTTAATCCCTGGACGCAGGTCCGCTTCCTCCCGTAGCTCGGGGGAAAAGAAAGGGGAGGGGGGTATGTGTGGCAGTCCTAGTGTAATGTAACACGTTTAAGGCCTTTTGATCTTTCATTGTACTTGGGTGTCAGTGTCGCGCTCCTTGCTCCACATAAGTTTATGGTTGCGAGCCTGTTTGTCCTTCATTACATGAGTTACATCATTGTCAAGCGTTACAGCAACTTTATGTATGGGCGTACTACCCACTACTACTTTTTCACTTTTCGTTGGTTAGAGCTTTGCGCTCTTTGGGGGAGGCGGGGACTCGACATGACGCGTCCCGCGTCACAGCCAGATCAGGCCCGCCCCTCGAGGTTCGCTTGGCGCCATTTTGACGGTCTTCGTGCGCGCGCGTGGTTGCGATCCACCTCCTCCCTTGGTCATGTAAGTGCCCTCCGGGGCGGTTTTTGTTCCTATGATCCTTTTATTCGAGCTGCACATGGCACTGACACCCCCCCCCCCCTCTTATCCCATTATGTCTTTCAGACGCCAGGATTTCGGTGGCTTCTCCCGGCCTGACATATATTATATCGGGTCCACATAACAAATTCTCCCACATCCTAGCGGGTCTTGGGGCATCCAGGGTTGCCTATTGCGTAAATCCCTGTGGGCATACTGCTCAGATAATCACCATGAGCTGATCATATTCAAGGGCCCTGTCAGGGGGCACTGCCTTCTTTGCTTGCATCTTCCTGTGAATGGTCACCTTGGGTACCAAGTCTCGCAGGTTGGCGGGGGGGGGGATTTCTTCCAAAACCCCCCGTGGTTCCTAGGTAGGGTCCCTTAGAGGGTCCATCTTACCTACTGGTTTGTTGAAACGGTGAGCTTTCCGTTGACTCTATACGGCTGGACTTCTCCTCTTTTAGGCCCTGTCTATTTGGGGACTCTTGGCCTGTTGGAAGACAATGGCCTGTTTTATTATTGGTCTGGAGCTTGAAGCTGGATGATCCCTCTGGAGGGTTCCTGATCCTGATTTGGGCGGGGGTCTACGCCCCCTGCTTCTCTGCGGTATTCGCTCCAATGGATGCCTTTCAGTGGCAGGTTATGCTATCCTGGTGTCGCTCTGAGAGCCAACTAGGGTGACTCTGTTGGGTCTCGCTTATACCACAGGGGCTCCGCCCTTGTTTTTACTGTCCCAGAATATTCTGACTCTGGTCATGGGGGCTTGGTAAAATTATGCATAGACTTTCTATTTTATATGCCTTCTCTTCGTTCACCCTACTACGTGGGGTTCTGCGCACGGTTGTGCTGATAAAGAGACCCGTGAGATTGATGGCCCCTGGGTGGCCTAGTGAACTGTGGTTCGCAGATGCTTCTGCTGAGGTCTGCTGACCTGTACGCTCTCTCAGGAGTGCGGTTCTGCCCTTGTCAGGCCCCTTCTTTTGTCGTCCCAATATACAGACTCTAGTCTGGGGCTTGACAGCTGATTCATTCACCCCTTGGAGACGGGCTTATCTTCTGGGTGACTTGGTATATGGGTGGCTAGGAGCAAGCTTCCTTGGCTTCCTCTTCCTCCATCTATTGTGGTTTATGGTATACCCATATTGATTGGCATGAGTCTTGGTCTCTTCCCTGTTGGACGTTCTCGGTTCCCAGGGTTCTAGAGTCATTACAGCATAGGTTGGGGTTGGCTCCCCATCTAGGTACTCTGAAGGTTCAGGTTCTGTCCTGGCTGTCTTCCTGTAGGAGTCTGGTTCTGTCTTCCTTGTGAGGAGTTCTCTTGGGGATTGCTTAGGTGCATCTCCCAAGTAGTTCTATGGTCCCTGTTGGGATCAATTTTCATTCTGTTTGCCCTGCGGATTGTTCCCTTGGGACTTATTCTGGATGCTGTCTGAGCTGTTTTGTAGTCCAAGTCGCTTCTCCGGGGGCTCTTGCTTCAGTCAGACGTGTGCCTGAGAAGGTGGATCTGATTACTTAGCCTTCGCTCATTATATATATATCCACATATTCGCTCGTATATCTATATACACACCGTGACGTGGTGGTATTCCGCCTTACGCCGGACCCCTTGTCCAAGTGGTGTTTTATGAGCATTATTTAAGTCCCTTAGGGGGACTGATGCCCTTTGGGGTCTGCGGGCGCCTCCTTATGTATGCGCCTGATCTCGTTTGCTTCCAGGGCCAATGCGCCCTTTGGACTGATCTGACTTGGATGGTTGCTTTCCTGGTCCTGAGTAAAGGTTTCGGCTTCTTGCTGATCCTTGTTAATGAAGGGGTCAGTATCCCTGCCTGTCTGACGGGAGACCAGTTTTCATTTCCCCGTTGGGGAGAGTTCTAAGTTTTACCGAGGCTTCTGTTGCCTGTGGGCTGGTTGGGCCATTACACTTGCCTATTCCTTTTAGGGGGAAGATTCTCCCTCTCTCGTTTATTCTGTTATATTGGTGTTTGGGTACCTTTGGCCCTTCAGCACCAGGTTTTCTGTTGAATAAGTTGCTAGACCGCTGCTTGTCTCTGTTCAATACCTTTTTCAAAGGTTTTGTTATGGGATTGACGTTAGAGCCTTTGCTCATGTCGTACTTGGTAGCAAAGTTTTGCAGGTGACAGCGTCTTTACTGTCTGCTGTGCCTTTTTTGGGGGGGATCCCACCCTACTTTATGGACACTGCTATTGGATGTCCCATGTGTAATTATTATAGATGGAGCAGGACGTGCTGTATGCTTAGAATAATACAATTCTATGAAATACTCACCTGTAGAATTGGTATTATACGCATACAGCACGTCATGCTCCACCCCACCCTGGTTTTACATTTTTCTGGATCCCCTGTATGGTGATTGTTATCATTACTATTGTTACCAGTTGGTGGTTGGTTTCTCCCGGCTTCTTTTCTCACTGCTTTTCAATACTGGGGATTTGTGGGAGGTCCCTGGTTATATGACGGGCCGGAAGGAGCCTGTTTTTGCATGTCTGCAGTGAACAGCGCCCTCTGGCGGAGTATTACCCATGTGTAATTATTATAGATGGAGCAGGACGTGCTGTATGCGTATAATACCAATTCTACAGGTGAGTATTTCACAGTATTTTTCTCTCCCCAAAAAGGAGTTAGCATTCTCATGTGGCTCTGAATTGACCCAGTGACATATCTACCAACTTTACAGGGTGGGAAAGAGGGACATTTGTTAAAATAGGCAACGCGCCCTCATTAAGGGATGGATAGGTTATAATAGGTATAACAATATAAACAAATTGAATAGGAAAATGAATAATTTATTGCTGCAGATCTGCATGTTACACCTAAAGAGGGACAAATGAGGTACAGGGGGACATGGACTCAGGAGGGACAGTCACTCCAAATCAGGGACTCAGAGGTATGGAATGAAGGGAGGCTTACACAGAAAGTGGACGTTTGCATACCTCCCAACGTTTGAAAGAAACAATAGAGGGTCATGTGATGCGGTGCTGGTTAAACCACACCCTAGTCATGCCCCCAGCTATGCCCTTAAAGGCATACACCACCTAAGAATTAAATAATAGTATAGGCAAGCCCCCCCCCACACACACACACACACATTACAGCCAGTGAGCAGCATCCCTCCATTCCAGCCAGTGAGGGGCATCTCTCCATTACAACCAATGATGGGCATCCCTCCACTACAGCCAGTGAGGGTCATCCCTCCATTACAACCAGTGAGGGGTATCTCTCATTTCAGCCAGTGAGTACATCCCTCATTCCAGCCAGTGAGGGGCATCCCTCCATTCCAGCCAGTGAGGGGCATCTCTCCATTACAACCAATGAGGGGCATCCCTCCACTACAGCCAGTGAGAGTAATCCCTCCATTACAACCAGTGAGGGGTATCTCTCATTTCAGCCAGTGAGGGACATCCATCCACTATAGCCAGTGAGGGGCATCCCTCCATTACAGCCAGTGAGAGGCATCTCTCATTACAACCAATGAGGGGCATTCCTCATTACAGCGAGTGATCTGCATCCCTCCCATACAACCAGTGAGGGGCATCCCTCCAATACAGCCAGTGAGGGACATCCCTCATTACAACCAATGAGAGGCATCCCTCCCACACAACCAGTGATGGGCATCCCACATTACAGCCAGTGAGGGGCATCCCTCATTACAGCCAGTGAGTGTATCCCGCATTACAGCCAGTAAGGGCATCCCTCCATTCCAGCCAGTGAGGGGCATCCCTCCATTACAACCAATGAGGGGCATCCCTCCATTTCAACCAATGAGGGGAATCTCTCCACTACAGCCAGTGAGGGTCATCCCTCCATTACAACCAGTGAGGGGTATCTCTCAGTACAGCCAGTGAGGGGTATCTCTCATTACAGCCAGTGAGGGGCATCCCTCCATTACAACCAGTGAGGGGCATCTCTCATTACAACCAATGAGGGGCATTCCTCATTACAGCGAGTGATCTGCATCCCTCCCATACAACCAGCGAGGGGCATCTCGCATTATAGCCAGTGAGGGGCATCCTTCCATTACAGCCAGTGAGGGACACCCCTCATTAAAACCAATGAAAGGCATCCCTCCCACACAACAAATGATGGGCACCCCTCATTACAGCCAGTGAGGGGCATCTCTCCATTACAGGCAGTGAGGGGCATCTCTCCATTACAGCCAGTGAGGGGCATCCCTCATTACAGGCAGTGAGGGGCATCCCTCATTACAGGCAGTGAGGGGCATCCCTCATTACAGGCAGTGAGGGGTATCCCTCATTACAGTCAGTGAGGGGCATCCCTCATTACAGTCAGTGACACACACAAGCACACACCGGATTCTTTCCTGCACAGGAGCAGGACCCGAGTGGCGTGACCAAGCTCCTTCTTTATGGCAGGGGCGTAGCTAAGGGGGGACACGTGCCCGGGTGCAGCAGGTCGGCCTGAGCACAGGTGGGGGGCTCCATTATGAATCTTTGCTCCGGGTGCCAGAAAGCCTAGCTACACCTCTGCTTATGGAGTCCTGCCCACCCACTGAACCACCAATTAAATAAAAGCTAAAAAACCCAGCAGCCAGCGCCACCCAAGGGAAGATGTGTGCTCGGATGCATGGGGGCGTTGGGACACTTACACATGAACAGGATAACGAGATGTTTGGGAGGCATGTTGGGGAGTTGGGAGGCATGCATTTGGGAATGAATAAGCAAAAGATGAGAGCCCGCACATGCACCACTGGAGCATGAAAAGGTGAGTTTTTATGGGTGAACTGGGGGGGTTTTACACAGCGGGGCATCCCATCTTGCCTCAGAAGAATCACATACTGAGGAGAGGGGTCAAAAGTGCAGGGAGGGTTATAGCAGAGCAGAGCTGGGTTTAGGAAAGATGGGCTAACCCCAACCTAAAGGGATGGTTTTTCCACTGTAAAGCGGAACAAAACCAACCAGTTACCACCACAAAATATAGAAGATTCTAGGGCTGGCCGCTGGCTTTTCTATGGGCCATCCAGAATTGACTGTAATGAGCTGATTAAGAGCATATCTTATATGTTTCCCCCACCCGTACATACAGATTGCCTACATTGAAAATCATCCTACCTGCATCTACTGCATTTTCTGATCCTTTAAACTTCCAAGATGGTGGCCCATGGAATCTCAGGCTGCTTGCAAACAGGAAGTGTCTTCTGACTGTGCTGCTCTGCATTCTGGGATTGCTGTCCTTTCCCTGACCCCAGCTCTGCTATAACCCCCCCCCCCCCTGCACTCTCCTCAGTATGTGATGCCTCTAAGGCAAGATGGCAGAGCCCGTATCCTAGAGTGCTGAACAGAGTTGCAGCCCAGTGGGGGAAAGAATAATAAGTAAGTGCCTACAAACATAAACTATTTTAATTTTAGATGCTGGGGACTAGTTTTTTCTTTCTACCTCCTTTCAATCTCCTCCTTTGTTTCTATACCCCATTGGGGTCTCTAATTTCTTTTCTGTCAACTGTTCTATTTCTATTGTTGTCTCCCCTGGAGCTCGGTCCTCGTCCCCGACCCCTCAGACTCGTCACCTTTGGCCTTCGAACCCCTTAGCAAAAATATTATACGGGTTCCATAAGGAGAGAGTGGATATCGTTCTACTACAGGAGACACACTTTTGTCAGGGGAAAATCCCAGAGCTTAGGAACAAATACTATGACAGATGGTTCCACAGCTCTAATCCAGAAAACAAATCCAAGGGGGTCTCCATTGCAGTTCATAGGGGTGTCCCTCTGGAGCCAATGGAATTGAAAGCAGATCCGGAGGGCAGATACCTTTTTCTCCAGTTCACACTCTATGGGGCCAGGTACACTCTTGCTAATCTGTATCTACCAAACCAGGCCCAGGTGGAGGTTGGTCTTGGGATATTGCGTATATTAGAAGAGTTTTCAGAGGGCACCCTGGTAATAAGGGGGGACTTCAATCTGGCCCTCGACCCGCGCCTTGATTCCTCCCAGGGTAAATCGGGGATACCCTTCCCTAAACTGCAAAGGTTCCGTGAGGCACTCCGCACTCTTCAAGTAATAGACACCTGGAGGGTTCAACATGGAGGGGTGAGGGACTACACGTTTTTCTCCCACCCTCACAACACTTATAGTAGACTGGACTACATCTTCCTTAGCCACCACGCACTGTCGCGTGATCCTGATACCTCTATTGGACAGTTACTGTGGTCGGATCACGCCCCTGTCTTCTTCAGTCTCCCGATCCCAGAAGCCGCCCCTAGGCAATACAACTGGCGTCTGAACGATAATCTGTTGAAAGACGCTGGGTGTCTAGCTGAAATCAAGGTTTCCATAACCAATTTCCAATCTGACCACGTGAACGACCCAACCCCACTTCCATTGCAGTGGGAGGCCCTCAAATGTGTGCTTCGCGGGGTCTTCATTAAGCACGGGTCCAGGCTCAAGAGAGACAGGGCGAAACAGATTGGGGCTGCCCTGGCGCGTATCGGGGAACTGGAGGAGGCACACAAGACCGCTCCCACGCAGGCTGTTTTGAGGGAGCTATTGGACGCTAGACAGGGCCTGAAGGGCCTTTACGACCAGTGCTTCCTCAAATATCGCGACAGATTTAAGGCCCGTGTCTACGAACACAGCGATAAGTGTGGTAAGATGCTGGCTAGGTCTCTTCATCCCAGGCGGGGTGGCACGTTTATCCCTATGATCAGGGGGGGGGGATCGGAGCTCCACAGGACCCCCCAGATAGCAGGCGAGTTCCAAGCCTTTTATGCCAAGCTTTATAACCTTGGACCCACTCCTGCCCAGGGCTTGCTTCAGATGGAGGGCGCCCCGATAGTAGAGTATATTAGAGACACAGCTCTTCCAGCCCTGCCCGCTGAGGACAGTGACTTGCTTGAAGACCCCTTCGACCTGAAGGAAGTAATGAAGGCAATAGGAGAGACCCCTGCGGGTAAAAGCCCGGGCCCTGATGGGTTCACCCCCAGATTCTATAAAACACTGGGGGCTCTGGTCGCCCCTTTCCTAGTTAAGGTGTTTAACTCGATTTCAAGTGACTGTTCCTTCCCGAGACAGGCCTTAGAGGCGCACATTGCGGTCATACCTAAACCTGGCAGGGACACTACCCTGCCAGGCAACTATAGGCCAATCTCATTGATCAATGTAGATCTAAAGATATATGCCAAAATTATCGCTCTTAGGCTGCAGCCGCTGCTCCCCTCTTTAATCAACTTTGACCAGGTGGGGTTTGTCTCGGGAAGGGAAGCGAGGGACAACACCATCAAAACGATCTCTTTAATGCATTACGCACAGTCGCAGGCTATTCCAGCGTGCGTACTGGCGTTGGATGCAGAAAAAGCGTTCGACAGGGTGCACTGGGGCTTCCTGAGAGCTACATTGGACCAGTTGGGCTTAGGCCCAGTTATGTTAGCAAGAATCATGGCTCTATACCAGGAACCTACTGCAAAGGTTAAGGTGAATGGCTCCCTGTCTGGTTCCTTCCATATTCGTAACGGCACTCGGCAGGGGTGCCCCCTGTCCCCGCTGCTCTACGTACTAGTGATGGAGCACCTGGCCAATGCGCTGAGGGCTAACCCGAATGTCAGGGGGGTCGTCTGCGGAGGAAGGGAGCACAAGCTCTCTCTCTTTGCCGACGACCTACTCATGTATATAACCTCACCCCATATATCCATGCCCTCTGTTCTGGCGGAGTTCAAACGCTTTGGCGAACTGAGCAATTTCAAGGTGAACTTATCCAAAACAGAGATCCTGAATGTCTCGCTAGACGCAGAGACTCAACGTCTCTTACAAGTAAACTTTCCCTTTAAGTGGCAGGAAGAAGCTATAAAATACCTAGGTGTCCAATTACCTTCTGATCTGGGGAAGCTATATAAGCTTAACTACGCCCCGCTTCGGCACTCCACGGTTACTAGCCTTGACTCGTATAATAAAAAACAGTATTCATGGTTGGGCCGTATAAATATCCTTAAAATGGATATCCTCCCTAGGTTTCTCCATCTTTTCCAGGCAGTCCCTTTGGCACCGGAACGAGGCTTCTTCCAATCCCTCCAGCGGGTCTTTTTCAAATTTGTCTGGGGCAGCGGACCCAGGATTCGAAGGGAGACGCTTTTCAGAGCTAAGTTGAGGGGGGGGCTTGGGGTTCCAGACCTCCGGACTTATCATGCTGCCTCAGTGCTGGTACGTCTGTCGGATTGGTTTCACCATAAAGATGACAAATGCTGGGTTGGCATCGAGGGAGACGTTTCCCCCCTTGGTCTGGTGGCCTTGCCCTGGGTGGATCCCTCACGCAGGCCCGGGATTCAGGGTTTACCCTACCTGGTGGGCCCTCTACTGAAGATCTGGGATAGGTTTTTGAGGCGGGGAAGACTGTCGCGCAGACCGGGCCCCCTCACCCCACTATTCGACAACCCGTCCTTCCCTCCAGGGGTGAGTGTTAAGTCCTTCCTTATATGGGATATATCTCAAGACACCAGGTTGGGAGATATAGTATCAGAGGTGGGTCCCCCCTCCCTTTCCGATTTGCGGGCCCAAGGAGAACGTGGGAATATCTCCTGGCTTTTACATGCCCAGCTGGTCGCCTACATTAAATCTCTTGCGCCGGTCTCGGGCCTCTCCTGCCCCCTCACGCCTATGGAAAGGGTCCTGCGGGACCCTTCTCCTCCTAAGCATGTGATATCTCTTTTCTATAGGATTCTTCGGGACGGGGAGGAGGAGGGGGAGCTGCCCCGGTACTGTAGGAGATGGGAGGAGGACCTGGGACAATCATTCGAGCCCGGCGAGTGGGAAAAATCCTTTGCGCTTACTCACAGGCTGTCTTTGGCGTCCAGGGCTCAGGAACGAAATTACAAGATCCTGGCGAGATGGTATAGATGCCCATCGGATCTTGTGAAATTTGGGGGAGCAGACACTGGGGATTGCTGGAGGTGCGGCGGGGCCCCGGGGACCATGTTACACATTTGGTGGGAGTGCCTGAGGGTGAGGGCCTTTTGGGAGGGAGTATTGGGAATATATGAGCGCTTGACACTCGAGAAGGTTCCACACACTCCGCAGGTCGCCCTCCTATCGATGATCCCTGGATCGGTGTCAACAAATAAGAAGGGGCTGCTGAGGCACTTACTCACGGCCGCTAGGTCGGTGATACCTAGGCATTGGCGCACTAATGTGGTCCCGTCCCTGGTGGAGTGGTATGGGGAGGTCGAGAGCATTAAGAGGATGGAGGAGCTGACTCTTGAGGGGGTAGAGGGGGGTACCCAGAGGTTCCTTAGGACGTGGACCCTCTGGGAGGTCTCGCGGGTTTCCCCCGACTTTCAGATACTGCTGGAGCGTGGTGGAGCGGAGGGGGAGGAGGGACCTTGAATGAAGGTATGACCCTTTAGTGGAAGCGATGGGGTCTGGCTGGATGGGGGGAGCTGGGGACGGGGCCGATAGGCTCCTGAAGCCCAGGTGCTTCGTTCCATTTTCTTGTCTTCCTCTAACCTTTCTTCCTTTTAAATCTTTCCTAGATAAACTTTCCCCTTTGTCTGTCACTTTCTTTTTCTCTTCATCTCCACTTTCTTCTCTCGGACCGCCGGGGGATGGCTACGGTTGCTATACATTGGAACTGGACGAGGGGACGGGCCTGTGGATAGGGGAGTGCCTTCCTTTAGGGGGGGCGATCCGGTTGATATGCTGGGCATTATTGGTGGCTGTCCGCGATTACCTCATGCCTATTTACTCTCTTAGTGTCCCCAGATGGGAGCGAGGCCGATATAAATGTATAATATATACATAATCTTTACATAAATGAGTAAATAATTAATATCAATAAACAAATGTATACATTAATAAATATATACATAAATATATAAATATTAACAACAATAAATAAATATATACATAAATAAATTAAAATACATTTTTTTCAGGTGTTAGAGGTCCAGGGGGGAGGAGGAGGTGTTGGGAGATGGATGTGGTGGTGTAAGCAGAAGAGACAGAGGAGGTAGATATGGCAGAGGCGGAGGAGGTAGCAAACACTTTAACCACTCACTCAGGTGCTGGCATAGCCTAGTCCTGTGGGATCCATGCCTTGTTCATCTTAAGAAATGTAAGCATGTCCACGTTGGCTGTGGATAGGCGGATCCTCCTGTCGGTGATGGCACCCACTGCGGTGTTGAACACACGTTCTGATAAGACACTTGCTGCAGGGCAGACCAGCACCTTCAAGGTATAGAGGGCAAGCCCTGGCCATGTGTCCAATTTAGCGACCCAGGAATTGCTTGGGGAGGACCCATTGCTCAGTACCAGGAGATGTGGTGACAGATCCAGTCATCCACCAAGTCAAAGTCTGCCTCCTGGTATTATGGGGGATGTGGTGGACAATGGAATAAGTTGTTCCACATTGTGGCCATGCTCACTCTATCCTGTGTGGTGGTGCCAGTGCCCCTGCTGCGTTGGCGACTTGCTGCTCCTCCTCCTCCTTGGCCTCGTGCCACCACTGAGCCCTCAAATTCAGCTGAGAACTCGGCCATTAGTGCGTCCACCAGATTGCGTTTGTACTCTCTCATTTTGTGATCCCGCTCCAGTGCAGGAGAAGATGTTGTCCTTATAGTGGGGATCCAGCATGTGTGAGTGGCCACCCAGTAATCGGCACTGGTGACTATGCGGACAACTCTGTGGTCAGAGAATGTAGTGGCTCATGCGAGTCAGGCTGCCCTGAGTCAAGGAGAAGCTGTCCTCAGTCTCAGGTATCTCCTCCTCCTGCTTCCCCCTCCAGCCACACTCCAGTGACGCCCATGAGCTGCGCTGGGTGGCAACCTGTTATGAAAGTTGTCCTCCTCCTCCTCGGAATCCTGCAAAACTGTCCGCTGGCTGGACAGTTGCTCTCCCCTGATACCTGGGAAAATAAGCCTTCCTTCTCTGCTTCCATCACATCCTTCATCATGGCCTGAAGAGTTTTTCCGGCAGGTAAAGGATGTGGATGGTAGCGCTGACAATGGCGTCACCTGCACTGACCACAACAGAGATGGTGGCCTCATGGAGGCCCACTCATTGGTGGTGAAGTGTTGTTGGTCTGCACTTCGACTCACCCGGGCATTTTGGAGCTGAAACTCCACTATTGCCTGCTGCTGCTGTTCACACACCCTTTCGAGCATGTACAATATAGAATTCCACCTGGTGGGCAAGTCGCATATGAGGCGGTGGGTGGGATACCCAAAGTTCCTCTGCAGTGCAGTCAGATGAGCAGCAGCAGGATGGGAACGTGGAAAGTGCGTGCACACACTACGTATTTTATGCAGCAGCTCTGGCATGTCTGGGTAATGGGCCAGGAAGCTCTGCACTATAAAGTTGAACACATGCTTCAGGCAAGGGATGTGGTCAAACCTGCTCAGCCCAAGACTGCTACAAGGTTCGGCCCATTATCGCATACCACCTTGCCAGGCTTCAGGTGCAACAACAGCATCCGCTCATCTGTGGTGATGTGGACACTGGAGCTAATAGCATTGCCCAGTGCACATTTTAGTTTTTCCACAACCTGTTGGCGCAGGGCAAGGATGGCCTGGGCCTGGTGAGAAAAGAAGTAGCGGCTGGGAAAGGTGTATTTGATGCTCCAGCAGGTCTTTAAAACTGTCTGGTGGTGCTGGTGCTGGAGGTGGTCCCACATCCACCCTTTGGGGGGAAACAGGTGGCCTTGGCATTGTGGAGGCAGTGGTAGAGGCGGAGTCCACTGATGCAGCAGGGGGGAGGTATTTGCATGTTTTTTAGATGTTTCTGCCCCTGCAGCTCATGTTGGAATTGCAGGTGCCTGATCATGGGTGTGGTGCTGAGATCATTAAGAATTTTCCCTTCAGGCACTGGTGGCACCTCTTGCAAATGACCTGTGTTTTGTCCTCTGTGCTCTGCTTGAAAAAATGCCATGCTGGTGAGATCCTTTAAGGCGGCCTTGGCCTGGGCGTGGTGGGCAGTAGCAGAAACAGACTGACTGCTCACCACTGGCATCCTTCTCCCTCTTCTGCTGCCTGCCTGGGGCTGTGTGACCACCACGCTGTGTTGGTCAGCTTTTTCTGGCATCACCTCTCTGCTAGCATTATTGGGGCCTACAAAAATGCACTCCAAGCCCTGGTGCCTGATTGCACCAGAGGAAGGTGTAGCAGGCAAGGATAAAACACGTCTCCCTGCAGCAGCAGCAGAAGCACCACAGCCACATCACTGTCCCTTATTTGCTTCTTTCTGCAGGTACAGCCACCCTGAAATGGACAATTAGAAAAAAGAAAATTAGCAGGATTATGACCCTTAAGTGCCCTGAACCAGTGGATACTGCACTAACAATTGGTATTAAAGAGTAGTGGCACCCAAGTGGTTTGAGCAGGTGGTATTAAAGAGTAGTGACACACAAGTGCCCTGAACCGGTGAATACTCGCAAATGGTATTAAAGAGCAGTGACCCCCGAGTGGCCTGAACAATTGGTATTAAGTAGTAGTGACAAACACGTGTCCTGAACAATTGGTATAAAGGAGTACTGACAAACAAGTGCCCTAAACCAGTGGATACTTCACTAACAATTGGTATTAAAGAGCAGTGACCCCCCAAGTGCCCAGAACCAGTGGACACTGCACAAATGTTTTTATTTTAAAAAGAGCTATAACTGCCCTGAACCACTGGATACTCCACTATCAATTGGTATTAAAGAGTAGCGACACACAAGTGGTTTGAGCAAGTGGAATTAAACAGTACTCACACACACAAGTGCCCTGAACCAGTCGATACTTCACTAACAAATGGTATTAAATAGTAGTGACACCCAAGTTGTTATAGCAAGTGGTATTGAACACTACTGACAAACAAGTGGTTTGAGCAGGTGATTTTAAAGAGTAGTGACACCCAAGTGCCCGGAACAATTGGTATTAAACATTAGTGACACACAAGTAGTTTGAGCAGGTGGTATTAAACATGCTGACACCCAACCTATCTAGCTCAGTCGCTTTCCCTGAATAAATGTCCTGAAAAGGACAATAGCTTGCCTGGAGGGAAACTTGGGTTGTTTAGGACAGGAGTAAGAGGGCTGGAAGTGGAAGAGAGATCCTTTGTAGCCTTTACAATCCTGGTGACAATTTTCAGGGTGGCTGAGAGTAATGGGTGCGAGGTACACAGGATGGGATAAGAAAATGACTCTGACCACACTGCTAGAGGCAGTTTGTTTACTCCTAATGATGTTTCCATATGGACCCAATCTTTGGTTGCTCCAGATATATTCCAGATCAACAGACGAATCAGATGGGCAGCCCTATATTAATCATATATAGAACCCTCAGGTCTCCATTTTCTTTTGGCAGTCGTCATTTGTTTTTATTCCTCCCTAGCTTATTTCCCAACCCATATAAATTTGATAAATAGGGATTTGAAGTTTCTAAGCCAATGACTGGGGAGTTCGATCGAAATACACTGTATTAAGTATAGTAATCTCAGTAAGATATTTATTTTCAGTACCAAGATTCACCAAAACCAGGACAGCTTGCATGAGTTCCTCTTACGCAGATCTTTTTGATAGTAGTCTAAAGTTAGTTAAAGTTTAAAAAAAAGTTCAAAGATGTTTTTCTGAAGATTTATGCCAAGGTACCAAATACTAGTTCCTTCCCATTGAAATTGAATAGAGGCTTTTAGTTTATCAACTTCCTCCTTAGCCATGTTCAGGGGCATAGCTGCTACCTTTTTTAATTTTTAAATTAGACATTTTCACAAAACTCTGGAAGTCACCCACAAAGGTTGGTAGAGTATCTCTCTATATATATGCTGCATAATAGTATTCCCAGATCCTTCTTGGAAAGGATTGTTTGTGTATATAGAACCTGTGTATGCACTGTATATAGTCTCATTCACTTTACTTGTATCACATATTTATGCGCATTAAAACATTGACTTTTTTGCTTAACCCTTTCTGGTGTTCATTCTTCCCATTCCATATATATTGTGTTACAGTACATTTTTCAAGCAGAAGTACTGGGAAGGTTTTGAACCCATATCCATTGGCAAATTTGTGCTTAATGATCATACTTAACGTGATTATTCCTACTAAATCAGTGTGCTACAACCCTCTCTAATAACTAGAGTATCTCTCTACCAATCCTTGTGGGTGACCGTTAGCTGCCTGTTCAGGTCCCGCTCCCAGTCCGCACAAAAGCGGGGCGTCTCTTTATCCTCTGAGCTCCCCAACAGGGCATATAATTGAGATATCAGTTTTAGAGGAGGGTCTCACACAGTAGCCAACTGCTCAAAGGGGGTAAGGGTCCTGGCCAACGCCGGTTTGGGTCCCAGACTCCGGAGAAAACTCTGAAAGGTAAACAAAAGCCACTGATCAAACAAATGCGTGTCCCATCTCCCCCTGAGATGCTCCAACCGCGTCCATCCGGAAGGCGATATGAGGTCCTGCCCCCTCGGGATACCCCTCTCATTAAAGGTCTCTTTGAGACGCGGGAGAATGCCGATTGGGAGGGACGGGTTGCGCACCAGCAGGACCAGGGGGGTCGGCCAAGGTGATATCTCCGCCCTACCTCTAACTCCATCCAGAACTCCAAGGGAAGTTGCTATGAGCGGATGATCTGTACCGAGGGTCCTCCCTTTTTCGGCCACCCAAGCCGCATCCCTCAACGGGGTTTGCAGTCAGGTCGCCTCCAGGCCCACCCACTTCTTCTTCGTTCCCTGATGATGCCAGTCTAGTATGCGTTGGAGGTGGACCGCGCGCCAATATTAAAACAGGTCAGGGCAAGCTAATCCCCCAGCTTGTCTAGGTTTAAAGAGAAGTCGCAGTTTAACTCTTGGTTTCCGTCCCTGCCAGATAAATTTAATGAAGACCGAATTCAGGGATTTGAAGTATGCCCTAGGGATATGTATAGGGAGGGTCTGAAGCAAATAAAGGATTTTAGGCAAGATCGTCATTTTAATAATGCTTATTCTGCCCAGCCACGAGAAGGTGGGGAGGTCCCAGTTCGCTAAATCCGTCTTGATTCTGGAAAGGAGAGGGGCAAAGTTCGCAGTGTATATCCCATCAACTGTTTTTGTAATTTTGGTACCTAGATATGTGATGGCCAAGGGAGGCCATCGAAATGGGAATGAGGTTCTGAGAAGAGCATCCATCTCTCCGAGGAGATTCACCCCCAGGGCCTCTGACTTGTCATAATTTATTTTCAAGAAGGAAAGTCTACCAAACCTCTCAAACTCCTTCAGCAGCACCGGGACACCCACTGTCGGGTTCGTGAGAAAGAAAAGCAAATCATCAGCATAGGCTGAAATCTTATGCATGACTGAACCGACTGTAATCCCTCGGATATCCTCCTGTCCCCTGATTCTGCACAAGAATGGCTCCCTAATTAACGCAAAAATCAAAGGGGAGAGGGGGCACCCCTGTCTCATACCATTCCTAATGTCAACTCGGTCCGATAGGGCACCATTGATCTTGATTCTTGCCGAAGGGTCAGAATAAAGGGCCATAATCAACTGCATTGCCTTAGGCCCCAACCCAATATGTTCTAGAACCGCTCTAATAAACTGCCAATTGACCCGGTCAAAGGCCTTCTCAGCGTCGGTGGACAGCAAGACAACCGGCTCTCCGGTTTGTTTGACCGTATGAAGAAGATTCAATAGCCTGGTCGTATTATCGCGGGCTTCCCGTCCGGGGATGAGGCCGGACTGATCACTGTCCACCAACTCCGGGAGTAGCCCCGACAGCCTATTCGCCAGAACTTTTGCAAAAAGTTTAAGGTCCACATTTAATAATGAAATGGGCCTATAACTGCCACAGGCTAGTGTATCTTTCCCAGGCTTCTGTATTATAGTGACATAGGCAGTTAACGCTTCACTCGGGATGGTTGCTTGGGTAGGGGACGCTAGGAGCGAATTAAAGGCAGAAAGAAAATGCGGGCCGAGAAGAGGGAGAAATTGCTTATAATAATAGAGAACCCGTCAGGTCCTGGCGATTTTCCGTTCGGGGAGCTTTCAACAGCCACTTACTTTTAGCTCCGCCATAGAAATTGGGTTTTCAAGTGCCTCCCTCTCCTCCCTACGCAGGACCGGCATTCCGGATTCTTCTATGTATTTCTTCATTTGCTCCAGACACCCCTGACTCGGGTCTGCCCCAGCAGGGCGAATATTGTATAGATTTTGGAAGGTCCTTGCAATATCTGGGGTGTTATGAAGTTTGGTCTTATGCTCGTCAATAATAGCCTCAATATAATTCAGTGATTGTTGCTTTCTGAGGGCTCTCGCCAAAAGTGCACTACTTTTGTTCCCCCACTCGAAGTACATTCTCCTACATCTTTTTATAATATAAGCGGCTCTAGAGGACAGGAGAGAGTTCAGGGCCGCCCTGGCCTCAGAGAGCTCCAGGAGATTGCTTTTGGCTAGTGAGGCTTTATGCGATCTCTCCAGTTCCTGAACCCTCTCCAATCGCCTCCGCAGCTCCTGCTCCCTGTCCCTCTTCATCTGAGTGGCGTGTTTGATGAGAACGCCCCTGATGACCGCTTTATGAGCTTGCCAATTATTAAATGGAGAAGTATCTTTGGTCTTGTTGAGTTCAAAGTATTCTTTAATGGTATTCTGAAGTTCAAGAACCAACGGCTCATGCTGTAGAAGGGACTCATTCAACCTCCACGTCCACTTCCCCCTAGAACCCCCGGTGAGATTGAGAGACAGAGCCACAGGAGCATGATCTGATATAATTGTGGGTTCTATTTTGGCATCCGTTGTATGTGGTAACAGGCAGTGAGATACTAGAACATAGTTGATTCTGGAATACGAGGCATGGACCGCAGAGTAAAAGGAGTAATCTTTAGTGGTGGGGTGGCTAATTCGCCAAGGATCACAGAGCTGAGCCTTCTGAAGGATTCTCTTTATCTTCCTCAGTGCCGCGTATGCCAGAGCCGATCGCCCTGTGGATGAGTCCAGTAAGGGATCCAATGCTACGTTCAGGTCTCCTCCTAAAATTATGGGCCCATCCTGTACCACCATGAGCTTGTCTACAAAGGCTTCTAGAAAGGCTACCTGACCAGAGTTTGGGGCATAGGCGACTGCCCAGGATCGCCACTCCCTGCGACTTAACATCTGGTGCGTTACTTGTGTAGGACTGGGAGAAGGACCTGGAGGACAGTCTAGGGGCTCCATCCCCCCTAAAATGTGTCTCCTGTATGAAGGCGAAATTTGCTTTATGTCTGGACAGTTCCTGTGCTAGTTTGGATCTCTTAATAGAGGTGTTCAGTCCTCTAGCGTTCAACGAGATCACTCTGAGTTTTTTGGTAAAAGGAGGGCTATGTACACCACTAGAGCAAGAGCCCCTCATGTTATGGCAGTGCCCGCTCACCGCCATCAACCCCGGGTTTACTATCATCTTGATTTGTGGAAACGGGCAGAGGTAACAGGGAAGAGGGAAGGGGAGGTCAGTGGTGGCAAGGGAAGGAGGGCAGGAAAGGGGAAGAAAGAGAGAAAGAAGTTGAGAAGAAGTGTTCGGGAAACGTCCCAAACCTAGAGACAAAGCTCAGATCTCAAAAACCAAAACCTTAAACTTTGAACAGTGTCGAACTGTGAGGTCCCAGGAAGACCCCCAGGTCCCTAGGGATGGGTGGGGAGACAACCTGGAAGCCCGGTGTGTCCAGGGATGGGGGGAGCTCAACCCACGGACAGACGACCCGCGACAACCCCAGACCCCCCCCAAAAGAAAGGAGGAGTACTGGACCCGCCACACCCCTCCTGGTGGGGACTGTGAAGCCAGCCGCCGCTCACAGCAAAGGTGCGGGCTATGAGTTACGGTCTACTCACACCTGACAATTGCCAGCTCCCGGCCGCCACCATAAGATAATCAGATTATAACATTGCATCTACAATCCTAAAAAAAAAAAAAAAAACCCTTAAAACTTAAAATCGAGTTCCTGGGTCCTGAATCCTTATCTATCTGCTAAGGGGGGGAAGATGGCATTCCTACGGGCCAAAGGGCAGTCAGGCCCTATCCAACAGATCATCCCTCCCATACATGTACAGAGTCGCCCCCCAATCACCAGATCTGGGGAGGGAGGCCATAGCACAGGCACCTAATCATTGCCGGACCGCCCCCCCAAGAGCCGCGGACCAGGGAGCAACCCCGCCCACGCAACCACAAATCCGCAGTGAACTTTAACACCCTCTACAATCAAAGTAATAAAACAAAACAGAGCAGAAGAACTATAAACTTAGTCTGATAACTTGCATATATGTGCATACGACCTGTAGGGAGCAGACCAAGCGCCCTATGCAAAAAGGAGATTGAAGAAGTCCGACAATTGGATCAATGTCCCTTATATCACAGCGGAAACAGATGCCCCGGTCGCGCCAGCCAAGAGCACGCATCAGGAGGCTGGGGAGCTCTTCTTTCTCTGGCCCGCGAGGGATAAGGATCCGGGGTGATGCCCAGCCAATCCGGGATCTGAACAGACTGAAGGCCAAACTGCTTAAGGAAGACCAGTAAGTCCTTATGCTTGCGAAGTGCGAAGCCTTTTGAGGCACTCAGTGAAAAGGGGTAGCCCCAACGGTAGGCCACATTATTCTGTTTAAGCGTGTCCAACAGTGGGCGCAGGGTTCTTCTTCTCGCTAGGGTGAATCTCGAGAGGTCAGAATAAAAGTGCAGGTCCGCCCCATCAAAGTCCAGTGAACCCTTCCTTCTGGCTGCGGCCATAATTGCCTCCTTTTCCTCGAAAAAATGAATTCTGCAAATGACATCCGCGGGGGAGGAGCAATGGCCCTATGCGCCCGATCTATCTCGATTGTAGATTCACCGCCCGCTTGGTCCCCAAGTAGCACAGAGAAAATGCCCTGTAACGTGGGCATTAGATCTTCCGCTCACGTGGCTTCGGGGAGACCTCTGATGCGAATGTTGTTCCGCCTGTTACGGTTTTCTAAATCTTCAAGATGTAGGGTTAGGTTGGTGTTTGCCGCTTCCTGCGCCTGCAAGCGAAGCATCAGCTGCTGTATAGCTGACCTATCCTCCTCTTGATTTCGCTCCACCTTATCCAACCTGGAATCCAGTTGTCGCAGATTTCCCCTCAGAAGGCCAACTTCTTCGGATAGTTTTTTGCTAATCGAACGTGTGATCGTCGACAGGTCCTCTTTAGTAGGCATGGATCGCAGATGGGACCATATTTCTGATAGCGTGCTGTCCATTGGTGATGACCCCGATGCGTCCACACTCCCCCGATCAGGGTCCTCCCCCGTGTCTCTTCGGGGCAAACTCCTGGATGAGGCAGGACCCCGGACTCTCTCTGCAGGCTTTGAGATGTATCGGTTGAGGTTGCTCTGATTAGCCACCAACGATCCCCTGGTCTGGGTCTTGGAATCTTTGTTTTTGTTGCCCCCTCCCTTTGCGCTCGGGATCCGTTTCTCTGCTCAGCTTCTACAACTCCTGGGGCAACCCAAGATGCTACGGCCCACCTTCCTAGTAGAACAATTATGGTATAGTGCGCAGCAGCGGTCAGGATCGAGTTATGACGAATCTGTGCCCAGGTTAGGACAATAGTGCACAGGAAGAGCTGATATTCTTTAAAGGAAAGAGGATACGACCACACAAGATAAGCAGAAAGGAGGTTCCAGAGACAGGGCTACTCCGCAGTGATTCAGCAGGTCAGCAGCGTCAAGATAGCTGATGATGATGTGGGTCAAGGCAACGGGGTTTCAGCGAAATGTTCCACAGCCAGGCAAGTACGCCACTGCAGGGGGTGTTCGTGCTCACCACTTTGATGGTATTGACAGGACAAGGGGAGGGGGTGGATGGGAGACTTGTCGTGTCTCCAAAACCACGGGGAGCAGCTCCAAATGCAGGGAGGGAATAAGCCAGGCTTCGGCAGATAAGCCAGACCTCAGATCCCAAACGGGGCACCGAACCTTCGCGTAGGGGCGAGTACAATGGTGGCCACTCCTCCAGCCCCCGTACCTCCAGCTCTGTTCTTGCCGCTTGCAGTCCGAAGGACCGGGGGGAAAAAGACAGTCAATGGGCGGGATCTCCCAACCAGGTGCACAGTGCACAGGGCCACAAGCAGCACCTGCAGCCCACCACAAACCTCAGCAGCAGTCAAATCCTCACCCGGGTGTAGCAAGATGGCAGCCACTCCTCTGATCCAGCGGCCTGCGCTCCCGTCTTCCGCTGCAACAATGGGGCAGGGGGGAGGAAGACCAGTGATGGGGGGGTCCCTGCGCAGCTCTCGCAGACCACCACAGACCTCAGCAGCAGTAAAACCTGCAATGCGGGTGTAACAAGATGGCGGCCGCTCCCTTGATCCGGCACCCAGTGCTCCCCGGGGAGGAAGACCAGCGATGGGGGGGGGGTCTCCCAAACAGGCGGCCAATTCACAGGGCCCCACGCCTCCCCCGCAGCTCACCTCAGTCCTCGGCGGCAGTCAGACCCGCAAAGCGGGTGTAGCAAGATGGCGGCCGCTCCTCCGGTCTCAGCACCGCACACTCCTCTCGCCGCCTGTAGCTCCCGGATTGGGGGGGGAGTGCGGACGCCAGCAGAGAGGGTCTCACAAGAAGGCGTCCAGGCTAAAGGGCTCCACGTCTCCTCAGCAGCTAGCCGCAGATCCGGACAGGGGAGGGCAGCAAGATCCAGTGTCTCTCTAAAGCAATGTTTGGGCCCTTGCTGCTGCTGCTCCTGCTGCTGCTGCTGCTTGCAACTCCAGGGTGTGATTCATCCAATTTTTGGGCTCCTGCAGCCAACTCCAGTGTCTCTTTAAACCAATGTTTGGGCTCCTGCTGCTACTGCTTGCAACTCCAGGGTGTGATTCATCCAATTTTTGGGCTCCTGCAGCCAACTCCAGTGTCTCTTTAAACCAATGTTTGGGCACCTGCTGCTGCTGCTGCTTGCAACTCCAGGGTGTGATTCATCCAATTTTTGGGCTCCTGCAGCCAACTCCAGTGTCTCTTTAAACCAATGTTTGGGCTCCTGCTCCTGCTGCTGCTTGCAACTCCAGGGTGTGATTCATCCAATTTTTGGGCTCTTGCAGCCAAACGCCAGTGTCTCTTTAAAGCAATGTTTGGGCTCCTGCTGCTGCTGCTCCTGCTGCTGCTGCTTGCAACTCCAAGGTGTGATTCATCCAATTTTTGGGCTCCTGCAGCCAACTCCAGTGTCTCTTTAAAGCAATGTTTGGGCTCCTGCTCCTGCTGCTGCTTGCAACTCCAGGGTGTGATTCATCCAATTTTTGGGCTCTTGCAGCCAACTCCAGTGTCTCTTTAAAGCAATGTTTGGGCTCCTGCTCCTGCTGCTCCTGCTGCTGCTGCTTGCAACTCCAAGGTGTGATTCATCCAATTTTTGGGCTCCTGCAGCCAACTCCAGTGTCTCTTTAAAGCAATATTTGGGCTCCTGCTGCTGCTGATGCTGCTCCTGCTGCTTGCAACTCCAGGGTGTGATTCATCCAATTTTTGGGCTCCTGCAGCCAACTCCAGTGTCTCTTTAACCCTTTCAGTGCCAAGCCCGTAGTTTCTACGTGCTTGCTTCCACTCCACTTAAGTGCCAAGCACGTAGAAACTACGGGCTTGACTTTCCCCCCTGCTACAGTAAAAGTGCCTGAAAGGCCCTCTCCCTGTCCTGCTCGACGGGCGCCGCCATTTTGCCGATAAGCCCCGCCCCTTTGGGGGCGGGGCTTATGACGTCACACCTCCGGGTGTCGTCCTGGCTCCGGGCTGCGATTCTCACACTTGTCATCGCTGGCCACAGGAGGAGGAAGGCAGGTGATGATCTGATCACCTGCCTCCCTCCTCCACTGGCCAGCGATGACAATAACTGTCATCAGAGCTGCGAGGGACACAGAAGCTGAGGATCAGAGGTGAGTAAAGTAAAAAAAAGTTTTTATTTTTTAATAAAGTTATTTTTTAATCTGTGTGGTGTTTTTTTTTTATTACTGTTAACCCCTTGTGAACTGGTAAGGGGTCCATGACCCCTATACCAGTTCACAAGGCTGGGGGGATGTCAAGCCACCTGCGCTAGCGGGTGGCTTGCCATTAACCCTTGGCACCCCCATTACCTGCCTCCCCAAAGGCCAGGGGGGGGCAGAAGAGCCCGGGCCCACATAGGGTATGTGGGCTCGTAGGCTGCAGGGTGGGGGGGCCACATAAGCTGGCCCCCCCACTCTGTGCCTACAAGCCCCCATAGCTGGTCCCGGGCTGGTAATGCTGGGTAAGGGGGACCCCACGTCATTTTTTTTTTATTTTTAAGGGTTTTTTAACCCTTAAAAATAAAAAAAAAATGGGGTCCGCCCCCCCTGGGAGGGGGGACCCTATGTCTTTTTTTTTTTTAATTAACCCCTTATGTTCTGTCACCCAGCAGCTATAAAAGGCTTCCAGCAGATGAGCAGAAGCCAGTGATTGGGAGGGGAAGATGGATGGGAGGTAAGTATTAAAAAAAAAAATAATAATAATAAAATATTTTTTTCTGCGTCCGTGTGGTGTTTTTTTTTTTACATTTAACCCCTTGTGAACTGGTAAGGGGTCCACAAGACCCCTATATCAGCTCACAAGGCTGGGGGATGGCAAGTCACCTGCACTAGCGAGTGACTTGCCATTAACCCTTGGCACCCCCATTACCTGCCTCCCCAAAGGCCAGGGGGGGGCAGAAGAGCCCGGGCCCACGGGCTATGCGGGCTTTGTAGCCTGCAGGGCCAGGGGCCACAAAAGCTGGCCCCTGTGCCCTGTTCTTACAAGCCCTGCATAGCTGGTCCCGGGCTGGTTACTTTGGGTAAGGGGGCCCCCATGTCGTTTTTTTTTGGATTTTTAAGGGTTTTTAACCCTTAAAAATCCCCCAAAAAATGGGGTCCCCCCCCTGGGAGGGGAGACCCTATGTCATTTTTTTCCCCCGATTTAACCCTTTGTAGTGTGGATGGTAGTTGTATTTTATTTGTAAATGTTATAAAGTACTTGTTTCAGTTAGGGGGGTCTCCTGGGCAGGAACGGGGGGCTACCGATAAATATGTGGTACCGTTCTAATCTGTAGAAATGGGGCTTTCACATGCAATACGGTTTTCTTTAATAAAATACATTTTTTATTTAAAATAAAGGAGGCAATTTTCTAAAAAAAAATTTTATTTATTTACTTTTTTTTAATATCAATAATATTGTAAAAAAACAGAATAAAATTTACATTTACATGTTAAAGCCTAAACTCTGCTGCAAAAAATATATATATATAATTTTCCTGAAAATTCCAGCAAAAATGTCGCAAAACATGGCGCAAAATGGGGAAAAATGGCCTGTCAACAGAGGGTGACAAAATCTCAAGTAGGCTGGCAATTAAAAGGATTAAAAGTAGCTATGCATGTTGGGTATTGTTCTGTTCGGGGGACCTTGCGCTTTCAGACTTAGCTTGTTTTTTCTGGTTTGCATATTTATATTTTAGGAAAAGGTGTTTTTTATTCAGCTTTTTTATACATTTTTTAGGGAAACCCTGCGCAACCAAAGAATCCTTTGAGGGATCAATTCCAGAAAGATAAGCCCACTACAACAAGCTGGGTACGATTAGAAAGCTTAACATGTGTACTTTTAGGGAATATATGGTTTATGGGGGATATTCCAAATGTAAAAGGGTTGTTTTGGTTGAAAAATCGCAAGGTGTGCACCTTGTCTGCAGAGCTGAAATTTTCAAGAAAAATTACCGTTATGCGCATGCTTTACTTTGGGGTGTTTGGCAACTCTTCCCTTGACAGTAGCTATGCATGTTGGGTATCGTTCTGTTCGGGGAAGGTTGCTTTTTCAGATTATACTTGTTTTTTCTTGTTTGTATATAGTTTTTTTAGGAAAATGTTGCTTTGATTCTGCTTTTTTATCCTTTTTTTAGGGAAACTCTTTGCAACCAAAGAATACATTGAGGGATTACTTCCAGAAAACTGTGGCCACATCAACAAGCCTGGTACATCTAGAAAGCTTGAGGTGTGTACTTCCAGAGAATATATAGTTTGTTGGGGGTATTTCAAATGTAAAGGGTTATTTTTCTGGAAAAACTGCAAGGTGCACATAGTGCATATCACAGTTGTATTTTTTTCTGAAAATCCCCTAAAGCGCTGTTTCAGTTTGGGGGAGTCTCCTGGGCAGGAAAGGGTGTCTACCTATAAATATGTGGAACCGCTGTAACCGGGAGAAATTGGGGTTTCACACACCATAAGATTTTATTGACAAACTTACATTTTTTATTACAAAAAAACACTACAAATTGCAAAAAATAGATTTTTTTTTATTTTTTTGCACATATTTCACCCAAAAGTATTGAGAATACACAAAAAAAAGGCCAAACAAGACATCGCATGTTGAAGCCCAGACTCTTCTGAAAAAGACAATATATCATTTTCCTGGGAAATCCCTGGAAATCCCTTCAAAAATCACATTTGAACATGGGGAGCGCAAAATAGTTCAAAATGGTCTGGCACCAAGGGTGACAAAAACTCCAGGTAGGCTGGCAGCAAAAGGGTTAAAGCAATGTTTGGGCTCCTGCTGCTGCTGCTGCTTGCAACTCCAGGGTGTGATTCATCCAATTTTTGGGCTCCTGCAGCCAAATCCAGTGTCTCTTTAAACCAATGTTTGGGCTCCTGCTCCTGCTGCTGCTGTTGCTGCTGCTTGCAACTCCAGGGTGTGATTCATCCAATTTTTGGGCTCCTGCAGCCAAATCCAGTGTCTCTTTAAAGCAATGTTTGGGCTCCTGCTCCTGCTGCTGATGCTGCTGCTGCTTGCAACTCCAGGGTGTGATTCAGCTAATTTTTGGGCTCCTGCTGCTGCCAACTCCAGGGTGTGTTTTTCAGGCACTATAGGGGCCCCTCATAGTGATGGCACTTCAACTCTCTGCAATTGTGCTGCTCTGCGATTCTATTAGCGATGCCTCTGATCTGCATGTCCTAATTATTTACAGTATTATTTCACTAACCCAGCACGCATCCTATGCGTGTTACAGCAAGGCAGAATGGTTTACAACCCTATTGAGGGTCTAGGAGGCTCAGAAATAGCCGTTTTTAATATCGATTCCTCGCAAATAAATTCGGGTCGGAAAATTCGGTGAATCAGTCTAATCGAATTTTTCAAAAGTTCTCTCATCTCTAACTAAAACCATTGTCTTTAATACAAAATAAAAAAATAGGCACTCAGAGAGGCTGCTGCTTCTACCCACCTAACCTGGCTGTCACAGACCTCCTCCACTGGATGTCACAGGCCTTAGGTCCCAGAGAGACTGCTGCTGTGTATTTCTGTACCCCCAACCCCCTAACAAGAATGTCTCGGACCACTTTTCATGCTGGACAAAAAATCCCATTTATTTGGGATAAATGAAGTATGCCGTGGAAGGAGGGGAACAGTTTTAAATGAAGCTACATTCATTCCACAGCAACACTATTGTGTGACCCTACACTAATCCATACCTCAAGGGACACCTGTATTGGCGCACATAGCGCATGGAAGCAAATATTGGCAATTAAGCCCTGCCACACCATAAACCACACCAACTTTCATGCTCACTGAACCCCCAGCCAGTGCCCCACCAGTTCAGACCCAGCCTTCTGGTTTATAGTTCCACAGCTGATCACAATATCAAACTCAGGTATTTTGATCATTACATGAGATCCAGGCTATTGGCAGAGCGGAGTGAGCAAGTCCAAAGTCTAGTCAAACTCCTTAAAGAAGAACATGGGAGTCTAAAAGACTCCAGGGCCATTCGAGTTCCACTCTTTGGGGCAGGTGTGTGGCAGGAGGGGTTACATTGTGGTGTGGGTCAGAGGCTGAGAAGGGGTGTTGGGTTAGTGGGGCAGGTCAGTGGCTGATACAAGGGGTTACGTTGGGGTGCAAGTCAGTGGCTGGGGAGCAAGGTTAGGTTAGGCTAAGTAAGGGGGCTAGGTGAGGGAGCAGGTCTGTGTCTGGGGAGGGATTTAAGCTAGGGGTCCAGATCAGTGGCCGTGAAGGGGGGTTAAAAGGGTGCGGGTTAGTGGGCCTAAGCCTCTGTGACACTTTCATGGCATTTCCTTCAGACCAGAATGTGCCAGTGGGCACAAGACTCACCGATTACCTGCCACCTGCTCCTGTGCCGATCTGCCTGTGAGCATCCAGCATTACTGCTTACTTAGTCCCCTGCCTGGAACAAGTATGCTGCTTAAATGGTCAGGGGACCTCCCATAATTTCTTTTATATTTTGGTGACTCAGCAGCCTCGCTCTTTTGTGCTAAAACGCTACATTAAAACTAATGTTACATTAAAACCCTGCTATAAGCCTCTATAGCCTGGTGTTGTGGTCAAATGTCTGCATGCGTTTTTTTTGCTCCACAAGAAATGAGAAGGCAAGCTTCTTCATTGAACACACAAAATAGATTGCAGCGCCAAGCCCAGCATCTACAGGTCTGGGCTTCCAGAGGGGAAATAGACGCCTTGCATGCAAGGATGCAGTAAAAGTGTGGTGGGATTTTACGGGGCACAGATAGAAGTATGCTGGGGATGCTTTTCTTTGCAGAAAATGTGTCAACACTCGAAAGAGGTGAAATATTTAAAGGGATAGTTTAGGTATAGCAATAATAAGGCAGTAGGGAGCACACCTGAAGCCTGTTCCATGTGCCTCTGCTCCATTTCCTGCAGTGTGCTGTAGAAGCTGTAGCAGGTCTCCAAAGTTTGCCCCTCCTTTCGATTCCATTTCTCCAAAACCATGCTCTGAATGTGATCAGAAGGTCGACCCTGTCCCTCAGCGCTCCCAGTGTGAGCAAGCCTGGCACATCACAGTGGTCACACTTGCCGGGCTTATTAAAGTGGACCAACACCCAGGATTTTGACTATCCTGGGTTTTGGTCCACTTCGGCGGGGCACCCCGATCGGGGGTGCCCCGCTGTGTGAAACCCCCCAGAAACCCCAATAAACTCACCTCTCCCCGCTCCCACGTGACTGCCCGGTCCAATCCCCGCCAACGTCCAGGCGGGAAACAGGAACGCCCAAGCGGCTTCCGCCGCCGCCGCCTCCCTCGCGTCACTTTCGGCGCGCGCGCGCCTGTGCCGGCCATTCACAGACGGCCGGCACGGGGGCGCGCACGCCTAGAGGGGCGCGAGGGAGGCGGCGGCGGCGGAAGATAAGGTAGGTGATTTGGGGTGTTTGGGGGGGTTTCACCCCGCGGGACATCCCGATCTCGGATGTCCCGCGGGGTGGGAGGTGATCGGCCCGGGAATCTTATAGATTTCCGGGCCGATCACCTCTCGGTGTTGGTCCACTTTAAAGGTGGAAGCTGGTCTGTCCTGACTGGACATTTTAATGTTCTTTCAGCATTACTCATTCCATTGCATTCTGTTGTGATGTATGATTCAATGTATTTCTTATACATTGGCGCCATCTTCTGGCGATTTCTTATAACTGATGGGTCATTATGTATTTTGAAAAATATGTTCCTGGTAGAACTGATAAGATAAGGCAGACGTACCTCTGATCGTACCACAGCGCGAGAATTTTTGGAGCATGATTTGTTAATGAATCTGCTGGGAGCCGTTCGCTATGGCCATTCGCTGTCATGCGCTCCCATACAGCGCGGAACCTGTCAAACAGCGACTCCTAACCCCGTATTCAACATTACCGCACACCGACTGAGTCGCTGGCAACAGCCGAACAACGGCCAAGCACAGCGAATACTAGCGTGCGCTATGAAAATAACGCTACTGGCGCTCATCTGTCGCTACCTGGCGCTATTAATGAGTCGGCCTCCCCGACTTTAAGCTGCTCTGAACAAAAGGTGAACATACCTTTTTTGGCTGGACAATTTTATGTAACCACTCTAAATATCCTCCCAAAGTATTGAATGATGATGTGTAAAAGCATCTACACACATTAGAAGAATTGCAATAGCAATATTACAGCACATGCTGGCTCAGTTGAAAGGCTAGAACTCTATCCTTGTTAACTCCTTCTACCGTTATAGAATTCTGGCCTATCTCGCTATCTTTAGTTAATCAAAGAGGATATTATTATTCGATAACTTTGATAACTGCTAACTGCCACCACTCCTGCCTGTCTACCTGTCACATACTAATGAAGCTCAGCTAGCACGTTGCTGAACACACTGCTGGCAGAAAAAGAATGTCAGCTGGGGGGTTTTGAACTATAATATGCCTAGTGGATGGCTAAATATACTTGTCTTTGGTTGATGCGTGTTTACTTTGTTTATGAAAGCTCTCGGTCAGCATGACTGAAAGATGTTTGAACTGTCACAGTGCTTATACAGGTAAGGTTTAGGAGTACTCACAGTCTGGCAGAACCTGTCATTTATTTCATTCTGCTAGAAGCAGCTGGAATTCACTTGTGTTGGTGAAGCCTCTGCTGCTGCTGCTGAGCTCTGTTTTTGTATAAGCATATTAGCAACTGCGGAGGCGGCTCTAGCTCCTATTATCCCCTGGTAAAGTGTTCTGTTTCAGGATGGATGAAAAAGCACTGCGTGCTGTTATAGCATGGAGGTAATGAGTTTGAACAAAAAATGATATTGTGTTCCACCTAAAACTTTGTTCAAAGGCATTGTCAAGACTTAAAGCACAATTTTCCTTTTTCCCGCCACATCTCCTCCATGTAGGGCCAGTATATCCCCTAAGCTTCTCTATCCAGCATCTGCATACTTACCGAGGTTGGGACCCAGCGATTCTGTTTCCCAGAATAGGGACCTCCTATTGGTGTCGTCCTGGGGGGCCTTGTTTTCACCCCCTAAACACCTATGAAGAAGACGTGCCACGTCGGGTTTTGCACACCATGCCTGGATATATCATATATCATATTTCCCCTAAAGATACGGCAGCTAGGCCTTTAAAGGGTAATTTCACTTTTGATAGCATTTTGAAAGTTTCCATTGTGTGGCAAAATGATGCCACATGTGCTGAGCTTATCTGTTATTTTTTTTAAATTTCTATTTGTTTGCAACTCTGTTTTATAAAAGAAAGCAGTTTTCTATAGCAACAATGTGTTTACCTTAGCTATGTACACTGGTGATTTAAAACCGGCCCTTCACCTTGAATAAGAGTCTATCTTATATGTTTCTCCCACCCTGTACATACAGATTGCCCACATTAAAAATCATCCTGCATGCATCTACTGCATGTTATGAGCCTTTAAACATCCAAGATGGCAGCTCATGGAGCATCAGGCAGCCTGCAAATAGGAAGTGTCACCTGACTGTGTCGCTCTGCATTCTGGAATTGCTGACCTTTCCCTGACCCCAGCTCTGCTCTGTCTGTGCAAAGCACAGCTATAACCCCGCCCCCTGCACTTTATCCCACTCTCCTCAGTATGTGATGCTTCTGAGGCAAGATGGCGGCGCCCGTATCCTAGAGTCCTGAACAGAGTTGCAGCCCGGTGGGGGGAAAGAATAATAAGTGACTAAAAACTTGAAATATATTAATTGTAGATCCTGGGGAATAGTTTTTTAAGGGTTTGGGCTTTTCATTAAATCATGCTGAAGGTCCGGTTTAAGTGGTGATTTCGAGTACATATCATAGACTTCCTCACTCTAGCTTGCTAATCATCTGATTGGCTAAGGCATGGCTGACATGTTTAACCCATTCTACTAAAATTCAACTTCTTTAGTTTGGAAGGATCACAGTCTTGTTGTCCACGGATAATAACCTGGTTCTCAGCTGAATAGGTCATTAGGCTGCTTAGACATAGCCAAAGTTGCTAAAGAGTTCACCTGTTACATTGGAAGAATTGTGGAACTTGTAGTCCATGTTTTTTACTCAAGAACATGAAAACCACTCCCACTGTAGAAAAACAGAGTCCCAGGAATATGAGAATCATGGAAACAGCATGCTGATAAGTAAATCACAGGTATGGGAGCACACTCCTAAAACAAATGTCGCAGGTTTTTGGTGAGCCTGTAGGGGGGCCAGGGGAATAATTTTCCTCTTTTAACTGCTTTCCCACAATTTTTGTACATAGTGTATTGCACTTTAAAAATCAAAATTTTGCGCCCTTTAAGGGGATGGCATTCTTAGAGCGAGGGCTAAGGCGGCAGGAAGAGACAGAGGCTTTCTTTCGCCGGTACAGCGAGGGAAGTTTGCTGCCTCTGGTTATTTCTTCGGCTAGGCTGGGTTCCTAGCACCACCGCCGCCGCCGCTGGATTCTCTCTTTGGCTTGTGCTCGTCTTCCCCACGTGCAGGGGCACGGACCAACACCCAGGGCGCGCCCTGTAAGAGTGACGTGCGGGAGGCGGCAGCGGACGCGCTGTCTTGTCCGTTGCTGTCACCCGCTTGTCCGTCGGCGGGGATTGGACGGCGCGGTCACGTGGGAGCGTGGTGAGGTGAGTTTTTGGGGCTTTCTGGGGGGTTTCACACAGCGGGGCACCCCCAATCGGGGTGCCCCCCCGAAGTGGACCAAAACCCAGGATACACTTTAAGGTGGACCAATACCCAGGATTCATTCACAAAAGGCAGGCGCGGGTGCGCGCCCTGCTAGAGGGATGTGCGAGAGGCGGCGGCCCGCGCATGCGCCGTTGGAATGAGGAACAGGTAGGATTTGCGGGTGTCCTGGGGGGTTTCACACAGCGGGGCACCCCGGGCAGGCAGGGAGCTGATCTGCCCGGGAATCTTATAGATTCCCGGGCTGATCAGCGGTGGGTGTTGGTCCACTTTAACTGCTTAATTTCGCTGCGGCTGGTGGGTTCAGCCAGCTCCCTCCATTGGTGAGTCGGCTGTCTCTTCATCTGGACTCCAGGGCTACTTTAAGGCAACCGACCAGCAGGGAGGCCTCTTCCCAAACTGCTGCTGCAGCCACCTTCAAGCGGATCCAAGAGGATCTGTGATATGTTTTATATTGGATGTTATTTATTTTATTATTAACATTATTATTAATGTGGTTATTATTGATATTGATATTATTATTATATTAATGTTGTTTTTTATTTTTGTTTTGTGGATTGTGGGAAAGGGAAAGCAATAATTGGTGTGGTTCACCCCTAAGGTCTTGGAGTAGTTACTTGTGACTATTGTGACCAGTGTTCCCTGTAAGGTGCGCGGGAGCGCGGCCACGCACCGCCAGCTCCCCGGGCGCGCAGCTCTGCCCGGCGTCCGCGCACATCGCGCAGCTGTCTTTTTTTTCCATTGGTGGCTCAGTGGGGCCCTGCATCCCTCCCCCATCTGTCGCTGCCGCCGCAGCATTGGCTGAGCGGAGCGGCGTGTAGTCCCCGCCCCCATTCCCCCTGCTGGTCTACTGCCTCTGACGAGGAGCAGCGCGCTGCTAGAACTTTATTTAATGAACAGCCTCAGCGCAGCCATCCACACAGACAGCCAGGTGCTTGACTGTCAAATGTATCGAGTTGCACTGAGAAGAGAGGGGGAGGAGGAGGGCAGCGGGGGAGAAGTAAACACGGCATCCTCTTCACCTCACACCCTGATCAAGGAGGGGGGGGGGCGACATGAGACCTCGTGGTGGCCAGTGCATGGAGTCTGGCAGGATGGCAGCTTCCTTGCAGCCCCTTCCCCTGCCCAGCTCATCATGCAGCATGTCGGCTGTGTCAGGCACCAACACCAGCAAGTCCAGCAACAGCAGGTACTGAATGTGGGCAGCCATGTTGCAGGCAGCATGCCTCAGCTAAATGTGTGTATGTAATGCTGGAGGACACAGGTCATATCTATCCTAAGTTCCAGCCCCCACTTATCACATATTTCACTTATTTTCTACTCTGTCACCTTTCCACATTGCCTTATTCAGTCTTCCCTTTCTTTTTCTCTTTTCTGTGTCTGCTCCTTTTTTCGTTTTCCGCATTCCCTTTCTCATCCCTCTCTTTTCCACTTTCCATTCTTTGTCTCTTTTCCACATTCTATCCTTTTTCTTTTTCAAACCCCCTCCTTTCTCTCTATTCTACAATACCTTCTCTCTTCTCCACCTTCCCTCCTTTCTCTCTTCTCCACCTTCCCTCCTTTCTCTCTTCTCCCACATCCCCTCCTTTCTCTCTATTCTACAATACTTTCTCTCTTCTCCCACCTTCCCTCCTTTCTCTCACCTTCCATCCTTTCTCTCTTCTCTCACCTTCCATCCTTTCTCTCTTCTCCCACCTTCCCTCCTTTCTCTCTTCTCCCACCTTCCCTCCTTTCTCTCTTCTCCCACCTTCCCTCCTTTCTCTCTTCTCCCACCTTCCCTCCTTTCTCTCTTCTCCCACCTTCCCTCCTTTCTCTCTTCTCCCACCTTCCCTCCTTTCTCTCTTCTCCCACCTTCCCTCCTTTCTCTCTTCTCCCACCTTCCCTCCTTTCTCTCTTTTTCCACCTTCCCTTCTTTCTCTCTTTTTCCACCTTCCCTCCTTTCTCTCTTTTTTCCACATTCCCTCCTTTCTCTCTTTTTTCCACATTCCCTCCTTTCTCTCTTTTTTCCACATTCCCTCCATCTTTCTCTCTTTCCCACATTCCCTCCATCTTTCTATTTCCCACATTCCCTCCATCTTTCTCTCTTTTCTACATTCCCTCCACCTTTTTCCCACATTCCCTCCATCTCTCTCTCTTTCCCACATTCCCTCCATCTCTCTCTCTTTCCCACATTCCCTCCATCTTTCTCTCTTTCCCCCATTCCCTCCATCTTTCTCTCTTCCCCACATTTCCTCCATCTTTCTCTCTTTCCCCCATTCCCTCCATCTTTCTCTCTTCCCCACATTCCCTCCATCTTTCTCTCTTTTTCCACATTCCCTCCATCTTTCTCTCTAGTGCTGGCTCCCTCAGTTTGTGCTATGTGTCACAGTGCCATGCCCCCAACTGCCTATGGGGGGGCATTAGCATTAATAGGGCAGCATGAACCTTAAATCCAGCTCTGGGCTCACACAGAATGTTGTCACCATCCTCTTGGTCCAGCATAAGGACACAGGTGGATCCTTTATCTCAGGTAAGTAAGGAGTGCAGCCTGGAAATGGAAAGTGCAGGGCATTCCAATAAATCTGATCTATAAAAAACAGCACATAACCTTCTAATGCACAGTTAATATCTGCATTTTTATTCTGGTTTCTTTTTCAAATGAGGCCCTGACAGGCCCAAAGTCAGACAGTCCCATTGATTCCAATAGGAGGCAACCCCGTGCTGAGGGGGTGCGACTCCATTGGGGCTCAGAGAGTTAGGGGGCCCATCATTGTTGCTTTCCCCAATATTTATCATATTTGTGCTCACTTGACATAAGACTTTAGTTGTCCTATTGCATCTACTAAACTAAATATAATGTTATATCTTTTTGTTTAATGCGCTTTGCTTTTTATAGTAGATGTACCAGTGTTTTTATCTTACTTTTTTCCCGATTGCCCACCTTTCATCGGGCATTGCCCGGCTCCCTCGCTACTCCGCACAGCTGCTGCTCCAGCTTACAGGGAACATTGATTGTGACCTGTTATATACTTTGGTCTTAGACCTGTAGAATGTATTATTTTCACCATGATGGGGGCATCTGGGGTAAATGGATCTAGTCCCTTAGCAGACAGCTTCACCCCATGTCAAGTATGCATGCAACTGGACGAGGACAGCACTATTTGTAGGGATTGTGCTACAGTAGTAGTGGCTAAATATGGGAGACAGATGTCTGCTCCAGCAATGGTTCTGAACCCTGTTGCTGGGCCCTCAGACCCTAGGGCTCCTTCGGTAGCCCCACCTCATGAGGATAACCAGGGAGATTGCGGAAAGGTTGGATCGTCTAGAGCAGGGGTACTCAATTACTGTCAGTGGAGGTCCACTTACCAGGGTCTGCCGTGGGATGAAGGTCCGGGGGGGGGGGTGTAAGTAAGAGTGCATGACTTCATGTGTAGAGTGCAAGCTCCTCAGCCAACCTGAGCAATGAGCTTTCCTGTCCCCCCACCCACCTGTCATTTACTTCCTGCTTCTCGCCCTTCTGTGTAGAGTGCAAGCTCTTTAGCTAACAACAGCTGACATGCACTCTTACTTACACCCCCCCCCCATGTCAGCTGTTGTTAGCTGAAGAGCTTGCACTCTGTTTATTATCTTGGTCTGGTTTAAGTCATTTTTTATTGTCGGTCCGCTTTAATCCCCTGCAGCTGATTGAGTTGCTGACCACTAGAGTGGGACCACACGTTCGCACTGTCCTAGGGCCCAAACAGTGGTAAAAAATGATTCTTTGTCTGGCTCATGCCTTCGCTATCAATCACAGAAGCACTGCCACGCTCCCTCTTTTTATTGCAATGGAGGGGGTGTGCTGAGGCCGACTGTGGTGCGGGATGCGATCCAGAGTTGTTGATGAGTTGCTGACCGCAAAAAAAATAGTTTTTATGCAGGAAGTAACCCCTCATCTTGCTCACTAGCACATTTATGTGGATTTTTATCATTGTACCATTTTTCCGCAATAGAGCTTTTTGGTAACTGGTATCATGTTACAGCAGTGTTTATAATGGTAATGAACTGGTATTAAGGTATTAAAGGCACATACCGGTAATTGTAATCCAGGGTCGTGGCTTCCTGATCCTGTCATGGTGTCTAAAATTTAAGGTGAATCACAGAAAAGGGAGCTCCAGTTGCCATTGTCACAAAACCAGATTTTATCCTCCTTTTCTGCATATGTTTATGTCCCACGGCTCAGTTGTTGCCAGGGAGACATATCTGATGTGAGTCTTTTCTAATGCCATTTCTAGTTCAATATACCATTGCTATGACTACAAAAGTCATTTCATAATATAGCTACTTCTAAATCAAATACAGGGTGCTGATTTTAGACTGAATGCTCCAAATACATACATGGTGTATCTATGGGTAAAACCAGCCCAAGTATGAGCTTAACAGGCAGAAATAATAATAAATCCTTATCTTTTCTCCCTAACACTGCCTTTCCAAGGATCCTGAGATTGGGTCCCACGGCATGCATGTGTCCAGGGATTTCTTGGGTGCTCGTCTACTAATTGAAAACAAACTGAATTAAAAATGCCCTGCCTTTATCACAGTGGAGGACGCTCCATTTACTGCCACCGAGGGGGTGTGCCTAGACTTGATGGGACCCAATCTGGACCAAAAACAAAAATGTACCACAGTACTAAGGAAATGACTATCCTGGTGATTGGTCACTGCCCCCGATGTGAGATGCCCCCATGTGTGAAACCACCCAGTTTGCCCACTTCCACTAACACTTTCACGTTTCTGCCTTTCTGATGGCACATGCGCTTGTGCAATCATCGCGCATACTAATAAAAGAAGCTGATCTGAACTTCAAACAGCACAGGTGCGCTGACGACCGCGTCCCGGCTCCCTTGTGGAGTGCGCACTCCCACTCTAGCCTGGACTATCTGAATGGCAGCTACAGGGAAGCCGGGGATGCGGCCGCCAGCGAGGACAGCATCGTGGCAGCAACCGGGATAGGTTAAGATTACCAGCACAGCACAGTTTCGCACAGCATAGCAGATTAGCGTCCGGCCCTGGAATCTTGGGTTTCAGGCTGGGTGCAGGGTGGTGATTGGTCCACTTTAAATCAGTCCTAAAGTGTGTGAAATGTAAGTCCCTTGGGCTTTTTTTATTTGGGGATTTTCGGTCCTCTTTAAGTCAAAACAAGTATTAAAAACACTTAAAATACCTAAAATACTGGATTAACCATCCCTCGCCCTCTCCTACTCAATACAGACACAAATGTGTGTATGCTCTAGCTTGGAGGGGGAAATAATTTAAGAAAGAAGTATCAATATATTAATAAATATTATTAAGAAAAAAGACCCCATAATTGTCTTTATCTAGGTCATATACACATCTGTGTCTATATTGAGTAGGATGGGATGTGGGGTGGTTGATCCAACATTTTATGTATTTCAAGTGTTTTTAATGCTTGTGTTGTCTTAATAGTAATAAAGCTACATTGGTATATATATCTTCTTACTTTGGGGACATTTTTCCTTTTGTTCTTGACTAACAATTGACCACAGGTTTATGTTATATGGGATTGCAGGTTATATGTTTTTTAGGGTTCCCAATCTTGGAATTGGGTAATTATTAGAATGCTGGACCTCAGCGAAGCAGCTGCAGGGGAGAAGAGGTAAGTATTTGGCCAACCCCACATAAATGCTTTTGAAGGGACATTGCATGTACATAACCAGGTATACACGAATGGAGTACCTGCAGTGGAATGCACTGTTAATTTAGGGCCAAATTTATCAAGCACTTCTGCCAGAAAATGCCATGTCAATGCAAATTAGAGTGATGCAAAATATAATTTATACATTGTGCATGTTGCTGCACTGCTAATGTTTTAATAAATGTGCTTCTTGTAGTGCAGCGACATGCGCAAGTGTGGAAGAAAAATATTTTATTATATTTTTTACTACTCTAATTTGCACCGATGTAGCACTGTCTGGCATAAGTGCTTGATAAATCAGGCCCTGTGTCTACCAGATGTGAATGTGGTATTTACAACATTAGTTGTATGAATATGCCGTGCACTTTAATCATAAAAAAATCTAAATCTCTACACCTAAAACCTCAATATCATACAAATCGTATAGACAATTATATACCAAAATGCATACAAATCAGAACATAGTGCTACCATAAATAGATAATTTTACTATATTTCACAATAAAAGTCACTTAAATTCCCTGTCCAGACCAAAAATAAAAAACGTTTTCCCCTGCAGTCTTTCTGTCCAGGTCTCGTTAAATAAAACTTACTAGGTCCTAAGATAAAGTCCTGTGACAAGTCCTCTGGGCTTTTTTTTCTGATTTTTGGTCCACTTTAAAGGAGCCGTGCTCACTTTCTCTGGGGAGAACGCTCTCTTGCCTCCACTATGCATCTCTTCTATCTGTCTTTTGAGGTTATTCCCCTCGATTCAAAGAGCAAAAGTTAATTGATTTCGGATCGAGAATCGTAAGTTTGGGAGGGTGTTAGTCATTTTTTCCTGTTTTTTTGGCCATTTCCGACTCGCACGAGCCTACGTACGAATGCGTATATGCTCTTACGATCATCGGAAGTTCGTTCCTAAATTTTAGGATCAAAACGTAAAACTTAGGATCGAATCCTAAAACTTAGGATCAAAACGTAAAACTTAGGATAATCGGATGTGTTTACGTGTGATTCAGAGAACAGTTTTCAAACCTCTAAATCCGTTTTAAAAGAAAGGCACTGCCGACACCTTTTAGCAGTCGGATTGCTGTTCTTGAACAGGTTTTTTGGCTATGTGGAGGAGTCTGCGCGTCTTGAGCTCCAATGAACTGCATGTATCAGCATGGCCGAGGCCATAAATTGTATGGCAATGCATACCTGAATCATGTATGCCTTATAAAAGCATTTTAATGTGGACCTTAATTAGTCCTTTGCATGTAAACCTTTATTTTGCAATATATTTGCGTTAATTAAAGAAACGTATGTCCTTTGTTATTTATTTTTAAATTGATGTACTAGAATAATATTTTTAGATTGCATTTATTGGTGTAGTTGTTTACCTTTGCTTTGTTTAATTATTTAAGCACTTCTTTGGTCAGATGCATCACACTTACTGAGGAGAGGAGAGCGGGATAAAGTGCAGGATGTGGGTTACTGCTGTATTTTGCACAGACACAGCAGAGCTGGGGGCACGGAAAGGTCAGAAATCAAAGAATGCAGAGCAACACAGTCACAAGGCCCTTTCTGTTTGCAGGCTGCCCGAGAATACCTGAGCCGCCATCTTGGCTGTTTCTAGGCTCATAACATGCTGAAATTGCTGGGTGTTTTTTAATTTTTGAGAGCAAATCTGTATGTAGAGGGTGTGGGTAACCACACCCAAAATTTTAAGTTGTACCATTTGAAGCCAAAATATTAAAATTAAATCCACAAGTAAAAAATGCAAGTTAACTAAAAATTAAACAAAGTAAGATTTACTTATGCAAATGCATTCATTAACGGTTGGTTACTACAAAATGAATGAAATAAAGAAAAATAAAAGACCAAATATTTAGAATGCACTTTAATGAGGTAAGTTTGTAGTGCGGAGCCGCAAGATCAGAAGGATTTACGTCCAGACAAAAAAGGAAAAAGGGCAAAACCAATGTTGCAACCTGAGAAATGAAACGGAAAATTCAGGATGGAAACTGACATAGGTCTGATTCCCGAACTGCCATACGAACGGACGTACATTTTAGGATAGAAACGTATTAGCTTATAGAATCACTCGCAAGTTCATACGAACGCACGAGCGTACGGGAAAAATAGGATGATCGGCACCAAAATCCAAGCTGTTACATGTTTCTTTGAATCGACCCTATTGTGTTTACTACATAAGGGAGTCTCCCTCCCCTTGAATCCTTGAAAAGAGGCAGATATTTTGGGGTTATCCCTCAGGTCCCAGTGACATTGAGTCTTTGGGATGTTACAGTCAGACCCAAGCATCCTCACCCTTTATGCAGGCAGGTCCTGCAAACTGTGAAACCATAATTTTTTTAAAATCTGTTTTATATCATATAATATATCACAAATTCAATTTCTGTAGTTTTTCAACATTTCACACCCAGGGGGAACAGACACATTTACGACTCTCCCGACTCTTAATCATAATCTAATATACATTTAGAGTTATGACAGTCCTTCCTTATCCTGACCCATTTCCTTTTTCCCTTTCATTATTGGTGTGGTGGGAAGCCATACGGACCTGCCTGGAATGCCACCACTGCCACCACCACTTGTCCCACACTAAGCCCGTTGCCGCTAAGTTGCTGGGTGCAACATGCATAGTGGTGGTCAAAAATGACTTATATTGGGCCAAACCCCCCATCCCATTCCCATATAGGCAGTGTGGCATTCCCCCCTCCCAATCCCCATATAGGCAGTGTGGCATTTCCCCTCCCATTCCCCATATAGGCAGTGTGGCATTCCCCCCTCCCAATCTCCATATAGGCAATGTGGCATTCCCCCCTCCGAATCCCCATATAGGCAGTGTGGCATCCCCCCATACCATTCCCTATATAGGCAGTGTGGCATTCCCCCTCCCATTCCCATAGGCAGTGTGGCATTCCCCCTCCCATTCCCATAGGCAGTGTGGCATTCCCCCCTCCCATTCCCCATAGGCAGTGTGGCATTCCCCCTCCCATTCCCCATAGGCAGTGTGGCATTTCCCCCTGCCATCCTAAAAGCAGTGTGGCATTCCCCCCTCCCATTCCCCATAGGCAGTGTGGCCCTCCCATTCCCCATAGACAGTGTGGCATTCCCACATCCAATTCCCATAGGCAGTGTGGCATTTCCCCTCCCATTCCCCATAGACAGTGTGGCATTCCCACATCCAATTCCCATAGGCAGTGTGGCATTTCCCCCTGCCATCCTAAAGGCAGTGTGGCATTCCCCCCTCCCATTCCCCATAGGCAGTGTGGCATTCCCACATCCCATTCCCATTGGCAGTGTGGCATTTCCCCCTCCCATTCCCATATGGGCAGTGTGGCATTTCCCCCTCCCATTCCCATAGGCAGTGTGGCATTTCCCCCTCCCATTCCCATATAGGCAGTGTGGCATTTCCCCCTCCCATTCCCATATAGACAGTGTGGCATTTCCCCCTGCCATTCCCATATTGGAAGTGTGGCATTTCCCCCTCCCATTCCCATATAGACAGTGTGGCATTTCCCCCTGCCATTCCCATATTGGAAGTGTGGCATTCCCCCTCCCATTCCCATATAGACAGTGTGGCATTCCCCCCTCCCATTCCCATATAGGCAAAAGTAAAAAAAAAAAAAACACCTTTCCATACTTCCCGCTGTCCCTGCCATCTTTGTCACCACCACTTGCACACACAGACACCCGGCTCGGTACATCGGTGGGTGTGGGCGATGCTCGATTGTCAGCTTTGCTCACCCACTGTATGAAGCAGGGTGTCTGTGTCTGCTGGGACACACGGACACTTGGCTTAATACATGGTTGACGCTCGAGCATCAGTGGCGGAGGCAGCTGTATCTGCCACCTTCTCTGCGGTGCCTGCACACACAGACACCAGGGCCTTCTCCGCGGCACCTTCACACACAGACACCCGGGCCTTCTTAATGGCGCCTACACATACAGACACCCGGCATACAGCGGTGGGCATGGCTTATATGGGTGGGTGTGGCCGATGCTTGAGCATCTGTGTGTGCAGGCACCGCAGAGAAGACAGCAGATACAGCTGCCTCTGCTGCTGATGCACAAGCAGTGACCGGCAGATACACTGTATGAGTTGTGAAAGGGCCCAATTTAATGTTCCCACCATCACAGTTAGTTATGCCACTGACAGGTAAATAGGGAGAGGAGACTGCTGGAGTCAGGGACAGTGGGGGAAATCTAAAACTGTCCTTTTTAGGGCACCTAGGTCAGGAGAGTGGAAGGTGTCAGTGATAGCCAAGTAGGGAGGGACAAAGAAGCACATCTGCCTGTTGTCCTTATTGCATTTTGAGGACAGGCTGCAGCTTTGGGGCAAACTTTAAGCATCTGATTTGTGGCCAATCTGTTCTGATTTTATACAACTGTGCCCAATCTGATAAGTGCCCAATATGTGGTGTGGTAATGTGTATGGGAAAGTCCAGAAAGCGCCGTCCCTTTAAGGAGGGCAGCCCACATGACTGGCCTGCGTTCCGTCCGGAGGCAGACCAGCCATGGGGGAAGTGGTCACTGGGGGAAGTGACCTCAGGGGGGGAGGGGGAGTATAAAAGGGATGTTTGTCCCCCTCCCCTTCCTCTTTGACCCCCGGCGTGGATGGACGAGCAGTCGGAGCGACGCTCGTCCAGCCAGTTAAGTATCATGGTCCCTTTTAGCTGCGCTGCGCATGGAGGCGGTGCAGCGAGGTGAGGACTGGGTGAGGAGCCTAATTCCCTCCCAGTCCACCTCGTGGCCACCCCCCTCTCGCCCCTGGCTTAGCCCCTCTCCTCCCCGCCGGTTAGATCGGTGGGGGATAGCTGGTGCCCCCCCTTCCCCTCCTCCTCCTCCCGCGGCGCGGCACTTACCTGCATGCTCCGGCCGCGGGAGATCCTCAGCGCGCCACGGCGACGTGTTCTCCCCCTCCCCTCCCCCCTCCCCGCATACAAGCCGGTGGAGGGGGCCTCCCTCCCCACCCCCAGCTGCCATCATACCTGTGGGGCTCCTCCAAGGGGGCCAAAGCTCCGCTCTGTGCAGAGCGGAGGGCGGACCTGGGGGCGGAGATAACGCCTCCAGGTCCGGCAGTGGGCCCCCCGGCGTCCCTCTCGATGCCTGCGGGGGCCACCAAACAGCACATTTCACCCACCATGCACGGTGGCCGGGCCCCCCTCGCCAACCCCCATTTTCTCACAGTGCTCCCCCCCCCCGGCCGGAGCGTTGGCCTCGCTCTCCCACGCCCCTTTTCCCGGGCCATTTGCTCCCCTGCCGCCAACTTTCCCCCCGGCAACACGGGATGCCCCCCTCTTCCAGCCGGCTCCCCCGACGTGGCGTACCCCCGCGTCCTTAAGCGCTTGGCCTTTCAACCTGGCGCCCCCTAGGCCCGGCGAGCTAGTGCGCATGGCGTCTTCCCCTGCCCATTTGCAGTTAGGTCCAGGCACTGCGGACGCGCGCGCATTCGGCTGGGGACTCGGTTTCCCGGCCAGTACCAGCTGCTCGCCTCTCCTTTTTTCCCCGCAGGCGGTGGTCGACCAGGACGCGGTGGCGGGCAGCGCGGCGGTCGAGGCACCAGGATGGCGGATGGAAGACAGCGGCAGTCGGGCAAGTGGCCGGTCCGTGGCGGCGAGCGTCTGTCGGCTGCCATCATTTTCCGGCGTGGCGGCGGCACCAGGAACGGCGGTGGCGTCGGGACGTCCGTCGGGAAACGGGTCGCTGGGCCAGTCGGGCCCAGCGACTCAGGGTTTGGAACAGCGCGTGGAAGGACCAAGCGGCGTCATCGCTCGGCCGGGTGAGCCACAACTGATCGCCGATTTTATGTCACTATCGCAAGCTGGGGGTGATGGTTCGGGGGTGGCTGGTTTTATGGTCGGGGTAAGGGAGTTGTTAGCTAGGTGGGACGCATTGGCAAGCGGGGGGTCTAAGGGGGCGCCAACAGGGCCAGCGGCGGTGTGGGTGCCTGGGGTGCCGGTAGTGACGGGTGGCACCGGGGGGGGAGTGCGGCAGCAAGGGACAGCGCAGGTAGATAGCAGGGAGGGGGAAAGTTCTGAAGATCCGGGTTTGGGTGAGTTGGGGGGGCGACAGGTCCCTACCGATTTCGGATTCAGCCAAGGGACACACCTACGTGTGTTTCGAGGGTCCACTGGGGGGGCACTTAAAACAGGAGGTGAAGGAAAAAATATGGCGAAGGGAGTACATGGACATATTCACGTTACTGCCCTTAGAGCGTTTTGGGATTGAGGGTTGGGAAAGGGGGAAAGAGTACCGGAAGGAGGAGGATGAGGATAGGAGGCGCTTTCGGTTGATCCCGAGAACTTTCGGGAATTGGCTGCAGGCATTTGCTATACTCGCAAGCGTTATTGGGGAAAAGAACCCGGAGCACTACTCTGCACTGTTCTGTTATTTAGATGCCATTTGGGAGGCCCACCGGGTGTACGGGGGCTCGTCGTGGCTTAGGTACGACGAGCAGTTTCGGCAACGGATGTCGGTAAGCAAGAGGTTGGGGTGGGATCATAGGGATATTGGGCTGTGGTTGAGGGTGATGAATGCAAGGGGGGGAGTATACCCAGCTGCCGGGGGTTCCTCCCCCTTTCAGGGGGCCGCCACTTCAACGGGGTCGGGAGGGGTGGATTTGGCCAGACGTGGTTTGTGCTGGGCCTTCAATGACTCCTTCTGCAAATGGTCGGGTTGCGGCGGGAGCCACTCAGCTGGGAGATGTTTTAAGAAGGGTCGGGGGGGGGGGGGCGCAGAGGGTCCTGGAAAAAGGGGTATCCCCGGTGAGAGGGGCGGAGATGTGCCCCTGGTTAAATAAGTACCCTGATCAAGGGGTAGCTCGATTACTGGGTGATGGTTTCGAGTTGGGTTTTCAGATTCCATGTGAAGCGCCTCCCAAGGTGCGCTCGCTTAAGAATCTGAAATCGCTCTGAGGTGATTAAAGAGAAGTTGGGAAAGGAAGTTTCCTTGGGGCGGATGGCAGGCCCATTCAGCGACCCCCCTCTGAAGGATCTGGTGGTGTCCCCGTTGGGGGTGGTGCCCAAGAAGGAGCGAGGCAAATTTCGTCTCATACACCACCTGTCTGAGGATTTGGTTGGGGGGTTGGATGGGGCCCTGGGGGTTAAGAAGGTCACGTTAGTGCAGCTTCAGTCAGTGCTCGGGAAGTTGAACTTCGCGTGCCGGGTTTTGCCCATGGGTCGCGTGTTTACCAGGCGTCTCTCACTAGCGACGGCTGGGGTTAGGGAACCGCATCACTTCATCCGGTTGACGGCGGCAATGAAGGAGGACATCAGGATGTGGATCACTTTCCTGGAGTCTTTTGACGGGCTGGCGTACTGGCTGGACCCGGTGAGGGCGAATGATGAGCTTGAGCTCTTCACAGATGCGGCGGGCTCAGTCGGTTTTGGGGCAGACTTGGGGGGGGAAATGGTGTGCGGGCCCCTGGCCAAGGCGTTGGTTGGAATCGCCCCTGGTGAGGAATTTGGCTTTTTTGGAATTGTTCCCACTGGTTGTGGCGGTGAATCTATGGGGAGAGGTGCTGAGGAACAAGGCGGTGTGTTTTCGGTCAGACAATATGTCGGTGGTTGCGGCAGTTAACACACAGACGTCGTCTTCGTTACCGGTCGTGGTGCTGCTCAGGCAGTTGGTGTTGGGATGTTTGCGGTACAACGTGTGGTGCAGGGCGGCGCATGTGCCCGGGGTGGAAAACGGGATAGTTGACTCTCTTTCTCGTTCACAGTGGGAGCGCTTCAGGAAATTGGCGCCCGAGGCGAGGGAAGTCAACGAGTCATGCCCCGGTTGGCTGCTGGAGATCCTGTAGGACACCTGTTTGGCTTAATACAAAAGTCAGTTGTACCATCTACTTGGGGGTCGTACGTACAGACGTGGCAGCAGTGGTGGGCCTTGGTGGAGGAGTTCGGGGTGCCTGCAACGGAGGACGATAGGCAAGGGTTGTTGATCTGGTATGTGAGCGAATTGTTGGCGGGAGGCGCGACCCCGGCTTCGGTTGACAAGAAAATGTCGGCCTTGGCGTTCTTGTGCCGACTGGAGGGTTGGGCGGATATGACCGTTTTGGGTGCGCCAGGCACTGAAGGGTTGGCGGAAAGAGCACAGGATGGCCGATAACAGGCGGCCTGTCTCATGGGGTTTGTTGGGGGGGATTTTCAGTGTTTTGCCCCGGGTTTGTGAGTCAGGTTTTGAGGTGAGTTTGTTTAGGGCGGCATTCTCGCTGGCATTTTTCGGAGCTCTGAGGGTTGGGGAGCTGGTGAGCCCTAGCAAGCGGGTACCCAGGGGATTGGGTTTTGATGACACAGTGACGTCTGATGAAGGGGTGGTGATACGTATAAGAAGGTCAAAGACAGATCAAAGGGGGCGGGGGGTCAGCATCTTTTTGGGGAGGTTGCGGCAATGTGATTCATGCCCAGTTGCCGCCGTTGAGGAGTTCCTGGGGGTAAGGCCGAGTGGGTAAGGTCCGCTGTTTATACACGAGGATGGTTCTTTCCTATCGCGGTTCCAGTTTTTGGCAGTTTTTAGAAAATGTCTTGGGGAAGTGGGGCTGCCAAGCAGCGAGTATGGTACCCACTCATTTCGAATAGGGGCCACGACAGAGGCTGCCAGGCTGGGGCTGCCGGATGATATCATAAAGAAGCTGGGGAGATGGGAATCGGCGTGGTTTCGGCGGTACATTCGGCCGGACAGGATTGATCGGCTGTACAGGTGATTGGGTGGATCGGTCGCTAACAATTTCCTACCTCCTTCCCTTCCCTTTCCTTATTTTTGTTTTAGAATCGGCGTGCTCGGTCGTGATTGTCGGGCATTCATATGTTTACTGGTAGGCTCGGCGTGCGGTGGTTCGGAGGAATGGAATGCAGCTGGGCATTCCCGAGGATCGTGCTCGGTTGAGCTGGGCCGGTGTGAGAGGCCTGCGCTGGGAGGACATGCGGGAGCACACAATGCGTGTGGCGGCAAGGAAGGGGCCACCGGGGGTTTTGGTTATTCATGCAGGGGGGAATGACTTAGGGAAGGTGCCTATGCGGCACCTGATCAAGTCCATAATGCGGGACTTGTTGTTTTTCTAAGAGTATTTCCGGGGGTGGTGTTGGTGTGGTCTCAGATTGTTCCCCGATTTGCCTGGCGACACGCTAGAGACTTGGTGGCCATCGAGAAGGTTCGGGTTAAGGTCAACAAGGCGAGGTAGAGGGGATGAGGGGGTTCTATCGATCCGATGGGGTCCACTTGAATGACATGGGGAACGATTTGTTTAACATGTCATTGAAGGAGCGGATTGATATGGCGGTGGAGTTGTGGCGAGCCAGGCAACGCTAAGGTGTCAGCGCTGCCTGGCTGTGGCGGGTCTCCTCTCGGGTTTCGGGTCTGAGGTAGCATTTCCATGGGTAGGGTATGCGGCTGTTTCCGTGGAAACCGGCCAGGACGAGTTGGTTAAAGAATTTCGGATGGTTGGGGTTCTGGTAGGGAAGGGGATGTTTTTGGTCACTGGCGGTTATCCCGATTAAGCTCCCTGGACTAGGAGGTTTTGCGGCCGAGTTTATGTTGGCTTCCGCTTGGTGGGGGTCGGGATGTTATTTTTGTTCCCTCCCCTTCCCTTCATTCTTGTGATCCTAGGCTTCTCAGACCCGGAACAATAGGGGGGACTCTTTTTCTGCTTGTACAATTTTGTTTGCATATGTTTTGCTGTGGCGATTAAATTTAATCTTTCCAACGACATGGTGGTCCGGACTTGTTATTTTGGTGGGTGAGAGGTATGACGCAGGGCATATGGAACGCTAGCCCTGTCATGAATGGTGTGTATTTTTCCCCTGTTTTGCTCAATCAGGCACGATCCATGACGGGTTTACAGGATCCCAGTCCACATCCTTAGTCCTTTACAGGTTTTTTCCCTAATCCCAGGTCTCACACAGGTGATGAGGCTAATTGCGGGGAAGCCTAAATAAAAGGAGACGATGAGGCTTTCATTTTGCTGGTGAACAGCCTGGGATAAGGAGCCCAGGCCGTACTGCTGACAGAGACTGACAGAACTGAATGCCGCCGAAGGACTTTGTTTGTATTTCCCGAACTTGGACTTGTGGATTAACAGCGTGGGCTTGTGTGCCCTGTAAGCGGACCTGTTACAACAAGGACTTTCAGCTTGCTACATTATCCTACCCTGGACTTTACTAGAGCTGGTGAGGTAACCACTTGTACCAGTTGTACTGCAGTATTGGCTGCAACCTTCTCTGATGTTAAGAGTTTTTTGGCTGTTGAACATTTATTTTCAATAAATTACTTTGATTTGAAGAAGAACTGTCATCCATGTCACTGCCATTCGCTCCAGACCCTGACAAATTGGTGGAGGATGCGGGCATTTGGCTGTTGCTAGGGGCAACGGAGTGACAAAAAAAAGGTGATAAAGCAGCTAATACAGGCTAATCTCCAGCAATAGCGGGCCCTGGCACAACAGCAGCAGGCCATGGCGGAACAGCACCAAGCACAGCAGCAGGCCCTGGCACAATAGCAGCAGGCCATGGCACAACAGCACCAAGCCCAGCAGCAGGCCATGGCACAACAGCACCAAGCACAACAGCAGGCCATGGCACAACAGCACCAAGCACAGCAGCAGGCCATGGCAAACCAGCAGGAGACAAACCACCTGTTGATGGAGCAGACTGCTGCACTCAGAGAGACTGTTATGGCTAAAGTCTCCCAACCGGAGAGAAGCCCTGTTGAGACTGATGGTGCGAGGAGAGCCGTTCAGCAGGTCTTACAAAAGATGACCCCTGAAGATGATGTCGAGGCCTACCTCACTGTATTCCAGCGCGTGGCTGAGAGAGAGCAGCTGCCAGTTGCAGAGTGGGCAGACGTGATTGCACCGTTCCTGGCAGGTGAGCCGCAAAAAGCCTATTTTGACCTCAGGGAGCAAGATGTACAGGACTATGCCAAACTTAAAATGGAGATCCTTGCTCACCTAGGTGTTACGCCAGCGGTTCGGGCAAGGAGAGTACACAATTGGACTTTTGCCATTGATAAGCCTGCCCAGTAGCAGATGTATGACCTGCACCTAGTACAAAAGTGGCTGGATCCAGAGCGTTCTACGCCAGCTCAGATGGTCGAGAAAGTCGTGGTGCACCACTACTTTAGGCCTCTGCCACCAAAGCTACAGTGGTGGGCGGGACAAGGAGACCCCCAGACTGCTGAGCAGCTGGTCAACTGGGATATCGTGGGTTACCCTGTAGCCATGGGTAAGTTTGAGACCCCCGTTGGAACACTGAACTATGAAGTTGGCGTGCTAAAACACCTTATGTACGAAGTAATAGTCTGTCGTGATTTTCCCTTGTTCTGGGAGTTGTGGGAAAGGGGTAACAGCGATGCAGCGATGACCGATTTCTACTACAGGTGTTGGCAGGTGAGGATAACGAGACTTCCCTGCCTGATCAGCGGGTCTTAGACCTAGAAGTGGCTCAGGGTAATTTGGGGTCTGAACAATTAAGAGACCCCACTCTGGGGACCGCAAAGGCAAATGTAACGGTAGTGAATGGTGTACCTCAGGAACCAGAGGCTGACCAGAATTTTTCACACTTTGCCATGAATGGGGATCTGGTGTATCAGGTCTCCAAAATTAATAATGAAATTGTGGAACAGCTTCTGGTACCTAAAGCATACCGTTGCATGGTGCTGGAGATCGCCCATAGTCATGTGCTTGGAGGGCATTTGGGGACTAATAAGACCCAAGAGAGAGTTCTCCAAAGGTTGTTTTGGCCTGGGTTAGACTGCCACCAACATGTGTACATGGTCATGGACACATACATATACATGTCTAAAAGCTTATTGTCACAAATAACATTACTCACCATCACAGCTGTGGCCTTGGCCCATGCTGCTGGAGCCTCCGGGAGATGGGGTGGGGAGAACGGCGAGGGGGTTGAAGAAAAACACAACAGATACAAACATAAGAACATTTGTAAGATTATTTATACACCTACAATTTAGCTGTAAGGAAGATTTAAATCATGATAATTCTTGTTACACACCACGTGTTAGCTAAAAAAAATGACTTTGGCTAACACATGAGCAAGCCACATAATTGTTGGATGTTGTCGAACACCAGAAGAGACCCTACTGTCCTAGAGGCCACATGGGCACTTCACAACATAATAGCATGTCACATTTACCAAGAAAATGATATAGGCCAAAACACTGGATGCATATAGTATTTTGACTTTATTAATGTAATTCTTAATGTAAAATAATTTACACACAGCAATGTTACAATTTTACACAAAAGCCAAACAATGAAGGACAATCACCAGGGGATTAGATGTTGCTGGTATCCCAGGGATGGCTCTGAGGTGAAGGCGGGGTGCCTTCACTCCTCAAAATTAGCCCAGCAGAGCCCAAATCCGAGGTGCCACCCTCCTCCCTCTCACTCCCTGAGCCCTCAGGGAGTGTGGTGGAGTCCCTTTCCTCCTCCCCACTGGGACTCCCCAGCGGTATTGTGACTCTGCTGAGTCAGACTCTGAGGAGCTGAGGCTCCACACTGCCATCACCCCAGCAGCAGGCTCCACTGGGGCTTCAGCTGACTCATCTCCTTCCATGCCTGCATTTTAGGTAAACATCACATTTTTTTCTACTTGATAATCTGGTGTGTGCTTAATATTTACTAATTTGGAATACTTTCCCTACCCCATTTTGTGCAGGGCAATCACCCTGGTGTTTCCCTTTTTCCATTTTTGCACCTCCAAGTTCGGATTCCCACTTAATGGGGTTCGGGTCCCCTGAACCAAACTTGCTCCAAGTTCGGCCAAACCTGCCGAATCCGAACTACGGGTTTGCTCATCACTATATATAAGGAGAATAGTACATCTGCTACTATTACATTTGTTTATAACATACATAAGTCAACACGAATAATACAAAATGTACACTGTTGTATAAAATGTTGTTTATACAATAGTGCGAGTATGGGACAATAACATTTTTATTTAGCTTTATTGATGAGCACCTTATGCAGCACTCTTATAGTGTTTGTGATGGAGTAATGTGTGAATATGGTGATCCAGAAGGAGGAATGTTGGGTGATATTAGGTATTTCTAGGTTCAGGTGTAAGCGTTTTACTAATTATTAAAACCTTATCCTGGGGACTGGGATCACTGAGCAGAGTGCTGTGTGACGATGGGTATTGCGGTTGCCAGCTGAGGTGGATAGTACAGCGGTAGGTGGCCTGGTGGAGCCCAACAGTGGGTTGCCTGTGGATAGCCCACTTTGTGGGGTCACTGGCCAGCATGGTCCGGCAAAGCCAGAAAATGGACACTATTCTGAACCACGCCGGCCATGGGCACCAGAAAGCCACTCGGGTAACAGCAGGCAACCCACTGTCAGGCTGCTACTACTCACATACCCCAAGCCCCTATGAAGAAGCTAACAAATGGTGACATGTAAGGACATCTCTATGTTCCAAGATAAAAGGAACAATTTAATTGACAAATACTTAACCTTTTATATATATGAAATAAAGAGATTATGTAACCTCCGTGTCTACTTTTTATAATATGAGCTAATGTAATAATAGCAGATGTACTATTTTTCACATGTGACAGTAAAGACATGTTACCCTTACTTCCCTGTTTTACTTGGCGCATAATTACCAATCTAAAGAGATAAGACCTGTCCATTTCCAGGACCCCACTAGCAATATCCTTGTCATTTTCAACTATTTTATGGTGGGAACACACTGGTCCTCATTTATACCTTCCCTTTCTAAGTTACCTTCAATATTATCAGAGACAATCAAAATAAGCAGTTTATTCAACTTTTACTAATTGGGACCTGGGTCAGAATAACAGAGCAGAAATGTGTTTAGTAAGGATCACACCAGACTAGCCAATGGTCTCCCAACAGGCAGGTCTATGGCTTTCGATTAGAGCATGGAGATTATCTTCCTTTCTAACTGAAAATGGCTGAATGACTGAGAGAATACCGTACATTTTATAACTGGCCGGACAGCGAAAGGTGTGCAGAACCCCTTCTCTTTTAAGTAGTTGCATTCTCATTTTGTTTCAGAAGGTGGCAGCATTACTGTAAGATACCACATTAATGGTGATCAGTTACTGAATTAAACTGATTCTATTACATTGCCCCTTATTCTTTACTTATATGAAAGGAATAGCAACTTTGTTAATCAATAAACGCATATGAAACCTTGTAAAAGAGTTATTAAAAGAAGCCAATCTGTGTAGGAGTCCTGATTTTCCTGTGAGAGAAATGTAACCCTCATAGTGCAGGAAGACCAGCAAGAAAGAGCTGCTTAAAGCGGTCCTTCACTCTGAATAATAGTCTATCTTATATGTTTCCCACACCCTGTAAATACCGATTGCTCACATTAAAAATCATCATACCTACATCTACTGCATGTTATGGGCCTTTAAGCATCCAAGATGGCGGCTCATGGAACATCAGGCAGCCTGCAAATAGGAAGTACCTTCTGACTGTGCTGCTCTGCATTCTGGGATTGCTGACCTTTTCCTGACCCCAGCTCTGCTCTGTCTGAGCAAAGCACAGCTATAACCCGCCCCCTGTACTTTATCCCACTCTCCTCTCCTCAGTATGTGTGATGCTTCTGAGTCAAGATGGCGGCGCCCTTATCCTAAAGTCCTGAACAGATTTGCAGCCCAATGGGGAAAAGAGTAATAAGTAAGTGACTAAAAACTTAAAATATATTAATTTTAGATGCTAGGGAATTGTTTTATAAAGGTTTGGGCTTTTTAATAAATCATGGTGAAGGTCCGGTTTAACCTCTGCATTTAATTGAAAGATGTTCAAGGGTGCATCCTTGATCCAGATCCCTTGCAATCCAGTTTGGCACCAAAAGTGCATGCAGCGGCATCCCGACATTAAAACTGGAACAAGATCCAGGGAGGTCGACCCTAGATTATAAAGGACTCAAGGGAGATTGCCCTGCACACAATGGGGTAGGGACAGTGCAAATATGTATCCTTTATTAAAAAAGATAATAACCCCCATTACTCTATAACAGGCTGTTTGACCTGAATCCCCCCATCACCCCATAGAAGACTGTGACAGAGCCCCCCATCACCCCATAGCAGACTGTGACAGAGCCCCCCATCACCCCATAGCAGACTGTGATAGTGCCCCCATCACCCCATAGCAGACTGTGACAGAGCCCCCCATCACTCCATAGCAGACTGTAACAGTGCCCCCATTACCCCACAGCAGACTGTGACAGAGCCCCTATCACCCCACAGCAGACTGTGACAGAGCCCCCCCCCATCATCCCATAGCAGACTGTGACAGAGCCCCCCATCACTCCATAGCAGACTGTAACAGTGCCCCCATTACCCCACAGCAGACTGTGACAGAGCCCCCAATCACCCCATAGCAGACTGTGACAGAGCCCCCCATCACCCCATAGAAGACTGTGACAGAGCCCCCCATCACCCCATAGAAGACTGTGACAGTGCCCCCAATCACCCCATAGCAGACTGTGACAGTGCCCCCATCACCCCATAGAAGACTGTGACAGAGCCCCCCATCACCCCATAGCAGACTGTGACAGTGCCCCCATCACCCCATAGCAGACTGTGACAGAGCCCCCCATCACCCCAAAGCAGACTATGACAGAGCCCCCATCCCCCATAGCAGACTGTGACAGAGCTCCCCCATCACCCCATAGCAGACTGTGACAGAGCTCCCCCATCACCCCATAGCAGACTGTGACAGTGCCCCCATCACCCCATAGCAGACTGTGACAGTGCCCCCATCACCCCATAGCAGACTGTGACAGAGCCCCCCCATCTTCCCATAGAAGACTGTGACAGTGCCCCATCACCCCATAGCAGACTGTGACAGAGCCCCCGCATCTTCCCATAGAAGACTGTGACAGTGCCCCATCACCCCATAGCAGACTGTGACAGAGCCCCCCATCACCCCATAGAAGACTGTGACAGTGCCCCCAATCACCCCATAGCAGACTGTGACAGTGCCCCCATCAACCCATAGAAGACTGTGACAGAGCCCCCCATCACCCCATAGCAGACTGTGACAGTGCCCCCATCACCCCATAGCAGACTGTGACAGAGCCTCCCATCACCCCATAGCAGACTGTGACAGAGCCCCCATCCCCCCATAGCAGACTGTGACAGAGCTCCCCCATCACCCCATAGCAGACTGTGACAGAGCTCCCCCATCACCCCATAGCAGACTGTGACAGTGCCCCCATCACCCCATAGCAGACTGTGACAGAGCCCCCCATCACTTCATAGCAGACTGTGACAGTGCCCCCATCACCCCATAGCAGACTGTGACAGAGCCCCCCCATCTTCCCATAGCAGACTGTAACAGTGCCCCCATCACCCCATAGCAGACTGTGACAGAGCCCCCCCATCACTTCATAGCAGACTGTGACAGTGCCCCCATCACCCCATAGCAGACTGTGACAGAGCCCCCCCATCTTCCCATAGCAGACTGTAACAGTGCCCCCATCACCCCATAGCAGACTGTGACAGAGCCCCCCATCACCCAATAGCAGACTGTAACAGTGCCCCATCACCCCACAGCAGACTGTGACAGAACCCCCAATCACCCCATAGCAGACTGTGACAGTGCCCCCAATCACCCCATAGCAGACTGTGACAGTGCCCCCATCACCCCACAGCAGACTGTGACAGAGCCCCCAATCACCCCATAGCAGACTGTGACAGTACCCCCATCACCCCACAGCAGACTGTGACAGAGCCCCCAATCACCCCATAGCAGACTGTGACAGTGCCCCCAATCACCCCATAGCAGACTGTGACAGTGCCCCCATCACCCCATAGCAGACTGTGACAGAGCCCCCCCATCTCCCCATAGCAGACTGTGACAGTGCCCCCATCACCCCATAGCAGACTGTGACAGAGCCACCCATCACCCCATAGCAGACTGTGACAGAGCCCCCATCCCCCCATAGCAGACTGTGACAGAGCTCCCCCATCACCCCACAGCAGACTGTGACAGAGCCCCCAATCACCCCATAGCAGACTGTGACAGAGCCCCCATCACCCCACAGCAGACTGTGACAGAGCCCCCAATCACCCCATAGCAGACTGTGACAGAGCCCCCAATCACCCCATAGCAGACTGTGACAGAGCCCCCAATCACCCCATAGCAGACTGTGACAGAGCTCCCCCATCACCCCATAGCAGACTGTGAGAGTGCCCCATCACCCCATAGCAGACTGTGACAGTGCCCCCATCACCCCATAGCAGACTGTGACAGAGCCCCCAATCACCCCATAGCAGACTGTGACAGTGCCCCCAATCACCCCATAGCAGACTGTGACAGTGCCCCCAATCACCCCATAGCAGACTGTGACAGTGCCCCCAATCACCCCATAGCAGACTGTGACAGTGCCCCCAATCACCCCATAGCAGACTGTGACAGTGCCCCCAATCACCCCATAGCAGGCTGTGACAGTGCCCCCATCACCCCACAGCAGGCTGTGACAGAGCCCCCCCCATCTCCCCATAGCAGACTGTGACAGTGCCCCCCCATCACCCCATAGCAGACTGTGACAGAGCTCCCCCATCACCCCACAGCAGACTTTGACAGAGCCCCCCATCACCCCATAGCAGACTGTGACAGAGCCCCCCATCACCCAATAGCAGACTGTGACAGTGCCCCCATCACCCCATAGAAGACTGTGACAGAGCCCCCCATCACCCCATAGCAGACTGTGACAGTGCCCCCATCACCCCATAGCAGACTGTGGCTGAGCCCCCCATCACCCCATAGCAGACTGTGACAGAGCCCCCATCCCCCCATAGCAGACTGTGACAGAGCTCCCCCATCACCCCACAGCAGACTGTGACAGAGCCCCCAATCACCCCATAGCAGACTGTGACAGAGCCCCCCATCACCCCATAGCAGACTGTGACAGTGCCCCCATCACCCCATAGAAGACTGTGACAGAGCCCCCCATCACCCCATAGCAGACTGTGACAGTGCCCCCATCACCCCATAGCAGACTGTGACAGAGCCCCCCATCACCCCATAGCAGACTGTGACAGAGCCCCCCATCACCCAATAGCAGACTGTGACAGTGCCCCCATCACCCCATAGAAGACTGTGACAGAGCCCCCCATCACCCCATAGCAGACTGTGACAGTGCCCCCATCACCCCATAGCAGACTGTGGCTGAGCCCCCCATCACCCCATAGCAGACTGTGACAGAGCCCCCATCCCCCCATAGCAGACTGTGACAGAGCTCCCCCATCACCCCACAGCAGACTGTGACAGAGCCCCCAATCACCCCATAGCAGACTGTGACAGAGCCCCCCATCACCCCATAGCAGACTGTGACAGTGCCCCCATCACCCCATAGAAGACTGTGACAGAGCCCCCCATCACCCCATAGCAGACTGTGACAGTGCCCCCATCACCCCATAGCAGACTGTGACAGAGCCCCCCATCACCCCATAGCAGACTGTGACAGAGCCCCCATCCCCCCATAGCAGACTGTGACAGAGCTCCCCCATCACCCCATAGCAGACTGTGACAGAGCTCCCCCATCACCCCATAGCAGACTGTGACAGTGCCCCCATCACCCCATAGCAGACTGTGACAGTGCCCCCATCACCCCATAGCAGACTGTGACAGAGCCCCCCATCACTCCATAGCAGACTGTGACAGTGCCCCCATCACCCCATAGCAGACTGTGACAGTGCCCCCCCCATCTTCCCATAGCAGACTGTGACAGTGCCCCCATCACCCCATAGCAGACTGTAACAGTGCCCCCATCACCCCACAGCAGACTGTGACAGAGCCCTAATCACCCCATAGCAGACTGTGACAGTGCCCCCAATCACCCCATAGCAGACTGTGACAGTGCCCCCAATCACCCCATAGCAGACTGTGACAGTGCCCCCAATCACCCCATAGCAGACTGTGACAGTGCCCCCATCACCCCACAGCAGACTGTGACAGAGCCCCCCCCATCTCCCCATAGCAGACTTTGACAGAGCCCCCCCCATCTCCCCATAGCAGACTTTGACAGTGCCCCCATCACCCCACAGCAGACTGTGACAGAGCCCCCAATCACCCCATAGCAGACTGTGACAGAGCCCCCCCATCTCCCCATAGCAGATTGTGACAGTGCCCCCATCACCCCATAGCAGAATGTGACAGAGCCCCCCCATCTCCCCATAGCAGACTTTGACAGTGCCCCCATCACCCCACAGCAGACTGTGACAGAGCCCCCAATCACCCCATAGCAGACTGTGACAGAGCCCCCCCATCTCCCCATAGCAGATTGTGACAGTGCCCCCATCACCCCATAGCAGACTGTGACAGAGCCCCCCATCACCCCATAGCAGATTGTAACAGTGCCCCCATCACCCCACAGCAGACTGTGACAGTGCCCCCAATCACCCCATAGCAGACTGTGACAGTGCCCTCAATCACCCCATAGCAGACTGTGACAGTGCCCCCATCACCCCATAGCAGACTGTGACAGAGCCCCCCCATCTCCCAATAGCAGACTGTGACAGTACCCCCCCATCACCCCATAGCAGACTGTGACAGAGCCCCCCATCACCCCATAGCAGACTGTAACAGTGTCCCAATCACCCCATAGCAGACTGTGACAGAGCCCCCATCACCCCATAGCAGACTGTGACAGTGCCCCCATCACCCCACAGCAGACTGTGACAGAGCCCCCAATCACCCCATAGCAGACTGTGACAGAGGCCCCCATCTCCCCATAGCAGATTGTGACAGTGCCCCCATCACCCCATAGCAGACTGTGACAGAGCCCCCCATCACCCCATAGCAGACTGTAACAGTGCCCCCATCACCCCACAGCAGACTGTGACAGAGCCCCCAATTACCCCATAGCAGACTCTGACAGAGCCTCCCCATCATCTTCCATAGCAGGCAGAGTACTGTGTATGCTCGTCTGCTTGCTGGCAAGGCTGAGATCTGTCCTCCCAGCTTGCATCCATCCCCCATCATGCCCCAGAATCTATCCCCCATCATGCCCCAGCACTGCCTACTGCCATTTCTGATTGGGGGGATGGGGCACGGGATGGGACGCAGGGCGGGGTGGGGATTTGGGGCAGCGAGATGGTCGGCCTGCTGGCTGACCTGATTTGCTGCTGGGAGGGAAGCTGGTTGATAGGCTGCCCAGAGTTGGTCCGAATGCCGAATCCTGGCACGGAATTCTGAGTGAAGTCCGTGTTCGGGGTTGGGAACCTGAACTTGAAAAGACCACAGACCAGACCTGGGCAAACTGCAGGTGATAGAGCTGCCAAATGGCATTTAGGTGGCTGCTGATATTACTATTATTTTGCTTAGTGCCTATAGGTCTGAAGTTTAAGAACACTTGCTGGTTTTGCCGGTCAGGCCAGAATGCTCAATTGTATGCCCAGTGTTTTCTGTGATGGCATTGTACTGGCTGGTTTCTGTGTGTGCCCCTGCCTCCAGTCATCTGGGAGCAGGTTTAATTGGTGAGAAGGGCGAACCATCTATGTGACTGGGCTTTTGTGTAGACATTAACGTGGACCAAAACCTGAGATTTTGACTAACGCCTATTGATCTGTACTCCTGGGCGGTCACCTGTTATGCAAACCATGCCAGTGATCTCTTGGTGCATACACAGATGCAACTCTTCGATCAGCTTTTATAGTCTTATAGACTCTAGAGAACTTCAGTCAGCTTTTATAGTCTTATAGACTCTCAAGATCTTTCTTTGGCTCAAACCTGCACTGTTTAGTAAAAGGGAACTCCTAGCATTCTATATAAATATTTAAAGGTGTTAAAGAAGGATCATTTTTTTAATTAGTAAATACAATTACTAATGTATACTTCTATTCCAGTAACCCACTCTGTCAGTGGTCCCAGCATTGTTATCTGCATCTATCCTTTTCAGAATTCCCCCAGATGAGGGAATCCCAAGGGCTGTCACCTGGGCATATTCCCAAGCGGAGTAGTGAAAAAAATGCTACACATGGCGGCTCATGTCAATACACCATAACACATAACTGTTGCATACACACTAGGTTAGCGGCAGTGGTGAGGAGCAAAATCTTCTGAACCCAGGGTGCCCAATATATTTATATTTATATACTCAAATTCTAGTCTAGTCCAGGGCAATTGTCTTTTAATGATCAAAGAGCGTAACCTTTGCCGAGATGGAAATATTGGACACTAGGACATTAACCTTTATTTATCCTTGATAAAAGCTTATCTCAGTATAGGTAACAATCCCTTTCTTAATGGGGGGTAGGTGGGATGTCTGGGTTCCCTGTTATCGCTTGCCACTTAGTTTACTTACAGACAGGAAGATCCTTTATTGGCTCCACTGGAGTAACATACAGTTGATCTTTTCTCTGTTGTACAATACAGTCACAGAGGACAGAAAATTCTCAAGAGTTCCCATTAAACTCTTGGGCTTATCCCTCATTCAGGTGTTCTCCCAACCTGAGGCCTCCCTTATTTCCTAGGTCTCTGCTCCTTTTCCCCCATGTCTCCCTCCCAGCCTGTCTGATCCTCAAGCTTCTCTAACAAGACTTAAAGTGGACCAATCACTAGGATTTTCACTATCCTAGTGATTGGTCCCTGCCCAGGGGCATCTTGATCTGGGATGCCCCCGCTGTGTGAACGCCCCAGGTCACCCACTCAACTTTCTGCCATTCTCATGGTGAGTTCATAAAGCCATTGTATTGCCTGAGCACTGGCATAGGGTATGGTGGTAGCCGCTTCCCTGGTTTCCCTGTGGAATGTGTGCTCCCGCATGCCCAATTTAACTGCGGGAACACAGCTGCAGGGATGCGTCCATGGCCCATGATTGTGGATTGTGGCAAGTTACCTGTGAAAAGGTAAGGTGATTGGAGGCGATCTGTGGGGGGTCACAAAGTGGGGCATCCCCAATCCGTGCCCTGATTGGTCCACTTTGAGACAAAACTTCCACAACACACCAGCACATTGGTTGGGGAGTTTTTTTGCCTCAATGCACAAAAAAAGGTTTTAAAAAAGCATTTTTTCATTCTCCTTCGCTGGATCTGGGCATACGTGAGACTATCTACATTTTAATGTGAACCTAAGATTTGATAATAAACCCCCTGCCCTCTCTACCCCCACCACTTTCCACTGCCTTAGCACTGGAAGCTGAGTGCATTGACAGTTTCATCACCCACTGGATCACGAGACTGGAGATTGCAGAGGGAGATGAGAAAAAATAGATACTTACCTACCAGTACTTTTCCTTTCCTGGTGCCTATGTAGAGATAGAAGGTGACTACATATACTAAAGTGTTATTGTGTCAGTGTCATTCCATGTGTTTTTGCTTTGTTACTGGTGTATATGTGTTCAAAAACAGACTTTGATCACACAGCATCTGGCACTCTATGCTACAGCGCCCAGCTTTAGAGCGCCGACGCTGTGTGTGTGTCTAGTGTTTTGTTAAATTTGGTGTGGAACGCCGAGTGCCGGATGCACTGAGCTGGCGCTACCTCTTGCTCGCTTCAACGCTGTACTGTTGTTACAGCGCCCAACACACATCACATTTATCAATGCCAGCCAGGTTACTAGAGCGACCGAGGCGCTCTGTTACAGCGCCCAATACCCGCTTACAGCGTCTACAAGCGGTCACTCTAAGCGCCACTATACAGACGCTCATCTGGTAATACCTGGTGTTAGTAGTGAATCAGCCTCCACATTGTGAATAACATAGCAGCTGTTTATCAGACTTTGATTCTATTGTATTGTTGCAATTCTGCAAAACTAAACTGGTGGACATTTCATTGGTAAAATTGCTTTTAGAGCCTCAAGTTCTTTGGCTCAGGGACTGATGATTCGCCTTCTTGCATTTAATATTGCAATGTCTAGTTTTGTTGTTTGATGCCTTTTTAACACTTGGTTTAGCCATTTTCTTTTATTTTTAACCTTTTTATTCCCATAAAGTATGTATCTATCACAATGAATATCAATGATTCCTTTAAACATATTCCAGTAAGTGTCTGCTTTTGTTTTTGAGGACATTTTCCCAGTCATTGCCGTTCAGGCATTTAAGCTGATCTAATCTGGCCTTTTGAAATGTAGTGGTTTCTTCATGATAAGACATGCTAGTGACAGACACATGGAAATTGACAATATTACTATAACTTTTATATATTAATAGGTATTACTGTAACTATAAATATATAACTTCACTTTCATGGGCGAGTGGGCACGCGGTCTCGGCGGCATAAGCAGCTGGAGAAAAGATGGCAGGGCCAGCTCCTGACTGCACCTGAGGTAAGAGTAAGGTAAGAGTGGGTGGGACTGGCTCTTTAAATGTCCCCCTTTGGTGAGGAATTGTCCTGTAGCAAAAGCTTGTTACCTGTGACATTGGGCAAGGTGGGCAGGAGGGAGGGTGCAAAATATTAAATAAACACAGAGCTAATTAAGTGCATCAAATCGTGAAATGTCCCAAACAAAATAATTGTGTGATATCCACCGCTGCGTGCCCGTCACCGGTATCGCAAAACTCTTACCAGATCAACACATCATAAATGCATTAAATATAGGTGCAGACTCCTCCAGAGAGTAAGATTAATTCACATCAACTTGGGGACAGCCCGTTAAAAATAACTCCAATTCTCCTTTGTGTACAATATCTGGCTTGGATTCCAACATCACAATCCCATAAGAACGACAAGATACTCCAATCACATGTAACAAGATATGAATAGAAAAAACTAGTGCAACATTGCTAGATATAAGGACTGCCCACTTTAATATCAACAGAAATGCACTCACAAACAGATAAAATCATTCAGCATGTAAAAGGTTAAAAGACCGCGAACAGCTCTCACCGCTCCCGACTGGTATACTTGCAAGTAAAAGATGCCTCCAGATCTACAGGAAGCCCGAGCCTCCAACGCGTTTCGTCGCTCGTAGGCGACTTTAACTAGGATGCTCGGCGCGACGGCAAGTCCGGTATTTATACCGGCTTAACCTGAAAGCGAGGGCGGAAAGCCCCGCCCACAACAATGACGCAAACTGCGTCAATCCTTTGAATATTTAAACAAGGAGGAGGTTTTAACCTACTCTGCGGACGCCCCTCAGAAGGACTTTAACCTCTAACGAACCGCCAATAATAAAACAACTTAAACACAACAAATTGACGGCTTTTCATATATCCCAATAGTCCAGCTCATCAAAGCGGAAAACAGGACATATTTTTATAATGGAAATAAGGCCGCTGTAAATTCACTTCCAAAAAAGGGCTGACATTTAAAAATTATGCTTAATTAAAAGATAATAGAAACTGCTAGATCTAAAAGATTGGCATAGAGCTGATATAAAATCCCAATACTACAATAAGCTGTTACTTATTAAAAAGTAACCAACCACATAAAACTCATATCCAAAAACCTATTAAGCACTAATTCAGCAGAAAATATTATAATAAGGGGCTCTAAAGGCTAATGGACCTACTAAATAGGCTAATATTGAAAATCAATTATAGGATACCCGAAATCTCATAACTAAAAACCTAAAGAGGACCTAAACCGAATTATTGGGCAGCGGTGAAAACTATAAGCGGTAAAAAATATTGAACAAACATATAAAAGCAGGGTAGCTGAAATTATAACAAATATATAATTAATATATAAATTCCATAAATTAACAATTTTGTATATAAAAAGAACTGGATAATTAAAAATTGCGCACACAATAAAACATATCTAAAAATCAAGATACATCAATGAAACAGTTCAGATCAAACTCCACATTTAAACCTAATGGAGTAAAAGTGTTCAACTTAAAAATCCAGCGGCTCTCACATTTACTAAGTTCCCGTATCTGATGAGAACCCCTCCATTTCTTCTCTATACAATCTATGCCCAAAAAAGATAGAAGGCTAGGATCTGAATTGTGTACTTGTTTAAAATGGGCCGATACACTGTGCGCCTCATATCCCCGCTTCATATTATAAATGTGTTCCCGGACCCGGATCTTAAGCTCACGGGAGGTCCTCCCCACATACAAAAGGTTGCATGGACACCATAGCAGGTATACTACACATTTGGAGTTGCAAGAAATAAAACTACAGATTTTATGCTGCTTTCCTGTCTGGTGATCAACAAATGACCTCATAGGTTTACCCAATGGCAATGAAATCCTACAGCCCATACACTTTCCACATCTATAAAATCCCATTAGCTGGTTGGAAGTGAGGCTAATGGGCTTAGGTGGATCGATATGACTATGAACCAAACGGTCTCTTAATGTTGGTGCTCTTCTATAAATACATACTGGTCGATCAGGTAGAATGGAACCTAAAATAGGGTCTTCTTTGAGGATGTGCCAATGGCGATCAAGGATTTTTTTCACTTTATCACATTGCAGACTGTACCCCGTTATGAAAGCAAATTCAGACTTATTCGTTCTACTAGGGTTAAGGGCCTTAGGCTTGGAACCCTTCAAAATAACTTGACGGTCCAGGTCCCTTATTCTCTGCGCCTGACTTTGAATCTCATCACCAGGATACCCCTTCTCTATAAAACGCTCACTAAGGATTGTCGCTTGTCTATCATAATCAGCTAAATGCGTACAGTTCCTTCGAAGCCGTAGAAACTGCCCCTTGGGAATTGCTCGCAACCAGCTGGAATGATGACAACTTTGGGCAGGGACAAACCCATTTCTATCGGTGGGTTTGAAATAGGTGCGGGTGGTCAAATTAGAACCCTCAATCTTAATAGTCAAATCCAAAAAGTTGACCTCAATTGGGTCAATTTCAGCAGTAAACTCAAGATTATAGAGATTAGCGTTCACCTCACCAAAGAATTCATTAAGGCTAGCCAAAGGTCCATCCCAAATGACCAGCACGTCGTCTATAAAACGACGCCATAATTTTAATGCTGGCCATCTATCTCCATAAATAAATGATAATTCCCAATGGCCGACGTACAAATTAGCCATGCTTGGGGCAAATTTAGCCCCCATGGCTACGCCCTTGGTTTGCAAATAGAATTTGTCCCCAAACCAAAAATAATTATGATTTAGGGCAAACACCAAACACTCAATAATGTATTCTATTTGTATCGGAGGGAGTTTAGAATCTTGATTTAAAAAGTAACGCACAGCTGAAAGACCCTTGTCATGTGGTATAACTGTATAAAGAGAAGTAACGTCAGCTGTGGCCAATAAAGAATCCTGACCAAGCTGCTGTAACCCACAAAGATTTATAACATGACTGGAATCCCGGAGATAGGCAGGAAGCCCCACCACCAGAGGTTGTAGAAAGTTATCAACGTACTCACCTAATCTGCAGGTGATAGAGTCTACACCGCTAACAATCGGGCGGCCAGGGGGCTTTGTGGGATTCTTATGTATTTTTGGCAAATAATAGATCGTTGGAATCCTCGGTGCTTTAATATTGAGGTACTCAAACTCTTTGGTACTAAGAACACCCATATCCCGGCCTTTCACCAAGAGGTCACTCAGGGCCCTCTGGTACTCCAAAGTAGGGTCCCTTTTCAATACCGCATACGTCTCAGTGTCACTTAGGAGACGATTCATTTCATCAATATAATCAGACTTGTTTAAAATCACCAAACCACCCCCCTTATCTGCAGGTTTAAGGACCACCTCATGCCTCTTCTCAATAGACTTAATCGTTTTTTGCATCCAGACCTGTCCTGGCAGTTTTTTCGTATTAATCCTCCTCAAATCTCTATTTACAACCAATTTAAACGCCTCTAATTGTGAATTAGAATTAATCTGAGGATTAAAAAGGGACTTATTTTTCAAGGATGAATGTTGCACTTGAGGGGGAGTAGCAACCTGCCGTTCTTGTATGCCCGATACAGAGGGTTCTAATCCCTCTACAACCCCCGACGACCCCATATTACATTGAGAATCCGTCGCAAGGGACTTATTCCGGAAAAATTTTTTTATAGAGAGTTTTCTCATAAATTTTTGAAAATCAATAAAGGTGGAGAAAGTATCAATATTTTTAGGTGGGGCAAACTTAAGACCTCGGTCAAGAAGCTTCAGCTCCTCTGCTGTCAACTGGATAGAGCTGAGATTGAAAATCCCCTGGCCTACAGCTGTCTTTGTCGCCTTGTGTTTGGCCCCACCTCTTCTTCCCCGTCGTCCCATCCTTTCCGTTTCATTGGAAGTTTTTCCCTGGACTCCCCCAATTTGCCTCTGTCTCTCATAGGGAACAATTCCCTGGATGGTGGCGATTTTCTCCCCACCCTCTGAAAAGGGGAACCTTGCGAAACATCACCGTTCCCCCTTGGCTCATAACCTCTATTGTCCCGTGTCTGATAGTTAGCACTAGAATTCAACCGAGAATACGGTCGCCACACCGGGGATCTATTACGCCAGCTTTTATTCATAGAGCGAACATTACCTACCCGTTCTACTCTGTAAGCTGGTTCTAGAAAACCCCTATTCCCCCTTCTTGGTATACCACTAGTGGCAGTATCAGGTTTATTTATTCTCCGTCTTACATTTGAGGGACTAGAAAACCTAACATTTTTGGGGGTTAGGGCCACACCCTCGTTACTCCTCTCACCATAGGGCAAGCTAGAGTTAGTTTCAGCTCTAATTTGAGTATCCAATATATCTCTAACCTGCCATTTGAATACTCTATTATGAGAATAATCAAAATTATCCCTTTGTAATTTCCTTATCTTTCTTTTCTGTATTTGATCTTCCTCCTTACCCAATTTAGTTCTTATTTCCTCAGATTTCCTTAAGAATTGATCAGAAGTGCTCAATGGTTCCAGCTTTTGTCTGAACTCATTCTTTTGCTGCTCAAGACCTAACAATTGTTGTTTCTTTTTTGAAATCAATCTTTCAACTAGCAACAATCCACAACCATTAAAAAAATCAAACCACTCTTTCTTTGATTCTATCGAATCCTCCCCATCATATATACATAGGGACCATCTTAACTGTTGTGGGACCATTCTGAGGCTCACATATTTTTCCAGTGTGGCTACGTCCCATTTCAAGCGTAACTCTCTATTGAGGACTTTATATAAACCTTTAAAGTCTTCCTCATAGCTGGATTGAGTCGCAGGATCTGGTCCAATTACAGACAAATCCCCAAAATCAATCCCTCTAGAAGTGTTATAAGAAAATATATCCATAGTAATCCCCTAAACAAATAATACACAAAAATTAATAGTGCAATAATCAGCTGCAGGTATCAAAAGGACTAAAATGAAAAGATAATAAGGTGATTAAACAAAAGGCTGTTTAAAAGATACCGCGCTCTAAGTAATAAATACCAGAAGTGATAAGCTCAACGTGTATGACTTAAGTCCAAAAAAAGTCCAAATCAGTTGCAAAATATTAAATAAACACAGAGCTAATTAAGTGCATCAAATCGTGAAATGTCCCAAACAAAATAATTGTGTGATATCCACCGCTGCGTGCCCGTCACCGGTATCGCAAAACTCTTACCAGATCAACACATCATAAATGCATTAAATATAGGTGCAGACTCCTCCAGAGAGTAAGATTAATTCACATCAACTTGGGGACAGCCCGTTAAAAATAACTCCAATTCTCCTTTGTGTACAATATCTGGCTTGGATTCCAACATCACAATCCCATAAGAACGACAAGATACTCCAATCACATGTAACAAGATATGAATAGAAAAAACTAGTGCAACATTGCTAGATATAAGGACTGCCCACTTTAATATCAACAGAAATGCACTCACAAACAGATAAAATCATTCAGCATGTAAAAGGTTAAAAGACCGCGAACAGCTCTCACCGCTCCCGACTGGTATACTTGCAAGTAAAAGATGCCTCCAGATCTACAGGAAGCCCGAGCCTCCAACGCGTTTCGTCGCTCGTAGGCGACTTTAACTAGGATGCTCGGCGCGACGGCAAGTCCGGTATTTATACCGGCTTAACCTGAAAGCGAGGGCGGAAAGCCCCGCCCACAACAATGACGCAAACTGCGTCAATCCTTTGAATATTTAAACAAGGAGGAGGTTTTAACCTACTCTGCGGACGCCCCTCAGAAGGACTTTAACCTCTAACGAACCGCCAATAATAAAACAACTTAAACACAACAAATTGACGGCTTTTCATATATCCCAATAGTCCAGCTCATCAAAGCGGAAAACAGGACATATTTTTATAATGGAAATAAGGCCGCTGTAAATTCACTTCCAAAAAAGGGCTGACATTTAAAAATTATGCTTAATTAAAAGATAATAGAAACTGCTAGATCTAAAAGATTGGCATAGAGCTGATATAAAATCCCAATACTACAATAAGCTGTTACTTATTAAAAAGTAACCAACCACATAAAACTCATATCCAAAAACCTATTAAGCACTAATTCAGCAGAAAATATTATAATAAGGGGCTCTAAAGGCTAATGGACCTACTAAATAGGCTAATATTGAAAATCAATTATAGGATACCCGAAATCTCATAACTAAAAACCTAAAGAGGACCTAAACCGAATTATTGGGCAGCGGTGAAAACTATAAGCGGTAAAAAATATTGAACAAACATATAAAAGCAGGGTAGCTGAAATTATAACAAATATATAATTAATATATAAATTCCATAAATTAACAATTTTGTATATAAAAAGAACTGGATAATTAAAAATTGCGCACACAATAAAACATATCTAAAAATCAAGATACATCAATGAAACAGTTCAGATCAAACTCCACATTTAAACCTAATGGAGTAAAAGTGTTCAACTTAAAAATCCAGCGGCTCTCACATTTACTAAGTTCCCGTATCTGATGAGAACCCCTCCATTTCTTCTCTATACAATCTATGCCCAAAAAAGATAGAAGGCTAGGATCTGAATTGTGTACTTGTTTAAAATGGGCCGATACACTGTGCGCCTCATATCCCCGCTTCATATTATAAATGTGTTCCCGGACCCGGATCTTAAGCTCACGGGAGGTCCTCCCCACATACAAAAGGTTGCATGGACACCATAGCAGGTATACTACACATTTGGAGTTGCAAGAAATAAAACTACAGATTTTATGCTGCTTTCCTGTCTGGTGATCAACAAATGACCTCATAGGTTTACCCAATGGCAATGAAATCCTACAGCCCATACACTTTCCACATCTATAAAATCCCATTAGCTGGTTGGAAGTGAGGCTAATGGGCTTAGGTGGATCGATATGACTATGAACCAAACGGTCTCTTAATGTTGGTGCTCTTCTATAAATACATACTGGTCGATCAGGTAGAATGGAACCTAAAATAGGGTCTTCTTTGAGGATGTGCCAATGGCGATCAAGGATTTTTTTCACTTTATCACATTGCAGACTGTACCCCGTTATGAAAGCAAATTCAGACTTATTCGTTCTACTAGGGTTAAGGGCCTTAGGCTTGGAACCCTTCAAAATAACTTGACGGTCCAGGTCCCTTATTCTCTGCGCCTGACTTTGAATCTCATCACCAGGATACCCCTTCTCTATAAAACGCTCACTAAGGATTGTCGCTTGTCTATCATAATCAGCTAAATGCGTACAGTTCCTTCGAAGCCGTAGAAACTGCCCCTTGGGAATTGCTCGCAACCAGCTGGAATGATGACAACTTTGGGCAGGGACAAACCCATTTCTATCGGTGGGTTTGAAATAGGTGCGGGTGGTCAAATTAGAACCCTCAATCTTAATAGTCAAATCCAAAAAGTTGACCTCAATTGGGTCAATTTCAGCAGTAAACTCAAGATTATAGAGATTAGCGTTCACCTCACCAAAGAATTCATTAAGGCTAGCCAAAGGTCCATCCCAAATGACCAGCACGTCGTCTATAAAACGACGCCATAATTTTAATGCTGGCCATCTATCTCCATAAATAAATGATAATTCCCAATGGCCGACGTACAAATTAGCCATGCTTGGGGCAAATTTAGCCCCCATGGCTACGCCCTTGGTTTGCAAATAGAATTTGTCCCCAAACCAAAAATAATTATGATTTAGGGCAAACACCAAACACTCAATAATGTATTCTATTTGTATCGGAGGGAGTTTAGAATCTTGATTTAAAAAGTAACGCACAGCTGAAAGACCCTTGTCATGTGGTATAACTGTATAAAGAGAAGTAACGTCAGCTGTGGCCAATAAAGAATCCTGACCAAGCTGCTGTAACCCACAAAGATTTATAACATGACTGGAATCCCGGAGATAGGCAGGAAGCCCCACCACCAGAGGTTGTAGAAAGTTATCAACGTACTCACCTAATCTGCAGGTGATAGAGTCTACACCGCTAACAATCGGGCGGCCAGGGGGCTTTGTGGGATTCTTATGTATTTTTGGCAAATAATAGATCGTTGGAATCCTCGGTGCTTTAATATTGAGGTACTCAAACTCTTTGGTACTAAGAACACCCATATCCCGGCCTTTCACCAAGAGGTCACTCAGGGCCCTCTGGTACTCCAAAGTAGGGTCCCTTTTCAATACCGCATACGTCTCAGTGTCACTTAGGAGACGATTCATTTCATCAATATAATCAGACTTGTTTAAAATCACCAAACCACCCCCCTTATCTGCAGGTTTAAGGACCACCTCATGCCTCTTCTCAATAGACTTAATCGTTTTTTGCATCCAGACCTGTCCTGGCAGTTTTTTCGTATTAATCCTCCTCAAATCTCTATTTACAACCAATTTAAACGCCTCTAATTGTGAATTAGAATTAATCTGAGGATTAAAAAGGGACTTATTTTTCAAGGATGAATGTTGCACTTGAGGGGGAGTAGCAACCTGCCGTTCTTGTATGCCCGATACAGAGGGTTCTAATCCCTCTACAACCCCCGACGACCCCATATTACATTGAGAATCCGTCGCAAGGGACTTATTCCGGAAAAAATTTTTTATAGAGAGTTTTCTCATAAATTTTTGAAAATCAATAAAGGTGGAGAAAGTATCAATATTTTTAGGTGGGGCAAACTTAAGACCTCGGTCAAGAAGCTTCAGCTCCTCTGCTGTCAACTGGATAGAGCTGAGATTGAAAATCCCCTGGCCTACAGCTGTCTTTGTCGCCTTGTGTTTGGCCCCACCTCTTCTTCCCCGTCGTCCCATCCTTTCCGTTTCATTGGAAGTTTTTCCCTGGACTCCCCCAATTTGCCTCTGTCTCTCATAGGGAACAATTCCCTGGATGGTGGCGATTTTCTCCCCACCCTCTGAAAAGGGGAACCTTGCGAAACATCACCGTTCCCCCTTGGCTCATAACCTCTATTGTCCCGTGTCTGATAGTTAGCACTAGAATTCAACCGAGAATACGGTCGCCACACCGGGGATCTATTACGCCAGCTTTTATTCATAGAGCGAACATTACCTACCCGTTCTACTCTGTAAGCTGGTTCTAGAAAACCCCTATTCCCCCTTCTTGGTATACCACTAGTGGCAGTATCAGGTTTATTTATTCTCCGTCTTACATTTGAGGGACTAGAAAACCTAACATTTTTGGGGGTTAGGGCCACACCCTCGTTACTCCTCTCACCATAGGGCAAGCTAGAGTTAGTTTCAGCTCTAATTTGAGTATCCAATATATCTCTAACCTGCCATTTGAATACTCTATTATGAGAATAATCAAAATTATCCCGTTGTAATTTCCTTATCTTTCTTTTCTGTATTTGATCTTCCTCCTTACCCAATTTAGTTCTTATTTCCTCAGATTTCCTTAAGAATTGATCAGAAGTGCTCAATGGTTCCAGCTTTTGTCTGAACTCATTCTTTTGCTGCTCAAGACCTAACAATTGTTGTTTCTTTTTTGAAATCAATCTTTCAACTAGCAACAATCCACAACCATTAAAAAAATCAAACCACTCTTTCTTTGATTCTATCGAATCCTCCCCATCATATATACATAGGGACCATCTTAACTGTTGTGGGACCATTCTGAGGCTCACATATTTTTCCAGTGTGGCTACGTCCCATTTCAAGCGTAACTCTCTATTGAGGACTTTATATAAACCTTTAAAGTCTTCCTCATAGCTGGATTGAGTCGCAGGATCTGGTCCAATTACAGACAAATCCCCAAAATCAATCCCTCTAGAAGTGTTATAAGAAAATATATCCATAGTAATCCCCTAAACAAATAATACACAAAAATTAATAGTGCAATAATCAGCTGCAGGTATCAAAAGGACTAAAATGAAAAGATAATAAGGTGATTAAACAAAAGGCTGTTTAAAAGATACCGCGCTCTAAGTAATAAATACCAGAAGTGATAAGCTCAACGTGTATGACTTAAGTCCAAAAAAAGTCCAAATCAGTTGCAAAATATTAAATAAACACAGAGCTAATTAAGTGCATCAAATCGTGAAATGTCCCAAACAAAATAATTGTGTGATATCCACCGCTGCGTGCCCGTCACCGGTATCGCAAAACTCTTACCAGATCAACACATCATAAATGCATTAAATATAGGTGCAGACTCCTCCAGAGAGTAAGATTAATTCACATCAACTTGGGGACAGCCCGTTAAAAATAACTCCAATTCTCCTTTGTGTACAATATCTGGCTTGGATTCCAACATCACAATCCCATAAGAACGACAAGATACTCCAATCACATGTAACAAGATATGAATAGAAAAAACTAGTGCAACATTGCTAGATATAAGGACTGCCCACTTTAATATCAACAGAAATGCACTCACAAACAGATAAAATCATTCAGCATGTAAAAGGTTAAAAGACCGCGAACAGCTCTCACCGCTCCCGACTGGTATACTTGCAAGTAAAAGATGCCTCCAGATCTACAGGAAGCCCGAGCCTCCAACGCGTTTCGTCGCTCGTAGGCGACTTTAACTAGGATGCTCGGCGCGACGGCAAGTCCGGTATTTATACCGGCTTAACCTGAAAGCGAGGGCGGAAAGCCCCGCCCACAACAATGACGCAAACTGCGTCAATCCTTTGAATATTTAAACAAGGAGGAGGTTTTAACCTACTCTGCGGACGCCCCTCAGAAGGACTTTAACCTCTAACGAACCGCCAATAATAAAACAACTTAAACACAACAAATTGACGGCTTTTCATATATCCCAATAGTCCAGCTCATCAAAGCGGAAAACAGGACATATTTTTATAATGGAAATAAGGCCGCTGTAAATTCACTTCCAAAAAAGGGCTGACATTTAAAAATTATGCTTAATTAAAAGATAATAGAAACTGCTAGATCTAAAAGATTGGCATAGAGCTGATATAAAATCCCAATACTACAATAAGCTGTTACTTATTAAAAAGTAACCAACCACATAAAACTCATATCCAAAAACCTATTAAGCACTAATTCAGCAGAAAATATTATAATAAGGGGCTCTAAAGGCTAATGGACCTACTAAATAGGCTAATATTGAAAATCAATTATAGGATACCCGAAATCTCATAACTAAAAACCTAAAGAGGACCTAAACCGAATTATTGGGCAGCGGTGAAAACTATAAGCGGTAAAAAATATTGAACAAACATATAAAAGCAGGGTAGCTGAAATTATAACAAATATATAATTAATATATAAATTCCATAAATTAACAATTTTGTATATAAAAAGAACTGGATAATTAAAAATTGCGCACACAATAAAACATATCTAAAAATCAAGATACATCAATGAAACAGTTCAGATCAAACTCCACATTTAAACCTAATGGAGTAAAAGTGTTCAACTTAAAAATCCAGCGGCTCTCACATTTACTAAGTTCCCGTATCTGATGAGAACCCCTCCATTTCTTCTCTATACAATCTATGCCCAAAAAAGATAGAAGGCTAGGATCTGAATTGTGTACTTGTTTAAAATGGGCCGATACACTGTGCGCCTCATATCCCCGCTTTATATTATAAATGTGTTCCCGGACCCGGATCTTAAGCTCACGGGAGGTCCTCCCCACATACAAAAGGTTGCATGGACACCATAGCAGGTATACTACACATTTGGAGTTGCAAGAAATAAAACTACAGATTTTATGCTGCTTTCCTGTCTGGTGATCAACAAATGACCTCAGGAGGGAGGGTGTGCAACGTGGCTGTCACACCCTGTTGACTTGTAATAATAATGATCTTTGAAAGCTTAGCCATGAGAGCTTGGTGCAGAATTCTTGCATAGCATGCCCTACCTCTAAGAAAGCCTGGGTGAAGATTCATTCATGGCAACTCATTATGACAAAGCCCATATCAGTATTGCCAGATTCTTCCTTTTCTGACGCACCTAAGTAAAATAGAATCGGTGCAAGCTTCTGGAAGCTTCAGGGTTTGTAAACTCTGTGTTCTTGGTCCCCAAGAGATCAGAATTGACAATTGCTCCAGAAAACTGTTTGAAAACGATTAACCAAACCTAACCTGATCCCAAAGTTCAGAAGGAATGTTTGAACACTATAATACACACTGCTCATCATGAAAGCTGGATGCTGTGGGTGGATCTCACTGACTCTTACTATCAAATTCAAGTTTTTCTTTTCCATCCAGTCCAGGCCGTCCCGATATCTTCACGTTTGGGTGTTCGCCCCTAGGGGGCACTTGACTGCAAGATCAAAGATGTAGCTCCTCCCGGCCCCCTATAAAGGCAGCTGCCCCTCTATCATTCCCCAGTTGTTCATCTTGCAGTTGGCTGCATAAGATCGTTAGTCCCTCTCTCTCAGAAATTGGCAGCAGAGCGGAGCCACCTAGCCTGTCGGCCGCTGCAGGACCCTATTCCCTTGGATCCCTTCTGACCCATTCCTGCCTCCCAGCCCTTGGCTGCTACAGGGATCCGTGATGCTAGGGTGTCTGTGGCGTTCGGCAGAGCAGAGCTGTAGCTAGCTTCTTTTGCGCCTGAGGCAAGCCCAGAAAATCGCGCCCCCCCTCAAAAAAAAGAAAATGTTATATATATATATATATATATATATATATATATATATATATATATATTATATAAGCCTGGTATCTGACATTCCCGGTTTTGTTCCATTCCTTGGTGGCATCCCAAACTGGAATGGCCCACTGTGTGAAACCCCCCCAGGACCCAGGATTCACTCACCTTTCCTTCGTCCAGCGGCTCATGCATGTCTTTTCTCCATTGCAAGCCATTTGCTGTGACTATGTCATTCAGCAAATGGCTCTCATTGACTTCAATGAAGAGCGCAATTGGCTACATGCCCATCGGCACACACGCTCCTGCCCCAGCCTATATGAATGGATGGGGCGGGAGTGTGCACACAGCCTGAGGATGCAGGGGATTGAAAACAATGAGAGCCATTTGCTGAATTACATTGTCATGGCAAATGGCCCTGATTGGCCAAGAGTCCGCACATGCACCACTGGAACCAGGAAAGGTGAGTGACTACTGGCACCCCGAGGCTTAACTCAGCAGGGCAATTCAGGCATGCCCCTGGTGCTGGCCAGGCTGGGTTTTGTTCCATTTTAACCCCTTACGTACACACACACACACACACAATCATCCCCCAAACACCTCATTACCCCTCACTACACACACTTCACACATATTGTAAAAACATATCAAAACCAATTTGGACAGCCCTAAAGTCTAATGGACTACAGGGCCAGCCGTTTCCCTCTTCTGATTTAGGATATCCCACTGTGTAAAGCCCCCTGGGATAGCCATAAGCCTTACCTTTCCATCGATCCCACAGTACATGTGCAGCCAGAGATGGCATTTCTGTGGCTAAATGACCAGTGCGGGCACTGTGTAAAGCCCCCTGGGATAGCCATAAGACTTACCTTTCCATCGATGCCACAGTGCATGTGCAGGCATGCAGACCGGGAGGTACCTGGCATGTCATTCATTCAGAATTGTTTGCAGGGTGATGCAAAATATTCTAATTTGCTGTAAGCCTGGGCATGTGCCATGGGAGCGAGGTAAGATTTTTGGCATTACCTGGGTTTTCACACACAGGAACATCTCCAGGTTTACCAGCTTTTAAAGTGGAACAAAACTCCAATCTAAAGATTCCAGGACCAGCTGCTGGCTTTCCACGGTGCATCCTGATTCCAGATGTTCCACTGTGTGAAACCCCCAAGGCACCTGTAAACACTCACCTTCCCCCTCTCCAGCGGAGCTTGCGCTGGCTCTCGTCCGAACAGAGCCATTTGCCAAAGGATGTAAACACTGCAGTGGGCTCTGACTTGACGAGAGACTGCGCATTCACCATTGGAACGAGGAGAGGTGAGTTTTACTGGGCGAACTGGGGGGGTTCCCAATTCAGAATGCCTTGAGGGCACGGAACAAAACCCAGAAAGACACAATCCCAAGTTTTGTTACACTTTAAGTGAACCAAAGCCCAGGATTTTCACTATTCTGGACTTTGGTATTTACTATGGAACAACCAGATTTGTGATGCCCCGCTCTATAAAAAAAAAACCAATATCCCCAAACACTCACCTTTCCCTCGTCCCACAACGCATGCACAAGCCCTCGTTCAATCAGCGCTTTATGCCGTGCATTTTAATGCACAGCATAAAATGCCATTTGTATGAGAGCTGTGGCACAGGGTAACAAGGAGCAGTCACATCCCTGGTCTGTGTGGCGTGCTCCCACCCCCATACCTCCCAAGTGTCCCTGATTTGGAGGGACTGTCCCTCTTTTGAGTCCATGTCCCGCTGTCCCTCATTGTTCTAATTTGCCCCCCTTTGAGGCGTAACATACAGATCTGCATCAATAAATGATTCATTTGCCTATTCAAAGTGGACCAAAACCTGGGAATGATCCATTCCCTCCCACGGGGCATCCAAAACCAGGATGCCCCGCTGTGTGAAACCCCCCAGATCACCTCTTACACTTACCCTAAGCCCGAGCCAACGGTGCATGCGCAGGCTGCAGCCGCATCCCCGCTATTCCTCTAGCAGGGCGCGTACCCGCGCCGGCCATTCATGCTCCCTGTTAGAGGGAAGTGGGAGATGCGGCTGCCAGCGTGCTCGGAGCCGCTCTGCTGAGACATCGCTTAGACGTGCATAGCTGAGTGGCTCTGAGCATGCTGATTGGACGAGCACCCGCGCATGCACTCAAGGACCGGGATGAGGTGAGTTTCCTAGGGCGATCTGGGGGGGTTCACACAGCGGGGTATCCCCGATCGGGGTGCCCTGGGGGAAAGGACCAAAACCCAGGATAGTCAAAATCCTGGGTTTTGGTCCACTTTAAAGTGTTTAGAATGTTTTAACTGTTTTAATTTAGCTCCTATCCATCCTTCAATGAGGGGGTGTGACCTAATTTAACAAATGTCCCTCTTTCCCACCCTGAAAAGATGGTAGCTATACCCCCCCCCCAACTCATGGCCGGAAGTCGTGGTGACCTGGGGATTTTGGGGGCTCACACAACCGCAGGTTGATTAAGTGACCTTGAGGCATCCCTTTCCAGGATGCCCCAAGGTCACTTGATCAACCTGCGGTTGGTCCACTGTAACCCCCCCCCCCAGTTAACCCCCAAAATCCTCGGTCGGTAAGTCTTACCACGAGAGAGCGCCTGGAGAGACCACGGCCCCGACTCCCGCACTTGACACACTGCACCGTAAGGAGAAGGAGACAGGCGGCTGCAAGCAGGGGCGGGGCTGGGCTGTGCTAGGCTGGGCGGAGTGGGACAGGGAGGCTGGGCTGTGCTAGACGGGGCTGCACGGGAAGAGGCTGGACTGGTTGGGACTGGGCGGGGTGGGGCTGGTCTGCGCTGGGCTGGGGATTGCCCGCACACCTATTGTGGCGCACTGGTGGCAGCAGGGGGGGGCGGGGCGTTCATCTCTGTATGAAAGTTGTTTTTTTTTTTAATTTGTTGCTGGCCACCGCCCCGTACCCGCCCCCAGGCTATTGCTCCGCCCTAGGCACGTGCCTACCCGTGCCTAGTGGCAAATACGGCCCGGGCTGCGCCCCCTTGCATGAAGCTGTAGCTGTGCCCAGGGCCGTATTTAGGGTTCATGCTGCCCTAGGCACAACTTAGGCTTACGCCCCCCCCCCCCCCGGCCTTTATTAGCTGTACAGAAATAGCAATGCAGGGAGAAAACCGCATCAAAGACCTAAGGACCAGGAAGTAGTAAGAGAAGAAGAAGATAGAAAACCCAATAGAGGAGACTGCAACAATGGAGGACAGTGCAGAAAGAAGCGAGAGCAAAATCTGGATCAGCAGGGAGTGAGTGGAGTCAGTGGACACTGGTGGCAAGTCTGCAGTGATGGCTGCCAGAAGGCCAAAGCACAATACAGTAAATGTTGCCTGCACTGCCCATAGGCAGATATGGATTTGCTGCATTCACTATAAAGGCAAACCGTGTATGTATCATATTCCAAAACATGATGCAGAGGGGGGTTGGAAGCAGCCACATGAACAGTAGCATGTGCCGATCGGGGGTGCCCCGCTATGGCAAAGCCCCCCAAATCGCTGCAGCAACTCACCTGACGGCCGCATCCTCCGCCTCCCTCTAACAGGGAGTGTGCCCGCGCCGTTCATTCACAAATGCCTGGCGCGGGCACGCGCACTGCTACAGGGAAGCAAAGGATGCGGCCGTCAGAGCCACTGTTCTTCACTGGTCAGAAACTGGAGCAGTGCAGCTATGAGATCAAGTCTGCTGGCTGAGAGATATGCACCCTTGTTATTTTCCCAGCCCTTGCACTGGCCATTTAACATAATGTCTGACCTGGCTGCAGCGGGGACTGGAAATGACTGAACACACACAATGCCTTCTGCAATGTGTGCTATGCCTTTCAGTCTGCTTGGTTAAAGTGCAACAAAACCCAGGATTTCAACTATCCTGGGTTTTGGTGCTTTCCCCCACCTGGGTACCTCGATCACAAATTCCGGGCGGGGATGCAGCTGCTGCTCGCGCATGCGCCATTAGACTGGGTACGAACCAACACCCGTTTCCAGCTAATGGGTGTGGTTCCGGCTGCATTCAGACAGGTTGAGTGGGCCTCCCATAATCCTTACCTTATCCTCAGCCAGGAATGCTGCCCATGGCCAGGATGGCCGCCAGCTGAGGGTCGAGGAAGGTAAAAATTGTGGGTGTTCTGGGGAAGGGGGGGGGGGGGGGGGTAATGCACAGGGGGGCTCCAGCATGGAGGAAGGTAAGAGACCAGAGATTACAAGGGGGACCAAAACCTCTGGAGTATAATGCCACATTTTGGTCTGCTTTAAAGCAACAACAGATGAAACAGAAACAGCAATCCAACCATTCACCTTCACCATTTACTGTGCTTTATAAATCATTGGTGGCTCAATGGTCAATGGCTCCTCTCTCCTCCCTCCCTGCCACCCTGTGCTCTGCCTGCAGACAAGTACCGTCAGCTCCACACAGCTCCTCTGAGGGTCCCACGCTGCACTGCTGAGGGTGACGTCATTCATCCCCAGCCTCCTCCGAGCTTCTTGTCAAGGGAGTGGGTGGTGATTGGGCTGCCTCATCAGTCACGTGCTGTCTGCACGGAGAGAGCGAGAGACGGGCTCTTAACTATTCAACCACCAAATGATGTTCGCCCCTGCCTGATCGCTCTCACCTATGCTGACCATCACTGCTGGCAGATGATTTATTTATTTTTATATTAAATTGGTGCTGGCTGCTGCCCCTATCCCCGCCCCTGCCGAATACGGGGCTGGCTGCGCCCGAGGCCAGTGCCTCATTCGCCTCATGGCTGCTACGGCTCTGCGGCAGAGCACATGCTCTGGTCCGCAGACCTTCTTATTAAAAGGTAGCCGGCCACAGGCTTATGGTGAGCCTGATGGGGAACCACTTGTATATATTTTCTTATATATGTCCCTCCCTGCCCACTGCTTTATTGTTATGTGTGTGCTGCATGTTTTGGTGCGACTTTATCACTGTGCGCTCCTCACTGACTGCGCAGCGAGGAGCGGTCTCTGATCTCCTTACTCACCCCCATGTGTTCCCCCATCGGTGTGGTCCAGGGCGCGCGCCTCTCGCCGGCAGTCGCGCCCCGCCGACCTCCTCCGCACCTCCGCGGGGGGGGGTGTTGCCCGGCGTCGGCGCGTAGCTGACGTCGCGCCGGTGACGCCCTCCCGAGGATCCTTTCAGATTTCGCTACTGTAGCGAGACGCGCTGCTGAGGCCTTGGTGCTGGGAGACAGGCACTCAGGCTTTCCTTGCTGCAGAACGCTGGCTGTGATCCCTCTTCGGTTGCGGTGTTCTGAGTCCCTCTTTTTGCTTACTTGCGCATCTATGCCATATGTCTTCTATGTTAAGGTCTGACATGGGGTTGTAATGTAATTGCTCTCTCTTTCTCTTTTTATTTTAGATCGTGGGCTAAGGTTGAGGGTTGTCACCATAATGAAGGCATCAGGGGATAGTGAGCCGGGGGCCCCATTTGAGCAGGACAGGCTCTGCCCCTTGTGCAGAAGGAATCCTCTGGCGCGGATTCAGCACTATTTATCCCACTTGCACCAGAGGCATTGCTTTGGACCATGAGAGGACGGTCGCTCCTGACCCTAGCCCTGCGTTACCATCCGCCTCTCCGGACCCTCCGCTGCTGCAGTTGGCCCCTAGTAAAGGGGGAGCAAGCAAGGGGTCTCATACTGACATTGCGCACAGGCTGGCTAGTCTCGAGAAGCAGATCTCATTGACAGCCCCTAAGAAGGCCTCAAGTAAGAAGCTGCATCTGGAGCCGATTTACTCGGATGATGATTTTTATGATTTCTTGGGATCTGCGGAGGAAGGTGAGTTGCCAGATGATTCACTTTCAACGGTGGAGTTCTCTGCTGGTGACGGCTTCTCTGGTTCCTCCTCGGACGAGGATTCTTGCTTCCCGGATGATACGGAGAGTTTACCGTGTTTGATACCCTACACATTGTTCCTCCCAGAGCGGCTAAGAGGAAGCAGGGTAATTTATTTCGGCCTGAGAGGCAAAGGCAGGTCTTCCTTGAGCAGCCTCATTTTTCTAACATGATCCTTAAGGAATGGGAAAGGCCCAACAAATTACCGTCGGTCCCTAAGGGCCTAGATAGGCGGTACCCTTTTCCTGCTGAATTGGTTCAGTTACGGTGTCACCCTCCCGAGGTGGACCCTCCTGTTTCAGGCTTGTCCAATACCACTGTTATGCCGTCACCTAACAATGCTTCATTACGTGACCCGGCAGACAAGCGCATGGATCAGCTGGTCTGCCATGCTTTCACCTTTGCTGGTGCTCTCTTTCGCCCGGCGTGTGCCTCAGCAATCGTTTCACTAGCCAACAGGAGAAAGGTGAGACACCTTGTGGCTAGGGCTAAGGCTCGCAAGCGGGCGGAGGAGTATAAGGAACTCAAGGCCTGCTTGGATTTCATTGGCTTTGTTGTTACTGCCATGGATGATTTGGTCAGGCTTGGGGCCAGAATTTTTGGCCTTGCTTGTTGCTTTACGCCGCTCGCTCTGGCTGAAGCAGTGGTCGGCTGATGCGGCTGCCAAGAAGTCCCTCACAAGTCTACCTTTCGTGGGAAGCTGGCTGTTTGGGGAGTGCCTGGACCTCTTGTTCAAGGATGCTAAGCTCCCTCAGAGAAGAAAGCCTGCTCGGTCCTTTTGGAACCCCTCTTCTTATCGGTCCTTTCGAGGAGGAAGAGGATCTTCATTTCCAGGTGGCCGCAGAAATACCTGGGGCAGAGGTAGGTCCCGCAGCCGTCCCAACTCCTCCTGGGGGGCTAAGTCCAAACCCCCAGCCAAGCCTACCCAGGCATGAGGGGGTGCACTGACCCATACGGGTGGGGGGGCGGCTTCTGCTGTTTGCTCAGATCTGGAGGCGTCACGTCTCGGATCGGTGGATTCAGGAGGTGGTGTCCTCCGGTTACAAGATAGAGCTGGCAGCCAGGCCACCCACAAAATTCCTCTGTTCAAGGATATCCTGAAACCCGCTAAAAGCTCAGGCTTTGAGAACGGCTGTTCAACACCTTCTGCGGATAGGTGTGATTTGCCCTGTACCCCGGCAGGAACAGGGTCAGGGATTCTACTCCAACCTGTTCACGGTTCCCAAAATGGACGGAATGCTACGGCCGATCTTGGACCTGAAGGGTCTCAACAAGTTTGTAAGAGTCAGACATTTCCACAAGGAAACGTTGCGGTCGGCGGTGAGATCGCTTCAGCCCGGCTACTTCATGATCACGGTGGACATCAGGGACGCTTATCTGCACATTCCAATTTTCCAGGGACATCAGAAATTCCTGAGGTTTGCACTGGAGGATCAAAATTACCAGTTTGCAGCACTCCCATTCGGCATATCCTCAGCCCCCTGTGTGTTCACCAAAGTGCTGGCGGGCATCATGGCCATCCTGAGGAGGCAGGGTATTTGCGTGTTACCCTATCTGGACTACCTTCTGATTTCGGCCCGTTCCCTTCAGGAGGCCGAGGGCGATACTCGGACGGTGCTGTCAACCCTGGAAGCCTTCGGGTGGGTAATCAATTACCCCCAAGTCCATGAAAAATGTCCATTGTCCAGCACTAAAGTGTTCCTTAAAATTTCTCCGTTTATTGGTCAAGTTAAAAGTTACATGGTTTCCATTCCAAGAATAGTTCACATATTACGCGTTTCAGGCAACATCCTGTGCCCCTTCCTCATACTGGAACCTGGGAACCTGGGTGGGCAACCTGGTTTGCAACAGCATTTTAAAAGAGAGCCTAGATTTCTGGCCACATGAATATGGGTAACAAAAGAAATGACCTGGGCAAATAAAGGCTCTGCACATACAATACCAGAGGTGGCAATACTCCTTACACAAGAAATCACATAATTAAAGAACTGAAATAAATAATATAGATGCTGCATTTATACACAATTTAAGTACAATAAAATTCTGGTACTAGCGTTTAAGGAATTCTGCACTATGTGCTCCAACCCCTTTACTAAGAAAAAGGCATGGGGGATGGCAATGCTTATTAATGCCAAATAGCAATAGGTTACCAATATATGCATCAAAAAGCAAGTAATTATATTGGTAAGACACTTAAACAGACAAATCTGCACATTCCCCACCAAAAACTAAATAATTGCATAACTAAAACTATTAAAAAGATTGGCAAAAGGTATTTTAATCTGGGGAGGAGACTGAACCTAATTGTAGACTCACACCTTGAAACAACCGGCCCACCTTGAAAGAGAATGGATACTCTAAAACCCCCCAAATTTAGACATCTATACTTTGTAGATATCCTGCGCATTGTACATATAAATAACCACAACTTTACTTGTTATAATGAGAGCCACAATGCTTATTCAAGAATTGACTACTTCTTTATAAACCCAAATCCGATTTTGTCAGTTGAAAAGTGGGAGATTGGGCCAATGACTATTTGAGACCATGCCCCTGTAATATTAACCTATCAATTGGGTTACCCGAATCAGTCTAGACGGTATTGCTCTATGAGCTTAGATTAAAACAAGACGACTCTTACACTAAAATTAAATCTGCCCAGATTGAATTTGTTTGTACAAACCCACAATGCCTATATCAGGAGGATCATGGTGACCATCAGCGCAACACTCAAGAAAAAAAAATTAAAGAAATAAATTAATCTCTTAAATTAAAGAGTTAGAGGCCCAACATAAAATCCTCTTTAGCCTATAATAACCTCGCAGCGGCTAGAACAGAACTCGCTCAATTATCAAACAATAACAACATGGTTAACATCCATATGACTAGACTTCAAGCTGGAAAATGTACTAAACCCCTCCCCAGTCACTGTCAGACAATAGAGCAACAAGTTATTATTAAAAAACTATTATTAATAACAAAGGCAAAATTAAATATACTAATGAGGACATTCAACATATCTTTCTCTCTTTTTACAATAACATACATAGTCTTAACTCTGACAGTAACCTAGACCCAGGTGTTTTTATCTAAAGATATTAAAGCCCCCACTTTTACTGCTCCTTTCTTATATAACTTAGAAAAGCCATTCTCCTTAGAATTAGTGCAATCTATGAGTGACTCCCTGAAACTACAGATGGCCTCCCAGGGGAAACTACCAAGGACCTACAAGCCCCTTATCTCCTAAAATTAATGAACAATACTACCAAACAGACTAATTTAAGCCCATTATTTAAGCTTTAAGCCCCTTTATTAAGCTAATTTCAAAACCTGGGAATTTTCTGCGCTATTTTTCGTCCGATTCCTCCTTACGCAAGCATTATTGCAAAAAGATTGGAACCTGTACTCCCAATAATCATTTCGCCTTTTTAGGCAGTATTCATGACCAGGTGCGGCGTTTATCAAAATATATCATCAGCAATTGTTGCCCTAAACTTGATTAACAACAAAAAGAAGAAAGCTATTTTATATACAGAAAAGGGATTTGATAGGATTTTTCTATGATTCAGCCCTGATCTGATTGAAAAAGTAATGTTGCTATACATAAATCAATTAGCAGTAATAGACATAAACGGATCATTAACCTTTTTTCATACAAAATGGAACCTGTCATGGCTGTCCCCTTCACCTATTCTTTTAATCCTTTAAACCTCAAACACGTTGCCTCTCGTTAATTGCACAGTGGAGTGATACAAAGCAAGCATCTGTAGCTAAGGTATATTTTCAAAAATATGGAGAGGGCTATGATGAGACTTTTGCTCCAGTAGTTAAGCATGCTACAATAAGGACTTTGCTGATAATAGCCGCTACAGGGAAAATGCAAGTGAAACAGTGTTTCTACATGGTGAGTTGACAGAAGATGGAACATGGAACAACCACCAGGGTTCAAAGATGAACAAAGGCCAGACCTAGTATGCAAACTTCAGAGGAGTATATACAGTCTAAAGCAAGGCGTCAGAGCATGGAATATGAAAATAAATGAAGTGCTTACACATGAGGACTTTCAGAGGAGTAAAGCAGGCTCCTGCTTATACACAAAGAAATTGGCAAACAGATGGATACTTGTGCTCATTTATGTGGACAATATCCTGATTTGTTTTGAGCAGGAAGTGGGTGAGGCAAAAATACTGCAAACCCTAAATAAGCACTTTGAGACCAAAGATCTTGGAAACATAACTAATTACCTTGGCATTCAGTTTGAGAGAGAGGAAGATGCAGCTTTTCTCTGAACCAAAAGCACAAAATACAAGAAGTAATCAAAACTTTTGGAAAGGAAGATGCCAAACCACTAAAATCAACTAAGATTCAGTACAGACAAGCAATTGGGAAATTGCTGTACATTACCACTGCTACAAAGCCTGACATTGCAGCAGCTATTGGAATCCTATGCAAAAAAGGTTTCAATGCTAAAGCGGGGCTGGAATGCTGTAAAGCGAGTCATTCGCTATCTTAAAGTTACCAGCAAGTGATGAATGCATCCTGACAGGATATGTGGATGCTTACTGGGCCAGAGAAACCAGCAACAGAAAATTGACCAGTGGCTACTTGTTTCTTCTACCAGGAGGTGCTATCAGTTGCATCTACTGAAGCAGGGTACGTTTCAGCAGCACAGGCAAGACAAGAAGTTATATGGATGAGGCAACTGTTAACATAGTGGATCTACCACAGTTGGAACCAATGAGAATCTTTGAGGACAATCAAGGATGCCTTGCACTTGTGCAGATTGAAAGAGTTAGCTCGAGAACCAAGCACATTGATGTGAAGTTCCACTTTCTGAGGGATCTTCAAGAACGTGGGACTTCTACTTTATTGCCCTACTGAGGATATGAGAGCAGATACCATTACCAAGTCCCTGACCGCTGAAAGACACTCAAGGCTTACAAAGAAGATGGGCTTCACAGATTAAGCCTCAGCTGTTGAGAAGAGGTGTTGGAGATTCACTGTAGTTTACAACTATGACAGGTTATAACACTAGATGGCGTTGTGACCAATGCCTAACTGCAGTTTCTCTATGCATCTTGCTGATGTGTTGTATTTCCTGTGCATTCAGTTGCTCTATGATACTTTTCCTGTCTATGTTATGCACCATGTAAGTTGACATCCTGTTACTGCATTCTTGTTCCAGTAAAACCAGTTCATGTTATACCACTAATGTCTATCTCGATTATATCTAGCACTCACACTCTGCATCATATAATATATCTGTACTCAATAACTGCTAAGGCGTCAACAAAATAATCCATTATGGATATACACTCTTTAAGTGCTACATTTTGTTGCATAAGTAAGAGGGCATTACAGGCTATTTTACTGTGCAGGGTCCTGGTTTGCAGGATCAAAAGTGTGATATAATTGTACTCACCATTAACTGCCGAAGCATCAACATGATAATTCATGATACTTAGGCCCTTATTCATCAAGCGATAGCGCCAGGTAGTGTCTGACGAGCGCCAGGTAGCGGCAGCTAACGGCGACTACCGACTCAAGTACGCCCGGCGGCGGTCACAATGACGCATTTATCAAGCTAAATGAGGCTAGCGCCGGCGAGAGCGACGGCTAGCGCGGCATTCATCATGAAGCCGCCTTGACCGAACAGCGCCGCTGCAAATTCCTTCACAGCGACACGTATTACCTGGCGCTACCTGCCGCTCTCCCATACATTTCAATGGCAGACGCTGAAATGATTGTTTTTTGTGGTTTTTGGGTTTTTTTCTTTGGTACAAAATTCCACACATGTTTATATTGATCTGTTTAATGAATCTGGCTGGTTATTTTTTTTTTTTTTTTTTTTTTCACAATGTAATGTTGTGAGTGACATGGGAATTGCATCTCCTCCACCCAAACTCATTGGCATCAAAATCGCTCGTTTTCCACACAATGGTGGCTTGTAAAGCTATTTTGTAGCCTGTCAGGTTGGGCGGTCACGTTCGCTCTTCGAAATTGTCAGCGCCCAAGCTATTCGGCAGCCCTGTCCTTGATGAATCTGTGTTGGTCAGTGTTTGTGCAGTCGCTGTTTAGATTCGCTATGTGGCGGCGCGAGCGTCGCTGTGCCTCGCTGCGCTGCGTTGTGCGGCGCTGTGCTGTTCATACATGTGCCCTTCTGCCATTTGCAAGGAATTCACTTCCCGCGACCCCAGTCGTTGTTAATGAATACACTGTAGTTGTGAGTGTGCCTGGCCACATATTGCAGGATTAACATTCAGTCGTACCAGCTCATAACAACCCGTTATGCATTCTCATGTGTGCCACATTTTCAGGTAGTTGTCTAGTTTGATTGTGTGCTGACTTTTTGAAGGAATCAGATTTGTATATTTAAGCACAACGGTGTATGCTTTAGAAGGACCTATGCATTACAGTATGTAGAATCCCCTGCTAAATCAAGCTAATAATTCGGGGCGCCTTTTGCCCTAGCTTGTTTTGCAGCGTCATTTTAATGTATTTCCGCCACTTAGCGTGTACATAGCTGATATTAGCTTGTCCCTGTTGCGCGCATGTTTGCTTTTGAATTTTGAAGCACAGTTGCTTGCGTCATATCCGGTTCCGGGATCCTCCTTTGCGTTTCAACGCCACCTTAAGGTAAAACTGTCTAGCGCTTATGCCAATAGCTTGTTTTGCAGCGTCATTTTAATGTATTTCCGCCACTTAGCTTGCACATAGCTGATATTAGCTTGTCCCTGTTGCGCGCATGTTTGTGTTTGAATTTTGAAGCACAGTTGCTAGCGTCATATCCGGTTCCGGGATCCTCCTTTGCGTTTCAACGCCACCTTAAGGTAAAACTGTCTTGCGCTTATGCCACTAGCTTGTTTTCAAGCGTCATTTTAGTTTTTCCGCCACTTAGCTTGCACATAGCTGAGAATAGCTTGTTGCTGGTGCGCGGAGCGTTTTTTTTTTTTAAACTTTTTCCCAATGTCGCTTGGGTCATTTCCGGTTCCTGTTTCCTCCTTAGCGTTTCCAATATGATGCACAGACGACGAGTAATGCGCCTCCCCAGCTCCTCCTCAGACTCTGACCCCACCACCCCTCCCCCACCTCCCCAACCTACCTCACCTTCCTCAAGTACCACCCCTCCCACCCCTTCCCCTCCTGGGCCTAGTAAGCCAAAGCGCACCCGGGTGGATAGCAGAGTAAATGGCCAGGTGGTAAAAGTGAGTATTTTTTGGTTTGTCTTTTTAGCTTAAAAGTTGCAGAACACACAGGGGGGATTGGTTATGACAAATTTTGGTTTTAATAACAAATTTGAGCAATCCCCGTGGGGCATCCCCATTGTGGATGTCCTGCTGGGATGCCCCCCCTGGAGGGCCCTAAATATTACCTCAGTCCCGTCCCATCTGTGCATGCGTTAGCTGCGGATGCCTATTGCGCTTACCTCTAGCAGGGTGTACCCCTGCGCCAGACATATTGTAATTTTGGGTGCAGGCGCACTCCCTGTTAGAGTCAAACGCCACATGCCTACTTTGCCGTGCAGACCCAGCTGAGCTGGTATGCACGTCCCAACGGCCTTGTATGCGCATACCACAGCGGCGCGGAGCCCTGTGTTTGGCTTGGGGAGTGACGTGGGAGTGTCCTCAGTGGTGTATTTGTGGCCTTCCAAGGGGGTTGCAGACAGCGGACCACCCACAATTGGTGTGGCCCACCAAAGTGCACACAAACCCAGAATAGTGATAATCCTGGGTGTGGGTCCACTTTGATCTGGTCTCTGTATAACTGTTTATGACTGTGTTCTGATGTCATGTATTTATTTTAGTTTGTTTGTTCTTTTTTCATAGGACTTCTGCCTGGCCGAATATGACTATGCCCGTGGAGGCAAAAAACGCATAGCCATGGAGGTGAAGGCCACAGTGTCCCGGCGCTTCCAGACCGAGCTGACCATCCGCTCCATCCAACAAAAGTGGTCGGATTTCAAGCGCCGGGACCCTGAAGGCGTGTACCGCCTATATGATGCCTACGCATCAGGTAAGTTAAAGCTTATGTTATGTTTAGCCTTTGTGCCGAATCATCTGCTAAGCTGTGTCCATTTGTGCTCTTTAGATTAATTATTTTCTTTCACCCCCTCCACACAGATAAGCGTCCTCCCCTGGGGAAACGTGGGAAGGGATTCCTCCCCCGAACCAGGCAGGCGGACTCGGGGGAGTCATCGGGGGAGGGTCCCTCCCGCGGGTCCTATTTAGAGGACCCAGGGGAGGAAGGGGATGACGCCCCAGAGGAGTGTGCTGCTGGGGGGCTGGCTGGATCAAGCCTCAGCTCCTCACACTCTGAGTGTGAGGACTCTCACCAGGCAAGGGGCCACTCTCAAGCAGGGAGTGAGAGGGAGGAGGGTGGCCCTTTGCCTGGTGGATCTTCCGACCAGAGTGTGAGGAGCCGAGGCTCCCCGCCTCCTCCTCAGAGCCCTCCCTGGGCTTCAAGTGGCGCTTCATCCCCTGGTGAGTGTACATTTTTTAATTGTTAGTCTGTGACAGGTTTCATCTTGCAATGTGTCCTTAGCCCTTGCCATTCCTCTCTAATTTGCAGGGCATCATATAGGCGGCACCTCCATGGCATTTTGGCGTAGGATTCTCCACGGGCATAGTCATGGTAAGTGTTTTTGGTTAGCCATCACATTCCCAATGTTATTACATTCATTCAAGTGTACCCCCAAACATTGATGGTGCTTGGTTTCTGGAAGGTTCCAGGACCAATCACATCCCTCACCCAGGGCCCCCCCCACCAAAAAAAACCCACAAAACTCCTTACCTCTTTGGGGGTTGCCAAAGCCACCGTCCAAGCCTCCTGTGTGACACTCTAGATGTGTGTGCGCCTGCGCTCTTTTTCCAAATGGCCTGCGCGTCCGCACACACTCGAGGAGTGATGTGTGGAAGGCAGCGGGCGCGGAGTACGTTGGCTCATGCAAATTGTGTGGCTCGGCCAAAGTGGACCCAAACCCAGATTAGCAGCAATCCTGTGTATAGGCCCACTTGTAACAGACACATGTTTCCTGGTCCATTGTCACAGCTGGTTTGATAAGGTACCCTAACCTCACAAACCCTACTACAGTGCTAGCCAACTGTCAACCACCCCTATGTTTCTGCCCACACCATGATGGGTGTTCTCATTTCTTTTCTTGGGTTAAGTTGTTCCCGCTCCAACATGTGGGCCACTATTAACATTAGCCAAACAACTGCTAAAGATTCCTTTACATAGCACTGTCTATGTTATTTGCACATTCTCTTTAGGGATACATGTGTGAAGCCTTACAAATTGACATTAACTCATGGTCCAGGAAATATGCTAATTTAGGTCAACCTGTATGTAACCATGCAAGCCTTTGCATTTTCAGACTCAATAACCAGATGGATGTCAAATAGTCAGGTGTCATTTGCCCACTAATTGTGTTTTTGTCTTTTGCTTTATGTTGACAGATGTTGCGACGCAGACGGAGCCAGAGACCCTCCTCCCCACCCCAGCTCCAGGGACGGCCAGCAGCATGGGCCCCCGCCACAGCTGCGATGGTGAGTACATCCCACTTCATATGCCTAAAGACTTGTGAAACCTATGTCTTCTAGTCACATCTGCAGCCAATTTAAATTTACCTATGTGTTAATTTCACACACATCTCGATTCAATGTGTTTGCACAATAATCCAACATGCCTGTTTGCATGCTTGATTGTTGGCTCACATCCTTCATTAGGCCACATAGAGACTATTTTTGCGTTAGACACAACCAAATGGGCCCTATTAGGTCTGGACCTGTAACATTATAGGGAAAACTCGTGTACTCGTTCGGACTTAGGCCCTGATGTTTGGCTGTTACTAAACACAAAAATGGACACACAGGGAATTATACCTTCTTTGCTTCCCAAGAGTTAAACTGGAACAACAACCAGGATTTTGACTTTCCTGGGTGTTGTTCCACTACGGTGGGGCACCCCTGATCGTCACCGCTGTGTGACAACCCCCTGAACTCACTTTGACTCCAACAAACATACAAGCCATGGCAAATTGCCTCCTCCTCCGCCTCCCCCGCGCCCCTTTTTACGCGCGCGTGCCTGCGCCGGCCATTCACAGACGGCCGGCGCAGGCACGCACACGTCTAGAGGGGCGCCAGGGAGGGCCCAGCGGCACTGCCACACAGAAACTGAGGTAGGTATTTTGGGGTTTGGGGGGGGTTTCACACCCAGGGACATCCCGATCTTGGATGTCCCGCGGGGAGCGAGGTGATCGGGCAGGGAATCTGATAGATTCCCGGGCCGATCACCCGTGGGTGTTGGTACACTTTATGAGTAAATGTATGCTTGGGATGTGTTGTTCACATTCCTGCCAGTCAATAGTACTCATATCATGTTAACCAATAAGCACACAGTGGTCAACAATGTTAATGTGAGTGTCACCTAATTGGACACACTGACATTACATTGCTACATCTGTGTCTGTTGAGGTCACATCCAATTTATTTAAAAATTGTTGTTTCTACATTTCTACAGCTTGTGAAAACCAGCATCGCAGACTGTGGCGGGAGATCCGGCTCCTGAAGCTGATGCTGCTGGCCAGGAAGAGGCGCCGACGGCGTCGTTAGGGTGGGGGGAAGGCTGGCCTCTTGATGGCCGTTGTTGGCCAATGTTGGCCGTGTTGGCCATGTTTTGTAATTAAATATTTTTGATTACCATCATTACAGTGTGTTGCATTGCAAAGCATAGTTTAACTGTCTCCCAAACCATTTGTGTGTCAATGTAGCCATACCTTTGGAGCCATTTCAGGTGTTAACCATAGTAAGCTATGGTCTCCAATGTGTGGGCTAAATTGACCAATACATTGACATATGTAGATCAAGATACTCATCCCTGACTGTGTTATTAGCTAGGTCTTAGGAAACACACAATTTAGAGGTGGGTGAAGCAAATATATTTACAAAACCAAAAATATACAAAATTAATATTCTTGGCTGGGTGGCCGGGGAGGTTGGGAGTCATTGCTAGGGGCGGTGTTGGGGGACAACAGTGCAGTAAAAAATATAGACTGCTGTTGTATGAGCTGTTGTAGCAACAACAAAGTTTGGTCCTGCCGCTGGAGACATTCTTCCTGGCGCTGTATTGATTCTTCCTGGCGCTGGAGAGATTGTCCCTGGCGCTGTAGAGATTGCTCCATTAGATTTGCCAGCCGACCAAGTTCCTGGTTCTGGTGTTGGTTTTGGAGCAACTGGTCCATCTGGCGCTGCAGGGCCTCATTTTGTTGCTGACACATCAGCACCTGATTTTCCAACGCCGCAATGCGCTCATTAGTTCCATCACGCGGCTGTTGGCGACTGTAGTCCTCCAGCATCCGGACCCCTAGCTCATAGAAATCTGCACTGGTTGGTGCCACACCTCCTCTTGCTGTCGTTTGAGGCTAAACAAATAGTAAACCACATTTTAGTCAAACAGAACCAATGCAGGTATGCCCCTCAAAATAAATCCCCTAAACAGTCACTATACAACTTACCCTTGTCTGAGCCTCGGAAGCTTGGCCACATGGGACTTGGGAAGAGGTCCCAGCTTGGGGTTCTGGTTCCGCCTCCAACAATGAAAGGAAATGTGACATGTTGCTTCTTCCACTACCCACGAAGATGCCAATGTGGTTCGAGGTCGTCTACATCAGCCATGTTACCTGCGTGTCCTCCGGCACAGGTAGGCTCGAGGTTTCGCTGCCAGAGAGTGGCAATTCAACATCCGAGATGTCCGGCAAGTTGGCATATGCTAAACAGGAAAATCAGGTTAGTAGGTCTGTGGCCCAAACTCTAATGTAACCTGGTTAGGCTATCGAGGCCATACCTCTAAAAAGTGCCAAAATACACACTAGACCAAAGGTATCTGTTAAACTCAGATTGTTAACATGTATGTTACAGGACTAAGAGGCAATAATTTTTGCTAATCACATCAGAAACATTGCTTAAATTACACATACCCGCAATCTCCCAGATGTCTTGAGTGGGGTCCTCACTCGAGCTTGGACCTTGAAAATACATGTGGACACACAAGTTGCCAGAAGCAAGTGCCACAAAAGTAGAGCCAAAATACAGACTAGAGCAAGGCAAAACCACTTACCCTCATCTCTGGCAGCCGGAACTTGAGGGGCCCTTTCTGGACAGCCACTTCCGATATTCGGGTCAACTAAAAAAAACAAGGAATGTCTCTAAATATTCAGCAAACTACTACGGGGAATGTTTGGCTAAAAAGATGTCCGCCAAAATACATTGCTATCACTCCAATAACTAATAGACTGACCCTGGGGAGGCAACAAGCACTCCCAAGAGGCATCTTCAAGTTTACCAAGCAAACATGTAGCTTAGTAGACTAACCAAATTGAACCAGTGTAACATAAACAGCATAAAGGATACATTATGTATTGCTCTACACACCAACAGGGTCCTGTTGACCGGCAACATCGGAAGTGGGGTCCAAAGATGAACCAGTCACTTGGCCTACCAAGAAAAAAGAGGAATGAGACACATGCACTTGGGTAAAAGTGGATCAAGCAAGGTGAACACATGCACTTACCGACATCCAAAGAGTAGGTGGGATCCGGAGGAGATGCTGGGGCCAAGGGCATGGGAGCTAGGCAAAAATAAAGCCAACATTGAGCCATAGTTAATGTGCGTGCAAAAATACAACATGCATTAAGGTGTGTGAGCAGCTCTTTCACTAATATTCACTAATCAAGGCCAGTGTGGCTCCCACATTGATATGCCGATATATGGCTACACATCTCTGGCTTCAAACATATCTACACATGTTAGGGCCTTGTTAGTTAGTTGCTGTGAGTGTTACAGTGGGCGTGCAATTAGGCCGCAGGCACATATTATTAATACTCAACAGTGCAAAACTTGATTGTTTGAGCTGCTCCCACACCCATTTGTTCACCAAACAACCAGCAACCAAATTAGGGGTAAATACCTTCAATGGCAGACTGGGGTAGCCTTGAGGTTGCTGGAAGGGCAGGAGCTTGGGTGTCCAGAGGCACCTCCCGGACAGCAGCATGTGCACCTATGCATAAAGCAACAGACAGAAAAGTAACAAATGTTTGAGCTCTAATGTAATACTTCACAGGTCCTACTGTTAGTTGGTCAGAATGTAAAAATGCAAATCACATACATTAACATTAGGTTAGTACAAAAGCCAGAAAATATGTACCTTCAGTCCAACCGGTGGTGTCATCCCCAGGATCCACACCCTGCAGCCGAGCCAGTGGGATTTTGGCCTTCAGCATCTCCTCATACGGCCTGTAGGTACTCTTTGGAGCCTGGATGAACCCACTGTCCACATCAAGATCGTGATTCATCTTTTTTCATAAGGGCCCCTCGCAAAGTGTAGAAGCGTTTCCTGCAGGATGGGCCACTACGTGGGTGTTGAGCAGTGCTACTAAGCTCCACACCAATGGCATCCCACAGTTTGCTTCTTTCTTGTTTGCCTATGGACTTGCTTTGGGAGCCAAATATCAGCTCCCATTTAGCAAGTGTAAGGCGCACAAGATGATTATTCTCAGCCAAATTAAATTCAGGCTCCCTCTTGGCACCTGGGCGCTTAGCCTGGGGTGCTGCCCCACCTTCAGGCTGTGCCCTTTTCCGTAAGGGAGGTCTGCGCACAGCACCCACCAAACTCCTACTCGGGCCTGCTGTGGCCGGCAGATGTCCTGAATTTGGCTCCATCCTGTAGCTGCACACACACACAAATACACACCCAACAAGCACGCATGCAGACTACAGAATGGCATCGCAATCTCTTAGGCTTGGCCAGGTTTTATGTGCTCTAACAGCCAATCCAAAAGCAGGCCACTTAATTGATTCACACATACAGCCCAGTTCCTTCTAGGCACACCTCCACTGCACTGACAGAAGCATGTGTGTTAGCCAATTAACTCATTACAGACCTCATTAACAAAACAACACACACCCAAATCCAACAATGGACTGATGTATCTCAAACCCTTGTGACATGTGGTTAGCCTAACGGCTATTTAAAAAAACAGCAGCTTACCTTTCATTGGTCCACCACTGATTTTTGGGCCATGTCCGTTAATGCACGCAAGTTTCGGCTCAAGTACGCTAGTAGCGCTACTAGCGTGCGCGTGCGCACTCTGTTTTACGCACACCTGGGTCGGCTAATTGGCGCCCGGAAATAGCAGAGCGACGCAAAAGGCGGCAAAGCGGACCTGTCCCTTTTGAAAAAGAAGTATAAAAGGAAGGAATTTTCTAGCTTCTGTTATTCTTACACTGTGGCAAAGGCTGTGGTGTGGTGCTGTGCTCGCTTCCCTTAGCTCATTTGAGCCTCTGTCTGGTTTCTGTCCTCACTCTCTGTGGCTTGTTGGGTGATTTCTGACATCAGTGCTGTTTCTTTAGGAGCTTGGTTTTGGTGGCATCTGCAAATATTGTGTAGCATACAGCAAGTGAGGCTTGATTTTGGGGCCTTTTGTGGGCTGTGCAGCAACTCCCCTCTTGGTTGTGCCTAACTTAGAAAGCTGGTTTTCAGCAGGCTGGTGGTTTGGACCACTATAGTTCTGGTTTTGTGGTGAGCTGCATTGTAGCGGGTGTGTGTGGAGTGTGATTGTTTGTGTGTGTGTTGTGTGTTAGTGTTTTTTTTTTTTTTTTTTGGTTTTGTATATATCTTTAGTGTATGTGATGGATAAGAGGGTAATGTATGGTGTCTGGGTGGATGGATGTATGTGTATGCTGAAAGAGCAGGAGGAAAGGGAGCGGGGTGTTGTGAGGCTTAGGGCACCCCGCTCCTTTGCAATCCGCCTTTCAGTATGGGACTTAAGTGACGAGCAGATCAGGAGCCGCTTCCGTCTGAATTGTGCTGCACTACAGTCCCTATATGATCAGATTAAGACCAAAATCGAGCCATCCACCAAACGCACTCATTCCATTCCAGGCATAGTACGCCTGTGTGCCACTCTCAATATTTTGGCACGAGGGACCTTCCAGGCAACCTCAGCCCTCCTCAGCGGGATAAGCCAGGCTACTATGAGCCGCATACTAATCCAGGTAGTTCTGGCAATTTGTGATTTAATCCCAATTTACATCAGGTTTCCTGAGGATGAGGAAGAGGTTGCCAAAATAAAACATACTTTCTATCTGATGGGAGGGATCCCGAATGTGCTAGGGTGCGTTGATGGTACACATATCCCTTTCCGCCCTCCCCGTGCACAGGAGCTGTCCTACAGAAACCGGAAGCAATTCCATTCCATTAATGTGATGGTTGTCTGTGACCCAGACATGAGGCTGCGGGCGGTGAGATCGGGGTTCCCCGGCTCATGCCACGATTCTTACGTCTTGCAGCGGACAGTCCTGTGCCGGAAGTTTGATAACAACGAAATGCCAGCTGGCTGGCTACTGGGTAATAAATTAACCATGTCAATGTATTTTGCAAATATGTGGCCTAGTAAGCCAAATTTAACCAAACTACCACCAAAAAACATGTACTAGTACTAATTGCTGTCTCTCTCCTTGTGTTTTTTCTACAGCGGATAAGGGATATGGGCAGAGAACGTGGGTCATGACTCCGGTCAGGAACCCACGGACCTCTGCCCATGAACGCTACAATGCAGCGCATCGCAAGACCAGAAGCATTGTGGAAAGAACCATCGGCCTGCTGAAAGCACGCTTTCTCTGTTTGGCACGGCCAGGAGGAGAGATGCTCTACAGCCCACAGAAGGTCTCCAAAATCATCCTTGCCTGCTGTGTGTTACACAATATCTGTATATCCCACCGAATCCAAGCCCCCGAGGAGACAGCACTGGTGCCAGAAATCCCCAACATGCCCGCAGCAAGAAGTGAGGACACCCAGACTGGCGATGAGCTAAGGGAAAGGATAATCACTTCTTTTTTTGCGGTAAACTAAATAACCTTCACTCTAATGCAAGTACTGCACTACTGGCTACATGTATTAGAACTACCATCAAAAAGAGCCCAAAAACACACTAAGGGGGGTGTAAGATGATCCCAACCACTCTAAGGGGGGTGTAAGATGACCCAAACCACTCTAAGGGGGGTGTAAGATGACCCAAACCACTCTAAGGGGGGGTTTAAGATGACCCAAACCACTCTAAGGGGGGTGTAAGATGAGCCCAACCACTCTAAGGGGGGTGTAAGATGACCCAAACCACTCTAAGGGGGGTGTAAGATGACCCAAACCACTCTAAGGGGGGTGTAAGATGATCCCAACCACTCTAAGGGGGGGTGTAAGATGACCCAAACCACTCTAAGGGGGGTGTAAGATGAGCCCAACCACTCTAAGGGGGGGTTTAAGATGACCCAAACCACTCTAAGGGGGGTGTAAGATGACCCAAACCACTCTAAGGGGGGTGTAAGATGACCCAAACCACTCTAAGGGGGGTGTAAGATGACCCAAACCACTCTAAGGGGGGGTTTAAGATGACCCAAACCACTCTAAGGGGGGTGTAAGATGAGCCCAACCACTCTAAGGGGGGGTTTAAGATGACCCAAACCACTCTAAGGGGGGTGTAAGATGACCCAAACCACTCTAAGGGGGGTGTAAGATGAGCCCAACCACTCTAAGGGGGGTGTAAGATGACCCAAACCACTCTAAGGGGGGTGTAAGATGAGCCCAACCACTCTAAGGGGGGGTTTAAGATGACCCAAACCACTCTAAGGGGGGTGTAAGATGACCCAAACCACTCTAAGGGGGGTGTAAGATGACCCAAACCACTCTAAGGGGGGGTGTAAGACGCCAATGTTGGTTATCAAGTAATGCATTTTTGTATTTGCTACAACTATACTACTTTAAAGATCTATACTAACTGCACTTTTCTTATTTTTTCAGGCACAAACACATGCACCGTGATCCATATTTAGGACTTTACAAACTTTATTTCACTTTACTTTGCTTTTTCCTTTCTGTTTGAATTTTTATTTTCCTTTTCTCTTGTGTTCATTTTAAAATTTTTGTAGATTTTAATAATAAAATCTACTATATATAGATACATGTGGCTATGTGTTTAATTCTGGTGAAAGTTTCCTTGGCATTCTACTTCCTATTGTAATTTTCTTTTTCTTTCTGATTTATGTTTTTATTTCCCTTTTCCATTTTCCTTTTATTTCTCTGTTCTGTTTTTATTTTCTTTTTCTATTTTCCTTTCTCATTTCTGTTTTTATTTTATTTTTCTATTTTCCTTTCTCATTTAGGTTTTTATTTTCTTTTTCTATTTTCCTTTCTCATTTCTGTTTTTATTTTCTTTTTCTATTTTCCTTTCTCATTTAGGTTTTTATTTTCTTTTTCTATTTTCCTTTCTCATTTCTGTTTTTATTTTCTTTTTCTATTTTCCATTTCTTTCTCTGTTCTGTTTTTATTTTCTTTTTCTATTTTCCTTTCTCATTTCTGTTTTTATTTTCTTTTTCTATTTTCCTTTCTCATTTCTGTTTTTATTTTCTTTTTCTATTTTCCTTTCTCATTTCTGTTTTTATTTTCTTTTTCTATTTTCCTTTCTCATTTCTGTTTTTATTTTCTTTTTCTATTTTCCATTTCTTTCTCTGTTCTGTTTTTATTTTCTTTTTCTATTTTCCTTTCTCATTTCTGTTTTTATTTTCTTTTTCTATTTTCCTTTCTCATTTCTGTTTTTATTTTCTTTTTCTATTTTCCTTTCTCATTTCTGTTTTTATTTTCTTTTTCTATTTTCCATTTCTTTCTCTGTTCTGTTTTTATTTTCATTTTCTTTCTCATTGGTGGTTTAATTGTATTTCCTTTTTCTTTAAACAATAAATAAAATAATTTAAAATGTGGCTATGTGTTTAATTATGTTTTATTTTGCATTTATATTCTAATATCTGGTTTAATTTAATTTCCTTTTCAACACAAAATAAAAACTCTTTAATTTATAAAAAAATGTGGCAATGTGTTTTATTCAGAAGGTACTGGATGGCCAGGACACAGCAAAGCTAACAGGCGCTGTGTACAATAGCGTGGTCACACTGACTGACAGCGCCTACAAAGCTGAGGGCCAACATCATATTCAGCAATGTAGGCGTTGTTCCCAACAACGCCAGGTAGCGACTGAGGAGGCCTGCTATAGCGAATCGCTACCGCCCGCGGCTGACGCTAGCGGCGCTCATAGTGCCATACTTCAGTCGCTCATCTGTCGCTACCTGGCGCTATTGATGAATCGGCCTCCCCGCCACCCTTTTTGTGCTGCACTTAGCTGAAAAGGTAGGGGAGTGATATATTTTACTTCATGGTGTAGGGTTCTGATTTTGTAGTGCATATACACCCCATTATGTGCTAAGGCACCATTGTCAAGCTTCATGAAACATCATGGCCAACATGAAGTCACCCTTTATGTGCTACATGCAGCTGCATCAATAATGGTGTGTTACCGTCTAGTTCACTGTGCTGGGTCCTCATTCACAGGATCAAAAGGCATTACATACTGTACTCACCATTAACTGTTAAGGCATCAATACAATAATTTATGATACTTTGCCAGCCCTCTTCTGCTGCATTTAGCTGCAAAAGGTAGGAGAGTGATACACGTTATCAAGATTCATGAAGCAACAAGGCCAATGTGAAGCCACCCTTTATCTGCTACATTTATCTGCAAGAGGTAAGTCTATTTCACTTACGTTCAAAGACTTTCTGGACGGTGGAAAAGCTGGCAGATTCCGTCTCTGTTGTCCCACAACAAATTAGGCGCCTAAAGGCTCAGCTATTAGCTGTGCATCTGCTGCGGTGGCCATCTTGGATCTTATTTTAATTAGCAGCGGTGACAATAGTGATGCCCAATCTTCTCACTTCTTAGCAGGGCCACACGAGCATCTAGGAAATATTTCCTTCCACACCATATAATGGCACACCCACCAATGACGTACAGTTCCCTTAAAATTGCAGGCGCATTGCACCGCACAACTTACCTGCTTAGGGAGAGCTGTGTGGTCGAGTAAATTTGGCTGATTTACAGCCAGTCATCAAAGTAATAACAGGTGCTGGGTATAAAGCCTGTAAGCCCGTGTATACACAGTGGAATCTTGGGATTAAGGTGAGTACTTTGTGAACTGACGTGTTTAACACAATGGAGCATCCCAAAATGTGATACCTGGGTGCAAACTGCAACCCAACCTCAGAGTCTGGTTACATGGGTTTTGGTCCACTTTAAAGCAAACCAGAACCAGTTTAAACTCTTTCTTAGACAGCATCCCAGATCAGCATTCTTCACAAGGTTAAACTTACCTAATTCAACAACCCCACAGCACTCATAGCAACCAGCAGAGCTCTCTTCATATAGAAAGACCAGAAAGTCTGCTTGAGAATATGCACACAGTGGAGCAAGCAGGGATGGTGTGCCAAAGCCGACACTCAGCCAGGCTGTGCCACATCCGGATTTGGTATGATTCCCTAGGGACCACTGTAAGCAGGCCAAAATTAAAACTGCTTTGGTTAAACAAGACATATAAAAAAATGATACCTAAATGGCAGACTCCATGGCGCACACAATTTAAAATTGATTATTAAAATATAAAAATGTATTGAAGCAGGCATTGAAGCGTACAAATGTGTCAAAGCCGTTTAAATCTAGATAAATGATGTAACAGGAGCTGTCCTGGTAAATTGGCAGTGATATAGTATTTTTCCATATCTCACAAGCATATAGCAGCACAGCGACGTTAATGCAGCTGTAATGCTGAGCCATATCCCACCGCTTTAGAGACACACACTTATTTGTTACAGGGCGTAAAGCAATCTGCGCATGAAAACACTAATAGCCACCTGCTACCAAACCAATCATTGCAGCCCCGAGATGGCTGCTTAGCAACTGAGCCCGGCAGGAGAAGCACTTTTGAGCCACAGCTAAATATAGATAGCTGTCAAACAATATTAAATCCATCATCAACGGGAACACTGATATGGCATTTACCGCTAAGACCTCTCTGTCTGTGTCTATGACATAATAAAAGAGGGACTTAAAACACATTTTAGAGGACGTTTCTTGCTAAACCATACCTGCTAGCCCCTACTCAAACATCCAGACTATAAAACTGAAAATCAGTGGGTTGTGCCCAGAGCCATTTTTTAGGGATGATCTCCCTGGGTGGCAAGGCCATTGTGTATGCAGAGGGGTGCACCCTTATCCTAGCCATCCTGTTTTACACAGGGCCAGGGTTAGTGGGGCTGGCCAAAATCAAGACCCCAGGTTCAGGCCCTGCCTGCTGCTAAGAAGGAGACAACTAAACTATATGTTATTCGGCCCAATAACGATGCATTCAGTAACAGTACACACAGCTCAGCAATGGGGAGCACTAACTGCCTTTAAAGGGCTGATTCAGCACCATTAGAATTTTTTTCATTCACCTTTTTGTGAGAAAATGTTTTTTAATGATTCTTTTCTTCTTTCTTTTTTTTTCTTTTACAATAATGCAATTCAGCATTATATTTAGCTAGACAAGTTATTTAAAGTGGACCAAAAGCCAAAAAAATAAGTAAATTGCTTCCCTAAAACCACCATCTGGCAAAAACTATTTGAGAGGGTTTAACTCCAAGCACATGTTCTGGATGCCAATTCTTTGCTGCAGACCTGCATGGGAGCGGCCATCTTGTCACATAAGCATGAGGGAAAAGCTGTGCCAGCAGCAGCCCACACCAAACAGAGAGACAAATGCCTTAGAAACACGGGCAGCTTGTGTATTGTTATATAAACACACACACAATGAATAACCAGCTGTTAGAGAAATTATTTGTGTGAAAGGTAAGATACAACAATGTATCTTTATCACTCTTCACTGCTGATTCAGAATTTACCATAGTCCAGTCAGACAGTACAAACATTATGTATCTTATAAAATGTTGCAATTATTTCAACTGTGCACTGATATGGTAGACAATTTTGACTGTGAGATTGGGTTTTTCAGAAGCTGGATTCATGTATGTGGCAAGATGGCCGCTGTCATGCAGTTTTGCACACTGGCACAATGGCACTCCTACAGTATAAGCTGAGCTGAATGACAGAGAAATCTACACTTTATTTCTAAACGTTTATTGAATTGTTTGTTATAATGATCAATCTCTATGATAACCTTACAAGAATATATACGTCTTTATGCAATTATATTTTTATTTGCTTATTTTGTAAAAATGTACAAACACATTTAAAGAATGTCCACTTTCAATAGAATTATTTAAAGTGTACATTTTTGTGAGCCAAAATTGTGTCCTCAAAGTGCTGAGCTGAGTTTTTTTACTTTTATTTTTTTTTTCCTTTTTTCTTATGTTAGAAAATGTGTATTTTCTGGAAGCAGTTTTCACTATACGTGGCCCAGTTCTGGGCACCTGTTCATGGAAACGATGCCCTGATAAGCAAGGTAGTTCTTTAAGTGTCCATGTTTTAATGTCATGCATGGATTTTATATTTTCCTTTGCAGCCTTTCTCTCCTTAATGGCTTCCCCTTCTGAAAGCTGAGATATGTCTTCCCAAGTTGCAGGCTCATTGGTACTGGCAGTGCTTGCCTTGTATGAAAGATGTGCAGGTGGTTTACCTCTGTTTTCTCACATTGAGTGTCTTGGTTATATGTCTGAGCTTGCTTGTGTCTGCTCTTCAGTACTGGTAAGTTCTGCGCTCACTTCAACTTTTTGTTCAGAAGTTACAGATCACTGACCAGTGTCAGTTTTCTCTTCTGTTCTTACTTTCTCAGTTGTCATCACATTGTCTCTCAACACTTCAACAAAAGCTGTTGCTAAAGGCAACCTGGTCTGTTTTGGGATATAGGATTCTGTAACCCTTAACATCGACACTGTATCCAACAAAGATTCCTTCAAATGCTCTGTTTTTGGAGTTTGGTGGAATGTAGATGAATGCTTTGGATCCAAAAAAATCTTAGGTGTTTTACACTTGGCTTCATTGTGCCACAGTTCATATGGATAGTTCTCCACTCTTCTAGAAAAAGAGTCTGTTTTGCAAATAAGTTGCTGTCATTGCTGCCTCGCCCCAGTATATTTGTGGTAGTCCAGAGTCTGTCAGCATACATCTGATCATTTCAATCAAGTTCTTTTCTTTCTTTCAGCTACCCTATTTTGCTCTGGTCTGTATGTGGCTGTCTTTTGATGCTCTATTTCATTCAGCTTTAAGTATTCTTGTACTTTGTGTCTTGTGAATTCACCTCTGTTGTAATTTTTCAAGAACTTCACTCTTGTGTTGTATTAGGTAAGTGAGTGTGTATCTTGAATAGTCATCCATGAAAGTCACCATGTACATGTTGCCTCCATGTGTATTTGGGTTTAGGGGGCCACATACATCACTGTGAACTAGGTCAAGTGGTTTTGAAACTCTATTCTGACTGACTTTAGGAAGTGTTGCTCTTGTGGCTTTAGATCTGATGCAACATTCACACTTAACAGTAACTGGACAAGGGGATACTGTCAGATTCCTCTTTTGCAGTTCTTGTATGCATTCTGGGTGTCTGTGACCTAAATGCCTGTGCCATATGTGTATTCAGTCCTTGTGCTTACAAGTGTATAGTCTCACCTTTTCCTTCATTGTGTTGAGGTGATATAGATAGTCATCCAGCTTGGCACTCGCTATGGTCTGCTTGCTGTCCAGGATAGAACACTTGTCACCTTGGAATTTTACAGTGAGTCTTCATCACTGGGGCATTCAGGGGTTCAATACCCATATCCCTCTGCGTGTATTTTATTTCCATCTGCAAGGTAAATTGTGTCTTTGGTAATTTGTTATTTGGATCAAGTTCTGTGAAAAGCTTATATCACTTGTCTTGTGACGGGTCCCTCCCAAGTCAATGCACCAGCTTTGAAATGTATGGTTACCTGTCACTTTGAATGTGGCATTCCAGTTCTCTTCACATGGATCTGAGATTGTGACTTTGACCTTCTGTTTAGTGTAAGAGGGATGCTGTCTCATTTGCTCTGCTTTCCATATAGTACAGTCCCTCTTTATGTCTCCCTGTTTTTGGCATATAAAACACACCCTGGTTTCCTTCTTGTGTATCTTTGTGTCTGTAGTTTTAAGAGTGCATGTATGAAGTAAGCTGCACAACAAAACAACTGATGCATGACTGATCTGAGTTGTGAAACCACTTCTAGCATGGCATTTATGTGGTCTTTCCCTGCTCTCTGCTAAGGATCGTTTTGTAAAGTTTCCTCAGCAGAAACAAGTTGCTGTTTAAACTTTTTAACTGGCTCTCTCGTGCAGTCTTTTTCAGTACATTCCCCATGCCTTGTGCCATTGTATTCTCACTGCATATGTGAATAAGCTGACTGTCTTCAACTAGTTAGCTTATGGTGGCTCATAGCTTTCTGTTTTTCCTGTCCCAGCCCTGATAATTATCCAGTGGCCTCTCTGTAGTGATAACCTCCCACAAGTCTGGATAATAGCATTTTGACTTCCATAGCTGACAATTGTCATGTTCAGCTTGGCCACTGAGAGTTTAAAGTGGACCAACACCCAGGATTTTGACTATCCTGGGTCTTGGTCCACTTCGGTGGGGCACCCCCGATCGGGGTGCCCCGCTGTGTGAAACCCCCCCTAACCCCCCGAAAAACTCACCTCTTTCCGCTCCCAGCGCCGACGTACAAGCCTGGTCCAGGAACGTCTAAGCGGCTGCCGCTGCCGCCGCCTCCCGCCGCCGCCACCTCCCACCGCCGCCGCCTCCCGCGCGTCCCTTTTGACGCGCGCGCGCGCCCGCGTCGGCCATTCGCAGACGGCCGGTGCGCGCGCGCGCACGGCTACAGGGGCGCGAGGGAGGCGGCGGCCGGCCGCCGCCGAAGATCAGGTAAGGTTTTTCGGGGGTTTTGGGGGGGTTACACCCCGCGGGACATCCGAGATCGGATAGATTCCCGGGCCGATCACCCGTGGGTGTTGGTCCACTTTAAGGAGTTTAAGATCTGAGCTTCTGGCTATTCTCTCTCTCTCTCTCTCTCTCTCTATATATATATATATATATATATATATATATATATATATATATAGCTATATATATAACTTTCCCAACCTCATCTCTTGGTTGAACTTGATGGTCCTTTTGCAACCGCATTATCTATGTAACAATGTAAATGTTATCAGCTCAAAGGATGAAACATGTATACATAGATTTCTCAAATGACTTTAACTTTTAAGAACATTTAGCACTGTTCTTACTAAGACTGCACTTGCATTAACTTCCTGAAAGGCAATCTATATCTTTAAGGCGTGGGGTTCCGTAACCCCATTCACATTTTTGTGTATCTAAAATAGAGCATCGAGTGCAGACCAGGCAAGGTTTTCTAATTTTTACAAAAGCCATTTTACCTTAAACTGTGCAACATGTTGAGCATTTTGCACTCACTCCAGATTCCATGACCAACATCAGTGGCAGGCAAAGCCAGGGCCAGCATACTGGGAAAGAGTATGCTCGGAAAGTGCTATATTTACCTGGTTCCTGCATTTAGGTCTTCAGAAAATGTTGTTTTCTGAGCTGTTTGGAGGATTGAGGCTGATTCAGGTAAGTGGTAACTAAGCACATTTCATGGCCCTCACTGAGTTTGGGTCTGTGGGATGTAGTTGTGCTCTACATAATGTATATAGCATTGGGTCATTCTATTAACTGACTTTCACATGACTTTTGATAAACAAAAGTCTATATGGTTTAGAATATTTTGATAACTATATGTAGATCCCCCTGACTAGTGGTGGCGTGGCAAGGAATTGGTGCTATTGGGAACCAGGGTGCCTGGTGTGAATGTATGGGGTAGTGTGCTGTGCTGTGGGACAGTCCCCAAGTACTCACAGTTCAGCTGCACAGATCCAACATAGGAAACAAAAATATATATAAAACTTCTTAGAAAAATTATGATTTTTTAATTCCTGCTTCATTCTTTCTTCAATTCCACTTTCTCTTTTGACAATTTTAATTGAAAATTAAAATCCCATTTTTTCATTTTATTCTTAAATTATTTCTTATCCGCTTTTTGAAAATCAGAGTTTGTAACGGCGTTTCAAGGACAGAGCACCCTAAAATGCACTATAATAATAGAGCTACATACATACCCAATAGGTTACAAGGGGAATAACTCTCCTAACTTGTGACAGGGCAGTGAGCTGAAAATGTCTAACAGCCTACAAATATGTTGATATGTGATAGTATGAATAAGAAATATTATTATTAAAACTAAATTAGAACAAAGTGTACGCATGAAGATGATGAAGTTAAGATGAGAATTTGATTAATGTACTGATAATATAAAAACTGCTTTATCATTTTCTGAAAAACTCCTAATACAAATGTTGAAAAATAAAATGGTAGTCATTTTTCCAAAGATAGAATGTCACAAATGTATAAAAAAAATCTTAAAATATAAATGTAAGCCAGATGCAAAGCCTCAATTGTTGACTAATCAGAAGCAAAAGTAAAAAATGATACAGAACAGAGGCCACTATGATTATCAATAGAAAATTTAAAAATGTTTATACTAATTTTGCAGTCCTAAAAGGGCAGCAGAGGCATCATAGAATAATAAGGAAATGTCTTCAAGAGGAACTTCAGTGGCAATACCCGATGGCTTCTTTCCGGATTACAGGGTAACACTTCAAAATATATACTTAATGGTGTTGCTTGGTCACAGCTGGTATTCTCACCACTGGTGGGTTTTCAGGTTTTTAAATCTCACCTGGACCCTCTGGGCTGCCACCGCTCTTCTTCTACAGTATTCTTTCTAGTATCTCTGGACTGTCTCAGTCTTTAACTCAACTCTTGGTGCTCCTCAGCTACAACCACTTCCAACAACCCTTCTCCAACTTCTGCCCTGAATTCACTCTGGTACTGCCCAGGCTAATCTATCCTGTCACACGGGTCACATCACATGTAGTGGACATGCATCCTATGTGGCAGGACTTCACTAACAGGCTTGCCTGAACCAGATCTACCTGATATAAACCTAAATTGCTTTTGTCTTCTGACCCAAATGAATCCTGTACGGGGAGGCCGATTCATTAATAGCGCCAGGTAGCGACAGAAGAGCGACTGTAGCGTGATTTTTACAGCGCCAGCCAGTATTCGCTGTGCTTGGCCGGCGTTTGCTTGATGACAGCGACTCGTCGGTGTGCGGTAATGTTGAATACGGGCTTAGGGGTCGCTGTTTCACAGGTTCAGCGTTGTATGTGGGCGCCTGACAACGAATGGCCAGAGCGAACGGCTTGCTTCATATTCATTAAAAAATGACGCGCCGAATTTGCTGGCGCTGTCCATTCCTTGTTTAAACCCCAGTGCGCTGGCGGCGATGGGTGTTAACTAGTTTTTAACCCCTAAACAACCATATTTTTTGATTGTGACGTTATACATGTTTTTGGAATCATTTTGTAATATGAATATATTAATATCAGACCTGTAAGATCAATTCTGCACAAATTTTTTTTTTTAATTTTTTTTACTTTAAAAAAAAACCGAACATTGCAGAAGTGGTCTCAGAATTTTTGACATTAAAAAAAAAAAAAAAAATATTACCAATTAATTATGATTAATTAAACATTGCTCCATTGAAATGCATTGGACAATGCCAGGGAGCGACAGGTCATACCTGGCGCTGTGAAGGAATTTGCAGCGGCGCTGTTCGTTCCAGGCGGCTTCATGATGAATCCCGCGCTAGCTGACGCTCTCGCCGGCGCTAGCCTCATTTAGCTTGCGGTACCTGGCGCTCATCAGACACTACCTGGCGCTAGCCCATGATAAATAAGGCCCTAGGTATGGTTCTTTTCACTCTACGGACAATTTCTTTAACTAGGTGCACATGAAACACTTTACCACTGACACTGAATGTTAAAGGGGCTTGATAGAATTATGGTTTGTCCCTGCAAGTAAAGATTCCATTTGGCACAAAAACCCTCCTGTCAACCCCTTGCTACTTTTGCCCCCATTGTTATCTAATGCAGTATCTGCTCCTGCCTGGGGGCAGCTTTGCAGCTTTGCCTCTACCTGTGATGCTCTTTACATAGGAGATTTACGCTGTGGCACTGTGTGGAGCAGCTTCCAGTCCCCAAGGGGAGAGCCTCTCAATCTTATAAGCATAAGAAAATGCAAGAAAGTGGAGGTGATCTTTTTTAAGTTACCTATCCAGTGTGGAATATTCTGTAAATCAAACATTTGTCTTTTGATAATTTATTTTAAGGTCATCCGTCAGCCCAAATGCAGCCATATTTACCTAACCCTCCACAGCACCTTGTGAAATGCTGCTCGGAAAGCATTGCCGGTCAGAATACTGTCACCATATTATATAGAATAAATTGCATTAGTAAGACTATTAGGCCTAGTTACAGTGCCGATAATAAATATTTATCGCCTTGGTAATTGTCCAGCTTTTTATGGGGTGCTAAAATTTTTATTTTGTCCAATGTTAATTTAGGAAAACCTGGGGTCATAAAAGTCTAAAAGCAACCAATCAGTTATTAGCTAATGTTTCTCCTTTAGGCGAACAATATCTGCTTGCCTGTCATTAGCTGCACAGATTCCTTTATCCCGTCCTGCTTAATCCCTTCTAATGTTTTGTACCCCCCTCTGCCATAGATAACATTTTCTCATTTTGCACTTTATCATAATTCCCGCATAGGCAAAGTCAAGTGTTAGAGGCTGAAGCAAATCTATTTGCAACACAATTTAAAATTAATTTAATACGTTTCTGTGGGGACAGGGTGAGTCATTGTATTGATATAAATGTGCTGTGAATTATTTGCTCAGGGATTTAAATATGATTAATGAAACCATTACATTCGTAGAAAACAATTCTTAATGAAGCATGATAAAAACTCTGTTTCTTTATTTGTAGCAATGATCGTAGGCTGCTTTTTTTTTTTAAAGACGGTTGAGGAGAAACATGACATGGAGAGATCTCAGCTGGCACCATTCTGTTCAATACTATGATATTTATAGGCACAGCAGAAATGAGAGACGGATTGAAGACTGATGCTGAACTCCAGGCACAATAAAAACTTTTTTGTCATGCTGTTGTCTATAAAGTCACAGGATATGTGTATTGCTTGTGTGGCATGGCACTGGTTACTATTAAAAAGTAATGTTCGCTATGAACCCTCTTCAGTATCCTTACATTTTTCTTGCCTTCTTTAGCCCATCTGTAATGGTTAATGGTTAATTCCACTTTTGATGGCATTTTTAAAGTGTACAAAAACCCACGGCCACCTGGTTGTCTCCCCCTGGGGGCAAATCAGGATGCCCAACTATGTGAAACTCCCCAAGCTCCCTAAAAAGCGTCAATTATTTACCGGTGATGTTCTTTTCCTGAAGTTCAGTGGCAAAACCTGAGAGCACCTCTTCTTTCCTGAAAAGGACAAGAGATAAGTCAATAAATTTGCACTCCACCCATTACCTCTCCAGTGTAATAACATAGAATCTCACTTTAACATGTTATACACTATGCTTACAAAGGGGTGGGTAACCCCTACTGTCATTGAACTTCAGGGAAAGAACATCACCAAGAAGTAATCACCACTTTTTGTTGTATTTAATGGCAACACCTGGAATTTATCAGAGATTACACCTTATGGAGGGAAGCAGATTACAGGACAGTTCGGCCGAAGGCCAAGCCTTTAGTCCCGGAGACATCCAGTCGATAATGTCTGATGAAGGTTTTAAGGTTGGTCCAAGTCGTGGCCCTGCAGATTTCCTCCAGAGGCACAGCACCGGCTTCTGCCCAAGAGGCTGCCATTGCCCTGGTTGAATGACCCTTAACCTGAAGTGATGGACCTGATCCATCCTACTAGGGTTGCTCTAGCAACCCCTTTCCCCTTGTCTTTACCTCCAAAGGTCACAAAGAGATTATCAACCTTTGTTCATTCTGCCAACTGCAACACATATTGCATTACTAACCTTTTTATGTCAACTGCGTGTGCTCCTTCACCTAAATATGTATATATTTATGGGAAGACTCCTGCTCCCTTTGAAATTTGGATGCTACTTTAGGACGAAGGACAGATCCAGAGTAAGAACTATCCTGTCTTGAAACACCCTATAATAAGGGGACATGATGGAAAAGAACTGTAATTCTGAAACCAGTCTAGCAGAGGAGATAACCACTAGAAAAGCCGTTTTCCAGGTGAGGAACTTGATTCTTGCTTCTGAGATGGGCTCGAATGGAGGCTGTGAAAGGGTTTCCCGGACCTTTGAAAAATCCTAGGGAGGAAACGTTGATCTTTGTAATGGTGTCATCCTTAATGGCCCTTTAAAGAACCTTCTTATCCAATTATGGTCTGCAATACTTTGATCATAGACTGAACCCAAGGCCACCACATGAGTTTTCAAGGTAGTTGTTTTCAATGAAGAACCTCCAGAATCTTGACAATGCCTGGCCTGTGTAATGGATTCAAGGTTTTTGCCACAAAACTCAGAGTTTGAGATATATGTTGTAGGTTACCAATTTTTTTGCCTTGATCAGTGTCTTAATCACTGGACCAGACAGGCCCCAGGCTCTCAGCAACCTTTGTTCAAACGCCAGACCATCCATTTCAGTGCTGAGACTTCCTGGTTGGACACTGAACCTTGACGATTTGAAGAAGATCCAGACTTGGAGGTAGAGGCCACATGATCCCTTGAGCTAGCTCCTTCAACAGCACAAACCATGCCCTCTTTGGCCAATTTGGAGCAATCAGGATTACATCTGCACCTTCTCTTTGTATCTTGCGTAACACTCTGGGTATCAAGGAGAGTGGAGGGAACATGTATAGCAGCCCCCAAGTCCCCCAATCCTGGGACAGTGTGTCTGCTGCTGCTGGTGAGTCCCTTGGATTGAGAAAAAAAAGGGCTCCAACTGCCTGTTTAGGGCCCACTCTCCTGAATCCAGACTGCGCCTGCTTAAAAAATCTGCCTGTACATTCAGATGAATGAATCTCAGAGAAAGGAGGTTCTCCTTTGCCCATTCAAATATGTCTCGGCATAGAAGCATAAGTTCTTGGATCTTTTTCCTACCTTGACGATTGATATGGGCCACGACCTTTGTGTTGTCTGAGTAAATCAGAACATTCCACACTGCCAGGAGCTCTTTGTGGTCTGCTCTTTAAGGCCTGCTCTGGGGACCAGGTTCCTTGGTAGGCCCCGAAGTCTGTGACTGCCCCCCAACCATACCCACTGGCATCTGTCATGGCTGTCACCTTGGGCTCTAGAACCCACTACACCCCTCTGCCCAAATTCTCTAACTGTGTCCACCATTAGAGATCTGAGAACCTAGAGATCTGGGAAAAAATAATAGTTTTATCCAAGGAATTGGAGGACTCATCCCATTCATTTACGATAAAGTTTGGAAGGCCCTGTATCTATATTGAGCCTACCTTACTGCAGGTATGGCTGCTGTCATCAGACCCAGAGTGGCCATGGCATGTCTAATCATGCAACTACCTGTATATTGCAAGTTTTGATAGTCATGCAGAATCTTAACTTGTCTATCCAGGGGAAGGAAAGACATCTCAAGTGAGAAGTCGAGAACTATTCCCAAAAACTGTATAGCGATGGAAGAACTAAATTGGACTTGTCCCAATTAATTAACTAGCCAAGGTCTTTAAACACTGGCAGACCTGGTTCATATAACAAATCAACTCTTGCATTGAATCTGCAACCAAAAGAAAATGAATAAAATTGGTAATTACGATAGTTCCTTCACTTCTAGGATGAGCAATGATCTCCGCCATTAGTTTAGTGAAAATCCATGGTGCAGAGGTTATGCCAAAGGGTAAGGGGGTAAACTGTAAGTGTACCAGAGAATTATCCATAAACACTGCAATTCTAAGTAGTAGAAATCCTCATGGATAGGGATGTGGTAATAGGTCACCATCCACACAACCCTCTTCAACAGTGGGATGGTAGAGGAAATAGTCTCCATTTTAAATCCAACGGCTTATAGACCAGAAAAATCTTGGAACCGAGTCCCAAGGACTTTTCTGATTACAAGACGCCCCAGTCAGTTAAGCCACTCAGGAAAGATTCAATGGCAGACTGAAGCTGGGAGGAAGACCTTCTGGGAGTAACCTTATAAGAGGTGAGACCCCTTCAGATTTATAGCCAAACTGGATTAAATTCCTAATCCAAGGGTTTAAGGTAATAGCATCTCATGCATCTGCAAAAGTTTCCCCCCGACCCTGAGCAGAGGTCTAGTGCTTAGAGCTAGAGGATTCAGCTCTTGGGACTTGGGGCCCGAGTTAAAAAGGAACCCTCTGGCTTTATCCCTTTATGACTGCTACTTTGTCCCTTTGTTTTGCATTGAACTTCTGGCCACGAAAGAAGCGTTTCTGTTTGAACTCCTTCTTCTTAACTCGGAAGACCTTCCTATCTGCTGCCTTCTCCAATAAAATTTCCAGGTGAGAACAGGTACTCCACTTCAGTTCGGAAGAGAGCAGTGCTTTGATTTTTTAGTGACATCCCCTGACCACAGTTTCAGCTACAAGGCTCTGTGAGCCGTATTTGTCAAGGCCATTGATTTTGCAGCCACTCAGCAGAGGCATCACAGAAGAAATCTGTGCCTTTTTCCAGCACAGAAGACTCAAATCCCCTGACATTTGCTTCTTCATCTGTTTTACTCAAATTCTCATGCATCTGACCACAACAAGGGATGCTACAAGGGAAAACGTCTCTTAAAAGCTTTAGGAGTAAAGAACTTCCTGTCTGAGTATTTCCACTCCTTTGAACTGCCCTTGGGATCATCCAGGCCCTCATACATTTCATCCTCCAAGGTTGTTTGCTGTTCAGGCGTCTGTTTATTGAAGATAGCCTCAATTGCCTCCAGCAGTTGCTCTGTGTCTTCTGCTGCAAAGAGGAATTTGCTCTTAACCTCCAGAGAGCTATAGGGCTCAGCATCATTGCCCTCCTGGGATGCCAGTTCTTCCCCGAAGGCCATCCCTTCCTCCTCCAGATCAGAATGCTCACCCCTGGAAAAAACATTAGGAGCTGAAGGTGTAGGGGTCATATATTGCATGGAGCTCTGTGTTTCAGCAATACAGAAATAGGATCCATTTTTTCAGATGCTTGAGACATTGACAGTTTCTTGCAAAAGTGATGAGAGGGATTACTCTCTATACTGATATATACAATTAAATAATGGATCCTTACCAGATCTGAGCTGCCTCCATAGGATCCACCAGGGCAAAGGAGCTCTGATCTGGGCCACAATTTAAACCTGAGGAGACCTGATCCATCCCCTCATCCCCAGGTGATAGACAGGTGGAAATTAATCCAATCATGGCCAAGGAGGAACAGATTGGCCCAACATTAGGCAAGCCCGCCCCTCCCCTCACCACTGCACAGGACCTTCTCACCACCGCAGCCCAGGTGAAAAAACAGACACACCACCGCTGCCAGAATGACAGGAATTGCTGCCCTTTGGGGTAAAATCCAGTGCAGTGGCCATAACCAAGATGGCCACCACCGCTTCCCTGCCCACACCGCCACCTGTGTCATTCTGAGACTCCTGATCTAATGCCGCATGCGCAAGCCGCAACCACCGACAGCTGTACCATTACCTTTGGCATTTGTGAATGGCCGGTAGGGACACGCACCCTGTTAGAGGGTAGCGGGAATGTGGATGCCTGGCGTGCTCGGCTCGGCTCTGCTCCCTTCGGCTAGACTCTGCCCCGCTTTGCTCCCTTTGGCTAGACTCGGCCCTTAGATGAGCAAGCTGATTGGAGGAGAGAACAGGGAATGGTGAGTTCTACTGGGCAATCTGGGGGGTTCACACAGCAGGGCATCCCCGATTTGCAGTGCCCTGGGGGCAAAGACCCAAATCTGGGATAGTCAAAATCCCTGGTTTTGGTCCACTTGGTCCACAAAGTTTCCATTATTGTGTGCCAAAATAATGAATGAATCCTGAAGGTGCCGAGCTTATCCAATAATTTTTTCTATTTGTTTGCAACTTATAACTGTGTTATAAAAGAAAACCCTTTTCTCTAGCAACAATGTCTTTACCTTTAGCAATGTACACCAACTACCATGTCTGGCGCACAGAACAAAGACTTTCTGACTGGTTGCTAATCATCTGAGATGACACTCCACACTCTAATTCAGGCTTACTGCTCTAATTCAGCCTCTTCAGATAGGGGCGATCACAATCTTGTGTTCCTGCAGGAAAAGGGTTACAGGCAGCATTCTCACCTAAGGAGGCCATTACTCCTGCTTGATGAGCTCGACTATTACAGTGGAAGGGTTCTGGGATTTGTAGTCAAATGTTTATTTTACATTCCAGAAGAGGAAAACAATTAGGCAGAACACAAAAAAACTGACAAAAAGGGAGTTTTCCTTTAAAGAGGAACATCGGAGGCCCTGGAGTCTAAAAGACATCCAGTTCCAATCCTTGGGGCTTCGTGAATTAGGAATCACCCCATTGCGTAAAACCCCCAAAATCCTTGTTTCACTCACATTGTCCCTGATCCCTCGCCATGTCTTTACTCCACGGCCGTATCCCGGATCACCTCTAGCCATGTGCGCACACGCATCCGGCCTTTCTGAATGGCCAGTGCGGGCATGGGATGGCTAAGAGGTGAGTGGGGGATGCAGCCAGCAATGCACTTGGCTCCCTTCAGCGCCACTTGGCTGCTTAGCTGTCCAGTGAAGCTGAGGGAGCCGAAAGCAAAGTGAAGTGAGAGCGATCACACTGCGTCATGGGTCGACAGGAAGGTGCAGGGGCATATGCACAGCGGGGCTTCCCAATTCAGGACCCCCCACTGAAAGGAAAAACACCCCATAAAGTGAAAATTGGGTGTGTTGTTCCTCTTTAATTGCCATTAAACCTTTTATTAATTAAAAAATAAATTTGTACCATCTCCATCCTGGCCAGTTCTCTGAAACAATATTCTAAAAAAAAAGTGCTGCAGTGATCATACAGAGGGAGTGCAGCAAGACAATGCCTGCTAAACCTCCTCTTTCAGAGGAGCGCAGTGCTCCAGTCATGGTGACTGAGATGAGGGGAAAGTCTCACCCACCTATCCACTTGCAAATAGTGGACAAGCTCTCCAAGTATCCCCAGGCATGTGCACACCACAGGACACAATTTCAAGTGTTACAAAATCGTACATGTCTGTTTGAGCGATGTGTGTCGTGTGGGCTTGCTGCTTCCGGCACAAACAGCAATCACACCAGAATGACCCACACACTGGAACTATTAGCTGCCACCACCACCACCATCAAAATACAATGTATATAATTATATCTGACCGGTGAAACCCCAATAACTATCTGATCTCTACTGGTGAATAATTGTCACTGTCACCACTAGTGATGAGTAAATCTGTAGAAGTTGGGGTTAGGAAAGTTTGGCCGAACTTGCCGCAAAAATTCGTTTCAGGTCCCTGGACTCAACCCAAACCCCATTAAAGTGAATGGGGACCCCCAAAATGGCTGTAAAATGGGTGTAGTAAGGGCTAGAGGGCTGCAAATCGAGGGGAAGACCAGGGTAATTGCCCTGCACAAAATGTGCTAGAAAGTACTCAAAACAATAACAGAAAACAAAAAAAACATTTTAAAAAATAAATGATAAAATATTTTTTAACGCCAATTTGGGGGTAACACCAGGGTGATTGCCCGGCACAAAATGGAGTAGGGAAAATAATAAATAAAAAAAAACAAAAAAAAAAAACAATAAATACATGCATAAATAATAAAAAAATAAAAAAAATAAAATATATTTTTTAACCGGTGTCAGAGGTCCCACGGGAGGGGGAAGAGGTGAATGTGGTAGTGTAAGTGGAAGAGGTGGAGGAGGTAGAGGTGGATGTGGCGGTGTAGGTGGAAGCAGTGGTGGAGGAGGTAGCCAACACTAAAACAACTCACTAAGGTGCTGGCACACCCAAGTCCCGTGGGATCCATGCCTGGTTCATCTTAAGGTATGTAAGGAAGTTCCCTGTGCTGCATTGGTGACTTGCTCCTCCTCGGCCTCGTGCCGCCACTGAGCCCTCAAATTCAGCTGGGAACTCCACCAGTAGTGGGTCCACTAGAGTATGTTTGTACTCCCTCATGTTTCTTTCCCACTCCAGAGGTGGAATTAACGAGGTGATGTAATGTAAGAAACTTACCTGTGCCGAGGGACCCGCTCCAGGAAGACGGGGAGCGGGGCGCGCCGCTCTTGCAGCCTCCCCCCTCTCCCCTCTAGCTATGCATGCTCAGGCGCTCGCCCCGCAGTCAGGCAGCTTCACTGTAAGGAGGCGCTGCACTGCGGCTGGCAGGCGGCGCGGCATCCTGCACACCTGAGTTTGATCAGGGGCTGGTCAGCCTTGCTGCTAGGGCTTACCAGCCCCTGGGAACTACAGCCAATCCGGCTCCTAGTTGCACCAATCACTACACATTCCCCTTCCCGGGTTGCCATTGGTCGGTTCCACAATAAATACTGAACTAGCCCAGTGCTCAGTGCCCGTTATAGTCAGTATTGCTCAGGGTGTGACTCGTGATTGACCCGGCTTTGTCTGACCAACCCAGTTTGCTGCCCGAACCAAACCTTTGCCTGCCCCACCTTGAACGCTGTCTGACCCCTTGGATACCGCGTACTTCTGATGACCCGGCTTGACCCTCAGCTAGATTCTGACCATTCTTCTGCCTTACCCTTGTGAGTTCACGCACCTTCAGACTGACTACACGTGTATAACCTTGGCTTTGGGACCAGGCTGCCCTGAGTCAAGGAGAAGCTGTACTCAAAGTCAGGTGTCTTCTCCTCCTGCTTCTCCCTTCAGCTATGTTCCAATGATGCCCGTGAGCTGCGCTGGGTTGCCACTCTGTGAGCCACGTGTGCACTGTCCTGACACCTGGGAAAATGGGCTTTCCTCTTTTCTTCCTGTGCCAGCATCACATCCTCCATCATTGGGCAGGCAAAGGATGGGGATGGGGACCATATTGGTGGCATACTGGAAGCACTGCAGCACAGCACAAATGTCCCTCATGGAGGCCCACTTATTGGTGGTGAAGTGCTGTTGGTCTGCACTTCAACTCATCTGGGCATTTTGCAGCTGGAACTTCATTATTGCCTGCTATTGCTCATACCCTTTCCAGCATATACAAAGTGAAATTTGACAAGTCACATATGAGGCGGTGGGTGGGAAGTCTGAAGTTCCTCTGCAGTGCACACAGGCGAGCAGCAGCTGAGTGGGAACGCCGAAAGTGTGTGCACACCCCACACACTTAATGCAGCAGCTCTGGCACGTCTGGATAATGGGCCAGGGAGCTCTGCACCACCAAGTTCAGCACATGCATCAGGAAAGGGATGTGCTTTAACCCATTTTTCTCAAGGCTGCTATAATGTTACCGATTCCCCATGGCTGTGCTCAAATTCGTGGTAGTAGGAGCAGTAGGAGGAGGAGGCAACAGGAGGACTGATGTCCAGCAATCCTGGGTGGTGGAAGTATATGCACAACAGTTCTTCTGCCTTCAGACACAGCCGCCACTTCATTGACCCAGTGGGCTGTTAGAGAGATGTAACATTTTTGGCATTGGTTACTTGTCCACATGTCAGTGGTGATGTGGACACTGCAACTAATGGCATTGTCCATTTCACACCTTATTTTCTGTTGGTTCTGTTGGTGCAGGACAGGGATGGCCTGCCAAGAAAAGTAGTGGAGGGTGGGAATGGCAAATTATGGGACAGCCGCCACCATCAAATTTTTAAAACTGTCCGTCTCCACCGGTTGGAATGGAAGCATTTTGATGGCCTGCAATTTGGAAATGCTTGCATTCAGGGCCTGGGCTCGTGGGTGAGATGGGCCCAAATTCCGCTTTCTCAACAAAAACACTTCCCTCTGAAGGTGTGGACAGGCTTGGTGGTGGTGGTGGTGCTGCTGCTGGCAGTCTCACATCCTCCCTTTTGGGGGGAGACAGATGGTCTTGTCATTGGGGAGGTGATTGTAAAGTCAGTCAAAGCAGCAAAGGGAGCCTCAATTGTTTGCATGTTTTCTAGGTGTTTCTGCCACTGCAGCTCGTGTTTGGATTGCAGGTGCCTTGTCATGGATGTGGTGCAGAGATTATTAAGGCTTTTCCCTTGCTCCAGGGACTTGTGAAACAGTGTGATAATGACCCGTGTCTTGTCATCTGTGCACTGCTAAAAAAATTGCCACACTGGGGGCATCCTATGCACCAGCTTTGGCGTGCTCAGTCCCTGGGTGTGGTGGGCAGTAGTAGCAACGAGCTAACGGCTGAGGGTTTGTACTCTTCTCTATCTTCCGCTGGCTTCTCCAAACGCTGATCGTCTTCAGTCCATATAGGATCTAGGACTTCGCCATCACCCCTGGAATCATTTTCCACGCTATCCTCCTTGGTACTCTCCCTCTTAGCCTCCACATTGCAGAGGGCCATAGCAGTCAGCACTAGGGTTTCATTATCATTGTAGGTGTTCTGCGATGGTCCACTGGCCACATCCTCATCCTCCAACAGAAGAAAATCCCACGGAACTTTGTGGTCTCAAAGTTAGATAGAACCCAAACTTTGCAGCTCGGACTCGCTCATCACTAGTCACCACACACTTAAACACTCCCTCCACATACAAGCAAGGCAATGGAAATCCACAATGGTTCCGTCCCACACTCATTCTGGATTCTGTCCATGCATTTTATGGACAGGTGTGTCTTATAGGGTGAAAACTATCTGTTATGTTTTTATTTTTTCTATTTGTTTGCAACTCTGTGCTATAAAAGAAAACAGTTTTTCATAGTAACAATGTATATACCTTAGCTATGTACACAAAAGTGGTGATTTCGAGTACATATTATAGACTTCCTCACTTTAGCTTGCTAATCATCTGACAGGTTTAACCCACTCTGCGCAAATTCATCTTTTTCAGTTTGGAAGGACTAAAGTCTTGTGTTCTAACAGCAAAAGGGTTCTTAGCTGGAGAGGTCATTAGGCTTAGACTTAGCCATTGCTGCTAAGGAGTTCGCCTGTTACATTGGAAGAATTGTGGAACTTGTAGTCCATTGTTTTTACTCAAGGCCATGAAAACCACTCCCAGTGTAGCAAAACAGACCCCCAGGAATATAAGAGACATGGAAACTGTATGCTGCTAAATAGATCAGAGGTATGGGGGCACAATCCTAACACGGATGTTTATTTTACATTCCAAAAAAGTAAATAATAAGGGAGAATACCTAAAACTTGACAAAAAGAGAATTTTCCTTTAAGATTCGTTAAATGATCACCAACTCAAAGTGCCCAGTCTCTACATAACATAATATAATTCATCTGTAACAAAATATGCATCAAAAAACACAATCTCAAAGTCTCAATGCTGCAATAAACAAAGGAAATGACTCAACCACAAAGTGCTACAATATGTGCTAAACAATAAAAGAATCAATAATTATGCCAACATTCCCAACACATACATGCTATCATAAAAGACAGAACAGCATTATATAGGTCATTGGTGACCTGTCTCTTTTATGATAGCACAGATGTTCTGAGAATGTTAGCATAGTTGATGAAACTTTTATCGTTTAGCACAAAGCACTTTGTGGTACAGAAATTTCATTTGTTGCCGTAGTCGGAAGGCCGCCCACCAAGCTAATTTGATTCTTGCACTGCTCAGCACAGATGCTATTGTAATAGATGCTCCATCCCCAGCCTTATGCACACCCCCTAGCATGGTAACAGTGAAGATTTCACTACTAACTATGCTCTTACTTATTTTACTGAGTGACTTTGCTGACACCCGGTTTCATGCCTTCAACTAACAAAATGTGCTAAACGTGTTAATCACCAAGGAAGTACCTACTGTATCTAAGCATTTCTATTGTGTTACAAGAGATGCAGTTTTTGTAGAACCACAGGTTCAGGGGTATAACCATAGGGGGTACAGGGGATGCAACCACATCAGGCCCAGAAGGTCAGGGGGCCCCATCATTGTTGCGCCTGCACCTCATTTATCATATTTGTGCTTACTTGGCATCATTTAGAGAAAGGAAGTCCCATTCGGCCCTGCTGCTTCAGTATTGAAGTGGAACAAAACCCAGGAAGGCAAGCCCTGAAATGTAAAAGATTTCAGGGCAAGCCACTGGCCTTCCCTCAGGGACTCTCGGATTGGTTTGTCCCTGCTGTGTGAAACCCCCCAGATAGCCAGTAAATGCTAACACCTCCTTAACAGCTAATGCGCAGGCTCTCGTCAGAGCTGGGCCTATGTAATTTGACAGTTGTCTCTGATTACTTACTATGGGGAACAAGAGCGACCACATCCCCTGCATCTTCAGGCTGTGTGCACGCTCCTGCCCCAGCAATTCAGATGGGACGGGAGCAGGCATGCCACTTGGGAGCAAATGGCTCTGATTGGCCGATTTCCCATGCATGCAGCGCTGGACTGAGAAGAGGTGAGTTTTTCTGGATGTTCTGGGTGGTTTTACACAGCGCACCATCCCGATTCGGGATGCCCCGAGGTCACGGAACAAAACACAGGATAGTCAAAATCCTGGATTTTGTTCTGCCTTAAGTTGTCTAGCGTCATCTACCTGAGTTCAAAAGAAAAAAAGTTTACTGTATAAGCCTTGACACGCCCCCATTTAATATTCCCACCAAGGCCACTGCACAGGACAGTACCGAATATGTAATTTATCCAGCTTCTAGCAAGTCAACTTCAGCTGCCCTGCATTTTGAAACATTCTAAGACAAGCGAAGTTACGAGAAGACAGGACAGGATATATCTTAAAGACTCTGCCCAGACCCAAACTAACTCTCTTTACTGGGGGGCCCACTTCACATGGTTCAATTATTTTCTGTTCTCAGTGCCAGCACACTGGGGGATACAGGGGCGGAAGCTTCGGCCATGGTTGTTGGCACTCAAGTCTATCTGTGTGGCTCAGCAATGTGACATAAGTGGTTTTCTGATACCACATGGCGGATGTAGGCTGAAAATAAGGTGCAGACTACATATGCCAAATAAGAACACTTCCAAGCCTGAGCACTGAACCTAACCAGGGCACAGTAAGGGAATACAAGCAGTTCACTAGGATTCCATGATTGTCTATTGGGGAGTGTTGTTCAGAAATAATCCTCACAGATGCTGTGCTTGAGGTTATACCCGGGGAATATTCTTGCAGCAGAGCTGTGCCTCATAACACCAAAAAGATGAGTCAAACCGTGCCAACGTATAGTGCCTAAAAACAAACACAATGAATAAAGACCACATTAACAAGTTACCTCTGGAAAAAACGTAAACAACATAAAAGAGAAAAACAATGTGCCTGTGATGTGCATACAAGTACCATATAGGCACCAACTGAGATCAATCAAAAATCAGAAACTAGCCTAAAAATGGAGAAAAAGAGGCCTTCTCAATTAACTCACAATACCTTAATACGATAATGAACTATTTGTATCTCCTTCCTGTGCCCTGATTAGTGTTGCTCCCCATAGCCTTTAGAAAAGGTGCGTTTTCCTGCATTTCTGTTCCTGCATTGCGCCTGTAAAAAGGGTGAAGAAAGTATAATAATTATAGGCATATGTTAAAGGGTAAAGAAAGTATAATAATTATAGGCATATTTATTGTGCTTTGTATGATTATGCACCTGAATTCTTGCTGGAAATCCTGTCATGTCTATAGTAAACAGACCATGACAATAGACACCTATATTCACATATTCACACCTAGCTACCAAAAAGCTACCTCAACAGCTTGGGTGATTTCCCTTGAAAAGGAATCCTTGAATTCCTAATTAGGCCCTCAGACGCAGACACTGCTCATGTACACATTATACATGAGTAATAGATATTATATGTGGAAGAGCGGTGTAATTCTTGTAATATGTCAGTTATGACTATATTGATGAGAGAGTCTTATTCAGGACTATAAGACCTTTCATTTGATATCAAACATGGTCTACATATGTTGTCCAGAGCCTGATAATCCACATAGTATCAGACTCTGTATGATATGTATTTGATGTTTAGGTTAATTTAACTAAGAAATTAATGGGGATCATGAATTTTTTGGTTACAATATGACAACATGCATATTGTGGGAGTTATACCCTTTATAAAATATATATCTAATCTCATAAAGGCCAGATGTGGGCAGATCGTGGCAGACACTTCTATGAAGCGGGGAATGCTGGCCACTCCCCCTAGTGTTCAATAGATTAAGAAGCTGGGATGATTATTTAGGCAGACGATGGATGGGCCCCTTACCAGGATGAAGCAACCATAATTATCCTCCATTCTATCTATCTCTCCATTATCTCTCTCTATCCATTATAACATTTATTGTACTGTAGCTAATTTATTACTTACTCATTTATGTAACAACCTATGTAACTGCCTGTAATATCTATCAGGGGAAACTTCATGAACATATTGGGTTAGTGAAGGTTATTTACTGTGCTGGTAAATTAAACCCATTTTAATTTATACATCTTACTGACGGTTGATAATTTCTCACACAATAGATTGTATGTGCAAAGTATTTAAGTTATTAAATATATTTCTTCTTAGGACATTCACTGGATGTATCAGGACAGCCTCAGTGACCACTGGTTTGTATCAAATTAGTGGCCACTGGGCTGATATGATTATTAATATTTGTGATATTTATAGTGTTTATTTCTAGTAGAAATATTGGAGTTTAATGTGCAGCAAATATTAATTTTAAATCATATTTTTCCTATTTCACTGGCGAGCCATTTTCCAGTGCATAATCATACAAAGCACAATAAATATGCCTATAATTATTATACTTTCTTCACCCTTTAACAGCACCATTGCGTCTTTGAGCGAGATAATGTGTCAGACACAAGGATCAATTTACAGCCTTTACACTTACGCATCAAAAAGTGCACAAATGCGTATTATTTGGGGTATTTTTGAGATTATGATGTGTTATTTTGAACATATTTGTGTTTGCAGTTTCACGCGGAAGTCTAATGCGTTTTTCCCCGTGTTGTTTTCACCTTTTAGCGTATAATATGTGATTAGTATGGGCTTGTGCATGATTCACCACCCTGATTAGCCTTTATTTTCCCTTCTGGACGTGCCAATAAAACAGCCTGTTTTACACTCCACTTATGAACTCATTTTCATGGCGGGTGGGCAGTGGTGTGGTGCACAAGATCGTTTGGTGATCCATCGATGAAGTTCTGGCAGCATACGAGCATGTACCTAACGGAGCTTTGATTGCATCGGCCGCGTGCAGATGTTGATCGCACAACTTAACCGTGTTTCCCTTGAAAAACTGTATTGTGAATAATGTGCAAGACCAAATTGGTTGGCTGTCTTCATTTTTTGGTGAATGGCTCACTCTGGAGGCTGGGCACCCTCTCTGTGGGCATGTTCCAGCCTATGATCAGCCGCAATTTCCATACATTTCTTATTTGTATAACTAGCTTGGTGGACAAGTATATATGTCCCCTTGACACCATGGCATCCTCGAATGAGCTGACCGATATGCTCAACATCATGGGTGCGATCGACTGTATGCACATGGCGCTGGTGCCACGGGTTGTTGACAAATATATATTTTAGCTATGTGTTTGGTTCCCCTTTGCATCCTTAATTCCATGCTATGTAGTGACGTCTATTTTTAGTCTAGCTTCCCCATATTTATTGTGTGCTGGCCCTTGCATTGTTTTGCTTCCTGTAAAGTGAACCTCAATCTCCCCTTCATCGCCCCTTGTTCCCTATAGCTGCTTCAATCTAGCTTCAAAAAGCTTACTTGAGTAAGCCAATGTTAATGTTCATTTTCCTTTTGCTCACACAAGTTTTGGCCTCCCACCTAACACAATCTGCCAAGTTCCTTTTTCTTACTCACCCAAAGACGGCAGTCTTACCAGTGGATGCAACTGCTTCTGCAGTGGCAGCTGTTGAGACAGATGTTGTGTCTGAGGGTGCTGGGGAGGCAACTGCTGCTGCAGCGGGTGCTGATGCTGCTGTTGTTGTGAAGGCAGATGTAGAGGATTGTTATCCTCAAGATCTTGTATGGCAGCCAGTTGTCACGCTCGGGGTAACTCCAGCCCTCTTAATAAGCTCACAACCCCCAATCTCCACAGCCAGCTTCACCTGTAGGAGCCCCCGCTTGCCGGGACGCAAGATACGCCTACCCGGGATCGGTTGCCCCCAGGACTTAATGGCTCAAAGGATGTAAGCTTATATGTGGGAGGACTGGAGAACCAATAGCAAGAGCGTGAGTGACGGAAGTCCAGAGACAGGCAATAGGTCGATAACGGGAAGGCAGAGATCGTAGCGGCACCAGGGGTCAGGCAAGATGTAGTCGGGGTTCAGGCAGAGGTCAGCAACTGGGGATCAGGATCTAGAAGCGTCAGTTCAGGCAAAGGTCGGCAACAAGGATTCAGGATCGAGAGGCGTCAATTCAGGCAGAGGTCGGCAACAAGGATTCAGGATCGAGAATGGTCGTACAATCAAATCGGCAACAGGCTAGACTTCACAGGAGTAGGTAACACAGGGTTCTGAGCGCTATCACAGGCAATTCACAACTGAGAGGGAATTGCCTTTATAGGAACAGGTCTGAGGGAAGCAGTGTACTGATTGGAGCACATAGGATTCCAAGGGTAATTGGCTGCAGAGCAGAAGAGGGCGAAGCCCTCAATCCCCTAGGATTCATTAACCCTTTAATTGATCCTCCGGCGGGTGCGCGCCGCACAGCGCCGCCGGAGGGCATAACAGACACGTGCTCGCGGCCGCGCGCGAGCACGTCTCCTGGAGGAGGAAGCTGGGAGCGTGGCTGAGCTGGGCGCCGCTCGAGCCGATGCCGCTCGGCGCGGCCGCCGCACAGTGACAGCTGCAGCTGGCCGCCTGGAGACGTCGCTGGAACGGGGATCAGGTAAGCGGTTCCTGACACTACCCCCCCCCCTTCACGAGGGGCCTCCGGACCCTCACCCGGTTTCCCTGGATTGTCACGATGGAACCTTCTTACAAGAGCCTTGGCATGAACATTCCTCGCTGCCACCCAGCATCTTTCCTCCGGACCATAGCCAAGCCAATCCACCAAATACTGTAAAGAATTACGCACTTTACGTGAATCCAAGATCTTATTCACTTCATACTCGGGCTCATTATTAAGAAGAATTGGTGCAGGACCAGCAAGAGGAGCATTCTTCGCCGGTTTTAACAGTGAAACGTGAAAGGAATTAGGTATTTTCATAGTTGGCGGGAGTTGAACTTTAAAAGACACATTATTCAACTTCTTGACGATTGGAAAAGGACCAATACATTTTGGACCTAATTTGCTAGATGGCTGACGGAGCGCAATATTTTTAGTGGAGACCCAAACTAGATCGCCTACTCGAAGAGTAGGTTCCTGTGATCTGCGGCGGTCGGCAAATTTCTTATACCTCAAACCAGTGGTCTTAAGAATCTCCTGAACGTGTGTCCAGATATTCTTCCGTTCTTGAAGCCACTCCTCCAACGCCGGCAGATTGGAAGGTGACCCTGAAAGGGAAGAAGCTCTAGGATTTTTCCCTAAGTTACAATAAAAAGGAGATACCTTGGTACTCTCACTAGGCGCGTTATTGTAAGCAAACTCGGCGAAATCAATAAATTCCGCCCATTGTTCTTGGGCATCAGAAACATAACACCTTAAGTATTGTTCCAAAGTTTGATTAGTTCTTTCCGTCTGCCCATTAGTCTGGGGATGGTAGGCAGAAGAAAGAGAGATCTGTATTCCCAACCGCGAACAGAAGTGTTTCCAAAAACGGGAAGTAAATTGAACACCCCGATCAGAGACTATATTGGACGGAATACCATGAATACGAAAAATATGCGAAGTAAACAGCCGCGAAAGCTCAGGTGCAGAAGGAAGTTTGGCCAAAGGAACGAAATGTGCCATCTTACTGAAACGATCTACGACCACCCAAATGACAGTATTACCATGTGAGAGAGGCAAATCTACAATAAAATCCATAGAAATATGGGTCCATGGCTCAGCAGGAATTTCAAGAGGAACCAAACTGCCACTAGGAGCCTTGTGAACTCCTTTACTTCGAGCACAAATAGCACAAGCGTCGATAAAGGCAGTGATATCGCGTCTCATGGTAGGCCACCATACATGCCGACGGGCAAGCATAAACGTCTTACGGTTACCCAAATGACCAGCAGTTTTGGCATCGTGAAATTCGCGAATTACATCCGAACGCAGGTGCGGCGGAACAAACTGGCACCCCAAGGGTACATCACTAGGAGATTCATCTTGAAACGGCGCCAAGGTATGGAGAGATCAGGAAGTAACGCCCCCACCACACAACCTGTGGGTAAAATTGGTTCACCAGAATCACCCCGATCCTTACATTCACCGAACATGCGAGATAGAGCATCAGCTTTAGTATTTTTTACACCCGGCTTGAAAGTAATAATAAAATTGAAGCGCGAGAAGAATAATGCCCAACGTGCCTGACGAGAGTTCAGCCTCTTGGCAGAACCTATGTATTCGAGATTTTTATGATCGGTATACACAGTTATAGGATGTAATGAACCCTCCAACCAGTGTCGCCATTCATCAAATGCCAGTTTAATAGCTAATAGTTCCCTATTGCCAACATCATAATTTTGTTCCGCGGTACTGAATTTATGCGAAAAATAAGCGCATGGATGGAGACGCTCAGGGTTACCAGAATATTGTGACAAAACTGCACCCACTCCCAGCTCAGAAGCATCCACTTCAATAATAAAAGCTTTATGAATATCTGGATGCACTAAGACAGGTGCCGAAGTAAAGGCCCGTTTCAAGGTTAGAAAGGCCTCACAGGCAGAGGGGGACCAGTTAGCAGTAAAAGCCCCCTTGCGGGTAAGGTTGGTAAGGGGTGCAACAACATGGGAAAAGCCTTTTATGAAACGCCGATAAAAATTTGCAAAACCTAGAAAACGTTGCAATTCCTTTAAAGTTTTGGGTTGGACCCAATCCTGAACTGCTGAAACCTTCCCCGCGTCCATCTCCAAACCCTGGTTGGTAATAACATACCCTAGGAAGGGAACTGTAGTGACTTCGAACACACACTTAGACAGTTTAGCAAATAAGTTGTTCTCTCTTAATTTTTGTAGCACCAACTTAACATGGTGTCTGTGCTCCGGTAAAGAATTAGAAAAAATGAGAATATCATCCAAGTAGATGACTACAAATCTACCGAGATATTCCCTGAATATATCATTAACAAAATCTTGGAAAACGGCTGGCGCATTACAAAGACCGAAGGGCATGACCAGGTACTCATAGTGCCCATCCTTCACATTAAATGCAGTTTTCCACTCGTCCCCCTGTCGGATGCGAATCAGATTGTAAGCCCCTCTCAAATCCAATTTGGAGAAAATTCGAGCTCCTGTGACTTGATTGAACAGATCCCCAATCAAGGGTAAGGGGTATCGGTTTTTTACAGTAATCTTATTCAAGGCTCGATAATCTATGCACGGTCTCAAGCCACCATCTTTTTTCTCTACAAAAAAGAACCCGGCCCCAGCAGGCGAGGTAGAGGGACGGATAAATCCTTTCCTAAGATTTTCGGTAATATACTCCCTCATTGCTTGCTCCTCGGGCAGGGTAAGGTTATAAATCTTTCCCCTCGGGGGAATTGTGCCAGGCCGCAAGTCAATGGGGCAGTCATAGGACCAATGTGGAGGAAGAGTATCAGCAGAGCGTTCAGAGAATACATCGATCCAATCAGCGTATGGCTGAGGTAATTCCTGTGGTAAGACTTGAACGCTTCTGAGGCCTGTATTAAAACAGTGACCTTTACAGTGGTCACTCCACTTGACCAACTCCCCAGCCCGCCAATCTAACACCGGGTTATGGAGTTGCAACCAGGGGTATCCCAAAACCACCGGAGTTTCCGGACAATCAAAAATAAAGAATTCTAAGAATTCAGAGTGAGAAGAGCCGACAATTAGTCTGAGAGGTGGGGTCTTGGTATTTATAGGACCTCCCTGGATTGCCTTTCCATTGATAGCTAAAACTTGTAGGGATCTTTCAAGAGGAACTACAGGGATCCCTAAGGTGGAGATCATGCTCCTGTCCAAAAAGTTTCCAGCCGCATCACTGTCTATGAAGGCGGAAACTGTCTACTTAGAGGACCCCCAAAACAAATCAATAGGTACAAGCATCTTATTCTGGCGAGAGTTACAAACTGACTCACCCAGATCAGTACTCTCTACCTGGTCTGGGTGCGGAAGTTTTCCGCCGGTTTCCCCTTGTTGGGACAGGACCCTGCAAAATGACCAGAATTCCCGCAATACAGGCATAACCCCTCGGATCGCCTACGCTGTTTCTCCTCTTGGGATAAGCGGGTTCTCCCTAATTGCATAGGTTCTTCCTGGGAAGATGATGAGGTATTTTCTCCACGGGGAACCGGGGATCTATGACTCTGGACTGGTCTAAAGGACGTGGGAGCCCCGACTCTCTCCCTGGCCCTTTCTCTAAGACGTCGGTCTATTTTAATGGAGACCTGCATTAATTGATCTAGGTCCGCTGGCGGGGGAAAATTGACTAAGGCATCCTTAATGCTATCCGACAGTCCCACCCTGAACTGACTACACAAAGCTGGATCGTTCCACCTAGCTTCGATAGCCCAGCGGCGGAATTCAGCACAGTGGTCTTCAGCCGAATTCCGTCCTTGTTTTAAGGCCCGAAGCCTATTCTCTGCGGTAGACTGTATATCTGGATCGGCGTATAAAACGCCCATAGCATTGAAGAAGGCAGTCACTGATTGTAGAGCAATGTCATGGGACGGTAAACTAAAGGCCCAGGACTGTGGGTCTCCTTGAAGCAAGGAAATGACTAGGCCTACTCGTAGGACCTCTGTGCCAGAGGAGATAGGTCTTAACTTAAAATATAGTTCGCAGGCATTCTTGAAATTGGAAAATTTTGCTCGTTCTCCAAAAAATTTCTCAGGCAGTGGAATCTTAGGTTCGGAGAAATGAGGTGGTACAGAGGAAGTTGGCACTTGACGAGATTCCTGAGTGGCCACTCTTTGAGCGAGTTGGTTGATCGCTGTGGCCATAGCTTGCACCTGCTGTACCAGGTCATCCATTTTTGGGCCTGTGATAATGTCACGCTCGGGGTAACTCCAGCCCTCTTAATAAGCTCACAACCCCCAATCTCCACAGCCAGCTTCACCTATAGGAGCCCCCGCTTGCCGGGACGCAAGATACGCCTACCCGGGATCGGTTGCCCCCAGGACTTAATGGCTCAAAGGATGTAAGCTTATATGTGGGAGGACTGGAGAACCAATAGCAAGAGCGTGAGTGACGGAAGTCCAGAGACAGGCAATAGGTCGATAACGGGAAGGCAGAGATCGTAGCGGCACCAGGGGTCAGGCAAGATGTAGTCGGGGTTCAGGCAGAGGTCAGCAACTGGGGATCAGGATCTAGAAGCGTCAGTTCAGGCAAAGGTCGGCAACAAGGATTCAGGATCGAGAGGCGTCAATTCAGGCAGAGGTCGGCAACAAGGATTCAGGATCGAGAATGGTCGTACAATCAAATCGGCAACAGGCTAGACTTCACAGGAGTAGGTAACACAGGGTTCTGAGCGCTATCACAGGCAATTCACAACTGAGAGGGAATTGCCTTTATAGGAACAGGTCTGAGGGAAGCAGTGTACTGATTGGAGCACATAGGATTCCAAGGGTAATTGGCTGCAGAGCAGAAGAGGGCGAAGCCCTCAATCCCCTAGGATTCATTAACCCTTTAATTGATCCTCCGGCGGGTGCGCGCCGAACAGCGCCGCCGGAGGGCATAACAGACACGTGCTCGCGGCCGCGCGCGAGCACGTCTCCTGGAGGAGGAAGCGGGGGGCGTGGCTGAGCTGGGCGCCGCTCGAGCCGACGCCGCTCGGCGCGGCCGCCGCACAGTGACAGCTGCAGCTGGCCGCCTGGAGACGTCGCTGGAACGGGGATCAGGTAAGCGGTTCCTGACACCAGTAGCAGGGATGTCTGCAGGGCTGGAAAAGTCAGTTAGCTCTCTACTGTTTGCCACACACGCAGTACAGGGCTGCATGGGGGTCCCCACCTCTCTGGGCACATGACACTTACCAGATCCAAGTCGTGACGTAGCGGTAGTACTTGTGTATGGTTTGGTTGGGTGGCCATGTTTGTTTGCTGGGTGTTTCCTGCAATGTTGCCATAGAACCAAGACTGTTCCTATGGTTTCCCAGCAGAGGGCGCCAAGGTTCCCCGCGAATATGCGCGCGCATTTGTGCGCCATATAAGTCAATGGATTTGTGCACATGTGCGATAATGCGTGTGCATGCGCATTGCAGATGCGCGAAAATGAGCTCGCTTTTGCGCACAGGGGCCTTTAAATACTGGCGAGCCCTGGGCTCCATTACCAGTTGGTCATTTCTCCTGCCTGTTCCTGAGTTCCAGTCTTCCATTCCTGTGTACCGACCTGGCTTGTTCCTGACTACGCTCCTGCTCTCCTGACGACCTCGGCTTGTTTACAACTTCGATCTTGTTCTGCCTGCCCACGACCTCGGCTTGTTTACGACTTCGATCCTGTTCTGCCTGCCCACGACCTCGGCCTATTACGAATTTGATCCTGTTCTGCCTGCCCACGACCTCGGCTTGTTTACAGCTTCGATCCTGTTCTGCCTGCCCCCAACCTCGGCTTGTTTACAGCTTCGATCCTGTTCTGCCAGCCACGACTTCAGCTTGTTCCACTCTTCCAGTCCAGCTCTGGTCTGTCTTCTACCCAGAACTTGGCAAAACCCACTCCTAGGTTGCCTGACCTGGGGCCTTCCTGCAGCAGAGCCTATCCTCACCATTAGAGGCTCTAGTGAAAACCAGGTTGGTCCTTAGATTCCAGGCTTCCCGGTCGAGAGGTGAGCCAGTTCTTAGTCTCCACAATCAGGGTTCACACCCGGTAATCTGACAAATGTGAATAGGGCATACGCTTGGTGAAGCACCAAACCTTGTGTGCTAAGCAATTGATACCCCATCTGGTCCCACGTTGTACAGGTAAGCAAGGTGTTGCACATACACATGCATTTAAAGGTCAGTACTTGGCTTTGGGGTGGCATGTGGCACTATTCCAAGATTTGGCTGGTTGCCAAACTTGTATGTCATGGGCCAGGCACAACATTGAGGCCGTCCTGACATCCTGAACTTGCACATTAAAATGAGGCAGATATCAAACTTGACACAACAACCCAAACAAGGCCACAACTTACTATTTCCAGCAGCAGCATGTATGTCAGATGGTTCTAGGCAAACCCTGGAGTATTGCTGGGTTTAACAGACCACGCACCATTTCTTCTGCAGCTCTAAATTCCATATTGTGGGCTATTCCGCTTCCAGTTTGCAAGCTGAAAAACAGACACAAAGGATGTAGCCATGCCAAGGTCAGGGCCCACATCAACATCACCAATAGCACACGGTGCCTTACCCTTGTTGCCTTCCTTTGTTGCTTTTTTCCTCACAGAATATTTCATGTCTGCAAACTTCTTTTGCATGTGATCCACATCTGACATCATGACTGACTGGTGACATTGGGAGAGAGGGTGTGGGGGGACCTGCTCTGTCTTGGTCTTGCACTTTACCGGGCACTGCTCCTGCTTGGCCTTGCACTCTGCCTGGCACTGCTCTGGCTTGGCCTTGCACTTTGCCTGGCACAGTTCTGGCTTTGCCTTACACTTTGTCACTGCTCTGCCCTAGCCTTGCACATTGGCTGGCACTGCTCTGCCTTGGCCTAACACATTGGCTGGCACTGCTCTGCCTTGGCCTAACACTATGGCTGGAATTGGTGTGGCTTGCCCTAGCACTTTGGGAACAACACTGGAAACAACAGTGGTGGAGATGTCAGTGTGTGGGGTTGAATTTATGCTTCCCTGATACTTAATTAAATATGCCTGTGCATTTGACTTCCGAGATCCACTGGGGCGCATCACATCACGCAGCTGAAGAGAGGAGTAAGAAAATGGCCTCCTTGTTGTTCACCTGGACATCATTATGCTTGTGAGTGCACATTCCTGCGCTTGCATGCTAACAGGAATCGGAATTTAGGGGCGCATATGGATAGGAAGGCAGGGTGGAAAGAACGCTGCCATCTGCAGCCAAACACAGGCGTAAGCTAGTGTGCACATGGGCAGCATGCCGGGACAGTTCTATGGGCCTGATGCAGAGCCTCCTCTGAACTGCCCTTAAAACCTTCCGATTGTCCGGGGCTCCCGTTTGAATCGTGGCTCAAATGTGATGCAGAGCCTCCGTCGGAATGGCTCCCTAACTGATCCGTCAATTTGACTTCACTCGGAAAGCTTTTTTTGCTCTCTCGGGTGCCTTCAATTTGATCGGGGCTCCCGTTCCCGTTCACACGAGCGGCCCGTTTTTCCCTGATTTTTCCTGCCTTTTTGAACGTACCTGCTTGCCTTCCGTCGTATTTGACCTTCCATTTTGGTGTTTTTTTCAAGTATACTTACATCTCCATGGCTATTCAGTTGGCAATCTGGCTACACGCAAGCGCACATCCCTCAACCTCCATTGGAATATACATATGGCAACAACTGCCAATTTCACACATATGTATATATTTTAAGAATTTTTGTTGTTGTTCCTTCTTCCTTGTCCTTAATGCATACCTTAATCTCCTTGGTTGTTCCTTCTTCCTTGTCCTTAATGCATACCTTAATCTCCTTGGTTGTTCCTTCTTCCTTGTCCTTAATGCATACCTTAATTGTTTGTGTGTTTTTCTGATTTATTGTCCCATATCTAAACCTTTTGTGTCATGTAAATGTGTGTTGATGTTGTGTGATTGTACTTTTGCAGGGAAGACAACTCTCAAAATATTCTAATTTTTTTATTATTCAAACGTTGTTTTTTGTTGTTTTTTTTTTTGGGGGGGGGGGGTAAAACAGAAAGAAATAAATATTTACATTTTTAAGATTTTTCAAAAAATTAGGCCTCGGGGTCTTGTGGATGTTGTCTTCTTTGATCTGTGAATAAAAAACAACATTAGTTTAGCATTGTTTTTTTGGTTTGGTTGGGCGTGTTTTTTTTGGGGCCCTTTTCAAACCGGACCTTCTGCGTGATTTAATGAAAAGCCCAAACTATTTTAAAAAGATTCCGCAGCATCTTAAAATAATATATAGTAAGTTTTTAGTCAATCAATTATTATTATTTCCCTCACTGGGCTGCAACTCAGTTCAGGAATTTAGGATACGTGCCATCTTGACTCAGAAGCATCACACTTACTGAGGAGAGGAGAGTTGGATAAGGTACAGGGGGTGGGTTATAGCTGTGCTTTGCTCACACAGAGCAGAGCTTTGCTCTGGAAAAGGTTGGTAAGATGATTTGTAAGGTGGACAATCTGTATGTACAGGGTGTGGGAAATATTTAAGATAGACTCTTATTCAGAGTTAAGGTCCGCTTTAAGGTTTTTTTTTTTTTTTTTAATTAATTTGGAAATGTCTATGAATTTTCGGTTTCAAATGTAATTGTTTGCTCATTTTCTTTAGTTTTAATAAACACCACTTACAAGGTTTTGGCCGCACATTGCGTCGGGGGCGGAGTCTCCCTTCAGCCTCCCTCTGTTGCTGTTGTGAATCTGTATGGATGACAAACACACTGATATTAGAGACTGTTGTTCTTTCATGAATATAATATTAAGTTAGGCTTCTAGGTATCAATCTACTCACCTTCCCCAGCAACCTCTTCCTCCTCGCCCCCTTCCTCACTCATCCCTTGGGATGTTCCAGCGACGTCTGAATCTACAACAATAGTGCACATGAGTATCTGTATTTAATGCATGTATTTCCACATATCTAACTATATTTCCCTTACCGGAGTCCGGTTGAGGCTCTGTTCTGCTCGACTCCGAGTCACTTACAGAGGAGGGGGTGGCCGTTGACCCTGGCGGTGGGCCACCTAAACCTTCACCTGTTTCGCCCAACACTGGGCTGCGTGTCCTGGTCCGGGTGGGGCGGAACCGTAGATTCCATTCATGGGCTGAAATTCAAACACAATCATTAAACCACGCCCAGGCGATGCCAGGGTTATAGGTGCATTTACATTTTCTACACTTACATGGGAAATGTTTGTTGAAGTACCGCCTCACCCGGGGCTTATGCCTTCTTTTTAAATCAGACCAGTGTTGGGCGATCTGGGTGAAGGTATAGGTTGTTTGGGATCAGCGTTCTATCGCCTCCACCACCTCCAGGGCCAACGTCCGTTTGGCATAATCTGACGGCAGGAAGTCGTAGCGATTCCTCAGCATCATCTGTTATTAAAAAATACAAGGACACACTATTAATCCACCAAATACATTAACAAGTTTCCTGGCCTAACTCAAGTCACTTTATTAACCTCTTGCTGCCTCACATTGCCCTAGTTCTGCTATCTGCATGTAGGCTAAATTACAAGGAATGTGTGCGCGCACATAAACGCACGCTCGCATACTCACATCCATGATGATGTCTTCCTGCTCTGGGGTAAAGATGGCGGGCGACATCTTGTCTTCTTTACCAAGCTATAGCTCTGACGTTCCCCCGCGTTGACGTGCGTGCACGCAGGCGCGCACTCGCTGTTGTGCACGCCCTCACGGGAAACATATTTAAAGAACAAGCCACTCCGCTCGGTGTAGGATACCATATCAATATGGGCAGACCTAAAGTGATCAAAAATAGCCAAGCAAGGCCAAAGGCACATAGCAGCCGCACACATGCCTCATTCTAAATAAAACAGAAGAGCAGGCACAACACACATGCAGAACATGCACCAACTAAAACGGTGGGTACTCCACAGACACAGGCACATTCCCCAAAACGCAGGAGCAAGGAGACATTAACCCATTCACCCACGCCAGAAAAACACAAACAAACACACCAGGGTGCTAAATCTAGTAAGACCCTGCAGCATACTCAACCTCAACACACCAAGCATACCCACAAAACCTAAGCACAAAGCATGGCTGTTGCCAATGCTTTTCGGGTACATTATGGGGTTCTGTCCGTCAAGATACAAAACAAATCAAGCGGACAGTTGTGGACCTGAAATCATATAGTTGTCCAAAAATGGACATGTGCCGGCAGCAGAGGTAAAGCCCAAATGCATTTAGAGTCGCTTTTGGACCAGCATGTAACACTTCTTAGGTGTGATTTAATCTTCCCTAGCCTGCAGACAGGGGGTGGTTTCAAGAAAATACATTGGCCACAAGGTCGGCACGGATTGTGTGTGCTGGCCCACTTTATGTACCAGTGTAAGGAGGGGTCTGCTCGTCAGAAATAGGTAAAGGTTCTGCACCCAGGTCAGTATATCGAGCAATCCTGCTTCTAATGGCAAGGTTGTGCAGGACCCCACAAGCAATAATTATTTTGATAACCTTGCCAGGCTGATACTGAAGAGAACCCCCACTCTGATCCAGACATCGGAAACGCATCTTCCACAACCCAAAGGCACGTTCCACCACAGAGCGAGACCTCCTATGGGCTGTGTTGTAGCGCTCCTGTGCCTGGGAAGATGGGTGCAGGATGGGTGTGAGCAGCCATGGTAACAAGGGATAGCCTGAGTCACCTGCAAAAATCCAAAAGACAAACATAAGGTGGATGGCTAAAAAAAGATTTAGCTGTGCATAGAAACATTAGTACACAGGGACAAATCGGTGAGCTAGGTATGGTGGGAGTAATTGACAATTTTAATGAGCCTACAAACACATGCAACCTGTACACTCATTAAAAATGTCTGTGTAATGCTACTTAGATAAGAGTGCCAAAACATAAACCAATAGTGGTGAATACTTCACCCATTAATTTTTAAACAAACGAAATAAAAAACATTTTCAAGTTTCAAGGAAAGGTCTCACAGATTAGTGGGGTAGTGGCAAATCCACATTCAAACCTGGGGGCCAACAAATACAACTTTAATACACATACCCAGTAACCATCCTCCAGAAATATCTCCAGATTGAAACCGTTGATAGAGGCTGGAGTTCCTCAAAATGTGCGCATCATGCATGGACCCAGGAAAGCCAGCAAACAGACTGAAAAATTGAAGATCAGGGCCCGCCACTGCCTGAACATTGATGGAATGGCCCATCTTCCTGTTCCTGCACCAAGCAAAACAACAGTGGAATTAGTGTGAGCCTTAAAAAATGTTTGTTAACCAGAAAAAAAGCAGAACCAAACCACATACCTGAACAGATATTCCTGGTCCGCAGGGGGGATGAGCGAGACATGTGTGCAATCGATTGCACCAAGGACGTTGGGCATGTCGGCTATGTTATAAAAGCCCAACTTAACCGCATTCCAGGCTTCCCCTGTTTGAGGAAAAAAAATGTAATTCTGTGCCAGGGTAGCCATGCCATCCAAAAACTTGGTTAGGCTGCGGCTCAGCGTAGACTGGGACATCCCCAGGGAGAAGGCACCCAGTCTCTGGAACGAGCTGTTCGCCAAAAATTGCAGGCCGCCAACCAATACCTGCAATTGCATGCCCCTTTCTTGTGGTGGGGGCTAACCATGGCCGCAGCTTGCTATACAAGGCATGGAGAGAAACACGGTTAAGGCGGGTGAGCTCGAATAGGTCAACGTCACTCATGCCATCGATGTCCAAAGGCGCGTGCTGCAGCCTGGTTTCTGCCATACTTAGAACTATCAGACGGCGTAACTGGCGCCTTTGATGTTGGCCCACAGAGGAATGCATTCCCAAAAAGCACGGAGCTCCAATACGGCTGGTCAGACTGGCCGTAAGTGAAGGCTCGGCGGCCCCATTTTATTAGGCTGATTTCAATCGGAAATCAAGGCTCTGCATCACTGGAAAAAACGGGCCAATGGACGAGGCGTCCGTTTTCCCGGGAAACAGCCTCGTGCGAGCCGACAATCGGAAAGGCGGCTGAGCGCACACCTGAGCGCATAAGCGCACACTAAAATCAATGTAGCACCCTTTCCTGACCCGATCAAAGCCCAAAACCAACGGGAAACGCACGGGGGAGCTGAACGGGGAGGCTCTGCATCAAGCCATATGTGTGTACATGGGCAGAATGCTGGGACAGTTTTGGGCAAGGTGGCTCAATTAGCTGCCACACCTAGGTGATGTGTATTAGGCCCAAATTGGACACTTGTCATAACATATGTCAATGAAGTATGAGCCTGGACACTTATAGAATTGTGGTTCTCCTCACATGCATCATGGGTAAACCTAAAATGACACACCAAAATACATGCATGTGTATATGATATGTTCACTTAAGGCTAAATAAAAATTCTTATATTAGTGTAACTGTCCTGGCGACCCAGTAGTGTCCAACTATATGAACTGGGTACACAAATGCTGGATGCATACATTAGTCACCACTGTCACAACGTTATGACCAATTGGCCCAAAGAGGAAGGCATTGAGCATCAACTCCAACAAATTAAATCACAGACAGCACTGGCACAGGAGCAATGGGCGCAGCTACAACAGCAGGCCACATGTGCACAAGACCAACATGTGGCTATTCTAGCAGCAATCCAAGAGAGTCTGAGAGAAATGGCAGAATTACTGCAGCTACTTAATCAACAGGTGCAACAGCAAAACATATTTTTCAGCGCACAATGGCCAAACAACAACCCCTACCATACCATTTGTTCCTCCAGGCTGCCAATTCCTGGATGTTGTAAACAATGATGGTCCGACTATATATGGGCATGATAGGGAATGGTAACGTTGTCAGTTGACCAATTCAGCCTTTGTGGGCGTAGTTTTGTCAATAAATGTTTTTGTTCACTAGCAAAATTTCTTAATGGGAAATGGAAATAAGAAAACCTTGTTATTTTGTGGCCCAAACATCAACACAAGAGCATAAAGTGAAGTCACATAATGAAACATAAGTCCAAATGGTTGGAAGGATAACATTTTCTTTTAATTAAAAATGATAAAACAGGTGGGCGTGGCCGCAGCATGGTGGTGTGAGGACGCACGTTTGGGGGCTCCTGTTCATCCCCAGCCTGGATGCGTGGTTTACGGGTCAAAAAAACCCACATCTGACCCACTGTGATTATGGGGAAGCGCAAGACCCCCTTGAAAAGCTCCAGAGGTGGCGAGGGGCAGGATATTGCCCGATATCTGAAGGCGGGTGACCGGAGCGCACGTCTGGACAATATGGCGGCGGACCCCCCCGGTGACTGAGGGAGGAAGAGCCATGACGCCGGCAGAGGAGCAGAGGCAGCGGCGGGACAGTGAGCGGGTGAGGCCGGCGGATGTGCCCAGCTCGCCCCCGTAGCAGCAGCAGCATCAGCAGTCGGTGGGGAGTGAGGCAGCGAGAGACGCCGGCCGATTCAAGATGGCGGCGGGACAGCAGCAGAGCCGCAGGTGCCGGGAGATGCGGCCAGCGGAGGAGGCGGTTGGAACGGCGCCTCCGGAGGTACAGCGGGAGGCGGGTGGGCGCTCCCCTAACAGCTGGGAGGCACCCGAGAGGGGAGGGGCGGAGGACTCGGGCCACACGCTGGGGACCGGGGATCGTGCCCCCCCCCCACAGCTCCACGGAGATCGAGCCCCCCCCCACAGCCCAGGGAGCCGAGACATGATGTCCCCCTGTAGCTCTGAGGGGCTGTCTGAAGGGGAGGGGGAGTCCCCAGCTCCCCTCAGCTACATCAGGGAAGAAGGCAGAAGTCCAGCACGAATTAAAGGGCCAGGGACAGAGAAGGACTTGTCCCAGCTGCAGCAGCATTCCCCTTACTGCACGGACTGGGCCCCAGCGACGGAGGTCCCCCCAGGTGACAGGGAGGGGAAGGATTGGGCCACGCAGGCGCAGCGGAAGGGCATCCCAAACCCCTGGATGCCTCAGGACTCGGTCCAAAGCGGCGGATTTGGGGGTTCACCCTCCCCGGGCGCGCATGACCAGTGGGACTGGATGGTCTCCACGGGGGAGATGGCCGTCTGCCCCCCTACATCCCCGCCCCGGAGGAAACGGCTAGCCTCGCCCTCCAGCAGTTTAGACGAGTGCTCTGGTCCTCGGACCCCTCCTGACATTCCTAAGCCTCGGGCCAGCAGCGGCCCTGACCCCAAAGGGCTGAAGACCAGGGAGATGACCCACAGGACAATGGTGCATGCCCCCCAGCAGGGCACCGACTTAGACCTGCGCTCGGTCCTCCTTTCACTTCCCACTAAAGCGGACCTAGAGGCAATCCCTACCAAAGCAGACATGGAAGCCATGTTCCTGAGGATTGAGAAATCCTTCCGGAAAGATCTAGAAGCCGTCCAACACAATGTGTCAGCAGTGGAGGATCGGGTCGCTGCCCTGGAGAACGCAAGAGGCGCGACAGAAGAACGCCTCTCCCGCTTGGAACAGACGAATGATGCACAAGCGACCCAAATCTCTACCCTGAAGTTACATTACGATGACCTAGAAAACAGGAACAGGCGGAACAATCTCCGTCTCCGCGGGATCCCCGAGACACCCCAGTTTGTGGACTTGGAGTCTGTTGCCACCTCCATCTTCAACTCACTCCTGGGAAACCCGCCAGGAAACGTTATTAAATTGGACAGGATCCACAGAGTGTCTGGCCGCCCGCCGGGCGTACCGCATGGTCCTCGGGATGTGCTATGTAGGGTACACCACTTCGGAATCAAGAAGGAGATCCTGAAGAAGGCATGGGAAGCGAGACAGATTATTCACGAATCCAAACCGATAACGATCCTCCCGGACTTGGCTCGCTCCACCCTTTGGATGCGGAGACAGCTGAAACCCCTCCTTCAGAAAATAAGAGACAGTGGAGCAGTCTACAGATGGGGATACCCGTTTCACCTGATTATTAGGAAAAATGGGGACTCTTTCACTCTGCGTGCTCCGGGAGACCTTGATAACCTATTTGTGTTCTTGGGCATTGCCCCCCTGGAGGTCCCGAATTGGTTGGACTTCCCCGCATACCAGCCACTGCCGCAAAGGATTCGACGACGAAGGGCTCCGATCAGACGGGGTCCGCTGTGAGGCGGGGACATACCCCCTCCTATGGATGAGTAGTACACCATGAAGCCACTTGGCGGTCGCGGAAGATAAGGGACTCTTAATTGGACGCTCCCCTCTGCCGCGGGACGGATGGAACTGTTGGGCCTTGTCTGCCCTACCCCTTCCTCGGTTGGCTGCCCCCCCCCCTTCCCCGCCAATTGCTCTTTCCATGACTCATTGCTACACGCCCGAGCCTTGATGACTACACGTTTCCGGGTTTGTCAGCCCCCTTATCGGCCGTCCGGGATGATGCCGCTGTGGTACACCATGAAGCCACTTGGCGGTCGCGGAAGATAAGGGACTCTTAATTGGACGCTCCCCTCTGCCGCGGGACGGATGGAACCGTTGGGCCTTGTCTGCCCTACCCCTTCCACGGTTGGCTGCCCCCCCCTTCCCCGCCAATTGCTCTTTCCATGACTCATTGTTACACGCCCGAGCCTTGATGACTACACGTTTCCGGGTTTGTCAGCCCCCTTATCGGCCATCCGGGATGATGCCGCTGTGGACCGTCCGGGTAGCCCCGGCTCGCTACCGGCCCGTGGGGGTGATCGGGCGGGGGGCGGGGCGGTGCGCGGGGGGGCGCGCCCTCTGGGGGAGGGGGGGGGACGTGTGGGGCCTGACCCCTCCGCCCGGTTGCATTCATGCGCTCCGGCGCCTGCGTGCTCGGGGTGGTGGGGTGGCGTCATGGGGGATGCGCCCCCTCGGGCCTTCGCGGGGTCGCGCCCCCATCCCGCCTCTGTTTTTCTCTCACCTACTGCTCTCCTGGTATACTATCGCTGCATGTTATGATGTTGTTAATTTTCTGTGGCTCCCGGTGTTCCTGGCCCTTCCCCCGCCTATATCGGTTGCCGCGTCGTGGCCCATCCGACGCCGTGATGCGGGGCGGCCCGTACACGCGCCTGCCGGTGGCCGGGGAGGGGGGACGGGGTGGCACGCCGGGAGAGATGCCCGGTGGGTTGGGGGGATCGTCAGGGTGGGCAGCGGTGAGCCTCTCCTACTGATTGTCTGGTCTGGTGCGTGTCCGCCGGGGCGCTCTCTGTCCTCGTTGTTTACCCTGGATGGTTTAAGTGCTTTGACGCCTGAGACGGCGGCGGGTCGCGGTGGGCGCCGCGGCGGATACGTGATTGAGATATGCCTTGTGACGATCTTGGGACGCTCGTATTGCCGCTTGGTCTTCCCGCGTGTCGCTGATGGGGGTTCCTGTGTTAACCGTGGATCGGTCTTCGGGGTGACGGTCCCTCCTGGCGTCCGCTGGGCGGGAGCTGGGGGCCCGGGACCCAGGGGGTGCGGTCGGGATAAGTTTGACCATGACTTGGGGGGCGGCCGTTGGGCTGTCCGGCCCTGCCCCGGACCCAGTGTGCATACTGGCCTGAGCCATTTCGGGCCTGGCGACAGGCGGGTCTGGCCAGATGCGGTGTGCTGTGTTGGTTGTGGCACCCTCCGGGGGACCGGTGTGCTCCCCGTCCCGCCGGGCGCTTGTGGATAACTGGGGGGTGGCCGTGGGGTGCCTGGGTGGGGGAGTCCCCGGGGGCTGTAGACGCCTCTCTTGGAATCCCCTTTACAAAGCTTCCGGTTGATCCACTAAGATTTGCAGAACTAGAGGCCCAGAGCCACGGGAGTCCATCGGAGACGCATCTGTTGCCTCCCATGTGTTTCCAAGATCCAAATATGAATGCAGGAATCCAGGATCGCTTTCATTGCCCGGGGTGGGGCGGGTCGGGACGGGGTCGGCCGGGTCGCGGGGCAGAGGAGGGGGGAGCGCCACACGTGTTATGTGCACGTACTCAGGTTAATTGTGTTAAAGATTAATGGTTTACGATGTTCGGTGTTTTATATTTGTATTTTTTACGCTTCCCTATGGGGAGACTAAGTTTTGGACCGTCCCTTGGAGAAGGGGCTGCTTCTGGGCTGGGGGGGACGGGAGACCTCCGCAGCCATGTAGTGCCACAGTTTCTTTCCCCCACATAGGCCTGCTCACCTAGGCCCATAAGGCCATATAAGGCGAGCGTTTTTCTCTTTTTATCTCTCTTTGTTCCCATCCCTGATTTCTTTCCCTCCTTACTTCACCACTCACCTCTCTTTTCCCAGATTCCCCCCTCCGGCTTGGCCACCACATCCCCGGCTGTTGGCCGCGCACCCCCCCCCCACTTCCCGATCTACTCATCCCCCGGCCGCTGGTTCCCGGCCCCCTGGTATTGGCCTCCGCGCGCTGCCCGGGTTGGGTACAGAGTTCGTGATGGAACTCCAGGTAGTGTCATTGAACACTAAGGGCCTCAATACCCCCGAGAAACGGAGAATGTGCCTGAGCCATTTCTGGAAGCGTAGGGCGCAGGTGGTGTTTGTCCAGGAGACACACTTCCAGAAAGAGAGAGCCCCTAAATTCTCAGACAGACGATTCCCAGTGGGATGGCATTCTTACTCTCCGGACTCCAGATCCAGGGGGGTGAGTATCTTATTCGCTTCCTCGCTCCCTTGGATTCTGTCGGATAGCATGGCAGACGAAGAAGCGCGATATCTTTTCCTTAAAGGGAAAATTGGCAGCCAAACATTTACGTTTGCAAATATATACGCCCCCAACTCGGAACAGGTACGCTTCATAGAACTGGTACTGGATACATTGCAAACTTTTGCGGAGGGGGTGGTGATTTTTGGAGGGGATCTTAATGTGGCTCTTGACCCACTGTTGGATGTCTCAAAAGGGGCTTCTCACCTGTCGTTCTCCACTCTCAAAAAAACTAAAGGTAGCCTTACGCCTATCGCAACTTGTAGACCCGTGGCGTATACAAAATCCATGAGGCCGTGACTACCCATTCTACTCCCCCCCCCACAATTCTTTATTCAAGGATCGACTTACTCTTTATAGAGCACAGACATCTGCAGTATGTCCAGAAAGCGGAGATTGACCCAATCACGATCTCGGACCATGCCTTGATCTCTCTTTCCCTGAGAGTACCTGAGCTGATGTCCAAACCTAGTACGTGGATTCTCAATGAATCATTATTGCAGGATCAGGCACTTAAGGAGTCAGTTAGGGGGGAATTGAAAACTTACTTCGACCTAAATGCTAAACCCGAGACGACCCCTCTTAACCTATGGGCGGCACATAAATGCTATATCCGGGGCAATATACTGAAGATTGCCTCTAGAAGGAGGAGGGAGAGGGAGAAGACCACGCGGGAATTACTAGAGAAAAGAACAAGACTGGAATCGGAACACAAGAGGGCGGCGGTGGTGAGGGTTGGCGGGGAGCTGGCGGTGGCGAGGGAGAGGCTGAGAGATATACTGATGGTGAAGGCTAAGGCCGCATTACTGAGGACCAGACGCAACTTCTATGAGTACGGGAACAAGTGCGGCCGTACGCTGGCCCGGGCGCTAAGGGAGCAGAGGGCGAGCAACTTCATCCCACAGATACTGGGGGGGAGGGCCGTCTGCTCTCGGGTCCGGCTGACATTGCCAGGATCTTTAGGGAATTCTATCACAAACTATACAATCTGTCGGAGGAGGGAGGAAACCGGACGGGCCATCTCAAGGAGGCACAGAGGTATATTGTGACCTCGGGCTTGCCCGCACTGAACCGGGAGATAGTGGAGGCCATGGAGGAACCAATATCGCAGGAAGAATGGTCCAGGGCGATCCGATCCTCCCAACCGGGTAAATCTCCAGGTCCTGACGGGTTCACCCTATCTTATTACAAGTGGATGGGCGACATTTTGACCCCACGAGCGGTCGCTGCTTTCAATTCTATATCGGAGGAACATGCAGTCCCAACAGACATGCTGAGAGCCCAAGTCACTGTAATTCTGAAGCAAGGGAAGGATCCGCTCCTATGTTCTAACTATAGGCCGATATCCTTGTTAAACGTGGACCTGAAGATATTCGCAAAGGTCTTGGCAACCAGGCTGGTGACTAGCCTGAGCAAGCTGATACACACCGACCAAACAGGTTTTACACCGGATAGGGAGGCCAGGGACAATGTGACCAGAATCCTCAACTTGATCCATTGGATTCACGAGAAAGAGATCCCCGCCATGTTGCTCTCTGCAGATGCAGAGAAAGCATTTGATAGAGTCCACTGGGACTTCATACGCGCTACTCTAGAACATATAGGACTTCAGGACAATATGAGGACCTGGATTATGTCCCTTTACTCTTCCCCCACTGCCTGCGTTAAAGTAAATGGAGTATTATCTGAGTCATTCACAATAACGAATGGCACAAGACAGGGCTGTCCGCTGTCCCCGATCATCTTTGTCCTAACATTGGAGCCTCTCCTTAAAAGGGTAAGGGCGAACCCAGACATAAGGGGTCTGGTGGTCGGCGGCAAGGAGCACAAGGTAGCGGCCTTTGCCGATGACCTAATTTTTTGCATTTCCCAACCGGTGACGACCATTCCGAACCTATTGAGAGAGATTAAAGAATATACAGAGCTGTCGAATTTCAAAATCAATCTCCAAAAATCTGAAGCACTGAATATATCGATGTCACAGAGGCTTGCGGAAAATACCAAAGCCAATTTACCATTTAAATGGTCAACCGCATCGATTGAATATCTGGGGGTTCAGATCACACCTCAACTCAAGGACCTGTTCGCTAAAAACTTCCCCCCCCCTGCTGGACATAATCAAGAGGGACCTTAACATTTTGAAGGACAAAACATTGTCATGGTTCGGCAGATGCAACGTGCTCAAGATGAACGTCCTTCCGCGGTTGCTCTACCCAATCCAGGTACTGCCCATCCACTTGCCGTCTTCTTTTCTGAAAACTATCCGCTCCGAATTTATAAAGTTTGTTTGGGGGGGTAGGAGCCCGAGAATCGCACAGCGGACGCTCACCCTTCCGAAGAGGAGGGGGGGAGTGGGGCTGCCGGATATTAAAGCATACCAAGCGGCGGCACATTTGAATAGGATTGTTGACTGGAACCGTCACAAAGAGAGTAAGCGCTGGGTTCAGCTTGAGCAGTCGTGGTCCCCGGTTCCGCTAGCGGACCTTCCCTGGTCCCCCGGGGAGATCCCGAGTGTACTTAAAACACATCCAACAATAGGTCCTACCCTTAGGGTGTGGGCCAGATATGCAGTGAAAGAAAACATAGCTCCCACGCCATCTCATCTCCGCCCAATCTTAGGTGCCCTGGACTTTCGGCCGGGCCAGCTAGACGCGGGATTCAGGAGGTGGGGGACGCCGGGAAGGGGAACGGCCCGTGACTTCCTGAACGGTTCAAGGTGGAAGACTCTACAAGAGCTAGTGTCCTGGGGAGACCCACCCCACCTATCTTACTGGAGAGCTCTTCAGGTCTCACACTTTCTTGCAAATATACCCACCCCGGGAGAATATTGTAGAGAACTGACACCTTTTGAACGAATGTGTGCATCTACGGAGCCAACCAAGGGAGCACTATCCGCCATATACCAACTACTAGTGGACCCTGGAGAGAACTTTGTGCCAAGCTTCATCGGGGTATGGGAGGCTGAACTCAATGTCTCATTCCCAGAAGCTCAGGTAAGAAAAATCCTGGAGCTGGGACAACGGGCGTCGATTAGCAACACATATCAAGAGGCAGGTTATAAAATCCTAAGCCGCTGGTATAGGACACCCCACTTGCTGCATCGTTTCTATCCGTCAGTCTCCCCTCTCTGCTGGAGATGTGAGAGGGCTCAGGGCACCCTCTTACACATTTTTGGGGAATGTGAGAAGATAAAGGGCTTCTGGGAGGACATTGTAAAGTGGATCGTCGAGATTACGGGGGAGGAGGTTCCTCTCTCACCGGAGGCCCTTCTCCTCCACGCGACAGCTGGCTCGGTCGGGAGATATAAGAGATCGTTATCTATCCACCTGGTGAATGCAGCTAGAGCATGCATCCCGGCCCGATGGAAGTCAGACGTACCTCCCTCCATTAGCTTGTGGATCCGTAGAGTGGAGGACATCAGGCGGATGGAGGACCTGACAGCGCTCCTTAGGCGATCAGAAGAGAGGCATAGACACCTGTGGATGCGCTGGAACATGTTCACAGAATCGGCTGAGTATAAGAATCTGCTTGGGGAGATTTGACTGCCCGGAAGAAACCTGGAGGGTTGCATCGGTGCGAAGTGCCTGGCCCGGGCCGCGTGGCCGGCTCCTTCTGTCCCTCCCCCCTCCCCTGATGGAGGTTGACGCGGTTTCTGACCGGTCACTTACCGCTCTTTCCCCCCCACCCCGGGCGCTGTGGTTCGGCGCTCCGTTGCGGCCAAAACTGGCAAAAAGTGACTACACAGCAGCAAAATTATGGCTTGCCCCCACCCAGCATCATGAAGGTCGAGCAGCATAGCTCACGACTTGAGCAAAATTCTGTGATGCTCAGTATGAGAGCTGTTAGGAAAAATGAAAAGAAAAAACAAGGTCCAATACACTAATTACAAAGTTCTACATTTAGACAACAGTTAAATGTAAATTTTTGAGACAAGACCCTGCCAACAAATATAGTATATAGAGCTAAAATTAAGTTAACATGGGCAAGTGGGCCACTTTAAACATAAATAATAATAATAAAAAATTTACATAGACACTATTGATTAGTCTGACTTTTAGCCACTAAGACAATAACATGTACATGTTGTGTCCGGATAGATCTAAAAAAATGTGCCATTCCTGTAAGGAGCAACCTGTTATTAAAGGTGTTAAAGCGGCCCTTTACCCTGAATAAGAGCATATTTTATATCTTTCCCACACCCTGTACATACAGATTGCTCACATTAAAAATCATCCTACCTGCATCTACTGCATGTTATGAGCCTTTAAACATCCAAGATGGTGGCTCATGGAGCATCAGGCAGCCTGCAAACAGGAAGTGTCTTCTGAGTGTGTCGCTCTGCATTCTGTGATTGCTGTCCTTTCCCTGACCCCTGCTCTGCTCTGTCTGTGCAAAGTTCAGCTATAACCCCATCCCCGTACTTTATCCTGCTCTCCTCTCCTCAGTATGCGGGATGCTTCTGAGTCAAGAGGGCGGCGCCCGTATCCTGAACAGAGTTGCAGCCCGGTGGGGGAAAGAATAATAAGTAAGTGACAAAAAACTTAAAATATATTCATTTTAGATGCTGGGGAATAGTTTTTTAAGGGTTTGGACTTTTCATTAAATCATGCTGAAGGTCCGGTTTAATAAAAAATATTATTGTTAAAATTAGATGTGGCCAAAATGTAAGATACATACATGATAGTGTTACTTTATTGCTGTAGTCATGCATAAAGGCACAACCTACATCATTTTAATAGTTTAATCACTCAAAAAAGTTGGGCTTTAAACATCAAGAAATCTTTGTGGGTGTGTTTTAAAGAGAAACATGGAACCAAAAATCAAAGGGGACGATTCCCCCCTCCAGCGGCTCGATCCTCTCCCTGCCGTCCACTTAGCAGTCTGTTAATGACAAGTACGGCTCGGCATGACCTTAGCCGTGCTCGTCAATGTCCCATGGATATCTCGCAGCCTAGCAAAATCTCGCGCCGCCCGTCTGAAGGTCGCCCGGAAACTGAGGGACCTAGCAGATAGATTTCTTGGCGAGATGAGTAAATAATGCCCTGAGGTATAACTGGAGGGTGGGGGCAGCAGATCGGTGAGGTGTGGGGGAGGTTTGAAGCTCCCCGATGTTCCTCTTTAAAGAAGTTTTAACAGTTTTAGGAGCCACAACTCTGGAGCCAAAAGGGAAGCATGTTTGAAACCTCCAAACACAGAACACTGCCACTAACAGGACCACTCACAACTGTTCAGAAGGTAGGTAAATGTTTGTGAAACCAAAAAAACTGATACAAGCTGGCAAACACATGGTAATGGTTATGTATCTCGAAACATGAGAAACATTAGAACCAAATATTGTTAGCTTACAAAGAAAATAATATGTCAGTTACTCTATACAGGTCCAGATGGCAAAAATGTAAAAATTAAGGGTAAGGATTGATGTTGATGATAGTGAAATATTGTTTAGTACTCCTACCTGCATACATGAGAAAATGTAAGACTGTGACAGCATAATTAATCAACAAAAAAGGTCACAAACAACAACATAATTATTAAACCTTCAGCATCATTTAATAAAAGCCCCAGCTCTTAAAAAACTATTCCCCAGCATCTAAAATCAATATATTTTAAGTTTTTAGTCAAATACTTATTATTCTTTCCCCCACTGGGCTGCAAACCTGTCCAGGACTCTTGGATATGGGTGACACCAACTTGCTTCAGAAGCATCACATACTGAGGAGGAGGGGGAGTGCAGGGGGTGGGGTTATAACTGAGCTTTGCACAGACAGAGCAGAGCTGGAGTCAGAAAAAGGATAGCAATCCCGCAATGCAGAGCAGCATAGTCAGAAGACACTTGCTCTCTGCAGGCAGCCTGAAAGCTATGGGCCAACCATCTTGGATGTGTAAAGTCTCAGAAAACATACTAGGTGCAGGTAGAGTGATTTTTAATATGGGAAATCTGTATATACAGGTTGGGGGAAACTTACAAGATAGGCTCTTATTCAGGGTGAAAGTCCAGGTTTAATGGAAAAATGAATCCTTAGTTGGTTTTATTCAACTGATATAAAGATCAACATGCCAACTACAGTTACTAATGATTTTTCAACTACATCCACTGAAAGTTTATACATAGTTACATAGTTACAGTTAATACGGTTGAAAAAATACATATGTACATCAAGTTCGACCAAGGGTGTTGGGGTAGGGGAAGTTATTTTTTATTTTAGTTTATAGGGGAAGCTATTTATTTTATTTTTTGTTTTTTATTTTTTTACTGACAACCGCTAATAGTAACTGTTAATGTTATTTTTTTCTAAAAAAGCATCTAATCCTTTTTTGAAGCTGTCAGCGGTTGATGCTGTAACAAGCTTCTGTGGGAGGCTATTCCAAAGATTTATAGTTCTTATGGTAAAAAATGATTGTCGTCTCTGGAGACTAAATTTCTTTCTCTCCTCTGCACCCTTTCTATAGTCAGAGTGTCCTTTCTATGAATGGGTGCCCAGAACTGGACGGAATATTCCAGGTGAGCGCGCACCAGTGCCTTGTAAAGAGGCAAAATTACATCCCTATCCCGTGATTCCATGCCTCTTTTAATGCATGATAGTATCTTGGTGGCCTTGGAAGCAGCTGCTTGGCATTGCATGCTGTTATTTAGCCTATGATCTACCAGTACCCCCAGATCCTTCTCAACAAGTGACTCTCCCAGTTTTACTTCCCCGAGGATATTCCAAGCATCTACTTCTCTTATAAATATTATTTCCTGACCTTGCTCCTGATTTTCCCTCCCAGTAGTTGGGGATCACTGCTTTAAAACACTGCCTGTATGATTTTATTAAATGTTCTCCGTTGTGCTCAGTTAGCAGCAAAATTCCAATTTATTCTTTTCTTTATCCAAGCCAATGACTTGTGACATTTATTAACGTTATCGCTCATGAATTTGGCCTGGAGTAGCTATGGAAACTCTGCGCCCTCTCATTTGTCGGCGTTTTTTGTTTGTTTAGTACCTCTTGCTGTTTGTACAAACGTGGCAGATCTTCCTTTATGTAATGTGCAGGTCTGCGCCTTTCCATCCCAGTTGGCTTGTTACATGACGCTAATATTCATTAGCTGTTTCTGATAACAGGGATACTTCCAGCACGACTTTCTGTTGAAGACCTCTTACGTTCTTTTTCTAGCGACGTCCTAGTTACTATTGTTTACAGTATAATAAGCTCACCGTAGCCTTTGCTTCTAACAAATGCTTCTTAATACAGACATTTTAATGAAGAAGACATTATCATTTCTTTTAAATACTGATGTGGTATTAGACTCCCCAAAGAGTTCATTAGCAAAGAATGCCTAAATATGTATAGCTTTTATTTGTGCAGTGTAAAAAATAATATTGGTTTGGAAATTGATATATTGTATAATGAGCAAGAACCTGATGCACGGAAATTGTTTGGGAGTAATAGCTGTGCTTTACTGAACCTGCAGGGAGGAGTGCAGGCCATGGTTGCCCAGTACGGTGATACTTCCTGAGTAGGGATAAGCGAATCCTCCAAAGTTCAGGTCCGGCTGAACTTGGAATAAAAGTTCGGGTTTAAGGACCCGATTCTGGCACCCACTGAAATTAATGGGGACCCGAACTTTGAGGGGCGGGTGTGACAGGGTGGGGGGGGGGGGAGTATGCAGCAGGAAGTGCTGCTGTAACTTACCTCAGCTCCATAATTCCGGCATTCTCGTGGCGGGGCCCGTCATTACCGGCCGCTCACCAGTCGCTACCTGTCGCTATCCCTTGTTAAATAAGGGCCTAAGTGCCAGCTGGCAGTGCTAGCACTAGGAGTGTCCTCACTCATGGGGAGTGGTGGCCATCTTTCTATGGAGATCATTCCAACATGACGCTGCCTCTGACCAGATACCGCGGATCAGGTGAGTTACAGCAATTTCTGCTGCATCCTTAGGTGAAGCTGGTTTATGTGCCACTCAACTTCATATTCAGGCCAGGTGGTGAAATCAAACGCCAAACTTCATGTTTGGGTTTGATAACCTGAACTTTGTGCTGTTCGGGATCGCCCATTACTGAAAGGTTCTCCCAGGAGGTTAGATAAAGTTTATTAATCCCGACACAAAGGTATAACAGCTTGCAAAGTGTAGCTCAAGTGGGGCCTGTTCCAACTTCTTTATTTCAAAACAAGCACAGAATTTCTATTGCAATACAGTGCAACCACTACATACATTGCAATACAGTGGGCAGCATCATTTCCACATGGGACCATACAGAGAGGAGCAGTGGGTGTGTCACCCCGAGGATACCACCCAGTTAGGCTTCTCAGGTGACAACAGGAAAACTGCGCTGTGTGGAGTAGACCCGGGCGGCAGAAGGTTACAAGGCGAGGGGGTTCTCAAACTACCCTGCACATAGTCTCTTCTCAAGGAGGTACACTGCACTATTAGTCTCCTGTGCTCCCTTCTGTACACCTCAACAGCAGAACCCTGGATTTTTTTCTTTCTTGTGCAGGCCTTCCCTCTGTGTTCATTCTTTTGTTGATGCAGACAGCTGACAACTCTTGCTGTCTGATCTCCCATTTTATCCCCCTCAGCCCCTCCCCTAGACAACATCATTGCTGTTATCAGCCTATCAGAGCCCTATGACTCTGATTATATTGATTTATTATCCTATGCTAAATATATATTTATTTATTATCCTGTAACTACACCCCATTTTTGCTCTATTCCCTAAATAAGACACCCTTTATGTGTGGGTGGATGGGTGGGGGATTTTATTGCTTCTTATTGGAGGAATGTTAAAATAAAATTTACATTGCCTATGCTCCCACGCTACAGGCCTGCGCTCCTGCAGCAGCCAGTCTCCTGCCGGTATATATATATATATATATATATATATATATATATATACACCTTACCAGCTGCCTCCACTGTCCACTGCCGATGTTCACCACGCCTCCACTGTTTCCGGTGTCGGCAACTGCTGACCACAGCCGCGGACGCTCACTGGACAGTTTCCGGGCCATGGGTGGGCATGACCTGTACAGGGCGACGTTGCTGGCCATGTCCACACATGGGACGGAACGCGTGCAGGTGGCGATGGACAGCGGAGGAGGGAACGACGACAGGAATTGCCAGCAGAAGCGGCTGATAAGATATGTGTGTGTGTCTATGTCGGCGGAGACTGGCTGCTGCAGGAGCCGCAGGCCAGCATCGTGGGAGCACCAGGAATGAAAGTATTTTTTTTGGGGGGCATGCCTCACACTGCCTGTATTTGAGATATCACACACTGCCTGTAATTAGGATGCCTCACATTGTCTGTATTTGGGATATCGCACACTGCTTGTAATTAGGATGCCTCACACTGCCTGTATTTGGGATATTGCACACTGCCTGTAATTAGGATGCCTCACACTGCCTGTATTTGGGATATCGCACACTGCCTGTAATTAGGATGCCTCACACTGCCTGTATTTGGGATATCACACACTGTCTGTAATTAGGATGCCTCACACTGCCTGTATTTGGGATATCACACACTGTCTGTAATTAGGATGCCTAACATTGCCTGTGATGTGTTGCCCCTCACTGCCTGTAATATGGGATGGCGCTCACTGCCTGTAAGGTGGGGTTTGTAATGGGGTGATGTGGGGGTATTTCAGCACACAATTTGGTTCAGAATATTTTTTTCTTATTTTCTTTCTACAAATCCTTATGGTCAGGTGTGTCCTATGGGGCAAAAAATACAGTAGTTCTTCCGCTGGATATAGCCTCCCCTGGCGCCAGTAGGTCCTCTCCATCCCTCGTTGAGATCATGCAGTCAGAAGTAATGTCCGCGAGCCAGCAATGGAGGCGTTTTTATCTTATAGGATCTGCTTCTGAGGAATGCCCATCATGTGACTTAATATGTCACTGGAGTGGTATAGCAGGGCAGTGGCGTAACTAACTGTGACGGGGCCCTGGTGCGAACATTTGATGGGGCCTTTTCACGGCTCATACAGTAAACTTTTTTCTGTCTTTTAACTCTGTTGGATGCATTTAGATAAAGACTGAAACAGCAGAAACAAACGGTGATGGCTTTTCCAATCATGGCATTTCCATCTGAGCCGATCACCAGGTGTGTAGGGTTAGCCTGTGGATGGTGCTTAGGAGGGTGATGAGAAGTAGTGGTGGTTCCTCTGGTCCTTAGCCAGGCAAGTCAAGGCAATTCACTGTGCAGCTGGTGGGGGGGCAGGCTGAGTGGTCATGAACTGCAGTTCAGCTAAATCTGAGAGAAACACATCTTTTTTATCAATATCCTCTGCATCCCTCACCCCACGTGCAGTACCTCTGGATGGTTTTGCCCTCCTGTCTTATTAACAGTAGGTCTATCAATTTCCCGGCAGGCCTAGTTTGCGTGGCAGGACCATCAATTACCAGACTGCATCATAGCCCAATGACCAGGATTTGAACATACCCTTAAAATCTTCTCTTTTATTATGTATGAAATGCCTCCTAGACCGCAACAAGGGTAAGTGTTAGGGTAAGTAAAGATAGCAATTTACTTCAAGGGAGAGGACTATTAGTAGTGAGATTTGCCACTGGTGGGTTTTGGTCTGCTTTAAACTGCAAAAATGAAAACCCTGCATCTAATAAGCCCCTCTTTAACTGTGCCTTAAAGCTTAAAACTAAAACATGTTCTTTTATTTTTTGCCATTTTGCATTTTTTGGTTAGTGCCACTTTTATTAAAGACATATTGTACCACGGTTCGTCCCCCAAACCTATCTTACATTTATGTATACTATTTAGGGCCAGATTTATCAAGCACTTCGGCTAGACTTTTTAACACTGGTGCATGTTGCTGCACTGCAAGAAGCACATTTACCAAAACATGCGGTGCAGAAACATACTGAAAATCTAATTTGCACTATTGATCAATTAGGCCCATAATGCCACCTAATATTTAAAGCGGACCAACACCCAGGACCAACAATCTATAAGATTCCCGGGCCGATCAGATCCCTCCCCGCGGGGCATCCGAAATCGGGATGTCCCCAGGAAGCCCACAATCCTACCTTTTCCACGTTCCAGCGGTGCATGCGCGTCTGCCGTCGCCGCCTTCCGCGCGTCCCTCTAGCAGGGCGCGCTCCCGCGCTGGGCGTTTGTGAATGGCCAGCGCGGGTGCGCTCCCTGTAAGAGGGACGCGCGGAAGGCGGCGGCGAACGCGCTCTGCTTGTCCGGTGCTGCCTCTCGCTTGTCTGCCGGCGGGGATTGGCTGCAGCGGTCACGTGGTAGCGGGGAGAGGTGAGTTTTCGGGGCTTTCTGGGGGGTTTCACACAGCGGGGCACCCCCGATCGGGGTGCCCCACTGAAGTGGACCAAAACCCAGGATAGTCAAAATCCTGGGTGTTGGTCCACTTTAATTTGTTGTGCTGCCCTTTCCTGATAAATCTAGGCCACGCTGGCAAATTTTGGCCACTAGGGGGGGCACCAGTGAAAATGATAAACAAGGACGCTGCTGCCAAATTGGGGTCAATTCAGAGCCTAGTGAGAAAACTCTTTTCTCACCAGTCTCTAAAAAAACCTTTTTAGGAGTGAAAACTGCCATTCACTTTCATTGTCTACATGATGTAAATTTGCAACTAGCTCTGAAACAGCCCCAAGGTAGACGTTGACAGTGAATGGCACGTTTCTCTACTAAAAAAAGACGTGGGTTTTCTCACCAAACCAATAGGGTCAATTCATGGTGCGCAAAAACGCTCAGGCAGAGCACAAACGATTCCACGTGCGCCTAGGCATATGATTCATGGCTGCGTGCACAGACCAGGCGCACGTATGTATCGCACCAAACCGCAAGCGCACAGGAGAATCGCAATTTGCGCCTTCTACAAGGAAAATCTGATGTTTTGAAGCATCTAAGCGGCTAAGCGCTTAACTGCCCCGGATGGTCCCCCATGTTTCTCCCCTTTCCTTTACTGTTTCTCCATAGTGATTTCATCTCTCCAGCTTCTGTGTTTTCCGTGAAGCTCTTTTCACCATTTCGGAGTATATTCTCTGGAGAACCTGTGTTCTCCATTTTTTTGGGGCGATATTCTGTTTCCAGTTAACCCTTAACTTTTTTTGTCCAATGCTTTGTCCCAGATGTTCTCTTTAACCCTTCCGTTTGTTTTCCATATTAAAGCTTAATAATTTAACTATAATTTTGTTATTGTTTTTGCTAAACTTTGGAGCCCAATAGCCACATTTTTGTGGTTTGGGCATTAATTTTTGTGATTTTTGCAAACTTTTCATTAATTTTTTGTAGTAACCCAAACCAAAAAAAAAGGGTTCAAAAACTTGTGGCTGACACTTTCATTGTTCATAAACATGCAGAACGCTGCCGACGTGTTTTTAGAATGAAATCAGCCTGTTTGGAATGTACCCTTGGGTTTCCTCCACCTATTTGCTGCAGGAAATTCACTCAAATTCAAATTGCCACATTTGCGCAAATTTTGACTATCCTGGGTTTTGGTCCACTTCGGGGGGGGGGGGGGGGGGGGTACCCCGATTGGGGGTGCCCCGCTATGTGAAACCCCCCAGAAAGCCCCAAAAACTCACCTCACCACGCTCCCACGTGACCGCGCCGTCCAATCCCCGCCAACAGACAAGCGGGTGACACCGACTGACAAGACAGCGCATCCGCCGCCGCCTCCCTCACGTCACTCTTACAGGGCGTGCGCCCGCGCCGGCCATGCAGAAACGGCTGGCGCGGGCGCGCGCACGTCTAGAGGGGCGTGCGGGAGGCAGCAGCGGTGGCAGGTAAGGTAAGGTTTTTTTGGGGTTTTGGGGGGGTTTCACCCCGCGGGACATCCCAATCTCGGATGTCCCACGGTGAGGGAGGTGATCGGCCCAGGAATCTTATAGATTCCTGGGCCGATCACCCCTGAGTGTTGGTCCACTTTAAGAAAGGGAATCTGGTGAGCGTCTCTAACAGCGACATGTAGTGTCACATGTATTATTACAGGCGGCTCAGCGTATAGCGTCTGCGCTCTAGGCTCAGGAGTGCCATGTAGTACCTGTCGCTCTGTAGCGCTCTCCCATACATTTCAATGGGCTTTCATTAGTTTTGTACAAATAGCGTGTTTGATAAATGAAACTTATTGACTTTTTATATTTTTATGCAGAATTGTCATTACAGGTCTGGCACTAAAGTGTTATTGTGTTAAAACAATGTCATTCCATGTGTTTGCTTTGTTACTGGTGTATATGTGTTCTAAAACAGACTTTGATCACACAGTGTCTGGCACTCTATGCTACAACGCCCAGATTTAGAGCGCCAACACTGTGTGTGTCTAGTGTTTTGTTAAATATGGTGTGGTGCGCCGAGTGCCGGACGCACTGAGCTGGCGCTACCTCTCACTCGCTGCAGCCCTATACTGTTGTTAGAGCGCCCAACACACATCATATTTATCAATGCCGGCCAGGATACTACAGGGACCGCAACGCTAGGTTACAGAGCCCGATACCCGTTTACAGCGTCTTCTAGCGGTCGCTCTAAGCGCCGCTGTACAGTGAATTTAGTAGTGAATCAGCCTTTTAATCAGGCGATGGACACAGTTTGGTGAGAAAAAAGGGTGCTAGCTGGTAATTCCATGCGCAAATTGATGCTAGTGCACAAACTGTTGCTAAAACGAAAGTGCATCGCATTTTGATGACCATGAATCAGGAGGAAGCCCAAGTGTGACTTAACACTCACCTGCGCACTGACTATGAATCGACCCTAATGTGTGTGTCTATGTATAAAGCTCAGACTGCTCCAAGTATCTGTGATAGAAAGGGGAAGGGCCTCTTTTTCTTCATGTCTGTGTAGTTAAGTAAGTAAATGAGCAGTAACGTACTTTCAGGATAAAAGGTGATTTATTTATTTGCTGTGCAGTGGACAAGCTAATCTACACATATACAAACATTAAAGTGGACCAAAACCCAGGATTTTGACTATCCTGTGTTTTGGTCCTTGCCCCCCCAGGCAATTTTGCCTCCCCGCTGTGTGAAACCCCCTAGTTGCACGGTTGCCTGATCGCACTCACCCTTCCTCGGTCCTACAGGATATGCTCGGCCTCTCATCCAATCAGCACGCTCAGATCCGCTCACATCAGCTCATCTAAGGTGGGTGGATCCAAGCGTGTTGGCGACCGCATCCCCCGCTACCCTCTAACAGGGAGTGTGCCTGTGCTGGGCATTCACAAATGCCTGGCGTGGGCACACACTCTGCTAGAGGGATAGTGGGGATGCGGCTGTTGCTCTGCACGCGCTGTTGGCCCGGGAAAGAAGTTGAGTTCTTGGGTGACATGGGGGGGTTTCACACAGCGGGGCATCCTGATTTTGGATGCCCCGGGGGGAGGGAATCAATCGGCCCAGGAATCTTATAGATTCCTGGGTCAATCTCCGTGGGTTTTGGTCCACTTTAAATACACCGCGCTGCAGCAAAGGGAATAGCAAGGGGATTAAAACTAAACTACACATTATAGACATACTAAACTACATCTAATCCTTGGTGGGTAAGCCATGTACCTATTGCATCTCCAGATTCTTGGATGGTTTTTGTCTGCAAGATTCAGCAATAGGTTTATATTTGGTTGAAAAACTTGGCTGTGACATATACTAACTGTCATCACCAGGGGGCACCCCAATCACATAAGTACTGGGTGTCTATTTGCTATTATTATTCACTGCTTTTCACCTAGAGTTAAAACAAAAAAAATCACAGATAATGTGTCTTTGGGACACCTGCAACCTGTGGTTTGGCAGCTCGGGTCCAGAGTGGACACTATATGGACAATTCAGGGAAAAATGTTTACAAAGCATTTGGGGTGTGTGATCTTTGTGACCACACAAATGCCATTCGGATCTCTATGTACATGGGACGACAACATTCAAACATCAGCAGCATGTCTTTTTTTTTTTTTTTTTTTTTTGCTCATTTGCCCCATCGCTCTCTTCTTTGCACATTTTGTCCATCATTCTATTTTTCTCTCTTTCAAAATTTTCAAAGATTTTTTTCCTCTTTTGTTTTTTCATCCCTAAAACTTCATGACTTTCCCCTGTTGTTCTCACTCTGTCCTTGACATTTCAGTTATATTCCTAACGCATAAGCCTAGATGCCTAGCTTTAGATATTTTTTATTGCCTTCAATTGGACCAAAATCCATGCCCCATGGGGCCTGAAATCTATAAGATGTCAGGCCCACTGGATTCCCTCCCCCCGGAGCATCCAGAATCGGGATGCCCCGCCGCATGAAACCTTCCAGGTCGCCCAGGAACTCACCTTCTTTGCCGGTCCAACTGCGCATGTGCGAGCTGTGACCGCTATCCCATTACCCACGCCAGCTATTTGTGAATGGCTGGCGCGGGCACGCTCCCTGTTAGAGGGTAGCAGGGGATGTGCCCGCCAGTGCGCTCAGATCTGAATGCTCTGATTGAACAAGCGGCCTCTGGGGGGTTTCACATAGCAGGGCATCCCCAATTGGGGTGTCCTGGGGGCAAGGACCAAAACCCAAGATAGTCAAAATGCTGGGTTTTGGTTCACTTTAATGCCTGCCTCCCCCAAGAGTAAACTGTACACAGCTTGCTACATATGTTACCATAAATATAGGCTTGATGCAGCAAAAAGCCCTAAAAATGATTCCACCTGAAATCTTTGGATCTTGTTCCCATAGTGTTGGCTATCAGGTGATTCAGAGTTGTCAGCACTAACTTAAAGAAGAACATCGGAGGGCTGTCCAGGTTCCACTCCCTGGAGTATCCCCAATTAGGATGTCCCTTTGTATGAAACCCCCCCTGCCCTCCAGAACTGCTCACCTATTCTCGAAGTCCCTGCTGTGAGGCTGATTCATTAATAGCGACAGATAGCGACAGATAGCGACTGTTGAGTGACTGTAGCGGTATTTTGACAGCGACCGCTAGTAGTCGCTGTGCTTGGCCATTGTTCGGTGGATGATAGCGACTCAGTCGGTGTGCCGTAATGTTGAATACAAGATACTGAGTCGCTATTTGACAGGTTCGCTGTTGTATGTGAGCGCATGATAGCGACTGGACATAGCGACCGGCACCCACCATATTCATTAAAAAGTCAGCCTTAAAAATTCCTAGCGCTGTGAAATGCATGTTTAAATCCCAGAGCGCAGTAGGCGATGTGTTAAAAGTATTTTTTTAACCCCCTAACCACCCAAAAAAATTGAATGATTTTGAAATAATATTCAAACCTGAATAGTTTAAAATCAGACCTGTAATATCAATTCTGCAAAAAAAAAAAAATTTTTTTTAAAATCCCCAAAAAATACATTTTCAAAGGAAGAAGTGTTCACAGATTTTTTTTTTGAAATTAAAAAAAAAAAATAAAATAATAATTATTAATTAAAATACATTCTGCCATTGAAATGCATTGGAGAACGCCAGGTAGCAAGAGGTCATACCTGTCGCTGTTCAAGGATGTTCGCTGGCGCTGTGGGATGAGGCTGGGATAATGATGAATGAGTTGCTAGGTGGCGCTATCTCAGTCGCTAGGCAGTATCGGCTTGATAAATGTGTGATTGTGGAGGGGAGCCGGCGTTCTAGTTGCGGTACCTGGCTTTACTGGCCGGCTCCCCAGTCGCTATCTGTCGCTATTCCTTGATAAATAAGGCCCTGTGTCTCTCTGCCACAGTCACATCCCTGTTATACCTTTCGCTGGTTGCATGCCCACAGCTAGAGGTGAGCAAGGATGCGGCCAGCGGCATGCTCGGTTTTGCTTGGCTCCATTCTGCTCTGCTAGCTGCACAGCCTCTGAACTGAGTGCCCCATGTGGGAACCAGGAACATGTGGGTTTCCTGGGTGATCCTGGGGGTTTCTCTCTGTGGGGCTTCCAAAATCATCTGAGTGGGAGAGTGTAATTCCTGGGTGCTGTTCCTTTTCAAGAGCCGTATGCAATCTTTTCATTTTATGCCGGCACTTGTTCTAGAGAATCCCCTCCATGACCCTCCCCTCTAGTGACAGGTGTAGTCACATTTTCTCCCCGTTGGCCACTATTGCCCCTGGATGCCAGGTTAGGAGCTAATGCCATCAGCAGACACGGAAGCTGCCGGCACTAGAGGAGACAGAGAAGGTAAGTATAGTTAATTAGTAGTATATTTAAATGTTTTTCATTGTCAGTGTGTTTATTTACAGTTTCACTTTTTGTGAGCTAGTAAGTGGCCCAAGGGTAGGGGTAGGGGGACCCACATGCCATCTGCCCAATTATCCACACACCCTCCTGGCCACCTCACTGCTATGTGAAGTGCTCCCAGGCACTTTACATTTTACACCCCCACACATCTTTTTCATTGAAAAAAAACATGCCAACATTTGTGTCATGAAAACACATGTAAATCATACTTTTAAAGTGGAACATCAGACCTTTTCTGATTTTCCTCTTTAAAATACGTCAGTATTTCTGCCCCGTTTCCACCCCCTCCCCCATACGCCGTGAAGGCTGCAGGCTTAGCCGGCCTTAGCTCTCTTCAAATGTCCCACTGCGCTCCTCAGATCTTGTGACGGAGGGGCGCAGTGCATGTCGGGATTCCAAGATGGCGCTGCCTGATGGAAGATGACAGGGGAGCGGAGGGATGCCGAGCAAGATGCGACCAGGGAGGTAAGCTAACACTAAGGGGTTTATTCATCAAGGGATAACGCCAAGTAGTGCCTTGTAAGCAGCAGGCAGTGTCTAGTGAACGCTGGGCGCTGTACGCAATACCATATTTATGAAGGCGATTCTGGTGAGCGACTCTAACAGCACCATGTAGCGTGCGATTCATCATTACAGGTGGCTCAGCGTATAGCGTATAGCACCGGCGCTCTAGCTACCAGAGCACCAGGTATTACCTGTCGCTCCCATACATTTAAACAGGGTTTTTTTGTTTTTAATTTTTTTTTTCTCTCAAATAACTGTGTGACCTCTCCTGGCCTAGAAAGTCATTTTTGAAAACTTTTTATATTTTTTATATTTTTATGCAGAATTGTCATTACAGGTCTGGCATGAAACTATTAATGTCACAGTGTTAAAACAATTCCATGTGTTCTCGCTTTGTTACTGGTGGATATGTGTTCAAAAACAGACTTTAATCACACAGCGTCTGGCGCTCCATGCTATGGCAACCAGATCCAGAGCGCCGACGCTGTGTGTGTTTGTTTTTAGGAATGGGATGGGGGGACGCCACACTACCTGTAATGGGGTGTTTTAGCACAACAATATTTTTTTTCTTATTTTCCTCCTCAAAATCCTAGGTGCATCTTATGGGCAGGTGCGTCTTATAGGGCGAAAAAAAAAATAAAATATATATATATATATATATATATATATATATATGAATATTATTCTCATGCTCCAGTATTGAGGTGGCTGCAATGAAACCCATTTTTCACAAATAATTGGTTGTGGGTTATGAAGGAGCCCAGGGGCTGTATACAAAGATTGTGTCCCCTATAAAACACACATATTATAATATGTAATGGCAGCTATGCTTGCTTCAGTATTTAAGCCCCCATTACAAATGCTGCATGATCAACTGGGTAGGATCCCAGAAGGGTCCTGTAGCTGGTTAGAATCTGCAGGAATACCACCAGAAACAATCCCCTCGATTCAAAGAGCAAAAGTTAATTGATTTCGTATCGAGAATCGTAAGTTTGGGTGGGTGTTAGTCATTTTTTCCTGTTTTTTTGGCCATTTACGACTCGCACGAGCCTACGTACGAATGCGTATATGCTCTTACGATCAGCGGAAGTTCGTTCCTAAATTTTAGGATCCAAACGTAAAACTTAGGATCAAATCCTAAAACTTACGATCAAAACGTAAAACTTAGGTTAATTGGATGTGTTTAGGTGTGATTCAGAGAAACCTCTAAACGCGTTTTAAAAGAAAGCCACAGCCGACACCTTTTAGCAGCCGGATTGCTGTTCGTGAACAGGTTTTTTGGCTATGTGGAGGAGTCTGCGCGTCTTGTGCTCCAATGAACTGCATGTATCAGCATGGCCGAGGCCATAAATTGTATGGCAATGCATACCTGATTCATGTATGCCTTATAAAAGCATTTTAATGTGGACCTTAATTAGTCCTTTGCATGTAAACCTTTATTTTGCAATATATTTGCGTTAATTAAAGAAACTTATGTCCGTTGTTATTTATTTTAAAATTGAGGTCCTAGAATAATATTTTTAGATTGCATTTATTGGTGTAGTTGTTTACCTTTGCTTTGTTTAATTATTTAAGCACATCTTTGGTCAGATGCATCACACTTACTGAGGAGAGGAGAGCGGGATAAAGTGCAGGATGTGGGTTACTGCTGTATTTTGCACAGACACAGCAGAGCTGGGGGCATGGAAAGGTCAGAAATCAAAGAATCCAGAGCAACACAGTCACAAGGCCCTTTCTGTTTGCAGGCTGCCCGATAATACCTGAGCCGCCATCTTGGCTGTTTCTAGGCTCATAACATGCAGAAGTTGCTGGGTGTTTTTTACACTTACTGAGGAGAGGAGAGCGGGATAAAGTGCAGGATGTGGGTTACTGCTGTATTTTGCACAGACACAGCAGAGCTGGGGGCATGGAAAGGTCAGAAATCAAAGAATCCAGAGCAACACAGTCACAAGGCCCTTTCTGTTTGCAGGCTGCCCGATAATACCTGAGCCGCCATCTTGGCTGTTTCTAGGCTCATAACATGCAGAAGTTGCTGGGTGTTTTTTAATATTTGTGAGCAATCTGTATGTAGAGGGTGTGGGTAACCACACTAAAAATTTAAAGTTGTACCATTTGAAGCATAAATATTAAAATTAAATCCACAAGTAAAAAATGCAAGTTAAGTAAAAATTAAACAAAGTAAGATTTACTTATGCAAATGCATTCATTAATGGTTGGTTACTAAAAAATGAATGAAATAAAGAAAAATAAAAGACCAAATATTTAGAATGCACTTTAATGAGGTAAGTTTGTAGTGCGGAGCCGCAAGATCAGAAGGATTTACGTCCAGACCAAAAAGGAAAAAGGGCAAAACCAATGTTGCAACCTGAGAAATGAAACGGAAAATTCAGGATGGAAACTGACATAGGTCTGATTCCCGAACTGCCATACGAACGGACGTATATTTTAGGATAGAAACGTATTTGCTTATTGAATCACTCGCAAGTTCATACGAACGCACGAGCGGACGTGAAAAATAGGATGATCGTGAGCCAAATCCAAGCTGTTACATGTTTCTTTGAATCAACCCAATTCTCTAGGCTCTCTTTCACTGCTTGGCCCCGTGCAGTAATCATACCTGTACTGCCCTGATGGGGACTCTGGCCACAGTCACAGATAGCAGGGGTTCTATATTGAATCCAAGTCTTTACTAGTAAGTAGGATAGTCTATGCAGCTAGTATGCGGCCTAGGCAAGGAGACTTACAGGAGGCGGGTGCAGTTGAGGTGGTCGTCAGCCAAGTTGGATCAGGAACCAGAGCATGTAGTAACCAAAGCAACAACCAAAGAGTCATAACAAAAAAACAAAAATGCACAAGGACCAAAGAACAGGTTCATCTCTGAAGATCATCCTTTCATGTTTCCAGACTTTAATTAGAAGTGATTGCGTGCGACTCCCTGCATATGTGCCACTGGGTGCATCATGGGAACCACACCAATCTGGTGCCCTAGTGTGCATGTGCATGATCAAACAACAGCATGACACACATGACTGCCAACGCATGTGCACAGTTGAGATGCACAGGACCACGACTGTTCCCACAACCATGGACAGGTGGCTGAGTGCATGTGAAACTTACTAGAAGTGTGCCAGTGTTAATTTCCTCAGATTGGTAGGAGTGTGCTGGCACCCATTACCTGCCCTCACCTGTGTCGTGCAAACCTGGTCCGCATTTGACACTCTCGCATTGTGGGTCAGAGCTATCTCAATTGCACATGCACAAGCAAATGCAGAATTGTTCTGATCCTACAAAATTGAATGCTGTTCTGTGTATGACCCGGTTTTCCATCTCAACTTTACTTCTATCCTTGGTATGACCTCTGCTTGCTTTCATGACGGGGAGGGCGATTCAGTAATAGCGCCAGGTAGCGTCAAATTAGCGCCTGAAGTATGGCGCTATGAGCGCCGCTAGCGTACGCCGCAGGCGGCTGCGATTCGCTATAGCAGGCCTCCTCAGTCGCTACCTGGCGTTGTTGTGAACAATGTCTACATTGGTGAATATGATGTTTCAGATCAGCTTTGTAGGCGCTGTCATTTTTTCACACGCTATTCAACACAGCGCCTGCGCGTTGTTTTGCTGTTGGATTGAAATCAATGTTAGGACCTTCAGTAGTAAACACATTACAACAGGTTTCTTTATTTATTTATTTTTTATTTATTTATTTTTTTTTTTGGTGCAAGACAAAAAGTGCCAAAAAGTGTTTTTATCATCATGGTGCCTAAAAAAGAAGAAAAAGTGTAGTTAGTATTTTAACTAATTTTGGTTTGTAGCATTTAATTACATTGTTGTTTTTTGGTTTGGGACAGTTTTTGCAAACTTGCACAACACCCCTAATTGTTATGTTAGTCAACTTACACACCCCTTATAGTGGTTTGGGTCAACTCCCCCCCCCCCTTATAGTGGTTTGGGTCAACTTACACACCCCTTATAGTGGTTTGGGCCAACCCCCCCCCCCCCTTATAGTGGTTTGGGTCAACTTCCCCCCCCCTTATAGTGGTTTAGGTCAACTCCCCCCCCCCTTATAGTGGTTTAGGTCAACTCCCCCCCCCCTTATAGTGGTTTTGGTCAACTTCCCCCCCCTTAAAGTGGTTTGGGTCAACTTCCCCCCCCCTTATAGTGATTTGGGTCAACTTACAAACCCCTTATAGTGGTTTGGGTCAACTTCCCCCCCCCCCCCCCCTTATAGTGGTTTTGGTCAACTCCCCCCCCCCCCCATAGTGGTTTTGGTCAACTCCCCCCCCCCCCCCCTTATAGTGGTTTGGGTCTACTTCCCCCCCCTTATAGTGGTTTGGGTTAACTCCCCCCCCCCATAGTGGTTTTGGTCAACTTACACACCCCTTATAGTGGTTTGGGTCAACTTCCCCCCCTTATAGTGGTTTGGATCAACTTACACACCCCTTATAGTGGTTTGGGTCAACTTCCCCCCCCCCCTTATAGTGGTTTGGGTCAACTTCCCCCCCCCTTATAGTGATTTGGGTCAACTTACAAACCCCTTATAGTGGTTTGGGTCAACTTCCCCCCCCCCCCCTTATAGTGGTTTTGGTCAACTCCCCCCCCCCCATAGTGGTTTTGGTCAACTCCCCCCCCCCCTTATAGTGGTTTGGGTCTACTTCCCCCCCCTTATAGTGGTTTGGGTTAACTCCCCCCCCCCATAGTGGTTTTGGTCAACTTACACACCCCTTATAGTGGTTTGGGTCAACTTCCCCCCCTTATAGTGGTTTGGATCAACTTACACACCCCTTATAGTGGTTTGGGTCAACTTCCCCCCCCCCCCTTATAGTGGTTTGGGTCAACTTCCCCCCCCCTTATATTGGTTTTGGTCAACTTACACACCCCTTATAGTGGTTTGGGTCAACTTACACACCCCCTATAGTGGTTTGGGTCAACTTACACACCCCTTATAGTGGTTTGGGTCAACTTACACACCCCTTATAGTGGTTTTGGTCAACTTCCCCCCCCTATAGTGGTTTTGGTCAACTTCCCCCCCCCCCCCCTTATAGTGGTTTGGGTCAACTCCCCCCCCCCCCTTATAGTGGTTTTGGTCAACTTACACACCCCTTATAGTGGTTTGGGTGAACTTACACACCCCTTATAGTGGTTTGGGTCAACTCCCCCCCCCCCCCCTTATAGTGGTTTTGGTCAACTCCCCCCCCCCCCCCTTATAGTGGTTTTGGTCAACTTACACACCCCTTATAGTGGTTTGGGTCAACCCCCCCCTTATAGTGGTTTGGGTCAACTTCCCCCCCCTTATAGTGGTTTTGGTCAACTCCCCCCCCCCCCCCTTATAGTGGTTTGGGTCAACTTCCCCCCCCCCTTATAGTGGTTTTGGTCAACTTACACACCCCTTATAGTGGTTTGGGTCAACTTACACACCCCTTATAGTGGTTTGGGTCAACTTACACACCCCTTCTAATGGTTTTGGTAAACTTATGATTGTAGCCAACAAATAGTTCCCCTGTAGTGCAGTACTTGTATTAGAGTGAAGGGGAGGTAGCTTACCGAGAAAAACGAAGTGATCATGCTTTCCCTTAGCTCAAATCCAGTCTGGGTGTCCTCACTCGTTTCTGCGGGCAAGCTGGGGATTTCGAGCACCAGTGCTGTTTCTTCAGGGGGTTGGATTCTGTGGCATATGCAAATATTGTGTAGCACACAGCATGCAAGGATAATCTTGGAGACCTTTTGTGGACTGTACAACATCTCTCCTCCTGGGCGTGCCAAACACAGAAAGCGCGCTTTCAGCAGTCCAATGGTTCTTTCCACAATGCTTCTGGTTTTGCAGTGTGCTGCATTGTAGCGTTGTTGGGCAGAGGTCTGTGGGTTTCTGACCGGAGTCGTGACCCACGTTCTCTGCCCATATCCCTTATCCGCTGTGGAATTAACACAATGAGAGAGACAGCAATTAGTACTAGTACATGTTATTTTCGCAATATTTTAAATTTTGCTTACTAGGTCACATATTTTATGCAAAATACTTTGGCATGGTTATTTATTTACCCAGTAGCCAGCCAGCTGGCATTTCGTTGTTCTCGAACTTCCTGCACAGGACTGACTGCTGAAGCACGTAATGTAAACAATTATTATTATAAAAATATCAATGATTAATATAACAATAAATGCCCACTTTAGGTAGGTTGTGGATGACGTAAGGAATCACACCAATGAGAATGTATAAAAGATTGTATTGTGCACACACTTATGATAAAGGACAGCAGTACATATGTAAAAATAATACAAAATGTATATAAAAATAAGGGCCTAAACAGTTACATTAGCCACTAGACAGTGTAGGTATCACAGGGACTAAACAAATACATAAAACAATTTCTGAAATGTACTATTACTAAGTACAATTGCCAACTAGGCCTAAAGTTACTTGCTCATAATTACCAATACAGGGACCTCATGCCACGCGTCCTTGCTCTTCCTTGGTCCCCTCTCAACTGCCCCAAAAATTACTCCCCCTCATTCTAGGCCACCTCACTTCCTGTTGGAAAAGACTAGCCCCTCCCTTTAGAAAGCACATCTATTCAAAAAAGGACTTCACCACCAGGTATTGACTTCATTTACATTACATAGTTAAGAATTCTTTTGCACACCCAAACCTATTGTGTCCACCCGACCGCAGCCAAGATGTCTGAGATGATACCAAATTAGCATCTAAGAGGCTCAATTACCATCCTAGCCAGGGAAGCTACTTGGAGAGCTATTTTAAATATTCAAAACCTATGTATCTAATATTTTATATTTAATGGGAATTCTCTATTTCTTACAGTAAGAGTCGTGGCATGAGCCGGGGAAGCCAGATCTCATGGCCCGCAGCTTCATGTCATGGTCACAGACCACCATGACATTCATGGAGTGGAACTGTTTCCTGTTCCTATAATGCAGCTCCTGTGCATGGGGAGGGCGGAAAGGGATATGTGTACCATCCACGCACCCTAGCACATTCGAAATCCCTCCCATGCGATAGAATGCATGCTTGATTTGGGCAACCTCATCCTCATCCTCAGGAAACTTGATGTAAACAGGGATCAGGTCACAAATAGCCAGTACTACCTGTATAAATATGCGGCTCATTGTAGCCTGGCTGATCCCGCTGAGGAGGGCAGAGGTTGCCTGGAAATTCCATCGTGCTACAATATTAAGCGTGGCACATAGGCGAACTATGCCTGGAATGGATTGGGTGCGTTTGGTGGATGGCTCGATTTTGGTCTTAATCTGATCATATAGGGACTGTAGTGATGCACGATTCAGACGAAAGCGGCTTCTGATCTGCTCGTCACTTAAATCCCACACTGGAAGACGGATGCCAAAGGATCGGGGTGCCCTAAGCCTCACAGCACCCTCCTCCCTGGCCTCCTGTTCTTCCAGCATTCTCCCACATCCCTGCACCCATAACCCATACATCACCCTCTTATCCATCTCACTGAACAGATATACAAAAGAAGGAAAACCAAAAAAAACCACAAACACACCACACATACAAGCACACTCCTCACACAATCACTACAATGCAGCTCACCACAAAACCAGAAGTATAGTGGTCTGAACCACCAGACTGCTGAAAGTGTGCTTTCTAAGTTAGGCACAACCAAGAGGGGAGTTGCTGCACAGCCCACAAATGGCCCCAAAATCAATCCTCACTTGCTGTATGCTACACAATATTTGCATATGCCAACAAAATCAATCTTCTCAAGAAACAGCACTGATGTCAGAAATCACCCAACAAGCCACAGAGAGTAAGGACCAAACCCAGCCAGACACTAAAATGAACTAAGGGGCTAAGGGACCAAAGCACCACACCACAGCCTTTGCACAGTGTAACAATACCAGAAGGTTGTCAAATCCAGCCATTTATACTTAACTTGGGAAAAGGACAGGTCTGCTTTGCCGCCTTTTGCGTTGCTCTGCTATTTCCTGTCTGCAATTAGCTGACCCAGGTGTGCTAGAAACGGATTGCGCATGCGTACGCTAAAACATACTAGCGTACGTGAGCAGATACTTGCGTGCTTTAGCGGACATGCCTGAACATTCTGTGGTGGACCAATGAAAGGTAAGCTGCTCTTAATTTAAATAGCCGTTTGTAGAGCCACATTTCACAAGTGTTTAATATACCTGAGTACATTGTTGTCTTTGGTTGTGTGTTGTTTGGTTAATGAGCTCTGTAATTACTTAATTGGCTACCACACATGGTTCAGTCAGTGCAGTGGAGCTGTTGCTACAAGCACCTGGCCAGTATGTGTGAATCAATTAAGTGGACCTGTTTGTGATTGGTTGTTAGAGCACATAAAACCTGCACCACCCCAAAAGATGTTGATGCCATTCTGTAGTCTGTATGCGTGATTGTGTGTTGGCTAGTGGTGTGTGTGTGCAGCTACAGGATGGAGCCAAATTCTGGACATCTGCCGGCCACAGCTGGCCCAAGTAGGAGTGTGTTGAGTGCTATGCGCAGACCTCCCTTAAGGAAAAGGGCCCAGGCCGAAGGTGAGCCTGCACCCAAGGCCAGCCGCCCATTTGCCAAGAGGGAGCCAGAATTTAATTTGGCGGATAACAATACTCTTGTGCGTCTTACCCTGGCCAAATGGGAGCTAATCTTTGGCTCCCAAAGCCAGTCTATAGGCAAGCAAGAAAGGAGCAAATTGTGGGATACCATTGGGAGGAGCTTACTAGCAGTGCTCAATACCCACGTAGTGGCCCATCCTGCAAGAAACGCTTCTACACTTTGAGAAGGGCCCTTATGCAAAAGATGAAGCATGATCTTGAGGTCGACAGTGTAACCATCCAGGGTCCAAAGAGTACCTACAGGCCATATGAGGAGATGCTGAAGTCCAAAATTCCGCTCATTCGGCTGCAGGGTGTTGATGCTGGGGATGACACCACAGGTTGGACTGAAGGTACATATTTTTTGCATAGTTTGTTCTGGTAATGTTAATGTATGTGATTTGCTTTGTCTCTTTCTGGGCAACTAACAGTAGGACATGTGAAGTAGTACATTATACCTCATAAATGTTTTACTTTCCTGTCTGTTGTTTTCTGCATAGGTGCACATGGTGATGTCCAGGATTTGGGTGAGGAGGACACCCCAAATCCTGCCCTTCAACCAACCTCAAGCCTAACCCAGTCTTCCATTGAAGGTATTTATCACTAATTTATGGGCTGGTTTGTTTTTGAGAAATGGGTGTGGGAGCACCTCAAACAATAGCTTGTACCACTTTTTAGGATTAGTAATATTGGCCTGGGGCCTAATTTCACGCCCACTTTAACCCTCTCAGCAACTAACTAACAAGGCCCTAACATGTGTAGCTATGTGGGAAGCCAGAGATGTGTGGGCATATATCTGCATATACATGTGGAAGCCACACTGGCCTTTATTGTGAATATTAGTGATTGAGCTGCTCACACACACCTTAATTCATGGTTTATTTTGTGCCGCACATTAACAATGGCTAAATTTATACTTTGCTTTTGCCTAGCTGCACCGCCATTGGCACCAGCATCTCCTCAAAAGCCAAGCTACTCTTTGGATGCCGGTAAGTGCATGTGTCAACCTTGCTTTTTCCGCTTTAACACAAGTGCATGTCTTTCATTCCTTTTTTTTTCTTTGTAGGCCAAGTCACTGCTTCATCTTTGGACACCACTTCCTATGTTGCAGGTCAACAGGACCCTGTTGGTGTGTATTGCCCAAAACACTGTATCCTTTATGCTGTTTATGTTATACTGGTTCTATTTGGTTAGTCTAATAATCTACATGTTTGCTATGTCAACTTGAAGATGGCTAGTTTTAGTGGATTTGCCATCCCCAGGCTCATTAGTAAACTGTTTAGAGTGATTGCAATGCATTTTTTTGGTCTATTAAAAGACAAACATTCACCCGAGTAGTGTTATGAATATTTAGAGACATTCATTGTGTATTTTAGTTGGCCGGAATATAGGAAGTGGCTGTCCGGAAAGGGCCCTTCACCTTGAGGCTGCTAGAGATGAGGGTAAGTTGGGTTTGCTTGATTATCTAGTAAGGATGTTTGCAAACCTTTTTTTGGAATTTATTAGTCCAACTTTAAACATGTATTTTCAAGGGCAAAGCTCGAGTGAGGGCCTAACTCAGGACATCTGTGAGATGGCGGGTATGTGTAATTTGAGCAATGTGTCTGTTAGTGTTAGTGTTTGGCCCAATTATTGGCTACTCTTCCTCTTACATACATGTTTGCAATCTGAGTTTACAAGATCCCTTTTGGCTATTGTGTAATCTGCCACTTTGTCGAGGTATGGCCTCGATAGTCTATCCATATTAAATTTGAGTTTTGTCAACTGACCTACTAACATGACTTTCATGTTTAGCATATGCCAGCTTGCCCCATCTCTCAGATGTGGATTTCCCCCTTTCTGGCAGCCAGACCACGGAACTACTTAGGGCGGACGACACTGAGGTAACATGGCTTATTTTGGGGAACAATAACCACATTGACATGTTCGTGGGTAGTCCAGGAACCACCATGTAACATGTTATTTCTTTGGTGTTTTGGCAGGAGGCCATACCTGAAAACCAAGCTGTGCCGTCTGCCCAAGTGCCATGTGGCCAAGCTACAGAGGCTCAAGCAAGGGTAAGTTTCATTGTTACACTTTGGGTAAATGATTGGAAGGGGCATACCTGCATTGTTTCAGCTTCACTACAATTGTTTTTTTTTCTTAGGCCGAACACACAAGAAGAGGAGGTCTGGCACCCACAAGTGCAGAATTCTATGAGCTAGGGGTCCGGATGCTGGAGGACTACAGTCGCCAACAGCCGCGTGATGGAACTAATGAGCGCATTGCGGCGTTGGAAAATCAGGTGCTGGTGTATCGGCAACAAATTGAGGACCTGCAGCGCCAGCTCCATGACAGGCAAAATCAGCTGCAATCAGAAAACAACAGGGTACAACAATGGCACATGCCATGCAGCAAGCTGTAGAGCGCCAGGGCCAAATTTTGGTGTTGATCCATCAGCTGATAGAACAGCAGTCTATTTTTTTTACTGCACTGTTGTCCCCCAACACCACCCCTAGCAATGAATCACAACCTCAAAGGCCACCAAGTCAAGAATTTTGATTTAGTTTGTTTGTTTGTTAATTTTGGGAGAATAAATTTTAGTACCCCACCTCAAAATCGTGTTTTGAAAAAAGACATAGCTAAGAACACAGTCAGGGATGAGTCTCTAGATCTAGAGATGTACATGTAGCCAGAAATGTATGACACACATTGGTGACCATATATTACTATGGTTTACACATTAAATGGCTACAAAGGTACACCAACATTTACAAACTAATGGGTTGCTAGACACTTAAACTATGCTTGACAAGGCACAACACACTGTGATTAGAAAAATATAAAATATTTATTGGGCCTCAAGGCGGCCAACAGGGCCAACATTCCGCCGCACAGCGGCAAAAAACACACCCCCCACCCTAACGACGCCTCTTCTTGGCCAGCAGCATAAGGCGAAGACGCCGGATAGACTGCCACAGTCTGCGAAGCTCGGTTTCACAAGCTGTAGAGAGTAGAAAAAAACAAAATTCAAAACATAGAATGTGATCTCAACATACACAGATGTAGCAATGTAATGTAATTGCCTCAAATTAGCTGACCCACACATTCACATTGTTGTCAACTGTGCCCTTATGTGTTACCATTATATGAGTACTAGTGGCTGCATTAAATGTGGCTACAACATCCCAAGCATACATTTACTCTGAACTCTTGGGAATAAATTAAGGGATAAGTCCCAGTGTGGACATTTCTTTGGTTAGTTACAGCCAAACATCAGGGCCTAAGTCCTAACGATTAAACTGCTTGGCCAAAGCATATTAGAGGTCACCACCTTAGCTGGCCAATTAGTTTTTTGGCAAACCACATTTTAACACTATGTGGCAAAAACAAGAATGTGAGCCAACAATCAAGCATGCAGACATGCATTTAGGATTGTCGGACAAACACATGTAACCTAGATGTGTGCTTAGAAAAGACATAGGTACATTGTAAATGTCTCAAGAATTTACAATAACACATAGGGGTCCAAAGTCTTTAGGCATATGAAGTGGGATGTACTCACCATCGCAGCTGTGGCTGGGGCTAGAGATGAGCGAACTTCTTGAAAGTTCGATTCGGGCGATTTGCCGAATTTCCCCAAGAAATTCGGGTTCGCCCGAATCGAACTTTTACGAATCGCTCATCAGAAAAAAAAAAATGCCGGCATGGTGGCAGCGGGCAGGCCGGCTATGCTGTCAGCGGGCCACCGCCGGCCCGCTGACAGCGCAGCCGGCCTGCTCGCTCCCACCATGCCAGCATTTTTTTTTTTTATTTCAGGGAAAATTCGATCGGCACGAACCAAAAAAAATTCGGGTTCGTGCCGAATCGAATTTTCCCTGAAATTCGGAGCGAATTCCGGTTCGTCCGAACCAGTTCGCTCATCTCTAGCTGGGGCCCATGCTGCTGGCCGTCCCGGGAGCTGAGGTGGGGAGTATGGTCACCGGCTCCGTCTGCGTGGCAACATCTGTCAGAAGAAAGAAAAAGAGAAACAAAAATTTAGTTGGCCAATGACACATGAAGATTTGACATCCATCTGTTTAGGGAGTCTGCAAAAACAAATGCTTGCATGGTTACACACATGTTGTACGACATTAGCATATTTACTGGTCCATGAGTTCATGTAAATTCTTTATGTGTGCAACATGGACACATCAAGATAATGTGCCAATAACCTTTACAGTGCAATGCTAAGGCCTAATTTTCAGTTGAGTGTAGAATCTTACTTGTAGAGTGTGCAACATGTGTTAGCCGGAACAACTTACAAAAATAACACATTTGCTAGCCGTCATCATGGTGTGGGCTTAAACATAGGGGTGGTTGGCAGTTGGATTGCACTGTAGTGGTGTTTGTGATGTTAATGTAAATTAGAAATCCATCTTGTACTATGGACCAGGAAACATGTGTATGTTTAAAGTGGACCAACACCCAGGATTTAGACTATCCTGGGTTTTGGTCCACTTTGGCGGGGCACCCCAATCGGAGAGAGAGCCCGTCCGCCGCCGCCTCCCGCACGTCACTCTTACAGGGCGCGCGCCCGCGCCGGCCATTCACAAACGGCCGGCGTGGGCGCACGCACGTCTAGAGGGGCGCGCGGGAGGCGGCGGCGGTGGCTTCCGCCGCCACCAATGAGGTAAAGAGTTTGTGGGCTTTTGGGGGGGGGGGTCCCGCGGTGAGGGAGGTGATCGGCCAGGGAATGTTATAGATTCCCGGGCCAATCACCGATGGGTGTTGGTCCACTTTAAGGAATGTCCTAACATATGGAATGTGAGGGATAACAACAAACACTTACCATGACTATGCCCGCGGCCAAGATCTTGCGCATAGCTGGTGGAGGTGGTGGCTCTATGATGCCCTAAAAACCAGATAACAAGGGCACAGGATTAGTGCTAAGTCACCAGGATCACCTGTAACAGACAAACAAAAATTAGAAATGCACTCACCAGGGGATGACCTGCCGCTGGTTTCCCAGGGAGGACTCTGAGGAGAAGGCGTGGAGCCTCGACTCCTCACAAATGGCCCTGATGATCCCAAACCACATGGGCCACCCTCCTCCCTCTCACTCCCAGATCCTTGAGGGAGTGTGGGTGAGTCCATTTCCACCTCCCCACTTGGACTTCCCACTTGAGAGTGGCCCACGGGGTTTGCAGACTCACCAGAGAGGCTCCACACTGCCCACCCCCCAGCAGCACGCTCCTCTGGGGCGTCATCCCCTTCCTCCCCTGGGTCCTCTAGGTTGGACTGGTGAGAGGGCCCCTCCCCCGCAGAGTCATCGGACCCCACCACTCTGCTGCGGGGGAGGAAACCCTTCCCACGTTTGCCCAGGGGAGGACGCTTATCTGTGTAAAAGGGGGCCAAAAAAATGACAACTTTAAAACCCAGAATGTACAAAAAAATGTAAAAATCATACTACATTAGTGGATTGATTGACATGTTGTGAGCTGACACTTACCTGAAGCATAGGCATCATAGAGCCTATACACGCCCTCTGGCGCCGGGACACAGTGGCCTTCACCTCCACCGCTATGCGCCTCTTCGCCCCACGGGCATAATCATATTCCCTCAGCAAAAACTCCTGAAAAAAAAAATAAATAAATAAAACTATTAATAACATATATATATATATATATATATATATATATATATATATATATATATAGAGAGAGAGAGAGAGAGAGAGAGTAATAAGCATAAATAACAAGCTATATGGTTGCACAGCATAAATACAACATATACTTACTTTGACCACCTGGCCGTTCACCCGAGGATCCACCCTTTTTCTCAGCAATTTGGGGGGTTTGGGGGGTGCAGGGGATGTTGAGGGACCAGGGGAGACAGGGGGAGGAGGGGGGGAAGGGATTGGGGTGGAAGATTCGGACGAGTAGCTTGGGAGGGGGACAGTTCGGCGTCTGGGCCTCATGTTGAATCCTCATAGGTGGAAACCGGAAGTTGCAAAACAAAAGTAAAAGTCTAAAAAAAAAAAAAAAAAAAAAAAGCAAACACGCATCGCTAAAATACGCTGGAATACGCTTAGCAATTGAATACGCTTAGCAATTCGCTAGGGTACGCAACCAACAATAACGTATAGCGCCGAGTCAGCGCTGGCCATGTCTGCTGCGTATTCAGCAACAGCGACTGGGGGGCGTGACAAGTGAAATAGCGAACCAAAACCAAACACACATGTATGATCTTCATAGCGCTGCGGCCTGCTACACACAGCGACTCGGCATAGCGACTGGGCCGCGCCGCTATACCACGGATTCATCAAGGATATTACTCTCAGAGAGCGTGTGCGCTGTTGTTCACTGACTGCGGCACAGAGCGCCTGTAACGCTTTGGCCAAAAAGATAGTTTGGGGGGTTAGACACCTTCGAAAACGCTAACAATCACTGAAATGACATTGGGAGAGTGCTGTGATTTGGACATCCAAGTGACACAGTCCTAATTAAAAATTAAAAAAAAAAAAAAAAAACATACAAAAACATTACAGAAATATCAAAAATTATGTTTGAAGCATGTCAGAATTTAAAACCCCAAAAAATAAAACAATGTCTGCCATAGAAGTGTATGGGAGAGCGCCAGGTAGCGAGAGGTAAGACCTGGCGCTGTGCAAGGCACAACACTGGCGCTGTTCGCTGTGGTTGAAAATTTGATGAATCTGTCGCTACATGGCGCTATTCCAGTCGCTACACAGATTTTGGATGATAAATGTGCTATTGTGTGCCGTGTCCGGCGTTGATCGGCGTTCATCAGTCGCTAGTTAGCGCTACCTCCCGCTCACCAGGCGCTACCTGTCGCTATCCCTTGTTAAATAAGGGACTAAGAATTACATCCACTTAGCTACAACCACAGTTCTTTTCTCGAGCACAAACCAGATCCTTCTGCCCATGACTTCAGCCTGCTGCCCATGACTTCAGTCTGCTCAACTACCAACCAGATCCCATTGTCCATAACATGCTTGCTTTGTTATGTGACACCACAAGGCAAGAACTCCAATCTAAATACTCACCAATGACCTTGGTCTGTCCACTGCCTACTTAATCCTGGATATCCATTCCCTGATTGCATGACCTAGGGCAGTGTTCCCCAACCCTATCCTCGAGAGCCACTATTAGGTCATGTTTGGGTTCAATTATTCAGTGCAATCGCTAGGTTATCAGGCCAGCATTAGACATTCCATGCAATGCGAGATGTAATCTTGGGAAGACCAACAGCTTCCAGAGCCGCTAGATTTCCTTCCCCTGGGCCATCCAGAATTGGGATGCCCCACTGTGTGAAACTGCTTAGGTCTCCAGGAAACTCACCTTCTTTCCCGGTCCAACATTGGCCGCATCCCCACTATCGCTTTAGCAGGGTGTGTGACCATGCCAGGCATTTGTGAATAGCCAGCACGGATACGCTCCAGGGCATGTCCCAGGATAGTCAAAATCCTGGATTTTGATCCACTTCAACTCTACCACTGAGGGACAGTGAGGAACATATGTCATCTAATGAACCCCCTGCCCTGTCACCATACCCTGGCGATAAGGTGGGAGGGGGGGTTACAAATAAAAACAGCCTTTACCTTAGCCAGGTCCCCTTGCCATTCTTCAAGAGCCCCAGCGGCCACAAGAAAAGGAACAAAGCTGCATCCCCCAGGTCCATGTGCGCTCCCACCACACTGTCTCTCTTGGCCAAGATGGTGGTGTCCAGGAGAAGGAGCGGCGCTGGCGCCTGGCTAAGGTATGGGCTTTTTTATTTTCATTAGATGACTGAAGTTCCACTTTAAGTTAAAAATAAAACAATTGTCTTAAAAAAAACCTAAACACAGGTGTTTGTACTTATAGAGCATATTGAATGGATACTTGTATTGCCAAGCATTACACACCTACGCCTCATTACACCTGTGTTCAGAAACAGAATTAGCCTGCAATGCGGCAGTAATTACATTTGTTCTTTAATCACTGTTTTCAGCCTGATGACCCTATTAAGGAAGTTAAAAATGTATATACTACTATATATTGACTACTGAATTATAAAGAAACAATGGCTCATTCTGAATTCATAGCTGAATGCAGCTCGCCATGTCCTTGCCCTTTTCTGCACAACTCAGGACTAAAGATGTGTAGGGGTACTGGCATATATCTAATGGGCTTCTGAATAGGGTAAAATCCATGCAGCAGTTGCTTTTCCCTAAAACACGTTGCACTTATTCATGGAGGCAAGTAACAAACATGGGGAAGGCTAATTTAAGACTAGCGCCATTTGAGCGTCTATGTAGCGACACTTGGAGCGTCCGCTGGAAGGGGGTGTCAGGCGCTATGACCTAACGTAGCAGCCGGACAAGTGACGCTGTACTATGCTGTCCAGCAGTGATAAATGTGATGTCTGGAGGGTGCTGTAGAAGTGCTCTCCCTGATTCACTGCAGAGCCAATTGAGAATGCTAGGTGGTGTCCCGAGGGCAAAGCAGGGATGCCCCCCTGCGTAAAATCCCCCAGACCGACCATACAAACTCATAATATTAAGCAATAAGAGACTGATGGACCCACAAACAGTGGGAGCAATAGTGGATAAATCCAGTATAAATGTGGCAATTGCCACCTTCAAATGATCCAAAACTGTCCATCAGTACATCAACACAATCAAAATGCAATAATCTTACATAAAGTAGAGAGAAGGCAGACACCAAATGGATCTCCCTTAGCTTATGCTGCTTCATCAGAGGATGGGGGAGTTTTACACAGCAGGGCATCCTGATTTGGGATGCCCCAGGGGAAGGCGAGCTGGGGATTTTTTAGAATCCAGGGCCGGCCATGCAGGGTTTTGTTCCACTTTAAAGTGGCTTAATAAGCATATGGTATGTCTGAATCCTGCTCTTCAGATAAATATCGATGTGCTATAAAGTAGAAACCATGTTCTGTATGGTTTTATGTTTCTGTGAAGTTTGTTTTTATGTTAGAGCAGTGTAGCACTTGTATTGCATGGGCAATACATGGGAATTTCTCCCAGAACCCGTTTTCATGTTTTTACGCTATATCCAAAGTGTCTGGATCTGCCAAAGTATACAATGCTCTAGAAAAATATAAGAAAATAGGGGCCTCATTTATTATGGGTGCCATTTAGTATCTTTCTGGTGACTATAGCGCCAGTTTTGGAGCGCAAGGATTTTTGTCTTTTCTGACGCTCTGGACTACAATGGCACCAAGAGTCGCAGCACTGGATTCTAATGAATTTTCTTTGATTGTTGCATTGGCCGACCTGTGTCTGCGCCTGTTGGACTGACCAGCGCCAGTGAACCACTGACCAGCACCAGTGAGCCACTTTGTACCGCTGTCTTCTCTTCCTTGAAAAGATTAGCGCTGTAATTTTCAGGCGCTGGTCTGCGTTTCATCATTACAGTTAAAAGAAATCACTGCTGGGGACAAAGGGGACAAACTTTACAGTGAATTTAGGCTGCGTTTTAGTTGTTGTTGACCAAATTACAAAAAACTTTTTTTCAAAGAAAAAAGAATGTCATTTGGCCACATCTAGGTCCTGCGTTTCCGTTATTGACAAGTGTCAATGCAAGTTCTGTACAAATAATACAATTCTGTGAAGTACTCACCTGTAGAATTGGTATTATACGTATACAGTACGTCCTGCTCCAGATATAATACTTACAATTGGGTAATCCTCCGCCAGAGGGCGCTGTGCACTGCAGACATGCAAAAAACAGGCTCCTCCCGGCCCTTCATATACCAGGGACCTCCCACAAATCCCCAGCATTGAAAAGCAGTGAGAAAAGAAACCAACAACTGGTAAAGATAACAATAAAAACAATCACCATACAGGGGATCCAGAATAATGCAAACCAGGGTGGGGTGGAGCAGGACGTACTGTATACATATAATACCAATTCTACAGGTGAGTACTTCACAGAATTGTATTATTCTAAGTACACGGTACGTCCTGCTCCAGATATAATACTTACAATTGGGACATCCAATAGCAGTGTCCATAGAACAGGGTGGGATCCCCAACAAAGAAGGCAACAGCAGACAGTTGAAAGCACTGTCACCTGCAACACCTCACTACCAAGAGCGACACGAGCAAAAGCTCTAATGTCAACATTATAACAACCCTTGAGAAAAAACAAGTAGCGTTCAAGCAACCTGTTCACAAGACTTGGTGCCGAAAGGCCCAAAGATACCAAGGCACCAGTGTAATCAGAATATAATGAGAAGAACTCTTCCCCTTAAGGAGAAGGCTTGAGTGGAAGCCTAACAAGAGCCAAAACTTAAAGTAGCCAAGCTTTCCCCAGGACCAGAAGGGATATCTTATCCAAGTAAAGGCTAAGCCCAAGTCAGCCTAACCCCTAGAGGCGGATGAGATCAAGCACATCCAGATGTAGGTGCCCACGACCCCAAGGAGCAACAGTCCCCTAAGGGACAAGAGACAGACCGGGAAGAAAATACCCACACCTATTGAGGGAAATAGGTTCCCGTGCCTCAGCATTACAAGGAAAGAATCCCAAAGAAGGATAATGTCTTAATACCTGAGCCTAAGACACCAGCCTAGGCCGAAGAACCGACATAAGGCAGAACACCTCCTCATCTCAGTGGATATACAGTAAGGAAACGAGGCTAGCTAGACAGAGCCACTCGCTCAGGCACACAGCCGACTGAGGCAACAGCCCCGTAAGGGCAACCTTAAGGATAAGAATAGTCAGACAGCAACCAGAGTAGAGCCAAAGGGGAACACCCCACAAGGCAAAACTAATAGAAGTCAATCCCAACAAGAACCCTAGAATTACGGGGGGGGATGTCACTGAGCAATCCCGGAAGGAAAAGTCAACCCAGGCAAGGGACTGAGGAAAGACTTCTGCAGAAGACGGACAGGGCAGAACCTGAACCACCAGGGCATCGAGTAGGAGAGCCAACTCCAACCCATGCTGTAATAACTTAAAGACCCTGGACACAGAGCTCGCCCACAGGGGAGAGCCAAAAACTCAAACCAATCAATATGGGTAAACAATACCCCACAATAGACGGAAGAAGAGGCAAAAGAAGCCAAAAACCCGTTTTCCAAAAGTCACCAACACTCAAAAGGTACACCCACTTCCATCAAGGTGGATGAACCAACCGTCTGAAATAGAGACGGGGGGCCCGAGTGAACAGGCCAACACGCCTGACAGGATGTACAGGTCCGCTGTCCACAGAACCACATCTGCAACCACACTACACGAGGCCACCCAAGGGCCGTCAGTATCAAAGGTTCCCCCTTCCAGAGCAACCTGCACCGAAACCTGTCAAGCAGGGTGAAGGAAGGTAAGACATATGGGACAGAATGTTCAGCATGAAGTTATGAAGCCTCGAGACCAAGGTCAGAACAATCTGAAACAGGGAACAAGGGCCTAGGACCCAAATTGGGACGGGCCCAGAAAAAGATCCACACTAGACGGATCGCATGGAGACTTGAAAACAAGCACATCCTATCGCAGAAGGACCTCCAAGGAGTGAATATCTTAGATATGCAGGGAAAGCTGTCCTACACCGGATCAGGATCAGCTACCCTCCAGGGGGATCATCCTGCTTCCTAGCCCACACAGATAAGTAATACAGGCCACTGTCGTCAGGCAGACCAAGGGGCCCCCAAAAAGCCTGATCCCGAAAGGAAGGAGTCCAGCAATATAGAGCCAACCTGAAGGCCTGCTGCTTCAAAGTAGACAGGTAGATGAGCCCCTAAAGGTCCCACCTCCCCCTGAACCACAGGGGGATTTAGAAGAAAAAAGTCCCCCCTCCCTTCAACCTGATAGATTTGATATCCAAATGCAGGAAGAAGCAATGGAAGTGGGGACCCCCAGACTGGTACCCCTAGTACAACAGTCTCATGGGAAAACCACCGTGTCAAGGTGGAAGGGTACACAGACCCATCTCCAGGGAAGCTGGAACCCAGTCCAGCATTTACAATAAGAGTAGCAGAAGAGCCCGAGGGCTCTGGGCACTAGGGACAACCTTAGAACAGCCACCAACGGGCCCACCAGCTACAATCCAGGCTGGTGAATAGATGGAAACAGCAAGAGGGACCGAGCCCACGGAACCAGGTTGTCCAAGTATAGGCAAGGAGGCAGGCTCCTGTCTGAACCGAATCTAGGTCCAACCCTAGGAACGGAGATACCCCTAGGGAAAAGGAGGAATTGAGGTGATTGAGCACCCATCCAAAGACTCCCAAAGGACACCCCAACCGAGTAACAACTCGGTCTGACGCAGGAATTGGGGAGCAAAGAGGGACGGCCTGGCAGTTCCTCACGCGGACGCCCCCTAGGTCTCAGTAGAGATATCACCCCCCGTCATCGCCTAGGCGATCACTCTGGGAGCAGAACCAAGGCCAGATAATAAGGCCGCCGCAGCAGTGCTGGAGTGCCAACCACTAACCTGTAAGGTCCTTGGAGCCCGGAAGGCACAATGGCCATGAGATAAGCGTTTTAGGTCCCTACCAATGGCAAGAGGTCCCTGGACACAGGGCACTGGTGGCCCAACGCAGAGGAACCATGCAGTAACCCGCCTGTGAATGTAAGTTGCCTCACCTATGAAAGGCCATAATGGATAGAGTGTCTCATCCGTTTGGAGGAATGTGGAAAGGTTAGTGTAGAGGCCCCTGCCTCTGTCTGTTAAGGGCAACCAGCAGGTGACCCCAGACCTCGCAGATCGCCTGTGACCTGCTCCAACACAAGAAGAGAGGCAGGGACCAGAAGCATCCTGAATATCTCGGGAAGGGGCCGCCCAGCAGACAGTATCCTGCATCCAGAGGGAACTTCCTCTTGACTCCATCCGAACGAGGCATGCAGCCTCCTGATAGGGGCCATCCCCATCATGCTTGGGGGGTTTTTGTAACAGGCTTGGACTTAGTCCTGCCGGAGGGACCAGGGCGTTGTCTGTCGCTCCTGGGGCAGGGATCTATACCAAAAAGCTGGAAGGACACCACTGGTTCTGTTTTGACGCTAACATAGGGGGGTGGAGGGGTGCCCCTGCCTCGAGAAGGCCGGGGCAGCCTTCTGTAAAGGGGAGTTTTGCCCTTTTTTCCAAACAGGTCCAGATGGGCCCCAAATAGGCGTCGCCCTCTAAAGGGAAGCCCAGTAAGAATCTTTTTCGTAGCATCATCAACACCCCACTGGCGCAGCCAGACCAGTCGGCGTATAGCCACGGCAAGGGCGGAAGTTTTAGCGCACATGCTGATGGTGTCATCCAGCGCCAAAAGGATAAATCTTACAAATACATCACAACTGGAGAGTGCATTAAACACCTCCCAGGGGAGATCCTCCGGTTGATGATCAATCAGCTTTCTGATGAGGGTCCTAGTGGCCACTGCAGCAATGGCCGCGGCACAGACCGGGCGCAGAGTCGTCCCTGCACAAGAAAAGGCGTGGGAAGCCAGTCTATCAATGCGCCGGTCCTCAGCATCCCGAAGGGTACGATAACTAGGGGCCGCAATAAAGGGGGGTTAAGAACCCCAATGATTGGTGCATCCACCACGGGATGTGCTGACCAGCAGTTAACCACCTCAGGGGGAAAAGGGTATTTCCAATCCCAGTCCCCTGGAACCCCTGGAAGTTTGCTAGGGCATTGCCATTCTTTGAGTACAAGAGCCTGGAAGTGATCCTGGTCCAGAAATTCCAAACGCGGCGGCGTTGTATGGAAACTCTCCCTGCTAGGCCTGGAGGCCTCACCAGGGATAAAAATAGACAAGACCTTGAAGATCTTTATCAGTAATTCGTCGGTGTCACACAGACCCCAAGAACCGGGGCCCGGGTCATCATGACTCCTCAGCCCCTCGTCCAAGGAGCCCGAGTCCGAGAATAGCCGACCTTCATCATAAAGAGCAAAACCCTGCTCAGTAGTGAACTCTTTAGATTCAGAAGGAATGGGCGAAACCGGAGGCGTCAGGGACCGCTTCTTACCAGGGCCCAAGCGCTCTCCCAACCTCGAAATCACCTGCTCGGCCATAGGCAGTCTGCGCGGCACGACGCTGTTCATTCCCGCTCGAGTGCAACTCATCAGGAGTGAGATTTAAGCACGGGGAGAGAGGTGTATTGAAACGAGGCACAGCCACTGGCAACCCTGATTGCAGGGCCAGTGCTTGTTCAGCACACGGTCCGCAGACCCGTGCTCTGTCAGCATCAGCATGGGGCAGTCCACACGCTGCACACAGCCGGTCTTGTCCCGGAGGGACCCCGGTCACATAATTCTGAGATGCCTCCATATGGTGATTGTTAATGCAATATACCAGTAGGGATTTACGCAATAGGCCACCCTGGATGTCCCAAGACCCGCTAGGTTAATGTGGGAGAATTTGTAAGGCCGCTACTATATATGTTAGGCCGGGAGAAGCCTCCGGAATCTTCAAGGTCTGAAAGGGCCATGCGCCACAAAGGGAGTACTAATAATGAAAACGCCCGTGAGGGCACTCACCGACCCGGGGAGGGAGACCGCCAACAAACGCGCACGCGGTGATAAACAAAATGGCGCCAGCCGAACCTCGGAGGGCGGGTCTAACTGGGCGTGACAACGCCGGGTCCCCGTCTCCCCCAAAGAGCGCGAAACTCTGAAGCAGCCGTGTAAAGGCTCGGCAAGCTAAGCATCGAGTGTGCCAATAAGGATAACTGTTAGTGATACTCATGCAGTCTCAAAACACCGCCACCATTCTAACACCCGTAGGCGCACGAAAAATCAGTTTCCTGCCCGAGATGTAGCATAATAACGCAGGACGTGCAGTAGACTATTGCAAGTAAATTTGAGAGGGTCAAACTAGAAGGGCAGCGCGGCTCTGACACCCAGTTGTAGATCAGGGGCAAGGGCACGGTCATAAGCGTGACAAAACTGTACACTGAGACCTCCAACGGACTACACACACACACACCCCCCCTTCTTTTCCCCCGAAGTACGGGGGGAAACGAGGGAGGACGGCGACCCTGTATGCAGGGTCCACCGCTACACGGGGCATGGGAGAAGAATGCGGGAGGGACATCCACTATAAGGCTCACCATCAGCCTAAACTGCCTACCCTATGGTGGGGGACTGCGGTGGAGCATGGTTCTGTTAAGCACACATGGTGCTGGCTACCTTCACCCGACCAGCGCAGCCCAGGCTGGGAGGCACATCATCAAGGAGGACGGGTGGTAATAGTCCCACAGGGCCGCAGGCTGTAATAGCCCCGCTCACCTGCGAGAGAGTGATACTTCATGTCTTCGCAGTCAGCACTGCAGAGAAATCTGGGGATTTGTGGGAGGTACCTGGTATATGAAGGGCCGGGAGGAGCCTGTTTTTTGCATGTCTGCAGAGCACAGCGCCCTCTGGCGGAGGATTACCCAATTGTAAGTATTATATCTGGAGCAGGACGTACTGTATACTTAGAATAAATGAGTGTAATGTTAATTATAAGCATAAAACACTTCAATCCAGTTCTGCCCATTGTGCTCTATGGGATCTTAAGCTACAGCACCAGGTTGTATGTGTATGGGAAAGTGCTGGATGGTGTCTATTTCTCCTTTGCCTTTCTCAATCAGACACGATCCATGCTGGCTTTACAGGACCCCAGTCCACATTCCCAGTCCTCTACAGGTTTTCCCCCTATTCCCAGTTCTTACACACGTGATGAGGCTAATTGCAAGGAAGCCTAATAAAAGGAGCCGCTGAGGCTGCCAGTTTGGTGTTGGACAGGTTGGGATGAGGAGCCCGGGCCTTGCTGCTCCCAATACTGACAGTGCTGATTTGCAGCCGAAGGACTTGATGTGTTATCTGTTCTTGGAAACCTGTGGATTAACAGCCTGAACTTGTATGCCCCGAAAGAGGACCTGTTATATCAAGGACTTGCAGTACACTGTAATTATCCTACACTGGACATTGCTAAAGTTGGTGAGGTAACTGCTTGCTGTAATGCATTGTTCCTGCATCATACTCTGAAGTTAAGAGATTTTGCCTGTTGGACTTTATTTTCAATAAATTGCTTATTATTTGACTAAGAACTGTCTTCAGAGTCATTGTCGTTGGCCCCAGATCCTGACAAAATATATATATATATATATATATATATATATATATATATATATATATTTGGAATTAGCCCCGAGGACACTAGAAGACGTCATCCAAACCAGTGTTGACGCCATGATAAAGACAAAAACTTGGATTAGGTGTGAAAAATGACAAAATGTAGTTGTGGGAGAAGGTACTATTGTGAATAGCCAGAGATGTCTGACATGAAGCTGGGTAAAAGAGAAATCTATACCTGTGTGAGATCTTAGAGATTAGTGGCCAACCATTTGCTGCAAATAGAGCTGTGCAAGGGAGATAGCTGCAGCTATGACTAGGTAAACAAAGTGGCGGTTAATGCTACTGTTCACCGCAGGCTGGCTCAGTAGAATGAAGTGAGCAGTTCTCTGCTGTAACGGTGAAATGGTGCATTACATTAAAAATTTTTTTTATTCCTATCAGTAGAAGAAAAACGCAAACTTTTTTGCAGTTGTGGTGTCTAAGTAACTTCTCTTGTCACTATTTAGCATGTTTATATAGCTTTAGAATACTAAACAGTTTCACAATAATGTGACTTTGTGACTTAAACTGCACCAACAGACTGGCACAGTTGGAAAAGAATGGTAGCGGCCATTTTGGAGCTTCCTCTCCCACCTCAGCCATGCTTCTGCCTGGCTTCAACTGACATAACTGACACAGTAACAGAACAGCACCACTTCCTGTTTGCAGGTGGCCTGCACATGCATGAGCTGCCATTTTGTTTTTAAAATTTACCACAAAAGGGGTTAGAAAAGTTAAATTCATTTTTATGTGCAGCAATCTGAATTGCCCTGGGGAGGGATGCATATGAGCACTGTTTGTTGTGTTGGTCTGGTTTAAGTTATTTTTGACTGTTGGTCCGCTTAACCTGTTAAACCAGTTTCATCTCATCTATTTCCAATGTCTTTGTTCTGCAGAAGATTATAATGTCTAAAGCTGTACTTGGGAGCTTTTTAGTATTGTTCTGTGAACCCTTAGAAGTTTGGGTTCGGCAAGTTCAGCTGCTGCCACGTGGGCTGCCATGTTAGCCCCTGCCGTTGAACGCCAACCCTGATCGCTCAAATAAGTGTACACTTGCTTCCTATGTGATGTACACTCTGTATTAAGTTAAAGGACACCCCTCGCTTTCTGCCACTGCTATGGGCTAAAAGCTGGTTGATGAGCTGCTCAGCAGCTTTACTGAATGGCAAACCCGAGCTCCAAACACAGACTTCTGATTGAAGTCTGTGTTTGGGGACCTAAACCCACAAAGTTCGGCACGGACCCAAACTTTGCAGTTCGAGTTCGCTTATCTCTACTCTTTAGGAATGCACACTGGGAGAAGGATATGCAAGAGCAACAGATCAATCTGGGAAGAGCAAAAATTCCAGTAACTTGTAAGTAATGAAGGTAACGAGGCCAGGGAATGACTTCCTAGTTAGTAGTATGCTCATATACTATATATAGTATATATAATATATATCCCAGGCACTTTCAGTTAACATCCTGTGTAGTTTCCATCAGCGGGTGAGATCACCCTTTTCCAAACCTGTGTGGCTCAGGGGGACATTCTCATCAGGGGGTGCATTGGTTTTCTAGAGCTTGTGTTGTATTTTGCTGCTTTCCACTTCCCACTAAAAAAAAGAGAGATTGATTAGTGTAGGTAAGCTCGAAACAAGCAGTGGGTATACCTTAAGGTTTTCTCTAGTTTCCCACTTGCCCTCCCCTCCTTGGCTAATAAAACAGGGCATCCAACCCCTCTTTAAACATCACAGGGTCAGACTTTTTTTTAAGTATTTTCCCCTCAATGATAGGTCTCCCAATTTCTAGCCCCTCTATCCCATGCTGATTCCTACTAGGTTCAACTAGGACTACATCTAAAACAGGCTCAAATCCCAATCTTTAGATTGCATTACTTCTTTCACCAAGGAGGGTGCGCACGGCTGGAAGAAAAAAATATCCCAAACTAGGACCCATGTTAAAAATGTAGAATTTCAAAACCTTTCCCTTTGACCATCACACACACAACTTTCCAACAGAGACAACTTTTTCCTTGAGAAACTATGTGCAGTGAAAGGCCCTGTGCAACATTCACTCAGCAAAATACGAAATATTATGTCCACTCACTGCAAAACGGGAAACTGACTTTAAGATAACATTTTCCTGTGAACTATAGTGTAACTATTCTAAGATTCTTATAATATAGTGCAGGGTCTCCAGTACCCTACAAAAGTGGTTCCCTGAGGTTTGACCTAGGTGTTGACCTAAGGTGACCTGGTCCAGGATGGTCAGAGGATGGTCAGACATTTCACACAACAATTCATTATCACTGACGTGGTTATTCCAAACATGTCTGCCGTTCACCTCCTTCACCACTCCAGGATCACAGTGTGCTGTTAATGGAAACCCCTATTAAGATATCTCCTAAATGGTGCTAAAATACTTACCTTGTTGTATGCAGATTATGGTGGAAACATGGCCCTGTTTATGGCAACTATAAAGAAGATTTAAAGCAGCTTGAGTTACTCAGTCACTCAATTCCTGTAGCAGCAGAAGTGCCACTGCAATAAGATGATTTTCTAATCTTATTGCCTAATTTGGGCTTAGCGGGGTTAGGGTGGGGTTCAAGGTAGAGGACAAAATGATGCCAGCACACCAAAAAAGTGACAGGCAGAAGCATCTACAGTACTTATTGTCCATCTAATTCGTGTAAAGTGGACTTGCATTTACACTAATGATCTAGAGCAGGGGTTCCCAACTCTAGATCTAGTACTCTACTACCCACCTGGTACTATCAGGTGGTACTCGATAAGGCTGCAGACTGACCTACACCCTGTGAAGATAAGGTGGCATGCATTGATTCTTTAGAATGACCTGTGCTCAGGATAATCTGCTGTTATTTAAAAAGAAAGCAACATCTGATCTGCTGCATAGGTTCAAAACTCCCCCCAACTACAGAACAATTCTGAGGACACAGATTAGGTTTATGTGTATTAACTGGGACATCATGTGTCAAGACCTCTTATGTAAAAATTCTGTACACATATGAAAAACATCAAAGTCACGTGTTGAAATTCCTTTGCATTCAAGATCAGTCTTAATTTAGTCTGCTATCATTCGTACATCAGAGTGATAGTTGTTTGAATAGTTTTTGAGATCATTTCCCAGTAATGTCAACCACATTTCCCATTATCTTTGAAACACAAAACATACGGTACTTATCCTTATGCATTCTCTGGGTTTTGGCCAAAGATTAGTGTCATATAAGGACTGGAAATGTTGGTCTTACACAGGGCTGGATTCTGAGGTCATGCTGCCTTGGGAACTTTTGGACTCTTGTGTCCTATTTGAAAGAAATTATTTGGCCAGCTCAATCCTTCTTTTAGGCCCAGATAACTGAGGCTAGGACAGGCTTGCAAAACCACAGTCAATAGATATATACTGTCCTGCGCTCAGGTATGTCTAAAACGTAGCATTTATTATATCCATTAAAAGTTCAGATTCCATAAAAAAAATCCATAACGCACATGTTTTGACTCATCTCATGCGTTTTGGGCCGCTAAGGTGCTGCACCCTTAGTCATATATCGTATAAAATCAAATACACAATGCTTATATTATAAAACATCTTACCTATCCTCCAATGGTGTCTCCCCGATCCCACATGCATCTCTTCATGTCGGCGTGACATTGGGGCATCTAGGGCGCCGGAGGACCCAGCCAAGGTCCGCCCACCATCCTACGTGTCTCACACAGCCTATGGCATTGTGAGAGGGTGGGGAGATGCAAAATGGAATGAGAGAGAATCCAGTTTGCATCTCCCTGCCCTCTCACAATGCCATAGGTTTGTTGTATCATTTAAGCATTTTATAATATAAGCATTGTTTATTTGACTTTATACAATATATGACTAAGGGAGCAACATCTTAGCGGCCCAAAACGCGTCAGATGAGTCAAAATATGTGAGTTATGGAGTTTTATGGAACCTGTGAACTTTTAATGGATGTAATAAGTGCTATGTTTTAGATTTACCTGAGTGCTGGACAGTATATATCTATTTCTTGTATCATATTGTTGAGTCAGGTTAAAGTGAATATCTGGAATACACAAATCTAAAAGTATATGGCCTCGATTCAGTAAGAGTTGGAAAAAAATTCTCATGGTAGTAAATAATTCACTTTAGGTTCAAAGGAGAATTTCACTTTTGCTGAGTTATCAACTAGGAAGACAATGAAAGGCAATGGCACTGTTTGACTCCTTTTTACACTGTAGTAAAACGTGCCATTGGCTTTTATTTGATTTTTTTACTTCTATGATTTTTTTCAATTCTTACTGAATCAAGGCTATTGCCTAATATTAACCCTCCTCACTACCCTGACCTGTAATGTTAATGCCAGTTACTGTTTGTATAAGTTATGGTAGGTGGTGGCTTAAAAGCATTCTATATACTTTAGATAGATGTTGCCCAGATAGACATCTATCGTTGGATCTCTTAGCCCTCAGTGAAAAATATGGGCAAGCCTTATCTGCATGCAGTGGAAACTACAGTGACTGATAAACAGTGAGGCATTTTGACAAGCCCTGCTGTAAATTACCCCCTGTAATAAATATCAGTGTGGGTCACTAGGGTAATAAAGCTCAACTCTGCAAGCTGTTTTATTATTATTGGGTAGACTAGAAAGTAAGACCTATTATATCTAAGGGGTATCACAGAGGTATAGCACAGGGACACCATATTAATTTATCTTATAATTATTTTCTCATAGGTATACAAATGCAACTTTTTTTAAGATGGATCTCTCCCTATCACAGCAGTGCAGAGATAAATCATACATCACAGTGAGCTGTTTACATTATGAAACTGCACACAGCAGGGAGCTGTCATTAATACATTGTGACAGCAGCCATCTGTTGGGCTGTTTACTTTGTAACACAACAGAAGGCTGGTTTGCTTTTTGCATTTCAATAGCAGGGCCCCTATCCTGCTTGTTACATTGTACAGCAGCAGCGCAAGTCATAAAACTGCTCTCCAACGTGTTTTTAGTGCTCAAGTGGCTGCTTGGCAAGGGGACGCCCTCCACCTCTGCACAGGGTAGTGGAGCAGCAATCTGCTAGGGCCCATGTGTTTGGCAACCAAGGGAAGAGTAACAAGTTTGTACTTATGCTATGCTATGACTTACCCGTATTTTTCGCCCTATAAGACGCACCTGCCCATAAGACGCACCCAGGATTTGGAGGAGAAAAATAAGAAAAAAAAATATTCTAAGCTAAATGTTGTGCTAAAACACCCCATTACAGGCAGTGCGGCGTTCCCCCATCCCATTCCCCATGGGCAGTGTGGCATCCCCCATCCCATTCCTAATGGGCAGTGTGGCATTCTCCCATCCCATTCCTAATGGGCAGTGTGGCATTCTCCCATCCCATTCCTAGTGGGCAGTGTGGCATCCCCCATCCCATTCCTAATGGGCAGTGTGGCATTCTCCCCTTCCATAGGCAGTGTGGGATGCCCCCCTCCCATTCCCATAGGCAGTGTGGCAGGCCCCTATCCCATTTCCATGGACAGTGTGGCATGCCCCTATCCCATTCCCATAGACAGTGTGGGATGCCTTCATCCCATTCCCATAGGCAGCGTGGTATTCCCCCCTTCCTATTCTCCATATAGGTAGTGTGGCATTTCCATCCCCCCCCTCCCCATCCCATATAGGTAGTGTGGCATTCATCCCCCCCTCCCCATCCCATATAGGTAATGTGGCATTCAACCCCCCTCCCTATCCCATACAGGTAATGTGCCATTTCCATCCCCCCTCCCCATCCCATATAGGTAATATGGCATTCATCCCCCCCTCCCCATCCCATATAGGTAGTGTGGCATTCATCCCCCCCTCCCCATCCCATACAGCGCGAGAAGGCGGCAGATACAGCTGCCCCCATCGCCTCCTCTCTGCGGCGCCAGCATAGAGTGAACACTCGGCTTGGTATAGCGGTGGGCGTGGCCGACGCTCGAGCGTCGGCCACACCCACCGCTGTAACAGGCTGGGTGTCTGGCTCTGCAGAGAAGGCTGCCTCCGCGGCATCCGGGACAGCGCGAGCGATGGAAAGGTGAGTTAACTTTCTGCTTTTTATTTATTTTTTTTCCCACCTTTGCCCGATAAGACGCATGGATATTTTCCCACAACTTTTTGGGCAAAATAAGTGCGTCTTATAGGGCGAAAAATACTGTATACAATTTTGTACTTATGCTATGTACTAAGACAGGTAACACTAAATGACTGCCTGTATCTTTCTCTCTCGTCTCCCCTTATTATCTCTCCTATACCTTTGTGGATCTTCATATAGCCAGGCTCTATAGCTGTCTCCGCACTAATTACTTCACCTGTACATATGGGGGAGATCTACAAAACACGGCCTTTTGGAGGGTTAGGGAACATGGGGGTATAGAACCTGTTGCTGAATGACATGGTTTGAATGTTGGGGCTCCCTTTAAGTGGCCATCCTGTCCCCTCTTATCCCTCCGTCTCTGGTATTGACAGTACCCTCGCCTCACCTCTCCTTTGTACCCTGGTCGACCGAAAATACTCTGTTATTACCTGGATATTCCTTGACCTCGTCTTGGATTACCCTTCTGGTTTTGACCCTTGGCTTGTTTATGTGTTGACAACCCTTTGCTGCTTCCCTCTGACCATCTGCTTGTTTAACTGTTTATAAACTTCTGCTGCCTGCACATGACCTTTGGGCTGTTTCATCACAAAATAACTTTTGCTGCCAGCGCCTCTTGACTCTTGGCTGTACTCCATATTATGACGCTCAGGTCCTCTGATATTATACCACCAACTCCTGTATTGCAAGACATACTGCAAGAACAAGGTCCTTTCCCATAGGGTTGCTGAATGCCTTGAGTCTGGGTTCCTGTGCTCATCTGGGCTCGCCTCCCCCACCTTGTGACACGACAGGTAAGCCTTAAAAAAGGTAAACCTGTTTTGATCATTAAAAAAAAACACTCACCTGCATGGCATTAGATGCTGGATCACCCAACTTGAGCTTAGCATGTGCAGATTGCCATTTCCTGTTGAAGCTGCTGCACTAAGCACATGTCCGGGACTTAAGGTACCGGTGGGGGGGATTTGGATGCAGGCTCTAGCAGGTAAATCTCTTAATCTACCTTATTGCAGGAGAAAGAGTGGATTTTTCAATTAAATTTTACTTTAAAGAGTGATTCCACTTTCAATGTCATTTTTTAAAGTTTCCGTTATTGTTTGGCAAAATGATGTCCCTAAGGTGCAGAACTTATGTGTGATTTTTTTTTCTTTTCTAAATGTTCGCAGCATTTGTTGTGTTATAAAAAAAAACTTTTTCTCTAGCAAAAATGTGGTTACCTTAGTAAAGTACACCAACTAGTGTGTTTGCTGTACGTAGCAGATACTTACTGACTCTGGCTTGCTCATCATCTAATTGGCCCAGGCAGATACAACACTCCACATTCCTGAGCTCACAGGTTTAACCCTCTCTGCTACAATTTAACCTCTTCAAATGAGAGAAACCATAAAGGGTCAAGGGCAGTGTTCTCACCTGGGGAGGTCAATATTGTTGCTTTATTTAGCCAAAGATCACCTGCTACAGTGGAAGTATTCTGGGATTTGTAGTCAGTAGTTTAAACTGAAGGCAAGGGAGGCCACTACCACTTTAGGAACACAGAGTCACAGGAATATAAGAAACTTGAAAACAGCATGCTGAAAAGTAAATCACAGGTATGGGGGCACAATCCTAATACACATGTGTATTTTACATTCCAAAAGAGGAAAACAATAAGGCAGAACATCAAAAACATGCCATAAAAGAGTTTTCCTTTAAGTTTTAACAGTATCAAGTGATGTCAGAACTCTTGGGAGCACATCACTGCCTATATGTCCATTTTCTTTTCTTATCTTTTTTTAGATACTGTTCTAAAGATGTGATGTGATATTTTCTGTCTCACTAGCGAATCATCACACAGTGCAGATCAGTGGCTAATGATGAATGGGTTAACAAAGCGAAATAGAAGAAAACGGCAGGAGTTTCATTGACGTTGTATTTTTGGTGTTGACATTTCAAGTAGAAGGCAGAAATGTCATTGTGTTGAAGATGGGATGCAGCTGAGCCGCTCAGCTGCTGCTGGCACAGTATTGTTGGAGAAATCATCCAGTAGCTACAATGCGATCTTATGGTCATGTACAGCAAAACACATCAGATCAGGTCAGGTGTGGCAAATGGGAAGATTACAAGTTGCGTTATCCATTTCAAACTAAATAAGTGGCTGTCCCCAAGCTGGATATCCCATTCCAACCAAGAGCCCCTCATTAGCTGCATCTAATAAATGGGTATGTCTCCAGGGATATGGAATGAATGTGCATGGTCATTATTACTTAATGGGAGTTTCAGTGTTTATCCTATGTTGTGAGAAATAATACAGATGATTCATTGATATATTGCTTTGGGACTTTGTGTCAATGCTTAACATTTCCTCATATGAGGTCATATTAAATCCACACTGGCTCTCTGTCTTGAAACTCAGGGCTGAGAACTGTTGTATTTTATTGGGGGAAATAATGATCTACATGGACATCTGAAGGAAATTCCTCAGGTCTCAGTGTAATAGAGATACTTCATTTATCTTAAAGGTATCAGTGCAATAGATATACTTCATTTATCTTAAAGGTCATCTCATCTGTAAGCAAAATAGTTAAAGAAAAATCTTTACCTCCCAAGTAGTTGATCCGTCAAGGTGCTAGTGCTATACTGCATGTTGCTTCAGGGTAATTGAACTTTCACACATTGCTTTAGGGCCACTTGGGCTGGGTGTAACCCCTAACATGTAGCCCACCTCACTTAGAGCCTATACATTGCTTCCATTCAACTCCCTGCTTTTAATTCCAACCTCCATACTTGGCCTTATTGTAACACCCCCTAATCAAGACTAGCCCAAGTTCTGGCCATCTATTGCTAAATCCTCATGACTGTGGGGGCCATACCCACCCCTGCCACGGTATCTGCTCCTACAATACTAAAAATTCAGTACCGCTAGTTATCAGCTACAGTAAGTACTTCTGCCCATGCTGTGGAACCCAGTTGGGAACGTTGACCCTGTACACCCAGAGTGACTTTAATGGAACTGGTATTCAACTGACCAAATACTGGTCCTAAGGTGGAGACAGTCTCCCTTACAGATTATTGCCCTGCAAAATGATCCTGCCTTAAAGTTATGTTGGTGAAACTGTGAGGGAGTAGTTCCATTGAAGTAGGGTGGCTCTACCCTATTGCTCCCATTTCTACTGAACTGTGTACTGTTACCTGCAACATAAAGATTTGAAATGCTACTGCAGGCAAAGGTAATTGTTACACCATTGCGGCGGGCTACATTTGGCCCTGTTTTTAAATTGAAGAAGAAAATGTCAGATATCAAGATTTACAGTTTCACCTTATGATTTATTTTCTGGATATAGTGGGTGTGGCCATTGGAATTGTGATGCTGCATAATCTGTGATGAATTTGGATTAGGAGCTGGAGGGAGAGACCAGCAATCCTGTCCTACCCTGCTGAGCTGATTGGGGGGTGGGATGAAAAAGAGCCATTGGCTGAACCTGTAAACCCTGATATCTCGCCCATTTCTGCTTCAATTTAAGAAAGGGAAACAGTTTAGGACAGTGCTAAATGTAGCCCGACACATTGGTTTAACAATTCCCTTTGCCTGCAGTATCACTTTAAGTAAGCGTTATGTGAAGCTGAGTTGGATTAGTTGAATGCTGAGATCTGTCTTGGAATTGGAGATTAAAATCTTCCTTGCTGTTGTAGATGTAATATAAGATTTTGCCTTGCAACTAAGTGAATAAATCGGTACCAAACTGGTTGAGGAACTTTGTTGTGGTGTGAAAGTCATTCAGCCTACTGTGACATACATGTGACATACAAGTGTGAGTGTTGGGTCTGAGACCTTGGCCCCTTTGTGCTTGAACTGTGCCATTGACTGTGACCGAGGATCCCGAGACCCAATGCTAGCTGATCTTTTTTTTGCCACTGCAGTGAGTAACTGCCACCAGTGTGCGAAGAGGTCCCCTGCATGAGCAATGGTGAAAGGGACAGCTACCGCTAAACCTGCACATAAGGAAAAAAGACATCAGTACTTTTCTCTTGTAACAGAAAATAATAAAACCGCAAGTAGGGCAGCCCTCCATTGTGGTCTTGTGATGCCTTTCTCGTAAGACTAACCCTTTCTTGTGTCATGTTCTAAACACTCATTTTTTGATGGGTGTTGGATTGCCAATAAAAAACAACTTTTGTGTTATTTTGGGGTAAGAAAGTTCTTTAGCAAATAACAGCCAGGTGAAGTGGAGATTTCTTGATTTTCATAAATCATTCTGAAAGTCTAAAAGTATAGCTTGAAGCTGGTACATAAGTTTTGGATCTTCAAAAAGAATTTTGCTGCATCTGGAATAGTTTTCTGTAACTAATGCTGACAAGTCACACAAGGGCACAGCAAAGTCAGATCAACACACATAATATGACTGGGTTAAATGAATACACATATGCAGCTGATAATGTAAAAAAGTGACAGTTTGGAGCTCCAGAAAGTGAGGCCTCTTTAAAGGGCTGAGGGACATGACTGACTAAGTGGGCATGCTCGAGCCGTGTGTGTCTGTGTGTGTGTGTATGGGGGGGGGGGGGGGGGGGGGTTATGACTGGTCAGCCCTGGGGGGAAGGGGAGGTGAAGGTAGGTCCTGCAAGGGCTGTGGAAAGGGCAAAAAAGGAAGGTCCTTTGTGACATAGGGAGCGGTAGGTAAGTACTCCTCTCCCCCACCTTCCCACAGCCCGATCATGGAGGCCCTCTTAGGGAGATAGTGGGAGGAGGCAGAAAGAAGAGCTCTCCTCCAACATGTGAGACGGCCACCCTGCCTCCACCCGCGGCCCAGCGTGCTCGACAGCCCCCGTGCCAGTCCTCATCAGTGCGCAGGGCCATGGTAACTGCCGCAGCATCCCCGCCGCCAGCACCTTCCTCTCCTGCCCTGCCAGCCTGCGGGGCACATCAGCCCGTCTGTGTTCTCAGTGGACAGGCTCTTATGCCCCTCCTGCTCCTGACACCCAAAGCAGCACACTCATATATTCATTTTGAGGGACCCCTGGGGGACCACGTAAAGCCCGGAGTTAATCTGGAATCTGGAAGCAGGAATATTTGGGTATTGTCATGCTCTTGCTGCTGGAACTTTTTAATGTAGAGAGGTGGGAAAAAGGAAAAGAGCACAGGAAGGAAGAGGATGAGGATAGGCGGCGGTTTAGTCATTCCCACGTTGGGAATGACTTGGGCAGTATTGCAATGAGGGCGCTCATCGCGGCCATTAAGAGGGATCTCCGGTTGATTATGGCGGACCACCCAGATACAGCGATTATCTGGTCAAAGATCCTACCTCGGTTTATTTGGAGACATGCGAGGAAGCATAAGGCGGTGGCTAAGTATTTAGTCTAAGTATACAGTACGTCCTGCTCCAGATATAATACTTACACTTGGGTAATCCTCCACCAGAGGGTGCTGTGCACTGCAGACATGCAAAAACAGGCTCCTCCCGGCCCTTCATATACCCGGGGACCTCCCACAAATCCCCAGATTTCTCTGCAGTGCTGACTGTGAAGACATGAAGTATCACTCTCTCGCAGGTGAGCGGGGCTATTACAGCCTGCGGCCCTGTTGGACTATTCCCACTCGTCCTCTTGTGATGTGCCTCCCAGCCTGGGCTGCGCTGGTCGGGTTACGGTAGGCAGCACCATGCGTGCTTATGGAGCCATGCTCCACCGCAGTCCCCCACCAAAGGGTAGGCGGTTTAGGCTGACTGTGAGCCTCTAGTGGATGTCCCTCCCGCATTATTGCCCATGCCCCGTGTAGTGGTGGACCCTGTGTAAAGGGTCGCCATCCTCCCTCGTTTCCCCCCGTATTCGGGGGAAAAGAATGAGGGTGTGTGTGTGTGTGTGTGTGTGTGTGTGTTTGGTGGTCTCAGTGTACTGTATTGTCACACTTATGGCCGTGGTTTTGCCCTTGACTGCCAACTGGGTGTCAGAGCCGTGCTGCTTGCTCTTCTTATTTTGGCCGCCGCCGTTTTCGCCTTCTCATTTTTTATAAAAATTTACTGTGCTGGGTGGCGGCGTCGTCAGACTCTACGAGTATCCATTAGCAGATGCTTTTACTAGCATATCCTATACTTGGCTTGTCCAGCCTGGACGGCTGCCTCAGAGCTTCGCGCTCTTTGGGGGAGGCGGGGACCTGGCGTGGCGCGCTCCGCGTCACGGCCAGATTGGGCCCGCCCTTCGAGGTTCGGTTGGCGCCATTTTGTTGATCGCGCGTGTTGGCGGTCCTCCTCCTCCCCTGGTCTGTAAGTGCCCTCGTGGGTGATTTCATTATCAGTATTGTTTTCTGCTGCGCATGGCCCTGACACCTCTTATTCCCTTTCTGTCTGCCGAACATAAATTGTAGCAGGCTTACAAAAAATTCTCGCACATTCCTAGCAGGTCTTTGGGACATCCAGGGTTACCTATTGCATAAATCCCTGCTGGCATATTTGCATTGATAATCACCATATGGAGGCATCTCAGAATTATGTGAGTGGGGTCCCTCCGGGACAAAACCGGCTGTGTACGGCGTGTGGACAACCCCATGCTGATGCGGACAGAGCACGGGTCTGCGGACCCTGTGCTGAACAAGCACTGGCCCTGCAGTCAGGGTTGCCAGTGGCTGCGCCTCATTTCAATACACCTGTCTCCCCGTGCCTAAATCTCACTCCTGATGAGTCGCACTTGAGCGGGGATGACCAGCAAGTCGTGCCGCACAGACTGCCTATGGCTGATCAGGTTATTTCGAGGTTGACAGAGCGCTTGGGCCCTGGTAAGAAGCGGTCCCTGATGCCTCCGGTTTCGCCCATTCCTTCGGGAAACGAGGAGTTCACTACTCCGCGGGGTTTTGCTCTTTCTGATGAAGGTGAGCTGTTCTCTGACTCAGGCTCATCTGACGAGGGGCCGAGGAATCATGATGATACTGGCCCTGGTTCCTGGGGCCTGTGTGACACTGATGAATTACTGATAAAGATCTTCGAGGTCTTGTCTATCTCTCTCCCTGGTGAGGCTCCCAGGCCTAGAAGGGAGAGTTTCCATACAGCAACGCCGCGCTTGAAATTTCTGGAACAGGATCACTTCCAGGCTCTTGTACTCAAAGAATGGGAATGCCCTAGTAAACTTCCAGGGGTTCCAGGGGACTGGGATTGGAAATACCCTTTTCCCCCTGATGTGGTTAACTGCTGGTCATCACCTCCCTTGGTGGATGCACCGATCATTGGGGTTCTTAACCCCCCCTTTATTGCAGCCCCTACTTATCGTACCCTTCGGGATGCTGAGGACCGGCGCATTGATAGGCTGGCTTCCCACGCCTTTTCTTGTGCAGGGACGGCTCTGCACCCGGTCTGTGCCGCGGCCATCGCTGCAGTGGCCGCTAGGACCCTCATCAGAAAGATGATTGATCATCAACCTGAGGATCTCCCCTGGGAGATGTTTAATGCACTCTCCAGTTGTGATGTATTTGTAAGGTTTATCCTTTTAGGTTGTAAGGTTTATCCTTTTAGCGCTGGATGACACCATTAGGATGTGTGCAAGAACTTCTGCCCTTGTGGTAGCTATACGCCGCTTGGTCTGGCTGCGACAGTGGGGTGTTGACGATGCTACAAAAAAGACTCTTACTGGAGGGCGACGCCTATTTGAGGCCCGTCTGGACCTGTTTGGGAAAAAGGGCAAAACACCCCTTGGCTGTCTCGGCCTCCTCGGGGCAGGGGTACCCCCCCCCCTATGTTAGTGTCAAACACGAACCACGGGTGTCCTTCCAGCTTTTTGGTGTAGATTCCTGCCCCAGGAGTGGCAGACAACGCCCTGGCCCCTCTGGCAGGACTAAGTCCAAATCTTTCACCAAAACCCCCCAAGCTGGATGGCTGCAGCACCTTGCTCCTATCAGTAGGCGTCATGTCTCGTTCTGGTGGATTCAGGAGGTAGTTTCCTCTGGATGCAGGTAGTGTTTGCTGGGCGGTCCCTTCCCGAGATTGTCAGGGTGCTTCTGGTCCCTGTCTCTCTTCAGGTGTTGGCACAGGCCTTGCACGGCCTGGGGTCACTTGCAGGTTGCCCTTAACAGGCAGAGGCAGGGGCCTCTACACCAACCTTTACACATTCCCCCATTGATAGGCTGGCTTCCCACGCCTTTTCTTGTGCAGGGACGGCTCTGCACCCGGTCTGTGCCGCGGCCATCACTGCAGTGGCCGCTAGGACCCTCATCAGAAAGATGATTGATCATCAACCTGAGGATCTCCCCTGGGAGATGTTTAATGCACTCTCCAGTTGTGATGTATTTGTAAGGTTTATCCTTTTAGGTTGTAAGGTTTATCCTTTTAGCGCTGGATGACACCATTAGGATGTGTGCAAGAACTTCTGCCCTTGTGGTAGCTATACGCCGCTTGGTCTGGCTGCGACAGTGGGGTGTTGACGATGCTACAAAAAAGACTCTTACTGGAGGGCGACGCCTATTTGAGGCCCGTCTGGACCTGTTTGGGAAAAAGGGCAAAACACCCCTTGGCTGTCTCGGCCTCCTCGGGGCAGGGGTACCCCCCCCCCCTATGTTAGTGTCAAACACGAACCACGGGTGTCCTTCCAGCTTTTTGGTGTAGATTCCTGCCCCAGGAGTGGCAGACAACGCCCTGGCCCCTCCGGCAGGACTAAGTCCAAATCTTTCACCAAAACCCCCCAAGCTGGATGGCTGCAGCACCTTGCTCCTATCAGTAGGCGTCATGTCTCGTTCTGGTGGATTCAGGAGGTAGTTTCCTCTGGATGCAGGTAGTGTTTGCTGGGCGGTCCCTTCCCGTGATTGTCAGGGTGCTTCTGGTCCCTGTCTCTCTTCAGGTGTTGGCGCAGGCCTTGCACGGCCTGGGGTCACTTGCAGGTTGCCCTTAACAGGCAGAGGCAGGGGCCTCTACACCAACCTTTACACATTCCCCCAAAAGGATGAGGCACTCTGGCCCATTCTGGCCTTCCATAGGTACAGCAATTTACATTCATAGGCGGTTTCTGCATGGTCTCTCTGAGTTGGGCCGCCAGCGCCCTGTGTCCAGGGACCTCTTGCCGTCTGTGGAGATCTAAGATGCTTATTTCATTGCCACTGTGTCTTCTGGACACCAAGGATCTTACAGGTTAGTGTTGGAGGTCCAACACTGCTGATTGTGGCCTTGTTATCTGGCCTCTCTTCTGCTCCCAGAGTGCTCGCCAAGTCGATGACGGGGGTGATGTCTCTGATGAGACCAAAGGGGCGTCCGAGCGAGGAACTGCCTGGTCGTCCTTCTTTGCTTCCCAATCTCTACGTCAGGCCGAGTTTGTTACTCGGCTGGTGGTGTCCTTTGGGAGTCTTGGATGGGTACTCAATCACCTCTATTCCTCATTGTCCCCTTATTTGGTATCTCCATTCCTAGGGTTGAACTTGGATTCGGTTCAGGCGGGAACCTGCTTCTTTAGCTATAAAGTGTACAATCTGGTTACATGGGCTCGGTCCCTCTTTGCTGTTCCCGTCTCTTCACCAGGCTGGATTGCAGCTGGTGGGCCTGTTGGTGGCTGCTCAGAGGTTGTCCCTTATGCTCAGTGCCCTTGGGCTCTTCTGCAACTTATATTGTAAATGCTGGACAGGGTTCCAGCTTCCCTGGAGCTGGGTCTGTGTACCTTTCCCCTTGGTACGGTGGTTCCTCTTGAGCCGGTTGTACTCAGGTAACCAGTCAGGGGGCACCCCCTTCCTTGCGTCTTCCTGTAGATGGATACCAAATCTATCAGGTGGATGGAGGGGGGGGGTTTCTTCCAAAAATCCCCTGTGGTTTCGGGGGAGGTGGGACCTTTAGGGGTCCATTCACCTATCTATTTTTGAAGCGATAGGCTTTCAGGTTGGCTCTACCTCGCTGGACTTCTCCTTTGCGGGATCTGTCTATTTGGGGGCTCCTTGGTCTGTCTGACGATAGTGGCCTGTATTAATTATCTGTGTGGACTCGGAGCAGGATGATCCTCCAGGAAGGTATCTGACCCTGATCTGGGTGGAGGACAGCGTTCCCTGCATATCAGCGATAGTCGCTCCGGTGGATGTCCTTCTGCGACAGGATGTGCTAATTCTTGTGTCTTTTTGTGATCCATCTAGTGTGGATCTTTTTGGGCCCCGTCACTTTCATGGGTTCTAGGCCCTCGTTTCCCTGTCCCAGATTGTTCTGACCTTGGTCATGAGGCTTAGTAACTTTTTTGCTGGACATTCTGTTCTGTATGTCTTATCTTCATTCACCCTGCTGGTTGGGGTTCTGCGCAGGTTTGCTCTGGAAGGGGGAACCTGTGATACTGCTGGCCCCTGGGTGGCCTAGTGGAGTGTGGTTTGCAGATGTGGTACTGAGGACAGCTGACCTGTACGTTCTGTCAGGAGTGCTGATCTGCTCACTCAGGCACCCTTTTTTATTTCACCCCAATCTACAGGCTCTGTCACCCGTCTCTTCACCAGGCTGGATTGCAGCTGGTGGGCCTGTTGGTGGCTGCTCAGAGGTTGTCCCTTATGCTCAGTGCCCTTGGGCTCTTCTGCAACTTATATTGTAAATGCTGGACAGGGTTCCAGCTTCCCTGGAGCTGGGTCTGTGTACCTTTCCCCTTGGTACGGTGGTTCCTCTTGAGCCGGTTGTACTCAGGTAACCAGTCAGGGGGCACCCCCTTCCTTGCGTCTTCCTGTAGATGGATACCAAATCTATCAGGTGGATGGAGGGGGGGGGTTTCTTCCAAAAATCCCCTGTGGTTTCGGGGGAGGTGGGACCTTTAGGGGTCCATTCACCTATCTATTTTTGAAGCGATAGGCTTTCAGGTTGGCTCTACCTCGCTGGACTTCTCCTTTGCGGGATCTGTCTATTTGGGGGCTCCTTGGTCTGTCTGACGATAGTGGCCTGTATTAATTATCTGTGTGGACTCGGAGCAGGATGATCCTCCAGGAAGGTATCTGACCCTGATCTGGGTGGAGGACAGCGTTCCCTGCATATCAGCGATAGTCGCTCCGGTGGATGTCCTTCTGCGACAGGATGTGCTAATTCTTGTGTCTTTTTGTGATCCATCTAGTGTGGATCTTTTTGGGCCCCGTCACTTTCATGGGTTCTAGGCCCTCGTTTCCCTGTCCCAGATTGTTCTGACCTTGGTCATGAGGCTTAGTAACTTTTTTGCTGGACATTCTGTTCTGTATGTCTTATCTTCATTCACCCTGCTGGTTGGGGTTCTGCGCAGGTTTGCTCTGGAAGGGGGAACCTGTGATACTGCTGGCCCCTGGGTGGCCTAGTGGAGTGTGGTTTGCAGATGTGGTACTGAGGACAGCTGACCTGTACGTTCTGTCAGGAGTGCTGATCTGCTCACTCAGGCACCCTTTTTTATTTCACCCCAATCTACAGGCTCTGGTCTGGATGGCCTGACGGTTGATTCATCTACCTTGATGGAGATGGGCTTATCTTCTGGGTGACTGTGACTTCTGGAAGCCTAGGAGTTGGCTTCTTCTTCTTCCGTCTGCTGTGGGGTATGGCATACCCATATTGATTGGTGTGAGTCTTGGTCCCTCCCCTGTTGGGCGCTCTCTGTTCCCAGGGTTCTAGAGTTATTACAGCATGGGTTGGAGTTGGCCCTCCTACTCGGTACTCTGGAGGTTCAGGTTCTGCCCTGTCCGCCTTCCAGTAGAAGTCTTTGCTCAGTTTTTTTCCTTGGTTAAGCATTCTTTCGGGGATTGCTCAGGTGCATCCCCCACATAGTTCTAGGGTCCCTGTTGGGATTTGCATTTTATTCTGTTTGCCTTGCGGGGTGTTTCCCTTTGGACCTATTCCGGATGCTGTCTGACTGTTCTTATCCACAAGGTTGTCCTTCTGGGGGCTGTTACTTCAGTCAGACGTGTGCCTGAGAGGGCGGCTCAGTTTAGCTAGCCCTCGTTCTTTGATATATACGCCAAGATGAGGTGGTGTTCCGCTTTAAGCCGGACCTTCTGCCTAAGGTGGTGTCTTAGGCTCATGTTTTTAAGACATTTGTCTTTCTTCTGTGCTTTATTCCTAGTAACGCTGAGGCAAGGGGATCTACTTTCCCTCAACAAGTGCTGGAATTTTTTTCCTGGATTGTCTCTTGTCCCTTAGGGGGACTGATGCCCCTTGGGGTTTGTGGGCACCTACATCTGTATGTGCCTGATCTCGTCTGCTTCCAGGGGTTAAGCGGCCTTTGGCCTAGCCTTTACTTGGATGGCTGTCCCTTCTGGTCCTAGGGAAGGCTTGGCTGCTTCCTGGGCTACTGTTAGCATTTGATTTTGTCAGGCTGTTACTCAGGCCTATTCCTTTAAGGGGAAGATTCTTCTTCTCACTTTATTTGTGATTCTATTGGTGCCTTGGTATCTTTGGGCCTTTCAGCACCAGGTTCTGTTGACCAAGTTTGCTAGACTGCTACTTGTTTTCTGTTCATACCTTTTCAAAGGTTTTTATGATGTTGACGTTAGAGCCTTTGCTCATGACGCTCTTGGTAGGAAGGTTTGCAGGTGACAGTGCTTTTACTGTCTGCTGTGCCTTTTTTTGTTGAGGGATCCCACCCTACTTTATAGACACTGCTATTGGATGTCCCAAGTGTAAGTTTTATATCTGGAGTAGGACGTACTGTATACTTAGAATAATACAATTCTGTGAAATACTCACCTGTAGAATTGGTATTATACGTATACAGTGCGTCCTGCTCCACCCCACCCTGGTTTTTTTGCATTGTTCTGGATCCCCTGTATGGTGATTGTTACATTGTTGTTCTTACCAGTTTTTGGGTGGTTAAATTCTCCCGGCTTCTTTTTCACTGCTTTTCAATACTGGGGATTTGTGGGAAGTCCCCGGGTATATGAAGGGCCGGGAGGAGCCTGTTTTTGCATGTCTGCAGTGCACAGCACCCTCTGGCGGAGGATTACCCAAGTGTAAGTATTATATCTGGAGCAGGACGTACTGTATACGTATAATACCAATTCTACAGGTGAGTATTTCACAGAATTGAATTTTTTTCATTGGTTATGGAAAAGAAGCTGTGTTTTTTTTGTTCAAGGCAGACTGTTCACCGGCTGCAGTCACAATGTCTGGCAGTCAGGGGTGACTCCTGGCTGTGGTTCCTGTGAGTAAAGACTGGTAGATGTGGGGGAAGAAGGGGGTGCTCCTTAGTTGGGGGGCGACGGGAGCAAAGAAGATAGGAGAAATTGTTTAGGAATGTTCAGTTGTGATCAGTGTTATACAGTTTATATAGGGTTATGTTATGTAAAAAAGTTTCCTAGCTGTGAACGATTTATAATAAATCTTTCCAAAGTCGAGTCATGGTTTTAAGTGTTTATTTCGGGGATGGAACAAATGTTGGTGTGATATAAAGGTATAAACAGCGAAGAGCAGACTGACCCCTTTAAACAGTCAAGTATATTACATATCTCATGCTTTGATGTATCAAAATATTAGCTCAGATTAATTCTCGTTCCTCTTTTTATTTCCTTTGCGAACTCTTAAATATTGTTGCATGACTCCTGACAGCTGCACACTCAGACATAACTCCCAACAGAATGATATTTTGAGGATATTACAAAAATGAGTTTGATTTGAAGCAGATAAATATTCAACGGGGGCCCCAGAGTTGATGTAAGATATTACGTAACTGATGTATCTAAAATAAATAAGATAAACAATTATGCAAGATAAATAAGTTCTCTATGCCAGTTGTTACTTCTCCCAACTTTACAACATGCTAAAACATTCATTACATTTAACCCTTTTGTTGCCAAGCATGTAACACCTACGGGCTGGCTTGGCTGGGCCTTAAGTGCGAAGCCCGTAGGTGTTACGTGCTCGATTTTCCCCGCTGCTAGTTAAAAAAATAAAAATGAAAAATGCTCACCTGACCCCTCGTTGGATCCGGCCAGGTCTCCTCTTTAATTTGGTGCCATCCGATCCCCCCCCCGAATAGGCCGCCCCCTCCCCCCGATTCGGCAGCAGCAGCTACTAACTGTAAAAAAAAAAAAAAAAAAAAGACATTTGCTTACCTGCAGCCGCGCTGCCTCCCGCCGGGTCTTCTCTTCACTGGGGGGGGCCTCCGATCACCCCCCCAGCCTCTTCGGTGGCGAGGAGAGGGCAGAAAATGCCCTCTCCCCCCACTTCCTGCATCGCGACAGCCCCCCTTGGGGGAGGGGCCAGGTGACATCATTGTGAGCTGGCTTCTTCTGTCCAAGCCCCCGAGACTGAATCAGTCTGCTCGGTGCTTGGAGCAGAGAGCAGAGGAGGAGGAGAGGGCTGTGATGCCCCCCCCTCCCCAGGCTCTCTCTTCCAAACAGCGAGCAGACTGTCAGCGGAGATCGCCAAGGGACACAGGATCGGAGGTGAGTAAAGTAAAAAAATAAAAATAATAAAGATCATTTTTTTTTATGTGTCTGTGTTTTTTTTATTCCACATTAAACCCCTTGTGAACTGGTAAGGGGTTCATGTGACCCCTTATACCAGTTCACAAGGCTGGGGGGGTGGCAAGTCACCTGTCCTAGCAGGTGACTTGCCATTAACCCCCGGCACCCCCATTACCTGCCTCCCCAAAGCCCAGGTGGGGGGCAGAAGATCCCGGGCCCACATAGGCTATGTGGGCTCGTAGGCTGCAGGGTGGGCGGGCCACAAAAGCTGGCCCCCCCTCTCTGTGCCTACAAGCCCCCATAGCTGGTCCCGGGCTGGTTACTTTGGGTAAGGGGGACCCCACGTCATTTTTTGGGGGGATTTTTAAGGGTTTTTAACCTTTAAAAATCCAAAAAAAAATGGGGTCCCCGCCCCGGGAAGGGGGACCCTATGTCATTTTTTTTTTAATTAACCCTTTGTGTTCTGTCATCCAGCAGCTATAAAAGGCTTCCAGCAGGTGAGCAGAAGCCAGTGATCGCTGAGGGACACAGTGCTCCAGGATGGATGGGAGGTAAGTATTAAAAAAATAAATAAATAAATAATAAAATAATTTTTTCTCTTTGTGTGTGTCTGTTTTTTTTTTTTTTTACATTTACCCCTTGTGAACTGGTAAGGGGTCCATGACCCCTACACCAGTTCACAAGGCTGGGGGAGGTGGCAAGTCACCTGTGACTAGCGGGTGACTTGTCATTAACCCCCGGCACCCCCATTACCTGCCTCCCCAAAGCCCAGGGGGGGCAGAAGAGCCCGGGCCCACGGGCTATGCGGGCTTGTAGCCTGCAGGGCCAGGGGCCACAAAAGCTGGTCTACAAGACCTGCATAGCTGGTCCCGGGCTGGTTACTTTGGGTAAGGGGGACACCATGTCATGGATGGTAATTGTATTTTATTTGTAAATGTTATAAAATGTTATAAAGTACTTGTTTCAGTTAGGGGGGGTCTCCTGGGCAGGAACGGGGGGCTACCGATAAATATGTGGTACCGTTCTAATCAGTAGAAATGGGGCTTTCACATGCAATATGCTTTTCCTTAATAAAATACATTTTTTATTTAAAATAAAGGAGTCAATTTTCTAAAAATGTTTTAATTTATTTATTTATTTATTTTTACTTAATAATATTGTAAAAAACAAAATAAAAATTTACAAACAAGACATTTCATGTTAAAGCCTAAACTCTGCGGCAAAAAAATATAAATATAATTTTCCTGAAAATTACAGCAAAAATGGCGCAAAAATGGCGCAAATCATGGCGCAAAATGGGGAAAAATGACCTGTCAACAGAGGGTGACAAAATCTCAAGTAGGCTGGCAATTAAAAGGGTTAATAGTACCTCTGCATGTTGGGTATTGTTCTGTTCGGGAGACCTTGTGCTTTCAGACTTAGCTTGTTTTTTCTGGTTTGCATATTTATATTTTAGGAAAAGGTGTTTTTTATTCAGCTTTTTTATACATTTTTTAGGGAAACCCTGAGCAACCAAAGAATTCTTTGTGGAATTAATTCCAGAAAGATGAGCCCACTACAACAAGCTGGCTACGCTTAGAAAGCTTAACATGTGTACTTTCAGGGAATATATGGTTTATGGGGAATATTCCAAATGTAAAGGGTTGTTTTGGTTGAAAAATCGCAAGGTGCGCACTTTGTCTGCAGAACTGAAATTTTCAAGTAAAATTACCGTTACGCACATGCTTTACTTTGGGGTGTTTGGCAACTCTTCCCTTGACAGAACCTATGCATGTTGGGTGTTGTTCTGTTCGGGGAATGTTGCTTTTTCAGATTAAACTTGTTTGTATATAGTTTTTTTAGGAAAATGTGGCTTTGATTCTGCTTTTTTATCTTTTTTTTGGGGAAACTCTTTGCAACCAAAGAATACATTGAGGAATTACTTCCAGAAAACTATGGGCACATCAACATGCCTGGTACACCTAGAAAGCTTGAGGTGTGTACTTCCAGAGAATATATCGTTTGTTGGGGGTATTTCAAATGTAAATTGTAAAACTGCAAGGTGCGCATAGCGCATATCACAGTTATATTTTTTCTGAAAATCCCCTAAAGCGCTATTTCAGTTTGGGGGAGTCTCCTGGGCAGGAAAGGGTGTCTACCTATACATATGTGGTATCGCTGTAACCGGGAGAAATTGGGATTTCACACGCAATAAGATTCTATTGACAAACTTACATTTTTTATTACAAAAAAACACTACAAATTGTAAAAAAAATAATTTTTTAAATTTTTTTTCACATATTTCACCCAAAAATATTGAGAATACACTTAAAAATTACAAACAAGACATTTCATGTTAAAGCCCAGACTCTGCTGAAAAAAACAATATATCATTTTCCTGGGAAATCTCTGGAAATCCTTTCAAAAATGACAGTTGAACATGTGTAGCGCAAAATAGTGAAACATGGTCTTGCAACAGGGAGTAGCAAATGCTGCAGGTAGGCTGGCACTGAAAGGGTTAATGCATCATATATTACCTATTGTGATCGGCTACAGATCCAGGATTTCATAGATTAGATGAGATTCAACAGAATTACATAGTAACATAGAAACATATCATAGTAACAGGCTGAATTAAATAAAGACATTAGTCCATTCAGTTCAGCTTGCATAGAAAAGAAGGTCTCCTTCTAGTGGTCTTATTTTTCCCCCAAAATAGGGGGAAAATATTAGTACGTCTTATTGGGCAAAAAAAAAACTTACATTCCCAGCTCCCACGCGCAGCAGCCATCTCCAGCCAAATGAAACAGAGAGAGACAGACAGACAGACAGACAGACAGACACACACACACACACACACACACACATACATACATAACAGACATCCGCTGTCTTCACCATCGCTGCCCACTGGCCGCTGCCTCTGCTGCTTACACTGTTGCCTTCGGCCAGCGGGCGGCAATGGCGAAGACAGTGGACACCGGTTATGTATGTCTGTCTGTCTCTCTCTCCCTGTTTCAGTGGGTGGGAGATGGCTTCTGCACGTGTGAGCCAGGAATGTAGGTTTTTTTTTGTTTGTTTTGGGGGCATGCTGCACACTGCCTGTATATGGGATGACCTCACACTGCCTGTAACTAGGATGCCTGCACACTGCCTGTATTTAGGATGCCTTACACTGCCTGTAAATGGAATGCTATGCACAACACATTTGTAAATGAAATGCCTGCACACTGCCTGTATTTAGGATGCCTCAGACTGTCTGTAATTGGTATGCCACGCACACTGCCTTTAATGTGGGTTAACACTGCCTGTCTGTAATGTGGGATGCCGCTCACTGCCTGTAATATGGGATGCCGCTCACTGCCTGTAATGTGGTGTGTTGCTCACTGCCTGTAATGTGGTGTGTTGCTCACTGCCTGTAATGTGGGCTACCGCTCACTGCCTGTAATGTGGGCTACCGCTCACTGCCTGTAATGTGGGCTACCGCTCACTGCCTGTAATGTGGGATACCGCTCACTGACTGTAATGTGGGGTCTGTGATGGGGGGATTCTGCACACTGTCTGTAATGGGGTGATTGGGAGGGAGGTATTTTAGCTTATTCCCTTTAGTTATTTAATTGGCCATCTTTGATCACGTTCCTGTTCTTTTATGTCTTTCTTATGCATTGGTGACCAGAACCAGAACTGTACACAATATTCCATATGGGAGCTAACCAGTGACTTATATACGGGTAACATGATGCTCTGGTCATGGACACAGATGCCTTTCTTGATGCACCCCATGATCCTGTTTGCCCTGGCAGCTTCTGTTTGCCATTAGGCATTACAGTTAACTTTATCGTTAACTAAAACTCAGAGGTCCTTTTCCATTGTAGTTTTATCAAGCATTTCCTTATTTAGCGTGTAATCATGGCACAAATTGCTCCTTCCCATGTACATAACCTTACATTTATCTGTGTTAAACTTTATTTGCCATTTACTTCCCATGCTTCCAGTTTATCTAAATCTGTTTGTAAGTGCCTGCTGTCCTCTTTTGTGTTAATTACCTTACACAGCTTAGTATAATCTGCAAATGTTACTGTTTAATCCTTCCCAATGTCATTGATGTATATATATTAAAGAATACTGGGCCCAAAACTGACCCTAGCGGTACTCCACTAGTAAGGGTGACCAATGCACCGTTGATAACCACCCTCTGTTTTCTATCATTAAGCCAATTACTCACCTATGTATGCATGTTTTCTCAGCTGGATAGGTTATTAGGCTGCTTAGACTTAGCCAAAGCTGCGCTGGGGGCATCCTGAACTGGGTTTTAGTCAGTATAGACCAGTTCAGAGAGGTAAGTAAATAAAATAAATAGTGTTTATTTGTCTATTGTGTGCTTGCTCACATAAAGCAATGGGTCCTCCGCATTTAACCCATCCATGCAGTGAGTACAAACACAAGCCGAGCAGTGGACTACCGCAAGTACAACAGCTGTGGAGCAGTTGAGGATTGCAATTTTCAACGTGGATTAGTCAGGATGGACCAGATCAGAATACAGAGAGGTATTATATCACAGTATTCCCTCCTTTTTTCAGTAAACCTAAAATATGTCAGCAATCCACTTGCAGTACTGGAAAGCAGGGGCACTGGTCATTTTTTGGACTGGGAAAGCCTTTCTTGAGCCCTTTGCTACTGTAAGCCTGAGACCTAAAAGCTTTTTAATTTTGTGTGTCAATGTGCTGGCTGCAGTTATCCCCTGCCCAACGTGGGGGATGGCCTGATTCATTTTTAATAGGAGCACCCTGTAAGGGCCCTCTCATTTTGTAACCTTCAAACCAAAAATTCTCAAATATTTTAGTGGAAATGGCCTGCCTGCAAAGGTTCTCTGCCTCTAGTTTGGAGGCTGGCTAATTGTTGGAATAAGAGAGACCATGGCATTGTGTTGCTAGTCTTCCCCCTCTGTTCTTGATTTCTCCATAATCAATGTACATGATTTCCAAAGACCAGGAAACCCCACCCGACCATTCCCCCTATAGAAGCCAAATGCTTTGGCAAACGGTGAATGCATAGAGGCCACTTTTGCTTCATTAATTATAAGGCATATAGAAATGTGCACATATTTGTACAGAAAGCAAACAAAAATTCAATTTATTTTGTGTACATCAAAATAATTTTTATGTATGACTTAAAAAGCTGAGTATGAAAAACTGGTGGTGTAAGACAAAAGAAAAAAACTAGAATGTGGCATACAAAATGTAGCATGAAAAAGCATGGGCATAGGAAATATAGCATACACATGCGTGTAAAGCAAAAAGTTTCTGCAACACCACCAATCAACAACTGAACCACATCAATCCAACCCCCCCATATTTATGTGGTTGTCCATAATAAGCTTATATTCTCCTTATTCTCCTAACTTATTATTTCATTATTATTTTGCAGGATGTTTTTTAAATGTTTTTTAAATGTTTACTATAACTAAATGCCAAGTACCATATGTTAATCTCTGTTATTAATATTGTTTGTATGTATAGTGCTGTCATATTTTGTAGTACTTTACAACATACTGCTCCTCCACAAGATCTCTGCAACTGTAAAACCGGGGTCCAGTAAAAAAACACATTCTATGTAAATTTAAAGTGGACAACACCCATTTTAGATTAAATGGTTTTTGGTCCCCGAACAGGGTGGGGCATAAGCCGTTTACGGATTTTTCCCGCACATACACCACTGCAAGGACTGAATTAAACCAATGGAATGAGAAGCAGGTAAGATTATCTCAGGCTAGCGGCAGTGTATGCACATGGAATCACCAATTGTGATGCCCTCCCACAACAAGCTAGGTGGCCATCAACACTGATTTTGTAAAAAGTGTGTGTTAAATTACTTTTATTTCTAATACACCGATGGCTGTAATTTAGGGGTGAGTGCATTGGTTTGCCTGGCAATAGGCCAATGGCAGTAATGAATCTGTAGGGGCATTAGTGGTGGTTTTCCAGAAGGTTAATAGTGCAAAGAAATGGACATTGGCTACCCAGAACATTTAGACATGACTGCCCATTGGTGAAAAGAGATAAGCAATCAATGTCCGCCCGGTAATTCCACTTTCAATAGCATTTTTTTTAAAGTTTCCCTGGGCATTTAGGTCTTTAGAGTTCATCATAAAAAACAAAATAATATTCATTAGTTTACGTGTAGGTGTTCAAAAGTTAGTCTTTGAGATCTAAACATTTTTGAGCGAGATAGAAAACAAATAATACACAGTATATATGGTTAACTCAAAGAGCCCTGTGGCTTGATGTACTCCATGATGAGAGAATGTAAGCAGCACAAAATGTATGTAAACCCATATTTGAGTTGGGGAAGCTGCAGTTTTAAATCTTTCCCTGTACCTAAAGAATTCTGTCAGTCCATGTTAGTATGACCACTGCTGTAAGCTGTGTTCATGTGACTTCTTCCTTTGGAAAATAAAAGTGCTAGTCCAGTGATGCTTATGGACTGGCTTTCATCACTGCTCATTAGACTTGTCAGTTCTTGTGTGGTATTTGCAGGAACTAAGCAGAGATGGTCACAAGGCCCTTGCAGACAATATCCATACATATACAGTATATTGTGAAGAAGGTGGAGCAAATTAAGATGTGCTTAATTGTCGAAACCAAGTACCATCTTGCTGAAATAATTGCGGCATGTAGACTTACATAAGCCGTGCTCCCTCGCAACTTGTCGGGCTCCCACAACCCTGGTTCTGTTGGGTGGGCATGGCCTGTACATGGCTGGCATCTGCAAGCTACCTGTTATGAGTTGAATAGGAGGGGGTATTTTAGCACATCATTTGGTTCAAAATATTTTTTTCTTGTTTGCCTTCTCTAAACTCTAGGTGCGTCTTATAGTGTGAAAATGTAATAATTGCACTGTAATTTTTCATTTATATTACTCAAGCAGCTTTTCTTTAAAACTGATCTGAACAAAGCTCAAGTATCTAGAAAGTATTTGCAGGTATTGAGCTTAGTTTAGCTGGAATAAAGACAGAGTATGGGATGCTATTTGCATCTTAAAAGAGATGGTAAGCGGTCTTAAAAAATTATGCCTTTAATAGTGACAGGGTAATGAACTTCTTTACAAACAGAAGCTCCCTATTTGGTGAATGGTTTGTCACAGACTAATACTTAGAAAAAGAATGTGTCCTGTTTTATGCCCCACTGAATACCTAGGGTGTGCTGTGGTATGGCCTGAACATTGGCCCTGAGATTAACATTATATAAGTTAGCAACATAAACTTCAAATAGAAGTGCAATTATTACATCTTGGTTGTTCTAGGTGATCTTATAAAGCCTGATGTTTTTTTATAGACAGCATTCCCTTTGCTTTGGTGAGGGAGCTTGACCTTGTGGGGAAGGATTTAGCTTCAAAGCACCATATTTATAATTATTTTCACCATTCTTTATTGTCAATTACTTGCTATAGTAACAACTATGTAACACAGTAACAAGGCTTCTGGTTCTTGTCTGTACAGATAGACTATAATAAGGCGGCCAAGATGAATGTACCGGGAAAAAATAGCATCATGGCTGTATGGACCACAATCGCCAGTGTTGAACCATGAATGTTCTGGTCTGTATTCTTCCAAAGTCCGATGTCTTAATTGTAATTGTATGCCATGTGTTGGTGTGTCTGTATCTATTCTTTGTGATTATGTGTCTCTTTCCGGAGTAGTTTGTGGTGTTTTCCTGCCTCTCCGAGGAGTTTGCCTCTGTCTCCTTGTTTTTTCCTTCTTAGGTTCATGTCTAACCCCAAAATAACAAATAAGGGAAGGAGGAAATGTTAAGTACTTCGCACCCTTTAAATTATTCTGGCTTTATCCTTCACCTTGCACCTTAACCTCAGACAATCCTTTACAAATTATACATTTATTGATAAGCATTAAAATATGTGTATATATTTGCTGAGGCATCTCATTGGCTTTTTTGAGTTTTGCTAAATTTTTCAAGGCACCCTCTAAAAATATTCATACACATATTATATTATGTTTTTTACTTACAGAACCTTTGTGATGTTGGAATAAACATTTGAATAAAACGTGACATTACAAGCTTGAACCTTCCATGAGAATCTTGTTGTCCCTTTTTGAATAATGAATACAAAAGTTTTTCACATTTTCATCAGTTTATCAAAGCAAATAAATAAATAAATTAATGCAATTTTTCTACTAAAATAATTCCATAAATAAATTAATATTGCTTAATTATACAATATTTCCATATATTTTATAGGTTACTTCATCTTTATAATGAATTTGGCTTCAGTATCGTCAAACATTGTATAACTTTAGGTGCTTAGCCTGCTTTGTTTAGGTAATGATTTAGTTTGCTCTATACAAAAAGTAAAATGTTTAACTTAATTTGCTTGTTTCATTTGTGTTCTAAGACTGTGAAAGAGTGTTTGTGAGGTTGAGGTGCAAGGCGAAGGTAAAAGCCAAAAATTATTTAAAGGGTGGGAGAGACTTTAACCAGACCTTCAGCATCATTTAATTAAAGGCCCAAACCCTTAAAAAACTGTTCCCAAACATCTTTCCCTGCTGGCCTGCAACTCTGTTCTGGACTCCAGGATACAGCCTATGCCATCTTGCCTCAGAAGCATCATGTGCTGAGAGGGGGGCAAGGGCAGGGTTCTTTTAGCTGTGCTCTGCACAGACAGAGCAGTGCTGGGTCAGGAAAAGGGGGAGTAGAGCCTAAGGGGGTTATTCATCAAGGGATAGCGGCAGGTAGTGCCTTGTAGTGGCAGGTGAGGTGAACGGTGTCTGGTGAACGCTGGGCGCTGTACGCAAAACCACATTTATGAAAGCCACCATGTAGCGTACGATTCATTATTACAAGTGGCTCAGCGTATAGCGCCGGCGCTCTAGCTTCCAGACATCATGTATTACCTGTCGCTCTCCCATATATTTCAATGGATGTTCCTTTTCTTCTGTCTAAACAGGGTTTTTTGTTTTTAACTCTATGCGTTTTCGCATTGTTACTGGTGCATATGTGTTCAAAAACAGACTTTTGGCGCTCTATGCTATAGCGACCCGATCCAGAGCACCAACGCTGTATGTGTCTGTTTTTTGTTGAATAGGGTGTGAGTCTCTGAGAGTTGGTCGCAATGAGCTGGCGCTACCTTTCGCTCCCTGCAACGATGTACTGGTGTTAGAACGCCTAACATACATCTCATTCATCAATGCCTGCCAGGTTACTACAGCGCCGATACACGCACACGAGCCTCTAAATGCAAGGTGGCAACAATCTGTTGAATGTTGCCTCTGACTAGATGTTATGAACTATTATAGAAATTCTCTTACTTCATACCGCTCTATGTTTTTTTGAACACTTTCCTCTGCTGCGGTGAAGAAAGCCGTGCCAAATTACAAGACGGATCAGGATAGAGTGAGACAAAAATCTAATCAGCACTGTGTTAGATAGGGCATTCATGAATTATTTTATATTAAATGTAAAGCCAAGAAGATGCATCCAATCATGTCATAGCACAGCTAGTACTGCCAGTATCCTATTTCTCACCCTCTGATGCTTTTCATAAATTATTCATTTTGTGTTCTGTTCTATAATGGTTCTACACTTCTACCTCCCACTTCAAGTGACAGTCTATGCTATTTTTTTTTGTATTGGGTTAGTCAAGTAAGCTATATAAAACAGAACAGAATACATTTTAGTGACTAAGTGTTGTTTATTAGTAATTATAAATACATATTGAAAATATGATTTATGCCTGCTTGGTTAGAATGAATTTCTATTATGTGTCAACCTAATATTACCTTCATGAACCTTCCAATGGCATCTCTTATAAATACACAGCATGGGCAGGGAAAGGCCTATTTTTTGGTATCCAAATATTGTATTGAGTGACCGCATTTTATAATAGGGTACTTATTGTAATGTCCCAAGCTTAATGTCTTTATCCCTGACACCAGTAGATTATACACCAATCAAAAGAGAAACAAGTGTTAACATTTGAACAAGACTTTTATGGTTGACAATGAAATCAGAGCTTCAGTTTAAACAGGGCCAGGTTATGAGGGGGGCACATACCTGTGATATATGGTCTGCCTAAAATCCATAAAGGGTTATGCCCCCTGAAATACCGTCCAATTGTGACAGGGACCAATTCGGTGACCCAACCCCTAGCCCAATGGATTGACTATTTCCTACAACCCTATGTGAAGACACTACCCTCTTACCTCAAGGACACGGGGGATTTTCTTAGTAAACTTAACCCTTTAAATGCCAAGCACGTAGTTTCTACGTGGTTGCTTCTCCTACCGTTAAGTGCCAAGCACGTAGAAACTACGTGCCTGGCATTTCCCCCAAACAGTTAAAAAATAGAAAAAAAAAATCACTTACCTCCGGTATCCTTGTGAAGCCTGGGGTCCCCTCTTCCTTGGGGGGGCATCCGATCGCCCCCCCGTCGTCCTCCGTCTTCAGGGGGGGGCCCGAAACCAGCCGCCCCCCCCCCGTTTCCAGCGCTGATCGCCGATCGCCGCTGTAAAAAAAAAAAAAAAAATGTCATTTACTCACCTCCGCGCCCGAGCCTTCTGTCCGGGCCTCCTCTTCACCAGGGGGGGGTCCGATCCCCCCCCTGGGCTGCGCAGTCTTCAGGTGAGGACCCTCTTCCGGGTCCTCACCTCTTGTAATGGCGGCGACGGCCGCCGCCGCTTAGCCCCGCCCATTGTGGGAGGAGCGGGATGACGTCATCCCGCTCCTCCTATACCCCCTCCGAGCTCCGGCATCTGTCAGATGCCGGTGGTGATCGGAGCAGAGCGGGTGTCAGGTGAGGAGGCTCCGATCGGAGCCCCCTCACCTGTCACCCGCCCTGCGCCGATCACCACCGGCATCTGTCAGTGAGGTGATCGGCGCGGGACAGCGGCGAGGGACGTCGGATCGGAGGTGAGTATAGTGTAAAAAAGAAAAATAAAGATTTTTTTTTCTCTGTGTGTGTGTCATTTTTTTTACTATTAACCCCTTGTGAACTGGTAAGGGGTCCATGACCCCTATACCAGTTCACAAGGCTGGGGAGATGGCAAGCCACCTGCGCTAGCGGGTGGCTTGCCATTAACCCCTGGCACCCCCATTACCTGCCTCCCCAAAGGCCAGGGGGGGGCAGAAGAGCCCGGGCCCACATGGGCTATGTGGGCTCGTAGGCTGCAGGGTGGGGGGGCCACATAAGCTGGCCCCCCCACTCTGTGCCTACAAGCCCCCATAGCTGGTCCCGGGCTGGTTACTGTGGGTAAGGGGGACCCCACGTCAATTTTTTTTTTGATTTTTAAGGGTTTTTAACCCTTAAAAATAAAAAAAAAATGGGGTCCGCCCCCCCTGGGAGGGGGGACCCTATGTCATTTTTTTTTTTGATTAACCCTTTGTAATCTGTCATCCAGCAGCTATAAAAGGCTTCTAGCAAGTGAGCAGAAGCCAGTGATCGCCGAGGGACAGAGTGCTCCAGGATGGATGGGAGGTGAGTATAGTGTAAAAAAAAAAAAAAATTAATAAAATATTTTTTTCTTTATGTGTGTCTGTGTGATTATTTACATTTAACCCCTTGTGAACTGGTAAGGGGTCCATGACCCCTATACCAGTTCACAAGGCTGGGGGGATGGCAAGCCACCTGCGCTAGCGGGTGGCTTGCCATTAACCCCCGGCACCCCCATTACCTGCCTCCCCAAAGGCCAGGGGGGGGCAGAAGAGCCCGGGCCCACATGGGCTATGTGGGCTCGTAGGCTGCAGGGTGGGGGGGCCACAAAAGCTGGCCCCCCCACTCTGTGCCTACAAGCCCCCATAGCTGGTCCCGGGCTGGTTACTTTGGGTAAGGGGGACCCCACGTCAATTTTTTTTTTGATTTTTAAGGGTTTTTAACCCTTAAAAATCAAAAAAAAAATGGGGTCTCCCTCCCCTGGGAGGGGGGACCCTATGTCATTTTTTTTCCCGATTTAACCCTTTGTAGTGTGGATGGTTTTTGTATTTTTTTTGTGAATGTTATAAAATACTTGTTTCAGTTAGGGGGGTCTCCTGGGCAGGAACGGGGGGCTACCGATAAATATGTGGTACCGTTCTAATCGGTAGAAATGGGGCTTTCACATGCAATATGATTTTCCTTAATAAAATACATTTTTTATTTAAAATAAAGGAGTCAATTTTCTAAAAAAATGTTTTTATTTATTTATTTTTTTTTTCACTTAATAATATTGTAAAAAAAAAAAAAAAAAAATACAAACAAGACATTTCATGTTAAAGTCTAAACTCTGCTGCAAAAAATATATATATAATTTTTCTGAAAGTTACAGCAAAAATGGCGCAAAACATGTCGCAAAACATGACGCAAAATGGGGAAAATGGCCTGTCAACAGAGGGTGACAAAATCTCAAGTAGGCTGCCAATTAAAAGGGTTAATAGTACCTATGCATGTTGGGTATTGTTCTGTTCGGGGGACCTTGCGCTTTCAGACTTAGCTTGTTTTTTCTGGTTTGCATATTTATATTTTAGGAAAAGGTGTTTTTTATTCAGCTTTTTTATAAATTTTTTAGGGAAACCCTGCGCAACCAAAGAATTCTTTGAGGAATTAATTCCAGAAAGATGAGCCCACTAGAACAAGCTGGGTACCCTTAAAAAGCTTAACGTGTGTACTTTCAGGGAATATATGGTTTATGGGGGATATTCCAAATGTAAAGGGTTGTTTTGGTTGAAAAATCGCAAGGTGCGCACTTTGTCTGCAGAGCTGAAATTTTCAAGTAAAATTACCGTTATGCGCATGCTTTACTTTGGGGTGTTTGGCAACTCTTCCCTTGACAGAACCTATGCATGTTGGGTGTTGTTCTGTTCGGGGGATGTTGCGTTTTCAGATTAAACTTGTTTTTTCTTGTTTGTATATAGTTTTTTTAGGAAAATGTGGCTTTGATTCTGCTTTTTTATCCTTTTTTTAGGGAAACTCTTTGCAACCAAAGATTACGTTGAGGGATTACTTCCAGAAAACTATGGCCACATCCACAAGCTTGGTACCCCTAGAAAGCCTGAGGTGTGTACTTCCAGAGAATATATAGTTTGTTGGGGGTATTTCAAATGTAAAGGGTTGTTTTTCTGGAAAAACCGCAAGGTGCGCATATTGCATAGCATAGTTGTATTTTATCTGAAAATCTCCTAAAGCGCTGTTTCAGTTTGGGGGAGTCTCCTGGGCAGGAAAGGGTGTCTACCTATACATATGTGGTACCGCTGTAACCAGGAGAAATTGGGATTTCACACGCAATAAGATTTTATTGACAAACTTACATTTTTTATTCCAAAAAAAACTACAATATGTAAAAATTTTTTTTTTTTTTTTTTTTTTTGCACATATTTCACCCAAAAATATTAAGAATACACCTAACAAATGACAAACAAGACATTTCATGTTAAAGCCCAGACTCTGCTGAAAAAAACAATATATCATTTTCCTGGGAAATCCCTGGAAATCCCTTCAAAAATCACATTTGAACATGGGGAGCGCAAAATAGTGCAAAATGGTCTGGCAACAGAGTGTGACAAAAACTCCAGGTAGGCTGGCACTTAAAGGGTTAAAGGGATAAGCACCACTGGGACATCTCTGATGGTGACTATGGATATTTTGTCATTATACACAAATATAATGAATAATGCGGGACTGGAAGCGGTCAATCATTTTTTGACCAGAGATCCAACATGTATACCCACGGAATAAATCCTGATGGGCCTTGAACTAGTACTGACTCACAACTTTTTCAAATTTGAATCCAGCTTTTTCCAGAAAATCACTGGGACCGCTATGGGTAGCGCAGTTGCTCCATCATTTGCAAATGTATTTATGGGCTACCTAGAGGAACGGTCTAATTACCCAACACCCCTGTTTAGAGAAAAAGTATCCTTTTGGGGGCGTTATATTGACAATATTGTCATGATTTGGAACGGTGACGAAGAGTCTGTCTCACAACTCACAATTGATCAACTCAATCTTCCCGAGTATTGTGTTCAATCCTGAGGACTATGTGACCTTCCTTAATGTAGCGCTACAGAAAGACCGAGAGGGACGGAATAACACTGGTCTATTTACAAAGCCCACTGATAGAAACATTCTGCTTAAATATGAGAGCGCGCATCCTAAACATTTAATTGAAACGTGTCTCATCTATCCAGACCTTTTGCCACACCTCCACGGGTATAGAACATATAACCCGTAAACATCAAGGAATACCGACTTCTGATAGGAACTTGACATCAGTGATTAGACGACCACCATTACGTGTCTATAATAGAAGTTGTAATTTGCGGGATCTACTGATTAGGGCAGATCCAGTTGAGAAGTATACAACACAGAGACAAATGCTCTCCACTAAGACCGGGTGTTACAAATGTTTTAATTGTAATGTATGCAATTCACTCATAACGGGTCCGAAGTTTTCGCACCCACACACTGGGAAACAGATCCCAATACGAGGGTATCTGAACTGTAACACGGACTACTGCGTTTACATTTTGAAATGTCCTTCCAGTCTAGTTTACGTGGACAAAACGATTGGACCTTTTAAAAAACGATTTCAAAAACACAGAAGTGACATCCCAGTTCATCAGGGGAGAGTAAAAAATGGCGGGCAGGGCGATCAGGATAAACCAGTGGCGATACTCTTCTCCAAGCTGGGTCATCTCCCACAGGACTTAAAGGGCATGGTTATTGAGCATGTACCAAAATTGGCACGAGGCGGTGACAGAAACAACTGCCTCCTGCAACGGGAGACATTCTGGATTCACCAACTGGATACTGTACAACCTAGGGGTCTCAACACGTCCATTAGCTACAGTTGCTTTCTCGAGAAGAGATGAACATTTTGTTATGACTGTGACCGTCTTTGATGTCATTGTCAATTGTTGCTCTCGGTTACCGTCCCCCTCTGTCCTTTCCGTCTGCTCCCCCCTCCGTTTTCCCCTCCCTTCTCTTCCTTTTTTTCCTTCCCTCCTCCCCTCCTTCCTTTCTGATCTGTTTCTCTTCCCTTTCTCTTTCCCCCAGTTTCTTCCTTCCCTCCTTTCCTTCCCACCCTCCCCCCTTCCCCCCCTCCTCCCCCTTCCCCCCCTCCTCCCCCTTCCCCCCCTCCTCTTCTCCAGTCTCCCCTTTTTACTTTGTCTGTCTATTTTACTAGTCTGTATTTTTGTTTTTGTATTTTGTTTCTCCTCTTTCTGCGCTCTCCTTGGTCTGGCCTTTCTTTACCATTTATTTTTCTTAAATTTTTTAATTTTTTATTTTATTATTTTTATTTTCACTATTATTATTTGTATTTTTATTTTGGATTTATTTGTTTCTGCTTTTCTCTATTCGCTCTGGCCCATTAAGGTCTCCTTTCCTCTCCGCCTTGTGTGCTCTCTAGTATCTGTCTTGTCCCCCCTTCTTCCCTTTTCCCGTTTCCGCCCATTCTCCCTTTTCCTTTCTCTCCCTTTGCCCCCTCATTCCCAGGTCTGGTCAACATTTTGCACTGCGGCCCGTATGAACCCTTTGTGGGCCCGTTGACGAGGTCAACAATGCCGCACAAGGTCCGGACGGCCGCCGGCGCTCTGTCTGTGGCCTGTCACGGGCCGCAGATAGAGCGCTAGCTTCGCGACACCCAGGCGCCAATCAGAGGGTGCCTGGGTGACGCGTCACATGTCTCCTTTATACTGGTGGCTTGTGAGCCCACGTCCCCACCCCAGGAAGCTCTCCCTCTGACCCCGGAAGCATTGCACAGTGTGAAGCACAGCATGGGCTCACAAGCCACCAGTATAAAGGAGACATTTATGGTATAAGATGGGTATCTCTGAGGAAGCTTGCAAAAGCGGAATACGTGAGATTGTTGGATTGGCACAGACCCCCGGTTATTGCGGAGATGGCCATAAAGGGACAGTAATTATACTTTTTGCTTTTTCCTTTGTTTGCTTGATACACTCCTTGTTCTTATGTGCAAGCCATCTTATACCACCAAGATTGATTGAAGGTGGTAATATCACAGCATGCACTTTATATAGAGTTAGTTTATAGATCATGGGTGAATTTTGATAGTCTATTTATAGTTCACAGCATTTATTAGGATTTTTCATCACATATGTACAAGATTTATTTATATATTGATTGCAATGTAAATTAGCACAAGCACTTTTGGTCTGTATATAGACTTTTACATCTTGGTAAATTATTTGTATATTTATAGGTTATTAGGGATTAATATTGATAGGATTATTTATTAGATTTACAACTATTATGTTGTTCTGTCTGGTTTAGTACTGTACCTGTGGCTTAGAGATATGGGATGGTCTTAGGAGCCTGTTTTAATATTGTCTGTACATGTTTTTTTTTTCTTTTTTTTTTTTTTGGAACCTAAATAAATTATTAATATCTATAAATAAGCTGTGCCCGTCTATTTGGGTTTTATGTGCCTATTGTCTATATGTGATGACGTCAGGCACGAATTATGACGCTTCCTGGGGCATGTCTGGCCCCATAGTGCAGTATTAGCTATTTAAAGGGACATACACCTTCCTAACAGATGTTTGTTTGTTAATGCTTTGTCTGCATTTGTACTGCAATCGGTTGGTCCTGAAGAAGGGGGCCACTGTGCATCCCGAAACGTCGACTTGCAACCGGATGCATATTGGACTAAAGGACTTATCTGCATTTATTGCAGTTATCACCAATGTGGATTTTTTACAATATATTTTTGGCTGAAAGCTAAGTTTGGAGTGCTGGTTCCTCACAACAGTTTGGGGGCACAAAGGGCGCGCGTCCTGGGGCCTCGACCACTTGCCCTGCAAAGGGGGCCTCCACCAACCTTTGGGTTATGGTCTGGTTCAGGAGGCTTTTAAGTCTTTGGTCTGATGGGGTGTGGGGCCAGCAACAAAGCCATCGGTGGTTGTGGGGGCCCCACATATGCTTGGGCAAGCCTTTTTTTGTTTTTGCAAATTTGCAGCCAAAGCCACCACAGGGCAAGACAGAGAGACTAGAGCAGCAAAGCTGCCGTTACCAATGCTACAGTGATGGGTGCGTGCAGAGCTATCAAACAGTGGCCGCTCGCTGCACATAAGCCACCAAGCACAGACGCTGGCAGGGAACTGTTTTCTGCTGGACCGTTACCCCCCGTCCAGAATGGCAAAGCAGGAGTTCCCAAGCAGCACACACCCACACAAGAGTGGAACAAGGGACTCGATCTGAAGTTCCAGTAAGTAGACGGGAGCCAGACAACCACTTGGCTGGACTATTATTTTAAAGTAAAAAAAATACTGGAGTGTTAACCAGTGCGGTTAATTACTCAGTTTGGTGCACACTGGGAAAAATTCCATAATATGCTACAATCCCATTGGCATATTCTACAACCTCTACAACTTGATCCCATCGTAGCGAGGTGTGCAGGTCCCAGACCACTCCTCACGGCCTGGCGGGCTACGAACTTGCATGACCGACTGGTACATAGTGATTTTATATAAAAGCCCATGGGGGGAGATTTGATAATAGGCCCAATGGATGTTTTAAATGTGGACACTGCCATATGTGCGAATTCATATTGAAAACAATGAGCTATACGAGTGTAAGGAACAGCAACCCGAGTAGTATTAGAGGATTTATCAATTGTGCCTCTAGCCTGGTGGTTTATTTACTTACCTGAGTGGGAGAACATGTTAGGGATATTAGGAAAGCCAACGAGAAAAGCCCTGTGGCTGAACATTTGCGACAATACCATCAGAGTTATCCCTTGCCGGTCTATGAGTAAATGGATCTAAGAAAGGATCCTCTGATGTAAGTGCCCCATCCCCCACCCTCTATCCAGCATTGTACTACTGTAGCATAACTGTATACCTAGGGTGGTTATAGCTTTTGTGGAAAGGGACATAGGTCTCTCTTTGGTTTTGTCCTTATGCATTTTGTGCACCTAGATTTGTACCACAATATATCCCTTTCTGTAGCCTTAGGTGGTATAATGCATGGAATTATATTTGCCCCTTGGATCCACCTATCAGTGTGGTGGGGATGGGGGGGGCTATATTTTTTGGAGTCTTTATTGTCTGAGGTCTAAATGTGCCCCTGATATTTCAGGGTCGTTGTAGCCTTACTGTAAGATATGGACGTAGGTCCACTTTATATAAGTTAGGTGAGGGTTGTACCTTCCACTGGGCTGTTGACATCTGAGATTAATGTAGGTCTACTTTACTATATTGATGTAGGTCGGCTTTAATAATAATTTGGTGAAGCCTGCATTCTAAAAGTAGGCTTGGGATAGAGAGTGTGGGTCAGCATGAATGGTGTTAGATGGGTGCTGAATCGCTTGAAGTGAAACGGAGGAGAGGTATTCTTGGCACTTCAGTGTAAATCATTGAGCTTTATGGCTGTGTGTTTTTGTGACTGTCTCTGTGCAGATTGAGTTTGTTGCCCTTCTTCAGCACTGTATGCAGTGGGGCTGATAGAAAAGAAAAGTATTGAATGCCCGTGAACTGACTTTCCAACCGTTGCCGCATTGAAATGTGAAATATTGATGTCATGGATACTCCTTTGTTTGCTATTATGATACATGGGATGGCCCTATTTAAATATCACAATGTGCTTGCTTCTCTGATTGATACTCCTGTCCTAAAAGAATCGCCACTTGTAGTCCGTCAAATTGACCTGCATAGATATGCATTGAATATAATAGCTGAACAGTGATTGGTGGGATTGTCATGAACAGGCGTGGTTTGAGGACTAAAAACAGGAAGCGATTGGTCGTCGGTCACTCTGATGAAGCCCCGGTAGGTGGGGCGAAACGTACGTCGGCGGACAGACGGTCCTGCCATGCCCCCCAGCTCTCCTCTCCACATGTGCTGGCTTTGTGTGATCTGCAGCTTGCCTGGAACAGCCGAACGCAGAGATGCGGGAACATTCAAGGACAGGTATACCTAGGCGGTGTGATATCTGGATGGATGCGATTTTAAAGCATTCCAGCACTGTACATCAAGTTGCACTACTGTCAAAGCACTTGGGGACAGTTTACTTGTGAATCCTCATAGAGGACTACTGCTATATCCCGTTTTGCAATTCAAACACTTTAAGCATTCTAGCACTTTAGATCTATTGGAAATCATGCTTACCACTTTGGAATTGTCAGTGAACCCTCATAGACCTGCTAACCCCCCGTTTTTTTGGTGGCCAGCCATTAACTAGGGTGTGGATGTAGTGTGATGCATGGGGTGCGTGGTTGCATTGGATGTTTGGGCGGGTCCCCGTGTCTTTTAGTTACAAGCATTGTTGCTTTTTAATTTGTTAGTATGGGGTGGAGGGTGTGAGATATGTGCCTATTTGCATATATTTTTCAAATAAATTGATTGTGTTTTAAGGGCAATACGTGCCTCCTAGTGATCCTTAGAGCCAGCCTCACATATAACCATTGTCTTCTATGTGTTCCATATATATTCATTGGGTGGTTAGTGAGGTGAATGGAGGAAATAGTGGGCAGTGCCCTGGTAGTAATATATATTGGGGACTCCCTGGTTTTTTATAATATTTTCCATGAAAAGAAATACTGTATCTGGGGCCTGCACCAGATTTTGTACCAAAGGGTCTTCACCACACTTAATCCACAGTTTAAATCATTGTGCACAATGATAGTCCTAAATCAGACCATGAATCAGAATCACAGGGCAATCCATTCAGGAGATAATACAAATGATCTGAATTTTTCTTTTAGAAAAGTAAAAGACAATAAATATTGTAAGGGGGTAGGTAGCGGGTTAGTCTTCTCCTGGGTAGACGGGCACACTTTCAGCAGGCACAAAAGTCCACAGAACAAGAAACGATCATTTAACTGACCTCAGCCAGTTTTATTGCCAGATTGTGGTATAAAGTAAAGCAAAACTAAACAAAAGAAGTCCTATGCCTGTCCGGCTCTAACTAACATTAGGTGCTTCTGACTACCCCAGTGCCGGCCTAGTACTGGGCACCATAAAATAACAGATCATAACATACCACCGGCAATGCTGCCACAGGCTCCTAGCAGATGTCCTGTTCCCAGGTTGAGAGCGAGAGTGTGTGTGAACTCCCCCATTCTATCAGGCAAGCACACCTTGGACTAATCAGACAGGTCAAGACCCGGACTGTCCGGGTGGAGTGGGGCCCACCCTCTCTTCCCCACTCCAGCAACACAGGCCCTGTAAACGGGTTATTTTTTTTTTTTACTCAAACCCTAAACTAGACATCCTAGATCTCTAGTTTCTAACTTCCTGGTTGCTTTTACCTGACAGATACAAGAAATCTTGGGCAGATATGCACACCCTCTATGACACATCCTCCCCCCCTGTTTCAGACCCGGGGCTGGAACACAACTGGACATCATACAATGTACCCGAGATAAGGCATCAGCATTTTTCATTTGGGTCCCTGGCCTGTGTTTTACTGTAAACCTGTATTCCTGTAAGGCCAAGAACCATCTTGTAACCCTCCTATTCTTTTCCTTATTTTCACACATCCACTTGAAGGGAGCGTGGTCCGTAACCAATTCAAACTGACGGGCAAGCAGGTAATAACAGAGGGCTTCTAGGGCCCATTCAATGGCTAGGCATTCTTTTCCTATAATCGCATACTTCGTCTCATGATCATTTAATTTTCTACTTAAGTACAGCACCGGGTGTTCCTCACCATTCCGCACCTGTTACAGTACTGCCCCCACTCCCACATCAGATGCATCCGTTTGAAGGAAAACTCTCTCCTAAAGTCTGGCGTTATCAGCACCGGCTGAGCACACAGTAGGCTTTTAAGGGTCTGAAATGATTTTTCCGCCTGTGGCGTCCACTTAACCATGACAGAGTCTTTGCCTTTCGTCAGGTCAAAGGGGCCGCAAGGGAGGCAAAATTAGGTATAAACCTTCTATAATAGCCTGTAATTCCCAAGAAAGCACTTGCTTCTTGTTAACAGGCTGAGGCCATCTTTGTATAGCTTCAATCTTGTTTAGTTGGGGTTTTACCAAGCCACGGCCTATGTTGTAACCCAGGTACTTGGCCTCCTCCAGTCCCATGGCACATTTTTTTGGATTGGCTGTAAATCCTGCCTCACGCAGAGAATTGATAACAGCCTGTACTCTATGTAAATGGGACTCCCAATCTGGACTTTGGATGATTATATCATCCAGATATGCTGCTGCATACTGTCTGTGAGGTCTCAAAATTCTATCCATAACCCTCTGGAAGGTGGCAGGTGCCCCATGCAACCCAAACGGCAAAACAACATAATGAAACAACCCGTCTGGAGTGGCAAAGGCAGTTTTCTCTTTGGCCTCATCTGTTAATGGTATCTGCCAGTACCCTTTGGTTAGATCTAGGGTTGTTATATAACGGGCATTTCCGAGTCTATCAATGAGCTCATCCACACATAGGATTGGGTAAGCATCAAATTTAGATATAGAATTAAGCTTACGGAAGTCATTGCAAAACCTCTAGCTGCCGTCTGGCTTGGGGATCAGAACTATGGGGCTGGACATTTGGCTATGGGACTCTTCTATTACCCCAAGTTTTAACATTTTCCTCACCTCTGCAGAGATAATTTCTCTCCTGGCCTCTGGTATTCTGTAGGGCCTCAGCTTAACCTTTTCACCTGGATCAGTCAGAATGTCATATTTAATGAGAGAGGTACGACCTGGGGTATCAGAGAAAAAACCCCTGTTCTTAAAGAGGAACCCCTGCACTTCTACTTTCTGTGTATCTGCAAGGGAGTCGGGTACTGTTACTTCTGGCAACAAGGGCTTCGTAGAGGCCAGCTGCTCTTTTTGGGATGAGGTGTCTGCACCAGTCCATCGGTCTGCGGATGGTAGACAGAAGTACGCAGCTGTTTCACCTGGAATAATTTACACAGCTCTTTGATGACCCAGGACAAAAAGGGGGTACCCTGATCTGTAAGGATCTCTTTTGGTAGTCCTACCCGGCTGAACACGTGCACCAACTCTTTAGTGTCACGCTCTGGTAACTCCAGCCCTCTAGGTAAGCCCTCAACCCCCAATCTCCGCAGCCAGCTTCACCTGTAGGAGCCCCCGCTTGCCGGGACGCAAAATACGCCTGCCCGGGATCGGTTGCCCCCAGGACTTCAATGGCTCAAAGGATGAGAGCTTACTGGTTAAGAGGTCTGAAGAACCAATGGCTAAGAGCGAGTGTAGCGGAAGTCCAGAACCAGGCCAGAGGTTGACACGAGGAAGTCAGAGATCGCAGCGGTACAGGCGTGGAGATCAGATCGAGAATAGTGGGTTCAGGCAGAGGTCGGCAATGGAGATCAGATCGAGAATAATCGGTTCAGGCAGGGGTCGGCAACGGAGATCAAACAAGGTATATCACAAGACTATGCAGGGTACAAGGCGCTATCACAGGCAACAGGCAACTGAGGAGGACAGAGCTATATAGGGAACCAGATAACAATGGAATCAAGGCATAGTGTAGTGATTGGTGCATTTAGGATCATTAGGGCTGATTGGCCCAGTCCCAGAGGAAGCCTCCCCCCAACCCCACCAGGCCCTTTAATTCATTTCCTCCGGCGGCCGCGCTGAGAGCAGCACCGCCGGAGGGTGTAAATAGAACGTGCTCGCACGCGCGTGAGCACGTGTACGGAAGCCGGGGCCGCCAGCTGGCAGGGAAGGAGGCGCGCGCGCGCCAGCAGAGGCAGAGCAGGCGGCTGAAGAATGGAGACGCCGCTGGACCGGGAGACGGGTAAGTGGATCCTGACATTACTCCCCCTCTCACGAGGGGCCTCCGGACCCTCACCAGGCTTCCCCGGATTGTCGCGGTGGAACTTCTTTACAAGAACTCTGGCGTGGACATCTCTAGCAGAAACCCAGCATCTCTCTTCAGGACCATAGCCAACCCAACCAACTAAATACTGCAAAGAATTACGCACTTTACGTGAATCCAAGATCTTATTCACTTCATATTCTGGCTCATTATCAACTAGTATTGGCGAAGGACCAGCAAGAGGAGAATTCTTAGCCGGTTTTAACAGAGAAACATGGAAGGAATTGGGTATTTTCATGGTCGGCGGGAGTTGAATTTTAAAAGACACATTATTCAACTTCTTGATAATCGGGAAAGGACCAATAAATTTCGGACCCAATTTACTAGAGGGTTGACGGAGCGCAATATTTTTAGTGGAGACCAAAACTAGATCGCCTACTTGAAGAACAGGTTCCTGTGATCTACGGCGATCGGCAAATTTCTTATACTTCAAGCCAGTGGTCTTAAGAATCTCCTGAACGCGTGTCCAGACATTCCTTTGTTCCTGAAGCCACTCCTCCAATGCCGGCAAATTGGAAGGTGACCCCGAAAGGGAAGAAGCTCTAGGATTTTTCCCTAAGTTACAATAAAAAGGAGATACCCTAGTACTCTCGCTAGGAGCGTTATTGTAAGCAAATTCGGCGAAATCAATAAATTCCGCCCATTGTTCTTGGACATCAGAGACATAACACCTTAAGTATTGTTCCAAAGTTTGATTAGTTCTTTCCGTCTGCCCATTAGTCTGGGGATGGTAAGCAGAGGAAAGGGAGATCTGTATTCCGAGTCGTGAACAGAAATGTCTCCAAAAACGGGAAGTAAATTGGACACCCCGATCGGAGACTATATTCGACGGAATACCATGAAGACGAAAAATATGCGAAGTAAATAGCCGCGAAAGCTCAGGAGCTGACGGAAGCTTGGTCAATGGAATGAAATGTGCCATCTTACTGAAACGATCAACGACCACCCAAATTACAGTATTACCATGTGAGGGAGGCAAATCAACAATAAAATCCATAGAAATATGAGTCCATGGTTCGGCAGGAATTTCAAGGGGAACCAAACTGCCACTAGGAGCCTTGTGAACCCCTTTACATCGGGCACAAATAACACAAGCGTCGATAAAGGCAGTAATATCGCGTCTCATGGTAGGCCACCATACATGTCGACGGGCAAGCATTAACGTCTTACGATTACCCAAATGACCTGCAGTTTTAGCATCGTGAAATTCGCGAATTACATCAGAACGCAAGTGCGGCGGCACAAACTGGCAACTTAAGGGTACATCACTAGGAGATTCATCTTGAAACGGCGCCAAAGTATTAGAGAGATCAGGAAGTAACGCCCCGACCACACAACCCGTGGGTAGGATCGGTTCACCAGAATCACCCCGATCCTTACATTCTCCGAACATGCGAGATAGAGCATCAGCTTTAGTATTTTTTACACCCGGCTTGAAAGTAATAATAAAATTAAAGCGCGAGAAGAATAATGCCCAACGTGCCTGACAAGAGTTCAGCCTCTTGGCAGAACCAATGTATTCAAGATTTTTGTGATCGGTATACACAGTTATAGGATGTAATGAACCCTCCAACCAGTGTCGCCATTCATCAAATGCCAGTTTAATAGCTAATAGTTCCCTATTACCGACATCATAATTTTGTTCCGCGGTACTGAATTTACGTGAAAAATAAGCGCATGGATGAAGACGCTCAGGGTTACCAGAATATTGTGACAAAACTGCACCCACTCCCAGCTCAGAAGCATCCACTTCAATAATGAAGGCTTTATGAATATCTGGATGAATTAACACAGGTGCCGAAGTAAAGGCCCGTTTCAAGGTCAGGAAGGCCTCACAGACAGAGGGAGACCAGTTAGCAGTAAAGGCCCCCTTGCGGGTAAGGTTGGTAAGAGGTGCTACAACATGAGAAAAGCCTTTGATGAAACGCCGATAAAAATTTGCAAAACCTAGAAAACGTTGCAATTCTTTTAGGGTCTTGGGTTGAACCCAATCCTGAACCGCCGAAACTTTCCCCGCGTCCATCTCCAAACCCTGGTTGGTAATAATATACCCTAGGAAGGGAACTGTGGTGACTTCAAACAAGCATTTAGAAAGTTTAGCAAATAAGTTGTTCTCTCTTAATTTTTGCAGTACCAACTTAACATGGCGTCTGTGCTCCAATAAAGAATTAGAAAAAATTAGAATATCATCCAAGTAGATGACCACAAATCTACCGAGATACTCTCTGAATATATCATTGACAAAATCTTGAAAGACGGCTGGCGCATTACAAAGTCCAAAAGGCATGACCAGGTACTCGTAATGGCCGTCTTTCACATTAAATGCAGTTTTCCACTCATCCCCCTGCTGGATGCGAATCAGATTGTATGCCCCTCTTAAATCCAATTTGGAAAAAATTTGGGACCCTGTGACTTGATTGGACAGATCCCTGATCAAGGGCAAGGGGTATCGGTTCTTTACAGTGATCTTATTCAAGGCTCGATAATCAATGCATGGTCTCAGGCCGCCATCTTTTTTCTCTACAAAAAAGAATCCGGCCCCAGCAGGCGAGGTAGAGGGGCGGATAAATCCCTTCCTTAAATTTTCGGTGATGTACTCCCTCATTGCTTGCTCTTCGGGCAGAGTAAGATTATAGATTTTTCCCCTCGGGGGAATCGTGCCAGGAAGCAAGTCAATAGGGCAGTCATAAGACCGATGTGGAGGAAGAGTATCAGCAGAACGTTCAGAGAAGACATCAACCCAGTCTGCATATGGCTGAGGCAATCCCTGAGGTAAAACTTGCACACTTCTGAGGCCTGTAGTAAAGCAGTGATTTTTACAATGGTCACTCCACTTGATCAACTCCCCAACCCGCCAATCTAACACCGGGTTGTGGAGTTGTAACCAGCGGTATCCCAAAACCACCGGAGTTTCTGGACAGTCGAAGATGAAAAATTCTAAGAACTCAGAGTGGGAAGAGCCAACAATTAACCGAAGAGGTGGGGTTTTGGTATTTATAGGTCCCCCCTGGATAGCCTTCCCATTGATAGCCAAAACTTGTAGGGATCTTTCAAGAGGAACTAAAGGGATACCTAAAATGGAGATCATACTCCGGTCCAAAAAGTTTCCCACCGCACCACTGTCAATAAAGGCGGAAACTGTTTGCTTAGAAGAACCCCAAAACAGGTCAATAGGCACTAGCATTTTATTTGGCGAGAGTTGCAAACTGACTCACCTAGACCAGCACTCTCTCTCTGGGTGGGAGTTTCCCGCCGGCTTCCCCTTGTTTGGACAGGACCCAGCGAAATGTCCCGCGATCCCACAATATAGGCATAACCCCTTGGATCGCCTACGCTGCTTTTCCTCTTGGGATAACCGGGTTCTCCCTAATTGCATGGGTTCTTCCTGGGAAGGAGATGAGGTATTCTCCCCACGGGTAGTTGGGGAACTAAGACTCTGGAAGGGCCTGAAGGACGTGGGAGCCCTGGCTCTCTCCCTGGCCCTCTCTCTAAGATGCCTGTCTATTTTAATGGAGACCTGCATTAATTGGTCTAGGTCTGCGGGTGGAGGAAAATTGACCAAAGCATCCTTGATGCTTTCCGACAGCCCCACCCTGAACTGACTGCACAGAGCAGGATCATTCCATCTAGATTCGATAGCCCAGCGGCGGAATTCAGCACTATAATCTTCAGCCGAATTCCGTCCTTGTCTTAAGGCCCGGAGCCTATTCTCTGCCGTAGATTGTTGATCAGGATCAGCATATAAAACGCCCATAGCACTAAAGAATGCTGTAACGGATTGTAGGGCAGAGTCATGGGATGGTAACCTAAAGGCCCAGGACTGCGGGTCTCCTTGAAGCAGAGAAATGACTAGGCCTACTCGTTGGGACTCAGTGCCTGCGGAGATGGGTCTCAGCTTGAAATACAGTTCGCAGGCATTCTTAAAATTGGAAAATTTTGCTCGTTCTCCAAAAAACTTTTCAGGCAGTGGAATCTTTGGTTCAGAGATATGAGGTGGTACAGAGGATGCCGGTAACTGACGAGACTCCTGAGTGGCCACTCTTTGAGCGAGCTGGTTTATCGCCGTGGCCATAGCTTGCACCTGCTGTACCAGGTCATCCATCTTTTGGGCCTGTGATAATGTCACGCTCTGGTAACTCCAGCCCTCTAGGTAAGCCCTCAACCCCCAATCTCCGCAGCCAGCTTCACCTGTAGGAGCCCCCGCTTGCCGGGACGCAAAATACGCCTGCCCGGGATCGGTTGCCCCCAGGACTTCAATGGCTCAAAGGATGAGAGCTTACTGGTTAAGAGATCTGAAGAACCAATGGCTAAGAGCGAGTGTAGCGGAAGTCCAGAACCAGGCCAGAGGTTGACACGGGGAAGTCAGAGATCGCAGCGGTACAGAGGGAAGAGGCAGCTCGAGGTCAAGGTACAAAGCAGAGGTCGGCAACGGAGATCAGATCGAGAATAGTCGGTTCAGGCAGAGGTCGGCAACGGAGATCAGATCGAGAATAGTCAGTTCAGGCAGAGGTCGGCAACGGAGATCAGATCGAGAATAGTCGGTTCAGGCAGGGGTCGGCAACGGAGATCAAACAAGGTATATCACAAGACTATGCAGGGTACAAGGCGCTATCACAGGCAACAGGCAACTGAGGAGGACAGAGCTATATAGGGAACCAGATAACAATGGAATCAAGGCATAGTGTAGTGATTGGTGCATTTAGGATCATTAGGGCTGATTTGCCCAGTCCCAGAGGAAGCCTCCCCCCAACCCCACCTGGCCCTTTAATTCATTTCCTCCGCTCGCCGTGGCCGCCGGGTGGGTGGCTGCGCAGCGGGAGCAGGCAGCTGAAGAATGGAGACGCCGCTGGACTGGGAGACGGGTAAGGGGATCCTGACATTTAGCTATCCATAATTACAAGAATATGCTGGTGGCCACGAGCAGATCTTACAAAGGGCCCCACCAAATCCATCGCTATTCTCTCAAACGGCACCTCAATAATTGGTAGAGGAACCAGGGGACTACGGTAGTGTGGCCGAGGAGCTGAAACCTGGCACTCTGGGCAGGAGTCACAATAATCTTTCACGTCTTTGTGAACCCCAGGCCAGAAGAACCGTTGAAGGACTCCAACTATAGTTTTCTCTGTCCCCAAATGCCCCCCCATAAGGTGACCATGAGCCAGATCTAGCACAATCCTTCTATATGCCTTAGGGACCACTAGTTTCTCCACCAGATCCTCTCCCCTTTTTACCACTTGATACAGCAAGTCATGTTTTACCGCCATGTATGGATAGGACAGTCTGGCGTCAGGCTCCACCAGGTTACCATCAATCATTTTAACATTTTCCCGGGCTCTGGTAAGAGTGGGATCGTTCAACTGTTCAGCACCAAACTGATCCTTCCCCACTTCAAGATCAGGCATATTGTAACTAGGGGGCTTTGACGGCTATGACCCTCTGGGGACACCACATTGTGGGGTTCAGCTTCTTACCCAGTCATAACCGAAAACGGGAAAGTTTCCTCCTCAATTAGGGCCCCACTTACTGGCAGTGTATTTGAGACTCTCTGTTCCCACATCTTCCAGAAATGTGGGAAGTCCCGCCCCATGATGATATCATGCATTAATAATGGCACTATCCCCACCATGAATTTTACTGCACCAAACTGTGTATGTATGACTACTAGCACCGTGGGGTAGTGTCAAGTGTCCCCGTGAATGCAAGTAACCCTAATAGTTTTCACCAGACAGATTATTGTAGGTACCAAATTTGCGTTTACCAGGGTCACTAGACTACCTGAGTCTAACAGTGCACTTACAACTTTACCTTCGACCGTAATAGGACACATGTGTTTCTCATCCCCAGCATTTGGTAACGCTACACACGCAAGCTGAGCATACAGTGATAAGCGGCGGTTCATGTAGGAGACATCACATTGCATGGCATCATCATATATTGGGCAATTGGCAATAATATGACCGGGCATTTGACATCGAAAACACTTTATAACGTCCTTACTGAGTCTCTTATAGGCCCCCAACTTCCCTGGCATGGCTTGCCAGCTTCTAGAGCCTGGGCCTCCGGTCTCTCTACTTGCATGCACCAACCAGATCTACCAGCCCCCTTTTTTCCCTTATAACAGTCTTACCAGGAAGTCCTGGAGATCTCCGCTGTGGGGCTAGGGGGCGCTGTGGCAGATTCATCAGTTCCTCAGCTGCTTTGTACCTCTCCACCATCTGGTCAGCATCTTTGGGGTCTCCATGGCTCACCCACTACGGGGTAACGACCCCACCATCTGGGGTCCTGTCAGGATCTCCGGCTGCAACCACTTCTTGGTTAAGTGAATGAGGTCATGCATTTGAGAGCGTGGAGGTTTGTCCATGCTGTAGACCCAGGTGTGCACGCACTGTGCGCGGACAGAAACTGTGACTCCAAGGCGTGTTAAAATCTCCTTTTTTAGCTTGCCATAGTCCATAGTATCCCGGGTTTCCAGGTCAAAATAGGCCTTTTGAGGTTCTCCTGAAAGGAAGGGTACCAAAAGACCCGCCCATTGTTCCTTTGGCCAACACTCTCGCTCGGCAGTCCTTTCAAAGGTTGTCAGATAGGCTTCCACATCATCAGCTGCGGTCATCTTTTGTAGGAAATTACTAGCTCTTATGGAGGCTTGAGTAGCGTCTGCAACACCTGGGGCCCGCTCAGCGACACTGGCTAGCTGCTGTAGAACAACTTTTAAGGTCTCCCGGTCTTTTCTTTGCTCTTTCTGTGCCGCCTCCTGTTGAGCTGTCAGCCTGCGGCTTGATTCCTCAACTGCTCTTTGCTGCACCATGGTAGCCTCCTGACGCACTCGAGTAGCCTCCTGTTGAGATGCCACAGCTTGCAACATAGTTTTAATTACATCCTCCATTTTCCAGATGCAAAGCAACAGTCTGCAATAAAAGGGACTCCGGCCCTTTAAATTTCCAGTTTTGTTTTCTTTTGCCATAAATGAGTGCCTAAATCATCCTCCACCAATTGAAAGTGGTTAGGTAGCGGGTTAGGTCTTCTCTTGGGTATACGGGCACAGTTTCAGCAGGCATAAAAGTCCACAGAATAAGAAAGGATCATTTAACTGACCTCAGCCAGTTTTATTGCCAGATTGTGGTATAAAGTAAAGCAAAACTAAACAAAAGAAGTCCTATGCCTGTCCGGCTCTAACTAAACATTAGGTGCTCCTGACTACCCCAGTGCCGGCCTAGTACCGGGCACCATAAAATAACAGATCATAACATACCACCGGCAATGCTCCCACAGGCTCCTAGAAGATGTCCTGTTCCCAGGTTGAGAGCCAGAGTGTGTGTGAACTCCCCCCTTCTATCAGGCAAGCACACCTTGGACTAATCAGACAGCCCAAGACCCGGACTGTCCGGGTGGAGTGGGGCCCAACCTCTCTTCCCCACTCCAGCAACCCAGGCCCTGTAAATGTTTTTTTTTTACTCAAACGCTAAACTAGAGATCCTAGATCTCTAGTTTCTAACTTCCTGGTTGCTTTTACCTGACAGATACACAAAATCTTGGGCAGATATAAACACCCTCTATGACTTGTCCAGACACTCTGTCACAATATGGTTACCAAAGATTCAAGGTCTAAGGCTGAGATGAGGTGGCAGAAAAAATCCAGATACAGGTGAGGGGCTTGTGCCCATTTATGCTTCTATTATCTAGCCTGGTTTATGGCCAGACAGAGGGTAAGAACATTTATACGGCCAGCAAATAATACCAACACCCATGGGACAACGGTTTACCCTCCCTGACAACTTGGACCATATCAGTGGCCACCAACAGTAGGAATTGCCCTTGGGGTGAAGTTATAACCAGTAGTTAGTATGTACACATTAGTAAGTATTTATTATGGCAAGACAATAGTCACAATTTTGCAAGATAATTATAATTTGGGTATTAAATCACACCTACATCCAAATGCGAAATAAAGCTTGTGCTGAATGCAATACATTATAAACTGAATCTGAAGGCAACAGCCAACACCTTTATGTTATTCTTACAGGGCGTCAAGTCTTAAAGCAGTCCCACACCTGGAGCCCCACTACGAAACCCCCCCAAATCTTTAACTTAACCTTGATCTGCGGCCAAAATGTGGTCCTGCGATTGGCCGCTGGCGGTCACATGGTCTTTCCTGACCACTGATCAAGGCTGGCCCATGTGATCACCGGTGGCCAATCTCGGGATCGCATTTTTGCTGAGGACCGAGGTCAAAGCATACCAAAAGCGGCCGTGGACTTCAGGGTCTCCTTATTCTCTGGCATTGGCTTCTGACTTGCCTAGTTAGTAGGAGTATCCCCCTTCTTCTGATAGTGGCCAGTAGCCCAGGATAATTTTAAGTTTATGCTTAGTTTTCCAAAATGGTGTTATCTAACTAGCATTTGCCCTCGGTTATTACATGAATAAAGCTATGCCCTTTTGTCCATTTGTACTAGAATGAGTCACCAGAGGCCTATGGGATTAGTTCTGTCTTAGTCAATCCTGCTGTTATTCCCCAAACCTCAGAAGTAAAGTCTCGTTTTATAGACATGGTGCCATTTTTAGAATGGTATTGATTGGTGTGATTCAGTTTGTCAGGTTAGTTACCAATCAAGCAGCAAGATGATGCTAGTGTAGAATATCTCCTAAGACACATAATTAAACAACTGTCTGGGAAATCTATATTTATCTTTAGAATAACGCAATATAAAAGAATATAATAGTGCAAATTAGGTCACACAATTTTTATTTACTGAAATTTTAATCCACATACTCACAGCCATATTTCAGTATAACTCGAATTAGTGACTCTCTATTAGAATCCAGTCATTTTGCATGCGGTTTTCTTCATTATTTTAAAAATAATCTTAAATAGCTCATTGACTGTGGCTGCTGCCGAGTGTAGAGGTCACCACACACTGCTCATTATGCTGGCTATAATTCTGGAATGTATCACTTAATATTCCCATTCAAACACTAAGCTCCTGGGACCTAAGAGAATCAGAATTTTATTACGGTACATTCTCTGCAGGCTTGTCCTCATGTCTTGCTCCATTAGTTTGGTTACTCTGGGGATCAGTTTGAGACTTATTCATTTTATATCCACATTTTAGTCATTGCAATCGGTATGTACTTACTTGGGAAATGGAGCGCAAAAAAATCGCTGCATCCGGGGCATGTGTAGTGCTGCATGATCTGCGTATGGGTGGAGGTGGTGTCCGTTTCCTGGTGGATCCGGGCCACGATCTCCAGGGCCAGATTCCTCTTCTCGAATGCGTTGGGCAGGTAGTCGTACCTGAGCTGAAGCATAGTCTAAAAAACACAAAAATCATTATTGGGCATACTAGCTCTTTATTTTGCTTTTGCTACTGGTGAGGAGCATAAAGGGTGATCAGACTTATCATCCTTGATCATTTATGCTTTCTGTTATTAAAGCACCTGTTTGCTGGTCTCTGATGATTGCCTGAAGTGTGTTTACTGCCTTAAACCATGGTAAATTAATTGCAGTGACAAAAAATGAGCTGGTCATTTTATTGGAAGCTGGAGTTTTAAATCATGCGTTTTTAATGTTTAGGAAATAACATTTTTTGGTAAAGTGGAACAAAACCCTGAGCGGTCAGCCCCACTGTGTAAACCCCCCCCCCCCCCCAAGATCGCCCAAAATAACTCACCACTTCCCAGTCCAAAAGCACATGCCCTTGTCCAATGAGAGCTGTTTGCCAGGACTATGTCATTTGATCTGGGGAGGTTTCACACAGTGGGGCACAGAACAAAACCTGGGACAATCAAAATCCCTCTTTAGTGGAATGTTTTCTCAAAGTCTTTTCAGCTGTGGAGTCTTGGTAGCAAAGTGATTAGAGAGTTGGACAACTATTAGTGATGCTCTGCCATGCATACCCCCCGCAAACCTGATGCCAGAAACCCCATACTTACCACTTCCTGGTTCCGTGGACACGTCCAAAGCACAGTGGCCCAACCTTCCATACATTTGACCTGCACTGCACCACAGTTCCAGGCCATACAGAAGTGCTATTTTCTAGAGGGAACAGCAGGCCATATGGCTGCCTTTACAATGTAACAGCAGGATGTGAGGATACTGTTACATTGTAACAGTGGACATGCACTTCATTTTTACAGTGTATCACACTTGTTACATTGTATAGTGTGTGGGAGAGAGTAGAGAAAGTGTTAGAACTCTCAATGCTGCTGCCTCTATTGTAGGTTGACACCCTCAGGCCTGCCCCCTGCTGCAGACTCCGGAGGTCCCTGGATACTTTCCCAACATGGCCTAGGTAGAAGGTTGCTGCAGCGATAGCCTCTGGAATATCTCTACCCACTGTTCATAGCATACAGCCTAATAAAGAAGCACTATCGTGAAAGAAATTGCCCAATAATAACAATCCATATAGATGTGCTGCATGGTGGGAGGAGGGGTCACTTAAACACCTTGCATCAAGAAATAACCAGCCAGGCATGTTTTTTATTTTTATTAATGGAAGGAAGAGGAAATCACCCCTGATACACTAAACCCCTGTCACCCCTGGATCTAATTCCTACCAGGAGAAGAAAACCACAAGCTTAGTGGGAGTTTTATTCAGTTTGTGTGTAAAAGTGACCCCTCCTCTCATTAACCAACGTGTTTATATGGGTTTTTAATATTACTCAATTTCACTATAGTGCTCCTTTAACTGTATAGCACCAGTGATGTCATTAGTCACATGGGAAATTTCACATAGGCATTAACTTGGGATGCCAAGGAAGGAGAAGGGAGGACCTGTGCCCCACTAGCTCCCCTCCAGCAACAGACCAGCGTGTGCCGGACCAGGAGGGACCCCCATCCTGGTAGACCTGCAAAGCGGATGCTGCCCTCTGGGGGACAGATGAAGGAAGATTCTACATTGGTGAATGTTTATTTATTTTAAAGCTGTATTTTTGTTTTCTTTTTTACCAGTTTTTAAACTAGTAAGGGCACCCCTATACTAGTAAACAGGGTAATGATTGACTGCCACCTGCCAGCATTGATGGATGACATGTTGGATAGTTTGACACCTGTCGAATCTTGCTTCAGCCCAGATCCAAAGCCCATCCCTAGTCGTTGCATGCTATATTTCAGAATAAGCTGTGAGTTAACACAAGAGGCTCGATTCAGAGACACATTCGTCTGGACTTCCGTAGCTGTCTGTGAAAGTTTTAGTGGGTGTTTGTCATTTTTTTGCTTTTTTTTTGTTCATTTTTCATTCGTACGAACGTTCGGGAAAATACGTATATGCGCTTTCGATGAACGAAAGCAGATCGGATCATTTCCGTTAGTTCAGATTATTTTCCAAACAAAATCTCATATTTTTCGTTCGTTCAGATAACTAATGTTGTTGGGATGGGCTTGCGTCTGATTCAGAGAGCTGATTTCCGACGGACCACCACCCTATAAATCCGTTTCATTTCCGATCCACTTACGGGACCTTTGAGGGCTCGGATTGCTATTGTTGAACATGTTTTGCAGCTATGTGGAGGAGTCTGCGCGCCTTTAGCACCAAGGCATTGCATGTATCAGCATGGCCGAGGCCATAAATTGTATAGCAATGCATACCTAAATCAATACATTTCATGTATGCCTTATAGAAGCATTTTAATGCTGACCTTAATTAGTCCTTAGCATGTAAACCTTTATTTTCCCACACATCCATATAATTGCAATATTTTTTTAGACTTATGTCCTTTGTGATTTATATTTGGATTGTTGAACTTGAATCTTAATTTGTTGTAGGAGTTATTGTTTTAGTCGGTTACCTTTGCTTTGTGTAATTATTTTATATTTGGTTGCAGGAACCGCAAGATGTGCCACTCGCACAACATACAAGCAGTGTTTGGTCCAGCCATGCGATTCCTCAGTGTTTTTGCAGGGCATCCAGGGTCGTCCCATGATGCTTATATATTGCAGAGCTCTGGCTTATTTCGTCAGTTTGAGTCAGGAGAATTATCTGGTGGATGGCTCCTGGGTAAGTTTGCTCACATTCCATCAATCCATTTTCACTGTATGGCAATGAATATAGTTGATGACTCATGTCTTAACCTATGGCTGTTTTTAGCCCTTGATGACATGTTAAACAATATTGTAGCTTAGAATGTGTATTTTATGTTAGTATTTTTAAATTCTTTCAGGGGATTCTGGATATCCACTCCTGTCCTTGCTCCTGATGCCCGTTCTTTGCCTGCAGAATGCGGCCCAGGGGTTCTCTAATCGGGCACTATGCAAAACCCGGGCAGTGGTGACGAGGGCCCTCTGGCTTTTGAAGTCCAGATTTAGGTGTGTGGACCATACGGGGGGGGGCACTGCAGTATGACCCCAACAAGGTTATACCAATATTTTAATTTACGTTTTTTAACAGAGTGGCACAACTGAGTGTCAGGGTCCTTCAGTTGGTGTGCGAGATGCAGGAGCTGCGCGACTTGTTGGGGACCACAGATGAAGAATAATGTTCTGTGGCCTGCCATTGCTATGTATTTTGTTTTTTATAGTTGTAAAAATTTGAAATTTTCTAAATTTTTTAAGATTTTATATTTTATGATGGAGTAAAAAAAAATGTTTTAGTGTCATTTCATTTCCAAAATACATTAACACAAAACTAATGGGCCCAGAAATATTTAAAGATGAATATTCACATGCCCGAAAAGTGATTTGGGTAAGTTTTAGGAGGCTAAAATGGAAGAACCACCTAACCGCGAAGTGGTTTGGGTGAGCTTTAAGGGTCCAAAAGGGAAGATGGAGGATAGTGCTAAGTGATTTAGCTAAACATTGTAGTAGAAGTGAGGGTGGCAAATATGTAGGGGAACACTTTAATGAGTTAAGTTTGTAGTGCGCAGGCGCAAGATCGTAAGGATTTCCGTCTGAACGATTATTTATTGAAAAAGGGAAACAGAATCTATCGGGAAACGTAAAGGATTTGTGGGAGGACACGATGGGAAAAGGGCAAAAACTAAAGCCTACGTTGCAACATGAGAAAATGAAACGGAAAAGTCACACTGGAAAATGACATCCTCATATTCTTAGAGGCCGATTCATTAATAGCGCCAGGTAGCGACAGATGAGCGCCAGTAGCGTTATTTTCACAGCGCACGCTAGTATTCGCTGTGCTTGGCCGTTGTTCGGCTGTTGACAGTGACTCAGTCGGTGTGTGGTAATGTTGAATACGGGGTTAGGAGTCGCTGTTTGACAGGTTCCGCGCTGTATGGGAGCGCATGACAGTGAATGGCCATAGCGAACGGCTCCCAGCATATTCATTAACAAATCACGCTCAAAAAATTCTGCGCTGTGAAATGCTTGTTTAAACCCCAGAGCGCTGGCGGCGATGGGTTAAAAGTAGTTTTTTAACCCCCAACCATATTTTTGAAAAAAAAAAAAACATGTTTTTACAAACATTTTGTAATATGAATACATTAATATCAGACCTGTAATATCAATTCTGCACAAATTTTTTTTTTTTTTTACCTTAAAAAAAATATCTAACATTGCAGAAGTGGTCACAGAATTTTTGCCATTTAAAAAAAAAAAAAACATTAATAGCAATTAATTAAGAGTATTTAAAGATTGCTCCATTGAAATGCATTGGAGAGCGCCAGGTAGCGAGAGGTCATACCTGTCGCTGTTCAAGGTCACTCGCTGGCGCTGTGGGGTGAGGCTGGAATAATGAGGAATGATTCGCTATCTGGCGCTCTGTCAGTCGCTAAGCAGGATCGGCTTGATAAATGTGTGATTGCGGAGGGGAGCCGGCGTTCTCGTGGCGGTGAGCGTCATTACCGTTCGCTCACCATTCGCTACCTGGCGCTATCCCTTGTTAAATAAGGGCCTTAATCTGCCGTACGAACGGACGGAAACTTTACAGAAGGATAGCAAGCAATGCATGCATAGAATCGCTCGCACACTCATACGAGAGCGGAAACATTTCCAAAAAAAAACAGATCGGCACTAATACGAAAGTATTTTTTTGTCTCTCTGAATCGAGCCTAAGGTGTGATTTAAAGAAGAGAGCACATTACAGGAATGCCTAATGCCTAATGCCTAATGTTCAATCCATTCTGGTAAAAAAAGAAAAGAACACTGAATGTTAAAGTGGAACTATGGTCAAAAATGACCATAGTTTCCCTGTACTATATAGCAGTAGGGCATCGTGACTCGGGCTGCCCTGCTGCGCATCACTGCCATTAAAACAAAAAAAATGGGCGCACAGATATTCACCCCTTCTGTGCCTTTTCTGCATCCCAAATGGGGAGTTTCCAGCATTGGGATGCCCCCGGGGAATGGAACAAAACCCAGGAAAGTCAAAATCCCGGGATTTGTTCTGCTTTAATCAAACAACAGGAAGGAATCTGCAACCTTGGTAAAGAAAATCCAGGATGCCGTATAAATCCTTTGTTACAATAGCAATTTCCTTTCTTTTAGTTGCCAATTTCCTACTATTGGCTTTATGTCAGTCACTTGATTGATTTTGTGATTAATTGCTTTAGCCTGTTGCATACATCTAGTCATAACATTGCATTTATTAATACTGCTGTGTTATCTAATCAAGAATTATTGTTCAGAAAGTCAATAACCAAAATGTGTTACAAAGTGGGTGGTAATGAGCATGGCACAGAATAAACAGCATAAGCTAAAACAAATATGGTTTAGTAGAAATGTTTTTACTCCCAACTAGATCTTTAAGGTAGGAATGTTTACATTTGCAAGATACTGTAGATGGGGGGGGGGGGTTATATTTTAATTTAGAGGGTTGTAACTTACAAATGTCTCTGACCTTCTGAAATACCCTGCATATACCTCTTTTGGAAATTTCTCCAAAGAGATGTAGATGGTTTTATTACAGGTGAATACAGATGAGCAGACCCATTGATGTTCGGGTTCGCAGAGTTTGGTTGAACTTAATGCTAAAGTTCCGTTCTGCTCTCTGGACTTGACTCAAACCTGGGCCCCATTGAAGTCAATGGAGGTTCAAACATGGCTATAAAATAGGGGTAGCAAGAGTAGAGGGCTGCAAATTGAGGGGTACACCGGGATGATTTCCCTGAAAAAAAACCTCAAAACAATCACAGATCCAAATCAATTTAAGAAATACATACATAAATAAAAAAAAGATTTCTTTAAGGGTGTTGGAGGCCAAATTTGGGGGGGGGGGGGGGGGGGGTGACACCTGGGCAATTGCCCTGCACAAAATGGGGTAGGTAAAGTACCCAACATATTAATAGAAAACTAGTTAAAGAAATACAAACACACATAAAAAAAATGTAAATTTTTTTGGGGTGTCAGCGGTCAAATCAGGACCGGGGGGGGGGGGGGCTTGTAACACCAGGGAGATTGCCCTGCACGAGATGTGCTGCGGAAAGTACTCAAACAATAACTGAAAACAAAACCAATAAATAAAAACGTACATTTGAAAAAAAATCACATTTTTTAATAGGTGTCGGGGGCCAAATCGAAGGTGATTTCCCTTAAGAAATGTGCAGCTGTTGGTGGTGATGTAACTGGTGCTGCAAGGAGAGGACGTGTTAAATCCGTGCCTGCTACACCTTCCTCTGGTGCCAGGAGGCCCTAGGCTTTGCAGCATAATCTTGTAGGTCCCAATACCGCTGCCAGTATGGTGAGGCCAGATCAAGTTGAGGTACTGATATATTATATGGCACACAATGCTTCAATTTCAAGTTCACCAGGGACCTGCAAAGCAAACAAAAGAAATTATTAGAATTTTTATTATTGTTTATTTATAGAGTGTTATTGTACTTCAAATTAGTCTCAGTCACAAGTCATGGAGCAGTTACTAATACTCTATGATGACACTCCTAGCTGCGATTGCATAGGCCATCCACCTGCCCCTGCCCCAGTTGCAGACATAGGGGTTCCCAGATGCCCAACAACTCGGATCACAGCAGGACATCTACGATGTGGATGAAACCCAAGTGCCAACTGCTGCGGCATTCTGCAATGTGGAGGCTGAGAATGGGGGGGGTAGAGGGGAGGAGTGGGTGGAAGATGATATGAGGGGTGATGACAAAATCCTAGTCCCAACGTGCACTGAAGACAATCAGATTATGGTGGAAGCCAGAAAAAGAGGAGGAAGAGTGCAAACTATTAGTGGTTAGCCCTTTGCCACTTCTGCCCACCACATCCAGACACTAAGCATGCCAAAGCTGGCCTTGGGATAAGCTGGGTTGAGGCACATATGTTGGCTGGCACATGTGCTCAAAAGTGAGTTCCAGCTCCAAAATACCCGGGTGAGTCGAAGTGCAGACCAACAGTGCTTCATCACCAATGAGAGGGCCTCCATGAGTTACATTTGTGCAGTGCTGCAGTGCTTCCAATATGCCACCAATAAGGTCAGTGCTGATGTTGCCCTCGTCAACACAAACACCTCTATCCTTTGCCTGCTAGGCAAAAAAAAACACTTCAGGCCAGGACGAAGGAGGGTGCCACAGGAGGAAGCAAAGGAGGAAGAGGAAGGTACATTTACAAGGGTGTCAGGCCTGCCCACACGTGGCTTACAGGGTGGATTGCTGGACCGACAGCAGCCAGCCAAGGGACAGGTTTAGGGGCTTTGAGGGACTTTTTCTCACAGCAGGGTGTCACTTCATGAGCGTCATTTGAGCATGGCTGGAAGGACGTAGAGGAGGAGACTCCTCCCACTGAGGACAGCTTCTCCTTGACTCACATGAGCCACTACATGCTCCAGTGCCTACAGACTGACTGCAGAGTTGCTGTCATAGTCACCAGGGCCAATTACTGGATAGCTACCCTGCTAGATCACCGCTATAAAGATGGCCCTGGTCCACCAATGGAGCATAAAAATTATTATTAGTATTATTAAAAATTATATTATTAAAATAAATACATGCAAACACCTGAGGCTCCCTCTGATGCTTTCTTTTGTCTCAGCCTCTACCACCGCATCCACAACAAGGCCACCTGTCATCCCCCCAAAGGGAGGATGTGATACCTCCACTACCACCCCCACCACCATCACCAAGCCTGTCCACACCATCCCAGGGAAGTATTTAGCTTTCTATTCCCCAAACAATGGACAGAAAGTGGAATCTTGACCCCTGCTCCCATTCCAGCAGGTGGAGATAGAGATCTTTAGAAATCTTAAGGCAAGGTTTGGGTGGGTGGTTATCTCAGTTAGACAGAGCGTGGTGATAATAAAAAACCTTATGACTGCAGTTGCCCCACAATACATCATTCTAAGCCACCACAACTTTTCTTGACAGGCCATCCCTGCTGTGCACTTGACAACACCACAACTGTTATGCGGACAACTTTGCATGGACAGGGATGTTACGTCTGTTTAACTGCCCACTGGGTTAACGTAGTGGCAGATGGATCCGATCTGCAAAGCTTTTTGGGGCATATACTTTGCCAGACATCACCTGCAGCTCCAGTTTGAGCACAGCGATGGGTAAATGCCAGCAGGCTCTAAGTGAAAGACCACACACTGCCCAGGAGCTGTGGACTGGCATCCAGGAGGAGACAGATGAATAGTTTCTGCCACTGAACCTTAAGCCTGAAGGGTGGAACCTAGTAGCATCCTTGGGCCGAGCTAGGTTAACCCACATCTGTTGCCTGGCGCATGTGCGTAACTTGTCTGTTCCAAGCTTCCTGGCCAATCATGCATGCCATGTGCTTGCACTTAGCACACCCTGCTGCTGCTCGCCCATCGCATTGGAGAGAAGGGGCGTATATAGGTTTTTATATGGCCCATAGCAAATGTCATGGTGGCCCCCCCAAAAAAAAGGCTAACTGCCCCCAAACATTAAAGTAAAGACTCCAAAGCCAGGGGAAAGCCCTCCCAGAGGCAACCCGATTTACAAGAGCTCCACTGTGTGAACCCGCCCAGATCACTCATTATTTTACCTCGTACCTTTGCAGGTATTTTAGTATTGGTGTTAGTATTAGTATTAGTGCATTTGCAAAAACTCCGGTGCCATCCCCTGCACCACTCAATCCAATGTGCGCATTCTCACTGGGAATTTTGTGCACAGATGGGGGGAGGCCCCCAAAAGTCCATTCTTTCAGTATTGCTTACCAGGCATTGCTATGCACAGTGATTAATGCCTGCACCTGTTCCATGGAGGTGGGGACCAGAATCAGAGGATCCTCACACACATACACAGGGCCATCCAAATAAGGTCTGTGGTCTGACTGGAATTCTAAGCAGTGTGTGGTCCAGTGATGTCCGTTTCTTCCAGGGGAAGTGTTGGGGCACCATCTGTAGGAAACAACAGGGACCAGAACTGTAGGTTCCACAGGGCAGAACTAAGAGGTCGGCACCTCTTTTCCTTGCGTGCTCTATAAACAGAGCACAGGGGGTTAAACAATGCAGTGGCATCTTAGTTCTGCCCTGCAAAACCTACAACCCAGGCCCCTGGTGATCCTAGCAGAGCGTGCACCAACAATACATAGCAGGGTTGCACCAGGCTGGTGCTTTTGTCCTAGGGGCTGCAATGTTGAGGGGGGGGGCAGTTTATTGGGCCCTGGAATTCCACTTTACGTATGTTGCAAAGGGTGTGTGAGCAACAGCAGGCAATAGTGGAGTTGCAGTGCAGACCAACAGCACTTCACCACCAATAAGTGGGTCTATAAGAGCGACATACATGTTGTGCTGCAGTGCTTCCAGTACGCCACCAATATGGTCAGCGCTGATGATGCCATTGTCACTACGCTACCATTCCCATTCTTTGCCAAAAAACACTTCAGGTCATGATGGGGGATGTAATGGTGGCACAGGAGGAGGAAGAGGAAGGAACATTTACACAGATGTCAGGCCATTCCAAATTGGCTTACAGGGTGGGTACGGCCAATCCTCTTCTGCCACAGCCCACCGCTGCCAAGTCCTGGGATGCCTATATAAACAACATAATGGATGGTTGGGTGTGCATGGTAGGGTGTGTACGGATGCTGCCATCTACAGCCTGGGTATAGGGTGTTTAAAGCAAAATCCCTTTTTGGCAGGTTTTTGGTGTTCTGCCTTATTGTTCTCCTCTTTTGGAATGTAAAATAGTGATTTAAGTTAGGATTTTGCCCCCATTCTTGTTATTTACTTCTCTGCACACTGTTTCCAAAATCCTCATATACCTGGGGCTTTGTGTTGCTACAGCGGGAATAGTTTTTCATGGCCTTGTAACAGGTGAGGTTATCAGCAGCTTATACAAGTCAAGCAGCAGTAATATCCTCCATAAGTGAGAACACCTCCAGTAACCCTTTAGCTAATGAAAAAGAAGTAGTTGATTAACAGTACAGTGTTACATCTGTCATAGCTGCCTTAGCCAAGCAGCATATTATCAACAAGTCAGAGTGAGGAAATCTTTGACATGTACATCAAATTCACTTGATCTAGACTGATCAATCGTCGCTAATTGTAAAATGTAGATCAAATGTGGTATACAATTCCCACTAACTGACACTTATGTGGCCTGAGCAAGTGGATACTCCAATAATTCTTGTTTTAAACAGCAGTGGCACTTAAGTGGCCTGAGGAAGTAGACACTCAATTACAATTTGTTATTACACAAAAGGAGCCTGATGTAGCCTGAACCAGTGAACACTGAAATACAATTTGTTAGTAAACTGCAATGACAGCACAGTGGTCTGAGAAAAGGGATATCCCACTGTGACTTGATATTAAACTGCAATAACACCAAAGTGGTCTGTTACTCGAATGGTGCACCACTAATAACTAACCAGTAAGGGCGTGCTCACTAATACATATAACAATGAAAAGAATTGACTCGGTGGTCAATCAGACCAGAGAGTCACAAAAAGGAGCACTACCAATGTAAATTCATGCACAGTTTATTCGATTTATACCAAAGACAAACACATTTAAAAACCACAAAAACAAAACAATTAACATTTTAAAACCACCTCAACCTGCCCTGAGAAAGTGTGTATACACCTGTCCTAGTAGTACCCATGTGTAGTACAAAATCTTAAGGGAATGGTGACCAAAGCCTATTCCCTGTATAGAGTATCCTCCCTTAATTAATTAATTTATCCTATGAACAATGTGTATCTATTACTAATATCCAAAAATTTCATCTAGACCCTCTCTCCAAAGTGACATGTGCATTGTGCAAATAATTACCTACAATGCCTGAGCTCAATAAGAGCCAAGATAAAGAAATAACATGTGTTATAAAAAAATCATAAAAATATCAAAATATCATAAAAATTGACAAAAAAACTGCAGTAGAAATCACCTTCATAACATTTACAATAATGAGCAAGTGGCAACTCAAGTGAAACAAATAACAATTACAAAAGAAAAAGGGAGATACTCAGCTGTAAGGTAACATGTAACTCAATCACCAGGGAGGACAGTCAGGGCGGGAGGCTGCTCCACCTGCACTTCGCGGTGTAAACAACCGCTTCTTGCTCGGGTGCTTCTTGCTCTGATTGACCACCGAGTCAATTCTTTTCACCAAAGTGGTCTGAGTAAGGGTATATTCCAGGATTACTTTATATTAAACTGCAATAACAGCACAGTGGCCTGAGCAAGAGTGTACTCCACTATTACTTGATGTTAACCTGCAATGATACCCAAGTGGTCTGATCCAGGGCATTCTCTACTATTTCTTGATAATAAACTGCAATGATACCCAACTTGTCTGAGCAATGGTTTACACCACTATTGATATTACACTACAATGACACCAAACTGGTCTGAGCAAGGGTATACTCTACTGTTAATTGATTTTAAACTGCAATGACACTGAAGTGGTCTGAACAAGGGTATACTCTACTGTTATTTGATATTAAACTGCAATTACACTGAAGTGGTCTGAGCAAGGGTATTCTCCACTATTACTTGATATTAAACTGCAATGACACCCAAAGGGTCCGAGCAAGGGTAAACTCCATGATTACTTGATATTAAACTGCAATGACAGCATTGTGGACTGAGCAAGGGTATACCGCTATTACTTAATATTAAACTGCAATGACACCCATCTGGTCGGAGCAAGGGTATACTCTACTGTTAATTAATATTAAATTGCAATGACACCCAAGTGGTCTGAGCAAGGGTGTACTCCACTGTTAATTGATATTAACCTGCAATGACACCAAAGTGATCTGAGTAAGAGTATATTCCACTATTATCTGATATTAAACTGAAATGACACCCAACTGGTTGGAGCAAGGGAATACTCTACTGTTAATTGATATTAAACTGCAATGACAGCCAAGTGGTCTGAGAAAGGGTATACCCTACTAGTACTTGATATTAAGCTGCAATGACAGCACAGTGGACTGAACAATGGTATAATTCACTGTTGATATAAAACTGCAATGACACCCAGCTGGTCTGAGCAAGGGGATACTCCACTGTTACTTGATATTAAACTGCAATGACACCAACGTGGCCCAAGGAAGGGTATACTTCATGATAACATGATATTAATGTGCAATGATACCCAAGTGGACTGAGCAAGGGTATGCTCCACTATTATCTAATATTAAACTGCAATGTCACCCAAGGGGTCTGAGCAAGTTTATTTTCCACTATTGATTTTATACTGCAATGACACCCAAATGGTCTGAGCAAGGTTATACTCCACTATTACTTAACATTAAACTGCAGTGACTCCCAAGTGGTCTGAGCAAGGATATACTCCACTATTATTCGATATTAAACTGCAATGACAGCACAGTGGTCTGAGCAAGGGTATGCTATTACATGATATTAAACTGCAATGACACCCAACTTCTCTGAGCAAGGGTATACTCCACTATTGATAATACACTGCAATGACACCCAAGTGGCCTGCTTTTTTTCACCAATGGAACCAGTTATCGGTGTCATTAACATCAACTGAAAGGCTTATAATAAACAAGTGGAAAAGCTGTGCAGTTTGTGTGAAGAAAATAACTTGGTCCCAAACACATGTAAAAATGATTTAAAGGAGTAGCCCTCTCAGCGCCCCTTCTATTATCATCTATGGAGATGAAGGTTCTAAGATCCTTGGAAATATTATTACACAGAAACTTACTTAGAACAGTAAAATAAAGTCAGTCTTGAAAAAAATTAAATAAAGAAAATTGTTCCTCATCTAGCTTAAGAAGTACAGCATATCATGTCCAAGGAACTACTGATGTTGTTTTATAACTTACCTACGCATCTCATTCATCTTCTCTAGCTATTACCCCCCTCTCCCATGCTAATACAGTGGAGTCCCAACACTCAGAACTTCAAGATTCAAAAACCTGACTTCCAGCTCCTGAATATGTGACTTGCTTCTCCCTGCATTGCTTTTGCCAAAGCAAGGCAAGTACCTGGCAAATTAGCAAAACTGATTCCAATGCTCTAGTTGGTTTTCTACTCATCACTTCTTGAAAACCATATTTTACCAAAGTGGAGTCTGTCAGGGCAGGTGGCTCCTGGTACAGGGAGTTCTGTCCTGTTTTGCATCTGTTCACACCTTAACCTTTAGATTCAGTTCTACTCTTATCACCTTCGTTGGAATAAGGATTCCACCAAGTTGTGCCTTGAACTTTGTTGGGTGGGGCCTCTAGTAAAGTACATTAATTTATACCGATGTGACTCTTATGGCAGAGAATAAGGGAAATAGCACTTTGGCTGCAAAAGGAGCAACAGATAAGATTTACGAGCTTACATTGTCCACGTGTTTCCTTATACTTATAGACATCGTCTCATCTTCATCCACCCTTCTCCCCCCACTCTACTGAGCTCACATGTCCATATTTTTGTTTCGCCTCCCATATAATTCTTTCCATTTGAAATACTCTCTAATTCTGTTAGCTGGTAAATTATGTAATAGACTGGCAAGGGGTGCCTCTAAAATGTTACTAGTCTTGGGGCCAAGTACCTTTAAAGTAGACCAAAATCAAGGATTTTGACTTCCCCGAGTTTTGGTCCTTGTGAACCCCCCCCCCCCAGGTCACCCACTCCAACTCACCTTAGCCCGGTCATATGGCACATGTGCGACCTCTGGTCCACTGCTGACACAAACTCAACTAGGCTCATCTAAGGACTTGCCGAGTGCAGCCAAGTCTAGCCGAGTGCAGCCAAACGCGACATTCACAAATGCCTGCCGCAGGTGCACGTCCTGCTAAAGGTAGCGGCCGCTGCTCACGCATGCGCCTTTGGGCGAAGGAAGAAGATGTGTTTACTGGGTGACCTGGGGGGTTTAACACAGTGGGGCATCCCAAATTTCAATTCCCCGGGGGAGGGTAATCAAGCGGTCCTGGAATCTTACAGGCTTACAATCCGTCAGGCCTGAGTTGTGGTCTACTTTAACGCAATGACTATATGACTATGAATAAATTCCGTTTTTATACATTACATTTTCTGAAGGGACAATATATAGAAAGATATACTCTAATAGCAATTCTTTTGGTTGTCTCTGTCTGGTGTCTAGAAAGCTAATTATTTGAGCTATAAAATGTTACATCATTTACATGGTATCTTCTCTGGGCTTTTAAACGAGTTGTCTTTATGGTTGCTATAGAAGAAGATTGGTCTGTTTACAAGACTTGTCTCATAAGGAAAATCTGTGCCCAAAACCATGTCAAACATTAATGAAACTATTACATAATCATAGGAATGGTCTCCTACAGTCCTAAATAACTTTACAGCTTTTTTACTGCATTTTACTGCTATTGAAGGGCTGTGTAAATACTTTAAGCTTCTTGCTTTTATCATTATTAGCATTTAAAGACCAGATTTGGGCTAAAAAAATTAATTTACCTAATCCCTGGGTGAGCTGTTCCAGCTCTGTGCCAGCTACAGGTAAATCATGCTGTGCTGCCCACTTCAGTCTGGGTATAGACCCCCTCCTCTGATGACTTCAACCTGAAGCCTAGGTGAAGAGGAAGGAAGAACAGTGCTGTGGGGGCAGCTGGTCCAGTGATGTGGTCTTTCCTGAGCAGCTGGTCCAGTGATGTGGTCTTTTCTGAGCAGCTGGTCCAGTGATGTGGTCTTTTCTGAGCAGCTGGCCCTGTGAAGTTGTCTTTCCTTAATGTGGGGTGAGAACATTTCTGTTACGTCCTTTAGTTTTGACAAAACATACAGTACACCTCTTTTGGCGAATAAATGTTTTTGCCTATGTCAGCTTTATTTCATTACAAACTATAACGTGCTTTGGATTTAAAATAAATGTTTGCGTTATTTTATTATTGGCTTATTGTTTAAAGGTTTTTTTGCCTTCACATGGATCAGTTCTAGGAGTCTGTCAGAACCCAAATTCGTTCCGAATTTCTCCAAGAAATTTGGGTTCGTCTTAATCGAATCTTTGAGAATCGCTCACCTCTAAGTGGCCTCCCCTGCTCCCACCATGTGGTGTGTAGCTTTCCTTCATGCCTGGATAGTGGGAGTGGGGGAGGCCGGCTGTCAGCTGTGCAAGCTGACAGTGTAGGTAAGCTACACACCGAACAGTGGGAGCGGGGGAGGCCACTTAGAGGTGAGCGATTCTCAAAGATTCGATTCAGACAAACACAAATTTCTTGGAGAGATTCAGCGAATCGCCCGAATTGAATTTTTAGGTAGTTCGCTCATCTCTAATCAGTTACTAGGTGGAACTAGATTACTGTGTATCAGAGATGGCACCTCACACAGAGCTTAAAAGCTCCATCTCAAAACCCAATAAGGTGCAGAAAGCAAAACCATTTACTGAGGACTCCCCCAATATTAATTTAATACTGTCAACATTTTATACCCCTGTGATCTGATGGTATATTATTATGTAAAGATAATGATAGGCTATATAATTTCTTATAAGATACAAAGGAGGGTGGCAGCCACTCAGAACAATTAATAACTAACTTGGGAGGTGCACATGAGCAGGGAATACACAAATCTTAACCCTGTCAGTCTGCTACCAATCCTAAAATCTGTCTCTAAATCTGGTTAAAAACACACAACTCAGTCACCTTGGTAAACTGCTCCCAATGTATTCATTGCATTGTATGTCCCAAAGGGGGCTCTCATAGATTAGAGTTAGGACTGCACCTACACAAAGGCACCTTGGCGTTTGGTGGTGCAGCTTAAGCATATTTCTGCAGACATGGGCCAATCGTTTCCAACCAGATTTAGAGACAGATTATAGGATTGGAAGCAAGCTAACAGGGTTGAGTGCTGTGGCTCCTTTAAAGTGGACCAAAACCCAGGATTTTGTCTATCCTGGGTATTGGTCCATTCCCTCGGGGCACCCCGATCGGGCATCAACTCACCTCACCGCGGTCCTACGGCCAATCAGCTATGGACTTTTAACCCGACGTCTTAGCTCAGAGTCTCCCAGTGAGCTGGTGGTCACATACTTCCCTCTAACAGGAAGCGTGCCCACGATGGCCATTCACAAATGGCCGGCGTGGGCACGCGCCCTGCTAGAGGGATAGCGCGCATACATCGTTGGACCGGGATTAAGGTAAGTGTAGCACTTTTGGATGCCCTGGGAGAACGGAATGGATCGGCCTGGGAATCTTAAGGATTCCCAGGCCGATCCAGCTGGGTTTTGGTCCACTTTAAGATTTATATGATGTCTCATGTTCAAGCTAATCCCAATTTTTGCACACCAAGAGAAACAGCTGAACAATATATATAGACATAGTGCAATAAATCTTTTATCCCCTGCCCTTTGATAGGGTGTAACAGTACATCCTTTTTTAATGTGTAAACAGTCACAACAAGAACTGGTCATCGGATGAAGATGGCTGCTGTCCCTGACAACAGACCCTCCTCGCCATACGTTTTGACAGTGAACTGGGGAATTTCCAAATTGGGATGCTGAACTGATTATAAACTCTATTGCTTATGATTTCCAGACCTTTATTAATTACTCCTGACTACACTACTTCCTCCCACACTGCTATCAGTTGCAGCCCTCAGCACCCCTATGGAGTTGAAAAGCTGAGCTTGTCTTGCCCACAGTACAGGTGGCTGGCCACTAGTGTGCATCACTAAATTGTGAGGCAGGAGGTGAGGCACCCATGAACTTCTCTGGGAATTGGGTGCCACACATGTGCTACTTGTTTGCGGTCTGTGCTGGGCAACTCTGTTGAGAGATACTTATGTAGACTCTTCCCAGCTTACTTCACCTGTGCTTATCTCTTCCCACCTAACCTGTGCTCACTTCATCTTTGTTTACCTCTGTTTACCTCTACTTACCCCTTCAGACCTCATCTCTTCCCACTTCTTCACTTGTCCCTCCTTACCTCTGCTCACCTCACCTATCTCTAACTACCCATCTCTTCCTGTCTCACCTCTGCCCACCTATGTTTACCTCTTCCCACCACACCTCTGTTGACCTCACCTCTTTCACTTCCACTTCTGTTTACCCCCCCCCCCCCCCCTCTGCTTACCTTTGCATGTGCATAACAGCATAAGCAATAGCTTTAAGTTGAAGCTTGCCAGTTTGCATTTTTAAAACTTACATTTTATTTGGACCCCTTGAAGTGGAACAATTAGACAATGTGGCCCTTAGACCGAAAAATTTTTGCACCCCTGCGATACAATATATGACACCAGGAGTATACACTGCTTCAGCCTGATTCAAAGCCTGCCCATGAATGTTTTTTTTTTTTCGGGAACTGATCTCGGTAACCAGGAACTTGCGAACACTTGTATCATTCTCAGCCGCGTTCTGAGAAAATTTTGTTTATGCGTAAGCGGATTGTTATGTTATGCGTGCGCATACGGTTTAGCCGAGCATTTACGGTATTTGCAGCTAAAGTAATCTCGGAAGTCAAGTTTTTACCTGTTTCCAGGCGTAACTTGCTGATGATCCCCTCGATGTGCCGTGTCCTTTTGTGGCTTTCCGGGGTACACCTTTTTTTTGCTGTCACCAGCTATTTTAAAGTGGACCAAAACCCACCGCGATCGGCTCGGAAATCTATAAGATTCCAGGGACGATCAATTCCCTCCTGTGGGGCATCCAAAATCGGGATGCCCCGCTGTGTGAAATCCCCCAGGTCGCTCTATACACTTACCCTGTTTCCCCACTATCCCTCTAGCAAGGCGCTTGCCCACGCCAGGCATTTGTGAATGGCCGGCGCAGGCATGAGGGGGATGCAGTCCACAGCATTGGCCACTTATTCTGGGCGACACGTTGAGTGACCGATTTAATTATTCCCAATTGGAGGTTCTGCTAGGTGGGGTTGCCAAACATATGAGGGACCTTAATAGGTAAAGGGCAAAGGGCAGTGCGGAAGAGGATGGTGAACCCAGGGTAAAGTTTGGAGCCCTGGAGGGTGTGTGGTAACATTGGGAAAAACTAACACTAATGCTGACCTTTCTCCACGCAGACGGCACCTCTCCTGGATGAAATTAATAAGCTGGAGGAGGGGCACTCTGGATGAGACCCCCATTATTATCTGGACACCTCAACCAGCTGCTGGCACAATGAACACTGGCCATCACCACTCCTCCCTGCAGCTACAGCTTAATTCTGCCAGTAACAGCTCCACCATCTCCACAAAGCACCCAGGAGGAAGACATCCTCAGCCTGCAGCCAGGCATCACCTGTCTTTTGTAAGGCAGTGCCAAATCATGGAGGCAAACTCGCAGACCAACAGCACCCCTTTTGGCAAAACACCAATAAATATTTTAAAGTTGTGTGACGGAGCACCAGTTTGCTCCACGAAGACCTGGCTGCAGTGGTTGAGGAGCAGCAGCGTCACCACCAGCAGATGGAGACGCTGGTTGGGGCTCTGGGGGGAGCTAACCAGGTTGCCCTTCAAAGACTGGAGAGGTTGGAGGCACAACAAGCTGCAAACACCCAAAGCCAGGCAACATACCTCCTAACCTGTCATGCCGGACGGGAGTCCCCAAGCTTTAGTTACACTGGACATTTGTTTGGTCAATTTACTGTTGACCTGCATCCACAGTTATGCCATAACCCAGCAACTTGTGACAATTAACAAGTATTTAGAAAATAAATACCAAAAACCTGAACTGTTTAGATGTTATTTAATCACACCCAGACAAGGCAATGGATAGAATTAATCACACATGACAAGTGGACAAAACAATTCAAGAAAAAGAGGAGTCCACCAAATGCTGGTGAATGCTTTGGGCCTCATGGCTCTGGGTGCCAGCATACAAACAGCCAGGAATCTCTGCGGCAGAGGCAGGGGTTGTCTCCTCCAAATATGCTGCCACCCTTCTCGCTCAAGGCAAAATGATTAAGGCTTATGCACGCCAAGATAATTTTTACAACCTTCTTTGGCTTGTTTTGAAGGGAGGCCCTTCAACCCTAAGGCACAATCAACTACAGCCTGTGTGCAATAGTTGGCCCCATTTTAAGCCTCCTGGCCTGGTGTTTGGCGCCTTAAGAAGGCGGCATCAGGAGCCAGACCAAACATTAAGCATTACAAAAGAGTAGGACCAAACACGCAAAAGGTAAGGCAGGATGCTCTGACTAAGCATTTGTAACTGCAACAGGGAGAAGGGGACATTCAAAGAGGGGCATGAGCACAGTCGAAGTGATGGAAGGCAGAAAGACTAATTGCCTAACACAATAAACTTGGACGAATCGCAAAAAGGGGGCACATAACAGAAATGAAAAACACATTACAAATGCAACATAAATAATAAACACGCAGATCCACTCCAGCAATAAACAGACTTACCCACAAGCCAACCGCCAGTCAGTTCACCACTCTCGAAATGGATGTATAGATCAAAACTCCTCAAGATTAATGCATTTTGGGATGAGCCAAAACACTGAAAAAGCTAAGACCAGGCCCCACGAGTGGCCCATCTTGCAGCTGCTGCAAAGAAGCCACAAATATAAAAGGGTCACTAGACTGTCAACAACAAATAAACAGCAAAGTAAAACAAGGGCCAAATGGGACACAGAAAAGCTGTTTGGGGCAAGGGGAAGCTAGGCTAGCCTCAAGAGATGAGAGTGGGCTACAAGGAGGAGCAATGTGGACCTATACAGACTGGGACATAGGGAATATGTTTGGGGGGAGGGAAAGCTAGGCTAACCTCAAGAGAGGAGAGTGGGCAAGAAGGAGGAGCTATGTGGACCTAAACAGACTGGGACACATGGAAGCTGTGTTGGGGGAGGATAAGTTAGGCTAGCCTAAAGAAAGGAGAGTGGGCAAGAAGGAGAAGCAATGTGGACCTAAACATACCCAAACATATTCTCTTGAGCAGTAGGCGGAACCAGGGCCACATGCGTACAATCAATGGCGCCCATGACACTTGGCATATTCACTATTCGATAAAAGCCCAACCTCACCACTTTCCAGGCTGCCAAGCTGTCAGGAAAAGATATGTATTTATCCTGCAGGATAGCCATGCAATCAAGAAATGTAGCCAGGGCACATCTCAGTGAAGGCTGGGACATGGCAACTGACAGTTTCCCCTAGCCTCTGGAAGGAGCCATTCCCTAAAAATTGGAGGCAGCCAACCAATTTGGTCATACCTCCAATTGCATGCACATTTCTTGTGGTGGGGGCCAACCATGGCTGTAACACTGAGTAAAGCTTCTCAAGAGAAAGGCTGTTCAGTCAGGTCAATTCGAACACCTCTTATTCGCTGCTATGGAGGGGATGTTCTGTGAAGGAATTTTCTGGATCAATATTTGGACCTCGTATTGTATATTAATTGTTTCATTTTGTATATAATAGTTGTTAGTACCTTATAATAAAAGTCCGCTTTTTTTCAGGCTTATCCGGTTCCCCAGGTTGGAAAAGGGGGAGTGGATCCTCTATGGATCTTGTCCGGTTTAAGTATTCAGGTCCCAAGCGCTTTCAGCATAATCTCCTCTGTGGTATCTGGCTGTGCGTGGTGTGGGACCTGCGGTGCGCGCTCTTTTATAGAGGCTGCGCGCCTGTGTATGGGGCTGTTTACACTGTGGGTGGGAGGGGATTACTCCTCCTGCCCTAGAAACTGGAAGTGCGTCAGTCGGCGCATCTCCGTTTGTGTCAGCCCCTGTGCCTGGTCTGCGGGCTGTGCGGTGCCATTTTGTGTTGGTCCATAGGGTTTATATTGAAGACCCCATTTTACTGTAGTTCTGTCAGTTTTTAAATCCTCCGCGATCGGGCAGCGGCGTTTCTTTTGGGGTAGAGCTGAAGGCAGTTCCCAATGGGTGTTACACATAATGGTTTATTCTCATCGGTGTGTGTGTTCTGTTTACTATTCTTGTATTTCTGTTTACTATAAATTCTCTTTCAGCAATCTTACTAGCATTGTGTCAATTAGGTATAAGCTGTGTGTAGATTAATATCTTCGAATATTTGGTATTGTATAATATATGATCTGTGTTGGGAGTATTTGTGTGGCCGGTATTCTTCAGTGTGTGTAGGTTCTTTTGAGAGTTTTCTTTTTTAGAAAGGCAGTGGGTTCTCTCACTTATAGGAATGGGACATAACTATTGTACTCATTCAGGCCTGGGGGTCTTGTGGCTTCTAGTTTTGCAATCCATCTGGTTTCTCTTTGCAGTGTTATCTTCTCTATGTTTCCTCCTCTGGGGCTGACATGAATTCTATCGAGTGCTTGAAAGGTTGCTTTGTTAGGGTCTGATCTATGGTGTGTCAGGAAGTGTCTCCTTATCGGTGATTGTCCCATTTCTGATGTCTCTTGTATGCTCATAAATTCTAGTTCTGAGTTTTCTGTTTGTCTTTCCTACATAGAAACGGGGACAGGTGCAGGTTAGGAGGTAGATTACATGGCTGGTATTGCAATTTATGTAGTGTTTAATCGTGTGTGTTTGGCCGTTCTGTAGTTGAATTTCCTTACCCTGTTTTATATATCTGCATGTGCTGCAGCTTTCACATCTGTAGGTGCCTTTCACTTTGCAGCAAATTGTTTTCTCCTCTTTATTGTAGTGGCTGTGAACTAGTGAGTCTTTCAATGATTTGGTGCGTCTGAAAGTTAATTGGGGTGACTTTGGGATTAATTGTGCTAGTTCGGGATCATGTGTGAGAATGTTCCAGTGTTTGTGTATGATTCTCCGTATGTCCTGGTGTTGCTGTGTATAGGTGAGTATAAAGGGAAGTCTGTCCATTTGTTGTGTGGTTCTTGTGGTTTTTGTGGTTTGTCCAAAAAGTATATTGTGTCTGTCTTTCTTTTTAGCTTTATTGTAGGCTTGTTTTAGTATCCTTTTAGAGTAGCCCCTTTGTGTCAGTCTGTCCCTTATGCCCCTGGCTGCTATTTCAAAGTCTGTTAAAGTCATGCTGTTCCTTCTTGCTCTTAGATACTCCCCATACGGGATACTCTTTTTTAGTGCTGTTGGGTGTGCACTGCTTGCCCTTAGTATATTATTTGCCGCTGTGGGCTTTTGGTAAAAGTTGGTTTTCAAGTGCCCCGCCTTGTCTAGGTGTATGGTCAGGTCGAGAAAAGAGACCCATTCTTTATGATAATCTAGTGTGAATTTTAAGTTTAGTTCATTATTGTTTAGTGTGTTAACAAAGGTTTCTAATTGTATCTCTGTGCCTTCCCAGACTATCAGGATGTCATCTATGTAGCGTAACTACACTAAGATGTTATCCTGGTAGTCTGCGATATCCTCCATTTGCCAAATATTGTGTTCCCACCAGCCTAAATAGAGATTGGCATAGGTGGGGGCACAGGTCGTGCCCATAGCGGTTCCTTGGGTCTGATGGTATAGTGTGTGGTTGAACAGAAAGGTATTGTGTGTCAATATGAACTGTAGTAGTTTGATTATGAAGCCGTTATGGTCATATTTCTCTATGTGTAGCTGGTCCAAGAAGGTTTTTACTGCTTTGAGTCCCAGTGTGTGTGGTATACTTGAATACAGGGCTTCCACGTCTAGGGTCACCAGTATGGAGTTGTCAGGTAAAGTTAGATCATGTAAAGTTTGCAAAAGGTGGGGAGTGTCTTCTATGTATGACGGCAAAGCCTGTACAAAAGGTTGTAAGTGGGCATCCACATACTCACTTGCTCTGCTCGTGAGTGAATTTATTCCCGAAACTATTGGTCTCCCGGGTGGGTCGGAGGGTGATTTATGGATTTTGGGTAGGGCATAGAAAGTCTGTATGGTCGGTTTGGGTATAATACGGAATTCGGCTGTGTTTTTGTCAATGATGTTGTGCTCATGTGCTTGTCTAATCAGGTTTTCATATGCCCGCTTGTCTCCCTCTAATACTGTCATTGGTACTGTCTTGTACCATTCTTTGTTTTCTAATATTCTCCTGCACATCTTCTCATATTGATGTTTGTATAGAATGACTGTGTTCCCCCCTTTGTCGGCTGGTTTAATAATGATTTCATTGTTCTCTTTGAGTTGTCTCAGGGCCTGTATCTGAGTTGGGGTGAAATTTTTTTGTGGTTTACCTTTTGTGTCCATGTGTTGTATGTCATAACTGACCATGTTTACAAATGTCTTAATACTGTGGTTTAGATGTAGTGGAGGGAAGTAGCTTGATGGTTTTTTAAAAACCCTGTGTTTGGTATGTGTGTCTTGGTGTTTTGTCCTTGTGTCATTGGAATTTGTTTGTTCGTTGCTGAGGTCTATGAGTGTTTGTAAGGTTTCTTGATCGTCATGTGTCAGCAATTGTGTAGTGTCCTCTGTGGGGTCTTGGTTGAAGTCATGTTTTCTATATTGATATCTGAGAAGGGCCCTTCTTGCAAATAGGTGTAGGTCTTTTGTTAATTCGTATTTATCAGTATTGGTGTTTGGACAGAAGTTGAGGCCCAGTTCCAGTACTGATTCCTGGTCTTTGGTTAATGGTATATTGGTGAGGTTGATTATGTTCCTGGTCATTTTGCTAGTTGTTATTGTCGAGGATGTCATGTTGTCTTTGTTGTGGCTCTCGTTTGTCTTTTTGTTTGTTGAAAAAGTGGATGGGACGGTGGGTGTATGCATGAGTCTATTCCTAAAAAACTTTCCTCTGATGAGGTTTCACTTGGGTGTGGGTCAGGGGAAGGTTGGGTTTTCCTTTTGTCTGGTCTTTGTCCTAAAGGTTTCTGTTTTTGTATTTTCGTGGCTCCTGTTGTGTGTATCCGGATGCCGGATTTTGTTCTCTAGGTCTGTAGGATTGTCTGATTGTTGGTTGTGTCCACCTGTAAGCTCTGCCTTCCTGATATGCCTTTAGATCTCTTTCCAGTTTTCTAGTCTTGTTTTCCCAGACTTCCTTGTTGAGTTGTGCAATGTTTTTAGTTATAAGTGTGTTTCTAGTGTCAAATTGTGCCCACTGTGTATGTTCAGTGAGTTCTTCACATGTTTGTCTGTATAGTGCTTCTACTTGTTTCAGTTGTGTCTCTTGCTGGTCCAACAGTAGTTGTATCATGTTAAGGGAACATTCCTGTAGGTTTCTTTACCACTTCTCCTTGAATGTGGGGTCTGGGTTGTGGACCTGGGGGAATATTCTTATTCTCAGGCCCAGGGGCACAATACCTGCGTCTCTGTATTTTTTAAGAAATGCTATATTCCAGAATAGTCTGGTTTTCTTTTGAAGTGTCCTTTCTAGAGAGATGAATTTGGCAGTTACTGATGTACCTGCTGTTCCTTGTGGTGTTGTTTGTGTGGTGTCTAGTGTTAAATTCTTAATCATTAGGTCCCATTCTGTGCCACTTAATTGTGTCATATCTTTTTTAAGGAAAATGGTTACTCGTTTTTTCTTTTTCTTTTGTGTTACTTTCTCCCAGGGGGATCTTAGGTTTTTCACCTCAGAGGGTAAACCCCTGCTTCTTTGTTGTGTGGGGGGGGGGGGGAGGGGGGGGCGGTTGGTCTGGGAGGTGCCAGGTTATTTTGGGCAAGGCGCTTCTGAATCAGAGTTCAGTGAGAAGTCAAAGATAGGTTTGGGTTGGTCCCTCTTAGAGTGGTGTCCTCCGGGTCTTATAATGTTGCCCTGTGTGACATCCTCTAGAGGGGTTCCAGGTGCGCTTTGTTGTTTCCCTTTAAAAGATTTCTTTCCTTGTGTGCAAATTCAATTTTATTTTCAACATTTTCATCGACATTTTCAAAGACAATACAAGATGTAAAGTATAAACTATACGCATATAAATAGAAATATGGATATATACACTATATACAATAAATTTCTTTCACCAGTTACCCTTGTTTCAGGGTTATTTTGCTGCCAAATCTCCTGTTTGTGAAAGGTATATTGGATTTATAGTCCCTTGTTTGTAGCAAGTGCAGTTTGTAGCAAGGATGTTGGGCTTGTGATCCCTCTTTTTGTAGCAAGTGAAATAGGTTTGCATGTAATCCCTCGTTTGTAGCAAGTGAAGTAGGTTTGCATACGCGTTTCGCTCTGATGGCTTCTTCAGTGCGTTTAGGTCTGCATGAGGATTGTATAGGGACGAGTGATGCATGCCCAGCGAAGTGGTATATAGTAATGTAGTATGATATTAACTTGGTTACTCACTGTGAACCATTAGGGAACACCTGATGATTGGTCATGTGATCGATATCCAGGGAAAGGCGGGTTGCCTAAGCTCTGGAAGGTACATGGTTAACAGACGCTGCTGCTGATGACGCTCGTACTCGTACATAACTCGTCAAGGGGCTCCATGGCAGGTGCAGTGGATGCAGGCAAAAAGTATCAAGTATTCCTGCTAGCCAAAACGCACAAATCTGGCCTCAGAATTACACAAATGTAGGCTAAACCTGTAAAATTACAGATGCAAGGACGCCTTGAGCCATAATTATATGGTGAACACTCAGTTAGGCGTACGCATACTGCAATTTCCCACAAAAAGGACAACTCGGCCAGGAGAAAATCTGTGAGGTAGCGTTTCAGCTTTGAGTGGGTGCAGGAGCAAATGTAGGTGCTGACAATGATTCAGTATCATCCATACAGATGAGGCAAGGGAGTTTTTTTTTTCAAATGTGCCATTTTGAGTTTCAACAAAATATTCAAAAACACAAAGGAATGTAGGGATGAAAGACAAGCTTCAAGAACAGCAGGACCAAATGTATTATTGAGAATAATGGAAAATGTCTGTGAGCAATGAGAAATGTCAGCTGGGGTCTGGGGTAATTTAGACAAAGTGTTTTTTCACCTTTGTTCATGTACAGTATCTTGGAAGACACCGCTGTCCCCTGAAATGATATTTGTGTAGTACAGCACACCTGCTTTCTCCAGTCTACTAAACCTATATAATATGAGGGATGGGCTTATAATATTTGGGGCACTATGCGAAGTTGTGTCTGGGGGCCCTAATCAAAGACATTTTTATATAAAAAAAAATGCAATATTAAAGAGGAACAAATAATGGAAAGAAGCAGCTTTCTTTCTCATGTAGCCAAGGCACTGACAGCATCACCTGTATTGCACCAATAGTATTACAGACATCAGCTGCTTCCAATGTTCACTCAGCTGAGTTCTGGGGGGCCCCATGCAATTGCATTGGTTGCATGGTAGCACAGCACGTCAGTGATAATATCCAGCAGGGGAGCATGCTGAAATATGTCCATATTATCTTCTGCCATTTGGATTCTGTCTAGCTGTTTTAATAACAGCATGTCTTGCATCACAAGAAATTCCAGCACATACCAAACTCTCTTCTTACCTAGTGATGAGTAGTGATGAGTTGGAGCGGGGAGTGTTTTTTATAGTCCCTAGCATCTGGCGCTTGGTTCTCCCGAATGCCAAATACAATAGTTCACCACACATTGTCTGAACTCTGTATAGGGGTGCATTGGACCCCCAACCAGTTCACTGACATATAAAGAACAAAATAAGACACATTCTTAGAATTAAAAGATGAAGTCACCTTTTTGAACCATCTGCCCCCCACTGGGCGGTGTTCTTACTGCAGGTCCATCGATCGGGGTTCCCTCCATTGGACCTGGTCTGCTGCTGGCAGGTATCTGTAGTAAGTGGAGACACAGGTCCCTCCCTCCCCTTCCTTGGCATCTGACCAAGCTAATCCTAGCCCACCAGAGGAGTCATCTTTGTGGAATCCCCCCATGTGACTAATCACGTCAGTGGAGAGGTGAAATCACCTTTCAGTAGCCTTAGACTCTAGTGTTGGGGTTTTCTAAAACATGCAATCAGGGCCTTTAAAGCAGTCCCAAACCTTAAAGTGCTAAAGCAGGCAAAGGCGATTGTTAAACCATTGCGTCAGGCTACGTTTGGCACTGTCCGAAACTGTTTTCCCTTTTATAAATTGAAGAAGGAATAGCTGAGATACCAATGTTTACAGTTTCACATATGATTTTTCTTATGAAAAAATGGGCAGGGCCCTTGGCTCTGTGATGCTGCATAATAATCAGCATTATGGGCATGGTCTGTAAGATTCCCAGGACTTGCTACCGACACCCTGGCTGTGCTTCTCCCCTGTCCGCCGTTGCTAGGCAACATTGTAGCCTAAACCAGCACCCCCAACCACACATGGTCGCAATCCCAATCACCACAGCACGAACTCCCAAGGTGCATGCACGCACTCCCAAACATGCATGCGCACACTCCCAGACATGCATGCGCACACTGGCAAAGCGTATGCGTGCACTCCCAAATATGAATGCACGTACTCTCAAAGTGCCAGGGGAGAAACTTCTTCCCCTTTCTTGCCATATGACTGTATTGTCACACCATGAGAGGCGCATTCGCCCCATAAGATGCACCAACTTTTGGGGAGGAAAATTGTAATTGTTTTAACTATCCCTGAACTGGTAGTGAGTCCAAAGGACCCAGTTCACCGGATAGTGATGGCTGACATGCCACTCTGCAGCAGCAGCAGGTAGCCGGATAATTTGATCTGGATCTTGCCGATATCTGGGATAGAGTAAAACATAGTAAATCGGCAAGATCCGTGTCGAATCTAGCTCTTGCCCGAATTGGAAGCCCATCATTGCTAATAAATCTGCCTCTATTCTGTTCTGATGCAATTCTTCTGAACAGTCTGCTATATCCAAATCCAATCAAAATCTTCAGGACTTTGGGTCTCTGGAAAACAACTAAAGCAGCCAAATGCCCCCCAATTACATAGGTATTTAAAACTAAGAACCCCATAACAGGCAGCATTCATTACCCCCCCCCCCCCCACAGCAGGCAGTGTGCAAAATCTCTCCGCAAGAACCCCATAACTGGCAATGTGCATAATCCCCCCCCCCCACGGACCTCATAACAGGTAGTATGCAGAATCCCCCCCGCCAAGATCCCTATAACAGAAAGTGTGCAGACCCCCTACAAAAAAAGAAACTCATAACAGGCAATGTGCAGAATCCCCCTCTCTAAGAACTCCATCCTCCAAAAAAAGAACCACTGCTGCGCTATGCCACACACACTTCATTTTAAAAGAAAAGTCCACCCACCTTACCGGCGTTCCCTTGCTGCTGATCTGCCTTCTTTATCTGATCATCCTCCCACAGCCTTGGTTTTGGCTAGTGGATGGGCTTTGCATGTGTATGGCTGGCGCCCATTGTTTTCTGGCTGTCACTGGCTGGAGAGTTCACTGTGACAGGTGAACGGCCCAGTCAAAACTGGTTTCCAAAAAATGTTTTGGTGCATGAGACATATGCTCTACTTCTAAATGTAGATTTCTATCCCTAAAAAAATCATTATTAAATAAGTCAGTTTCTAGTGTAATAATGACACTTAAAGGAAATTGCTTCTCATGTGCTAAAAGAAATCCTTATAATGTTATTGACTGTCATTTTAATTAAAAACTAATTTAAAGGCAGCTATATACTAGGATTTTTAGTACACTGATATGTATGCATCACCTCCACATCACTTTAATTAATACACTAATATGCTGTATTTTTCCATTAAAAACATAATCAGGGGCCAGAATTAGAGCTGTAATAACTGCAGCCAAGAATGATGTGTGTGTCAGAGATTTATAGCAATGTGTCTACTACTCTCTATGGGGGAATATACTGAATGGTAGTCAAGTTCTGACTCAGAGCTGATAGATTACACTACATGAAAGTGGTTTACTTGTTTATTACTGATTTCAAGCATAAAGAAAAAAAAGAAAACCATTTTTTGTTTTTGTTTTTGAGAAATCTCTTTTTTTTAATCCTGCAAAGTATTTTCCATTAAAATGTATATGAAAAGCAAATGAACAATCAAGTATCTTTAAGGACTTTCACTTATGATTTTATTAAGATGTAACTTGAGTTTAAGGCATCATCTGGCTCGTTTAACTATGCTCGATCATTTAACATCTGCAAATTTGTAAGTCAAATTTGATTGGATTGTAACATGAAATTCAGAAGTTAAGTATGGACCACACAAATTGAGCAGATGTTCAGATTTGTCACTGGCAGCATAGACTGCTAAAATTGTAAATTACTTGTTATTAATAATCCTTTAATAAAACCCCGCACCCACATTCAGAAGCCTTCTGTAGTGTCTGTAATGGCAAAGAGATTCATTTTACCCAGAATCATAAAATGTGGCATTTCCATTTCAAAGCAGGCATAGCTCATCCCCTGGGGCATCCTAATTTGGATACACCTTCTGTTCAAGATGCTTAGGAAGTCCAAAATAGGGCAAAAATACTCACTTTTCTGTGTTCATAGGCCACAGCATCTCTATCTAGGTAGGCAAGCCCAGTGAAACCTATTATAGACACAAACGCAGCATTGAAAGCATGGACCACCTGACTAATTCTGCCAGATTTGAGGGTTTTTGAGGGACCCTAACTAGTGGGCATTCCAAACTGAGATCTGATTTAGATCCTTTTAAAGGAACAATTATGGGCACATGTGTTATGCAAAACCATGTTGTGTCATGACAATAACATTTTAACCTTAGGAGGAAGTAGCTTGTTGCCTAGGTGAGATTGATTAGGGCCCCTAAAGTAAACAAGAACTTCAATAGATGTCCTGCCTCACCATAGTACATACAAAACTCAACCGCTCTGCCTCAGGTAACTTTGTGGGGCCAAATTAAAAACTAGCCCTCAAAACCTCAGCAATCCTATTGACTGTGCAGACAAAAAGTATTAGATTAAATAAAATTATGACTTTACCACTTGAAGGTCAATATAAGAGTTCTAAGCTTTTCCAGTGATCACTTTTACCATCGTTGACCTCAAGACACCACCTACAACTTGCCAAACTGAGCTCAGCAGGTTAAACAGGCAGTGGGAAGTGCGAAACAGGACCAGAGCCTAATTTAGGGTTTATGCTGCCCTACACACTTTTAGTGCTCACGCGTCCCCCTATTCAGGCAGATTTGGCTGCTGTGGCTGAGGCCGTGATTGAGACAAAGTTTCACTCAAGATTCCACCAATGCATTAAAAGAATAATGCCCTGGATTCAGCTGAGAAAAGGACTTAGGAATGAACCAGACAGGTATATTTTTAAAGCAGGAAAAAGGATTTTGTCTTTACTGGGTTTTGTTTCGTTCCCCCCAAGTCGGGACGCCCCGCTGTTTGAAACCTAAGTTTAGCGGGTGGCTCTCATTGGATGCAAGCCCGCGGATGCACCGTTGGACTGGGGAATGGACTGTATGGCCGCCCTAAGTGGGGTTACATACAGCGAGACATCCCGTTTCAGGATGCCCCCGGGCAAAAGCCAGTGCTGGAAGCTATTACATTCCAGGCCGGCCGCTGGTAGCTTTAAGATAAGTATGCAAATTTTCTTTTTAATCAGTTTCAAGACGGCTCTAACTTGGGTAGTGTTGGAAAGATACTCATTAAGCTGTAATAAAGTTTGAATGTAGAAAAATAAAGAATTAAACAAGGTAAAATTCCTGGAGGAACTACAAGGCCCAGCTTACCCTGGAGAAACTACAAGGCCCAGTTGCCCACAGGGTGACAAAAACCTGGTTGCTACTCCTCCCCAGCTCTGGGGAATGACATGGCCCAGCTGCTCCCCATCTATAGGCCTGGAGAACTGCAAGCTCCAGCTTGGCAGATACCCCAGTGCACAGCTTACTGGGCGGCCAGCCTGCTTTAGTCTCCCATCCTCCTTTACTATCTGGAGGCAGCTCTTTTTCCAATGTAAGATGATACGGCGTGGCTGATAGGCTCCTTCTTATGTTGATAGGCCGATGAGCTAGTGTGCCGGGCGGCGGATTGGTCTTCTCCTATGCCACTGCTGATTGGCTGGAGAACACAGGTACCGCGCTGTTCCAAGAACTATCACACCATTAAAATATCCCGCAGCGCCTAGATAAGTCCAAGCTGCTTGATAAAGGGGTACTCCCCTTTAACTGAAACGCGCCGCGATCCTAGGGTCGGGTGATTGGATAGCTGGTCCGTGCATGAGATTTCTATTTTTAATCATATAAAGTAAAAGTTATGTCTCTTAACTCACTCTTTGTTTGTGAAGAACCAGCACTCCAAAAAGTTCCAAGAAATCAGTTGTAATCTTTACATCAAAGGTTCAAATATAATGTTACAATGGTGAAAGCAAGTCGACGTTTCGGGGTGCACTGGGGCCCCCTTTCTCAGGACACACCACATGTACCAGAAGTGAACAGATTGCCAAAAGAAACAATGCATAAATACCTATAGTGGCCAATTAGGCCACTGAAAATTCGAAATTCGCGCCTGATGTCACCGGTGAGTATCCCCTTAGTTTAAACTGGACTCCTGTATGTGGGTTTGAAAATTGTGGTCCCGTGATAAGGGAATTGCATATGTTACAGTTAAATCAGTTGCCACAGCCCATTCTAGTTGAAAGTGCCTTTCACTGTGGTGTGTATTTTTCAACAGGATCTGCTCTAATTAGTAAGTCCCTCAGGTTTCGTCTCCTGTTATAAACCCTTAGTGGAGCTCGTTTAATCACGGATGCCAGACTACTATCTGAAGTGAGAATGTCTTGGTGTCTTTTGGTGAACCGCTCAATGTATGGGGAAGTGTGGCAGTAGGTTTAAGCAAATGGGATACACTCCTCTGTTCTTTTAGGGTGTTCATTATTGAAGATGCTGATCACCTTTCTTCTGGCTGTAGCTAGTACATCCCCTGGGTATCCCCTCTCCTGGAATTTATTGTGCATTGCCTCTAGCTGTATCTCCATCGTGGCAGTATGTGAATGAATATGGACCAGCGCAGCGGTGCCCTACGCACTCAGAGTACCTGGGTGGGCAGATGATGTCCTCGGAGGGGTGAGTATATATATGTATTTATCTGTTGCTTATCTTTATTATGTGTATGTTCTGTTATGCACATGGATTGCAATATACTGCACTTATGACAGCGCTAATGATGTCACCGGTGACGTCAGGCGCGAATTTTGAATTTTCAGTAGCCTGAATAGGTATTTATGCATTGTTTCTTTTGGCAATCTGTTCACTTCTGGTACATGTGGTGTGTCCTGAGGAAGGGGGCCCAGTGCACCCCGAAACGTCAACTTGCTTTCACCACTGTAACGATCATATTTGAACCTTTGATGTAAAGATTACAACTGATTTCTTGGGACTTGCCGGTTCTTCACAAACCATTTTGTATATAATTTGTCTCCTCGAACCGTGCACCCACGCAATACTACTGCATTGAAGGTAAGAGTGCAGCAGTCACCAGAACTATTTCTTAACTCACTGTGGCTACACTTGCTCCCCCACCTTTATGCAGACCCCCAGTGAAAATCACCTCAACAGACTAATTTGGGATGCTAGTCTTTTATCGGTCCCTTACAATGGCGGAAATCTGAAATTAATACTCATCCCATCCACACCTCCACACCACTCCTGTGGCCCACGTGAATACTAGAATCGAAATGTGGTTTGATGGGCATGGTAGGTGCTGGATGAATCTGCCTAAACTTCAGAGGAATGGAAGAATATTTACTAATGCCCAATTTTGAAATCAGACAAGCATCACATAACTGCATTATAGGGGGACCAAGTAGCCCAATGGTCTGCGCTGGGTTTCAGTCAACTTTAGGTCATGCCTTAGAGGAAATTAATATTAAACACAGTGGAGAGAATGTAATAATTTAGCTTATAAACTTTATAACATCCACAACTGGCAAGCTACTTGGTGTTACAAGATCTGCCTATAAGAATTAAGATCTACTATTGTAAAAATAATGGCAACTTCTAACTGGCAAAGTTCCATTGTATTGCATGATCCTCATGAGAAAAAGTGGTAGCTGGTTGTTTGTTGAACTGAAGATGGATATTAACAGAAAGCTTTCTAGTATTACAGAATGACATTCCACGATGCAAAGTGTCCATGGAAAGTTTGAAGAACATCTGGAGGTCGACTGTCGGAGACATGTACAATTCCCTAATGCCATCATAATGGCAATGTCTTGTTTTTATTCAATGGATGGGTGAGGTCCCTTACAAACCATTTGTGTGACCTGGAAATTCCTACTGCACATTGAGGCACTCTCCAGATGTCTTCTAAAGATACCATGGTAACAGACCAGTGTAATGTTTAATTTCAAAATGTCACACCCAGCTGCATATCTGTGAAGGGCTCATATAAAGTGTATTTTTCTGAAGACAACCAGCATGAAAACTGTCAGATTCCTGGAATTCTCAGAACTAAGGTCAATGCTGTGCCTTGAGAGGGTTTTGGAGACAACGGAAGATCAGTCATATTTTTCCTTATAAAAAATGTAAAAGAAAAAATATACATAATAAAAATGCATTTTGTGTATGAATACAGAGCTGACAAATTCTACATGGTAATTTAGAGAACACTGGGCTCCCCAGATGGTCCTAAAAAAACCCTTGTAATAAAATAGATGCTGGACACTAAATTTATATAAATAGCTTTATTCGTAATTCGGTTATATACAAGAATCTCCCTATTTACATTGAAAAACATATGTTTGCCAGACTAGCCATAGAGTGACACTGGTGAAGGGAAGCTTTGTTTTAAAATGAGTTTAGGAGCTCTTGTGAGTTTTGGTTGTATTTTCAAGAGAGGTTGTATTATAAGTGAGGTTTTCATTAACCCTTTAAGTGCCAAGCACGTAACACCTACGTGCTGGCTTGGCTGGGCCTTAAGTGCCAAGCCCGTAGGTGTTACGTGCTCGACTTTCCCCGCTTCTAGTATAAAAAATAAAAATGAAAAATACTCACCTGACCCCTCGTTGGATCCGGCCGGGTCTCCTCTTTAATTTGGTGCCATCCGATCCCCCGTGGGGGGTCGGATGGTTCCTGGAGAGCCCCCGGAATAGGCCCCCCCGCTTCGGCAGCAGCAGCTGCTGACTGTAAGAAAATAAAAATTACATTTGCTTACCTGTGGTCACGCTGCCTCCCTCCGGGTCTTCTCTTCACTGGGGGGCCTCCGATCGCCCCCCCAGCCTCTTCGGTGCCGAGGAGAGGGCAAAAAATGCCCTCACCCCCCCACTTCCTGCATTGCGACTGCTAGCCCCGCCCCCAAGGGCGTCACCAGCAGCCGGCTTCTTCAGTCCAAGCACCGAGACTCTGAATCAGTCTGCTCGGTGCTTGGAGCAGAGAGCAGAGGAGCAGGAGAGGGCTGTGATGGCCCCCCCTCCTCCCCAGGCTCTCTCTTCCAAACAGCGAGCAGACTGCCAGCGGAGATCGCCGGGGGACACAGGATCGGAGGTGAGTAAAGTTAAAAAAAAAAAAAATAATAAAGATCATTTTTTTAATTTATTTGTCTGTGTTTTTTTTTCCAACATTTAACCCCTTGTGAACTGGTAAGGGGTCCATGAGACCCCTTATACCAGTTCACAAGACTGGGGGGGGTGGCAAGTCACCTGTCCTAGCGGGTGACTTGCCATTAACCCCCGGCACCCCCATTACCTGCCTCCCCAAAGCCCAGGGGGGGCAGAAGAGCCCGGGCCCACATAGGCTATGTGGGCTCGTAGGCTGCAGGGTGGGGGGGCAACAAAAGCTGGCCCCCCCACTCTGTGCCTACAAGCCCCCATAGCTGGTCCCGGGCTGGTTACTTTGGGTAAGGGGGACCCCACGTCATTTTTTGGGGGGATTAAGGGTTTTTAACCCTTAAAAATCCCCCCAAAAATGGGGTCCCCCTCCCTCCCCCTCCCTTTGTGTTCTGTCATCCAGCAGCTATAAAAGGCTTCCAGCAGGTGAGCAGAAGCCAGTGATCGCCGAGGGACACAGTGCTCCAGGATGGATAGGAGGTAAGTATTAAAAAAAAAAAATAATAATAAAATATTTTTTTCTTTTTGCGTGTGTGTGTTTTTTTTTACATTTAACCCATTGTGAACTGGTAAGGGGTCCATGACCCCTATACCAGTTCACAAGGCTGGGGGAGGTGGCAAGTCACCTGTGACTAGCGGGTGACTTGCCATTAACCCCTGGCACCCCAATTACCTGCCTCCCCAAAGCCCAGGGAGGGGGCAGAAGAGCCCGGGCCCACGGGCTATGCAGGCTTGTAGCCTGCAGGGCCAGGGGCCACAAAAGCTGGCCCCTGTGCCCTGTTTCTACAAGCCCTGCATAGCTGGTCCCGGGCTGGTTACTTTGGGTAAGGGGGACCCCATGTCAATTTTTTTTTTGGATTTTTAAGGGTTTTTAACCCTTAAAAATCCCCCCCAAAAAATGGAGGGAGGGGGGACCCTATGTCATTTTTCTTCTCGATTTAACCCTTTGTAGTGTGGATGGTAGTTGTATTTTATTTGTAAATGTTATAGATTACTTGTTTCAGTTAGGGGGGGTCTCCTGGGCAGGAACGGGGGGCTACCGATAAATATGTGGTACCGTTCTAATCGGTAGAAATGGGGCTTTCACATGCAATATGCTTTTCCTTAAAGTGGACCAACACCCAGGATTTTGACTATCCTGGGTATTGGTCCACTTTCCCGGGGCACCCCGATTTGGGGTGCCCCGCTACCTGAAACCCCCCAAACACCCCGAAAACTCACCTCTCCACGCTCCCTCGTGAGTGCGCTGTCCAATGCCCGCCGACGGACAAGTGACGTCCGTCGACGGACAAGGTGATCGCGCCCGCCTCCGCCTCCCGCGCGTCACTCTTCGGGGCGCGCGCACGTCTAGAGGAGCGCGAGAGAGGCGGCGGCGGCGGAAGCAGCGGCTGGAGAGGTAAGGATTTTTCGGGGTTTTGGGGGGGTTACACCCCGCGGGACATCCCGATCTCGGATGTCCCGCGGTGTGTGAGGTGATCGGCCCGGGAATCTTATAGATTCCCGGGCCGATCACCCCTGGGTGTTGGCCCACTTTAATAAAATACATTTTTTTATTTAAAATAAAGGAGTCAATTTTCTAAAAATGTTTTTATTTATTTATTTTTTTTATTTAATAATATTGAAAAAAACAAAATAAAATTTACAAACAAGACATTTCATGTTAAAGCCTAAACTCTGCTGCAAAAAAATATAAATATAATTTTCCTGAAAATTACAGCAAAAATGGCGCAAAATGGGGAAAAATGACCTGTCAACAGAGGGTGACAAAATCTCAAGTAGGCTGGCAATTAAAAGGGTTAATAGTACCTCTGCATGTTGGGTATTGTTCTGTTCGGGAGACCTTGCGCTTTCGGATTTAGCTTGTTATTTCTGGTTTGCATATTTATATTTTAGGAAAAGGTGTTTTTTATTCAGCTTTTTTATACATTTTTTAGGGAAACCCTGCACAACCAAAGAATTCTTTGAGGAATTAATTCCAGAAAGATGAGTCCACTACAACAAGCTGGGTACGCTTAGTAAGCTTAACATGTGTACTTTCAGGGAATATATGGTTTATGGGGAATATTCCAAATGTAAAGGGTTGTTTTGGTTGAAAAATTGCAAGGTGCGCACTTTGTCTGCAGAACTGAAATTTTCAAGTAAAATTACCGTTATGCTCATGCTTTACTTTGGGGTGTTTGGCAACTCTTCCATTGACAGAACCTATGCATGTTGGGTGTTGTTCTGTTCGGGGAATGTTGCTTTTTCAGATTAAACTTGTTTTTTCTTGTTTGTATATAGTTTTTTTTAGGAAAATGTGGCTTTGATTCTGCTTTTTTATCCTTTTTTTGGGAAACTCTTTGCAACCAAAGAATACATTGAGGAATTACTTCCAGAAAACTATGGGCACATCAACATGCCTAGAAAGCTTGAGGTGTGTACTTCCAGAGAATATATAGTTTGTTGGGGGTATTTCAAATGTAAAGGGTTGTTTTTCTGGTAAAACTGCAAGGTGCGCATAGCGCATATCACAGTTATATTTTTTCTGAAAATCCCCTAAAGCGCTATTTCAGTTTGGGGGGAGTCTCCTGGGCAGGAAAGGGTGTCTACCTATACATATGTGGTATTGCTGTAACCGGGAGAAATTGGGATTTCACACGCAATAAGATTTTATTGACAAACTTACATTTTTTATTACAAAAAAACACTACAAATTGTAAAAAAATATTTTTTTTTTATTTTTTTTCACATATTTCACCCAAAAATATTGAGAATACACCTAAAAATTACAAACAAGACATTTCATGTTAAAGCCCAGACCCTGCTGAAAAAAACAAATATATAATTTTCCTGGGAAATCCTTTCAAAAATGACAGTTGAACATGTGTAACGCAAAATAGTGAAACATGGTCTGGCAACAGGGAGTGGCAAATGCTGCAGGTAGGCTGGCACTGAAAGGGTTAAGGGACTTTATATTGGGGGACTTTAAGTATTTATTGCCTAAGTGTTATAGAGCTAAAATAAGAAGTTTAAAGCCAAAAGTTGCTGCCACTGTAAGCACTAGACTTGTGATTTTACTGCTGTTCTTGTAACTGGGATAATGGCTAGCAACATTGGAGGTCTACTTCAGTGCACAATTTGTCATATGCACCTCAGGAGCAGCAGTTCCAGGGTGAATACCGCTGCTTTAAATGTGAGTATATTGCAACCTTGGAAGCTCGGATTAGAGATCTGGAGCTGCAAAAAGCAATACTGAGGGAGATTGACAATATGGAAAAGGGCATTCTGCTCACTGAGCAGGCAATAGGTGGGGTAGAAACAGAAGGTGAAGTAATGGGTCAGGAGGAGCAGATAAGTAGCTGGGTAAATGTAGCTGGGTAAGTAGCTGGGAAAACTGGCCATACCAGTGTCTGTCCACCCTAGCAAAATTGCCAGGTTGAGTAATGATGTAAGAGTGTCAGTCTCAGAAATGGCAGCCCTAGGGGATACTGCTCTCCCTAACAGCCAGGAGAACAGCCCAGCTAGTGAGCAGGTGGTTGGGATTGCAGGTAGGACTAGACAGTTAGTGGTAATAGGGGATTCTATTTGTCACCAAGACCGCCTCAACAGAATGGTTTGCTGTCTCCATGGTGCCAGGGTTCGGCATGTGGTGGAAAGCGTGGATACATTACTTGGGTGGATACATTACTTGGGTGGATACATTACAAGGTTGTATTCCCTGGAATACTGCCAGTGCTATGCGCTGCACATGAACAACAGTGGGAGCTTAGAGAGTTAAACGCACTCAAGTCCTGGTGCAGGGCAGAAGGATTTGGGTTCCTAGAGCACTGGGCTCACTTTTCATTGGGGTACAAGCTGTATTCTACAGATAATTTGCACCTGAATGGAAGGGGGGCTGCTGTTTAGGGTAAGAGGATACTAGAAGGGATAGAGGGGTATTTAAACTAGAGATAAGGGGGGAGGGCAAGAGAGAGAAAAAAAGGAGAAGAAAGGTTACCTAGGGGACAGCATATGATGGTGGGTGGAGAGTAAGAAGGGCGGAGGACTGCTATGATGGATAAGGAGATGTATGTGATGCAAACCAGCAATGAAAAACTAGGTGGATACATTACTACCAAAGCTCAAAGTGTCAAACTCTATAGGAACTTTAAGTGTTTGTTCACAAATGCCAGAAGTCTGGCAAGTAAAGTGGGGGAGCTTGAGGCTCTGGTATTGGAAGAAAATATTAATGTTATTGGTGTGGCTGGAACATAGCTAGATTCCACACATGACTGGACTGTCAATTTTTAAGGTTTTGCTCACTTTCAGAAGTACAGAGCAAATAGGAAAAGGGCGGAGTGTGTCTCTATGTAAAGCAAGAATTTAAAGCATATATTAATGAGGGGATACTAGCAGAAGATTGAGATGATGTAGAATCTTTGAGGGTGGAAGTGCAGGGCAATGTAAACAATGTTAAAATACAATTTGGTGTAATCTATAGACCCACAGACATTAATGAGGAAATTGAGGGTCAACTGCATAAACAGATAGAGCGGGCGTCACAGGCTGGTACAGTGGTGGTGATGGGGGACTTTAGCTACCCAGGTATCGACTGGAGACTTGGTTCTGCTTCTACTACAAGGGGGAGAGCATTTCTCAGCTTGCTACAAGAGTACAGTGACCACAATATAGTTGTATTCAACATAAACTATAAGAAAGATTTTCTGTCTGGAAGAGGCAAAAACATTTTAGGAAGGCCAGGCTCAGAGTTGCACTCCAGGACATAAATTGGGAGCATCTGTTCAGGAATAAGGATACAGATACCAAATAGGAGTGCTTTAAATCAATTTTGAGTACCAACATTGCAAAATGTATTCTTATGGTTAACAATTATAAGCGGCTAAAAGTAAACCCCTCATTGTTGACCTGCGGTTAAAAGGGCAACAAAGAACAAGAAAAGGGCATTTACAAATTACAAGGTTGAGCTCAGCCATAATCCTTTAAGTATAAATTAGTAAATAAAGCATGTAAGAAAGAAATAAGGTTAGCAAATGCACAAAATGAAAGAGATGTGGCCAAAGAATGCAAAACAAACATATAGATTCAAAGAAAACAAAATCAGAACAGGTAGGTGCCCTAATTAATAATGGGGAATTGGTCACTGGGGATGAAGAGAAGGCAGAGCTGTTAAATGGATTTTTAGCTCTGTGTACACAAGAGAGGAGCAAGGAGAAAACACAGGAGATGCCACTGATAGCAATATCCCAAGTATACTAATTAACAAGCTAAACGTGGAGACCATCCAAGAAAAACTAAATAATTTGTGAATAAGACTGCAGGACCAGATGGACTTCACCCAGGCGTTTTTAAAGAACTCAGCTCAGTTATGTCATAACCCCTGTTCTTCAACTTTAAAGACTCACTAACAACTGGTATAGTGGAAATTTACTAAGGTAAATGTTGTGCCCATTTTTAAAAAGGGCTCCAGGCAATTACAGGCTTGTAAGTTTAACATCTATTGTGGGAAAATTGCTTGAAGGGCTATTAAGGGAATACATACACAAATATGTAACTATCCATAATATTATAAGTGACAACCAGCACAGTTTTACTAAGGATAGAAGCTGCCATACTAATAGACTGATTTGCTTCTATGAGGAGGTGAGGAGTTCAATGTGGCGAAATGTAAAGTTATGCACTTGGGGTCTAATGATCTGAAGGCCACATACATCCTCAGGGGGGTATTATCACCTGTTGAGAAGGATCTAGAGGTACTGGTAGATCACAGGCTAAATAACAGCATGCAATGCCAAGCAGCTGCTTCCAAGGCCACCAAGATATTATCATGCATTAAAAGTGACATGGAAACATGGGATAGGGATGTCATTTTGCCTCTTTACAAGGCACTGGTGAGCCCTTACCCGGAATATGCCGTCCAATTCTGGGCACCAGTTCATAGAAAGGACGCTCTGACTATGAAAATGGTGCAGAGGAGAACCAACAAACTAATCAGAGAAATGAAAGATCTTAGTTATGAGGAAAGATTATGAGAATTTAATCTGTTTAGTCTTGAGAGGAGACGACTTTGGGGGAACATGGTTAACTTGTGTAAATATATAAATGGGCAATACAAAAATATGGGGAAACACTATTTCAAGTAATATCCTCTCTAAAGACAAGGGGGCACTCCATTCGACTAGAAAAAAAGAAATTCAATCTCTCACAGAAGCTTGCCAGAGCATCAACCACTGACAGCTTCAAAAAAAGATTAGATGCCAATTTAGAAGAAAATAACATTAACAGTTACTATTAGCAGTTAGTAAAATAAATAAATAAATTAAAAAATATCTTCCCCTACCCCAACACCCTTTGTTAAACTTGATGGACATATGTTTTTTTTCTATTAACTATGTAACTACCGTATTTTTCACCCCATAAGACGCATCTGCCCAAAAGACGCACCTAGGATTTGGAGGAGGAAAATAAGAAAAATAATATTCCAAACCAAATAATAGGCAAGGTGCAGAATCTTCCGATTACAGGCAGAGTGGCACCCCCTCCCATTCCCAATAGGCAATGTGGCATTCCCCCTTCCCATTCCCATAGGCAGTGTGGCATCCCCCCTCCTATTCCCCATATAGGCAGTGTGGCATTCCCCCTCCCATTCCCCATATGGGCAGTGCGGCATTCCCCCTCCTATTCACCATATAGGCAGTGTGGTATCCCCCTCATTCCTATAGGCACTGTGACACTCCCCCCATTCCCATAGGCAGTGTGGCATCCCCCCTCCCATTTCCCATATAAGCAGTGTGGCACCCCCCTCCCTTTCCCCATATAGGCAGAAGTCAAGGCTGCAGCTGGAGGGCAGAAGATGGAGGAGCGGCGGGCGCTGTCTCTGTCCATGCCGCTGCTGGAAAAGACAGCGATAGCAGCAGCGCGGACAGGGACACAGCCTGTCACTGCTTCTTACAGCCGGGGAACACACAAGTATCCGGCTCAGTGAATCGGGTGGGTGTGGCCTGCACCGGGTCAGGGCAGCGGGTGGGTGTGGCCTGCACTGACTTGGTGCAGGTCATGCCCACCTGCTGCACGGACCTGGGTGCTCGCGTGTGCCCCGTCCGGAAGTGGCAGCGGCCGCAGCTGGAGGGCAGAAGAAAATGGAGGAGCTGTGGGCGCCATCTCCGTCCCTACCGCTGTGGTGGGGACGTGGACAGAGCCCACTGCTCCTCTATCTTCTTCTGGCCTCCCGCAGTGTTGCAGGTAGCTCCAGCAGCAAAGCGGGGGCGCCGGTAACGTGTGAGTTTACTTCTTTTTTGTTCTTTGTTTTTTTTTTACATTCGCCCGATAAGACGCACAGACATTTCCCATCATTTTTGGGGAAAAATAAGTGCATCTTATAGGGTGAAAAATACAGTATATATGTACAATAACAAGACATTAAAAAGCAAACAAACCCAGGCTTGTCCCCTCCTCCCAGCACATTAGCGGCTTTAACTTATTAATCTTGTATGGTGTTATTCCTGTTGGAACAGTAAGAGCTGTGCAACAGCTTACAGCTTGTCTCTGTATGTGATCTGTATCTATATTCCTAGAGTAATGCTGTTTACATTCATGACAGTAGATGGCGCTGTTACTTATATCTATGTGTAGACTCTGCTGCATGTTGTATTTCCTGTACATTGAGGTGATCTCTATGACTAATTTTTCCTGTCTATGTTATCCACCATGTAAGATGACCTTCTCTTACTGCACTCATGTTCCAGTAAATCCATTTCCTGTTACACCACAAGTGTCTATCTGGATTTGACTCCGCTGCACCCAGCACTCACACTCTGCAACAGGTTATGGGCCCAGTGACCGAATGAAGCCCAAGAGACCAGATAAAGGCTAGTAACCAGACATGGTCCATGCAGACCAAAGCACCAAATGGAAGTCAGCACAGGCAATGCGAAGATCAACATAAAAAAGCTTTCACAAGGACATATTCTGTATACAAGTAAGACTGTTCTCATATATAAAGAAGGGAGAATTGCCAGCAGTTTAGAACTTAAACTCTCAATAGCCAAGCTGAACAATGACAAGTTTAAAGTGAATATGCTATTATCCAGGGATGACTTGTGGGAGGTTAGGCATGTGGAATGTACTGAAAAGACTGCATAAGAGATCCGGTTTAAGCAGCAAGTTTCTGCTGAAGAAACTTTACAAAATGAGGTTTAGCATAGAGCAGAACATGCAGGAGCATTTAAATGCCATGCTGGAAGTGATCGTACAACTCGATCAGTTGGTGGGTATATAACAGGCATGCCGTAGCTATGTTGTTGTGCAGCTTACCTGATACATACACTGCACTGATAAATGCGCTGGACACAAGGTCTGAGACAGATCTGACTCTAGCATTTGTAAAGACCAGGCTCATAGATAAGTATCGGCGAAAAAAGGTGGTTGCTCATGACTCCCCAGAAACCAACCTCTAGTACTAGATGCCGGTCTGGGTAGGGTATTCAGACATAGTGACTGCACCCAGCATATACAAGTGATTACACGTGAGACTCTCATATCTGTTCAAGGTGTGCTATATCCATATATAAATTATTTCTCAACAGAAACCAACACCAGAATGGCTCTTAAAATTTTAGGCACAAGGTTACACAGGCTACACGGGAATTCCTTTTGTGGACTGAGAAAGAGGAGTCAGAAGAGGACCAAGTTCAGTAGGGTTTATCAGAGAAGTGCTGGTAAGTTAAATAGGACTGGCATGTAAAGGTAAATAGAGGCTCAATAAGGATGAGAGATTGGAAGGAAAGGGGCCACAAGATTTAAAAACATGTATAGACAACATTAAAAACATGCACCCACTGTCAACCCATGTATGTATATTGCCTAAAAAGTCTAGTGTATATAAATTTAAAATGTAATATTTAAATTCATTGCCCGACCAGGCAGTAGGTATCTCACCAAATTAAAAGTGCGGAGTGAAATATAACAGCTATATGATCCACTCGATAATAAAGTATCAAAAGCAATTTGTCTAACTCAATCCTGATGTGCAATCAAAGACACAATGTATTCTAAAGTGCAATTAATAACACAATGTATTCTGATATGCAATCCAAAACACAATATATTCAAAGTGTATCCATCCCCCAGGACTACATAGCCTGGTTCAAGTCAGGTCTACCTGGGAGCCCAAGCAAGAGAAAGAAAAAAAAAACAGGTGATACCAAACCAATCAGTAGAGATAAATGTAGAAACATAGAAGGTTGACGACAGAAGGAGACCATACGGTCCATCTAGTCTGCCCTTATGTGTATACTGTATGTACTCTTCATCTTAGGATAGATGTGTGCTTATCCCAGGCATGTTTAAATTCAGTGACTGTTGATTTTTCAACTACCTCTGCTGGAAGTTTGTTCCAAGCATCTACTACTCTTTCTGTAAAATAATATTTTCTAACATTGCTCCTGATCTTCCCCCTGACTAGTTTCAGGTTGTGCCCCCTTGTTCTATCAATAAGTTTCTTCTTAAAAACACTTCCCTCCTGAACCTTATTTAATCCTTTCACATATTTAAAGGTCTCAATCATGTCCCCCCTCTCCCTTCTTTCCTCCAGACTGTACAAATTAAGTTCTTTAAGTCTCTCCTGATAAGTTTTAAGTTTAAGTCCTTCCACCATTTTTGTTGCCCGTCTTTGGACATGTTCTATTAGAATAATGTATTTTTGCAGGTAAGGTCTCCAGAACTGCACACAGTATTCTAGCTGTGGCCTCACCAGGGCTCTATACAGCGGCATCGCAACCTCCCTCTTCCTACTGGTGATGCCTCGAGCTATGCAGCCGAGCATCCTGCTTGCTTTTCCCACTGCCTGGCTACACTGTCCACTCATCTTGCAGCTATCAGTAATCAGTACCCCTAAATCTCTCTCCTCCGAGGTCCTGGCTAACACAGTACTGCCCATACGGTACTCAGAGCAGGGATTCCTTCTACCCAAGTGCATGATTTTACATTTAGAGACAATTAAACTCTAGTTTCCACAGTTTTGACCATCTATCAAGTAAAGCTAAATCATTTTCCATGTTGCAGACACCTCCAGGAGTGTCCACCCTATTACTAACCTTTGTATCATCAGCAAACAGACAAACTTTTCCTACCAAGCCTTCTCCTATGTCACTTACAAATATATTAAAAAGAATGGGGCCCAGGACAGAGCCTTGCGGCACACCACTTGTGACTCGCCTTTGTTCAGATTGCACACCATTTACAACAACACTCTGATACCGATCCCTCAGCCAACTTGAAATCCACTGAACTATCCAGGGATTGAGTCCTACCTTCAATAACTTATCTATGAGCTCCTTATGTGGTACAGTGTCAAAGGCTTTGCTAAAATCCAGATAGGAGACATCCAGAGCACCGCCTTCATCTAAAACTTTAGTGACATTGTCAAAGAAATCAATAAGATTGGTCTGACATGATCTGCCCTCAGTAAAGCCGTGCTGTTTTGGGTCCAACAGGTCATTAATTTTTAGATGGGAAATTATCTGTTTTTTTAAGAGTGTTTCCATTAATTTGATCACTACAGATGTTAAACTAACTGTCCTATAATTACTGGCTTCTTCTCTACTCCTCTTCTTATGGATTGGTACGGCATTGGCCATTCTCCAATCATCTGGAACCTCACCAGTTGAAAGGGAATGGTTAATTAAATCAGTCAGAGGGGCTGCAATCACCAATCTAAGTTCCCTTAGAACTCTGGGGTAGATTCCATCTGGACCCATCGCCTTACTTACCTTTAGATGCACCAGCTCGGCTAAGACATCAGCCTCCAGAAACTCCGGAGCTGTGCCCTCCCAGCGGGATGCTGTGCTATGGCCATGCCTGGTACTATCTAAAAATGCCGAACAAAAGTAACTATTCAGATGGTCAGCCACAGCCTTATCTCCGTCAATATAATTATTTTCCCTATTTCTAATTTTTAAGACTGCATTTTTTTTCATCTTTCTGTCACCAATATATCGGAAAAAGGTTTTATCTCCCCTCTTCATAGATTTGGCCATTTCTTCCTCCTTTTGCCCTTTAGCAGTCCTTATAATCAGTTTTGCTTCCCTCTGTTTAATTTTATACGCCTCTCTGTCAGCTACACTTCCACTTACTTTATACTTCTTATAGGCAGACTTCTTATCTTTTATGATAGTGCTGACTTCCCTAGTAAACCATAATGGTTTCTTCTTCCTTTTTATCTTGCTAGTTTGTTTCACATATTGCTTAGTTGCCTTTAAGATGGCCATTTTTACTAATGACCACTGGGCACTCACTTCTGCTACTCTGTTCCACTCACCTAATTTTCTTTCTACATACTCCGCCATTTCCTTGAAGTTTGTCTTCCTAAAGTCTAGCACTTTGGTTCTGGTGTGTGATTGCACAATGTCTGTTTTTATTCTGAACCATAAGCATTGATGGTCACTGGAACCCAGATTTTCTTCAACCCTGACCTCGGACACCAGATCCCTATTGGTCAGAACTAAGTCCAGAATGTTATCTCCTCTAATTGGCAATGTCACAAGTTGTTAGAGACACTCCATTAAGTGCCTCTGATATAGTCCTGCTCTTGCATGTCGATGCACTTAGGGTATTCCAGTCCACATCAGGCATGTTGAAGTCACCTGTAATTACAATGTCCCCCTTCTCTGCCATTCCACTGATTTCATCTATTAACAGGTTATCTAGATCCTCAGATTGTCCAGGGGGCCTATATGTCACACCAATTCTGACCACAGCTCCCTCCTTAGTCTGCAGCTCCCTCCTATAGATACTGCCCCTTATGGAAGTCCGATATCTTACTATGGGAAGGTGCCAAAGGACAGTGTCTTTGATTGCACATCAGGAGTTAGACAAATTTGTTATATGAAGTATTATGAATTAGGCCACTTGTCCATTTCATATGTGATTAACCCTTTATGGACATAATTGAGTCTCTGGTTTAATACAGCCTATGGGTTGACAGTGGGTGCATGTTTTTAATGTTGTCTATATATGTTTTTTTAATCTTGTGGAACTGAATTAATAAAGATATTATTTTTTTAGTCATAGCCAAAGCAGTGCCCTTTTTTGAGATTATTTGTGCCTTTACAAGTTGTTGGTTGAGCATATTGGCACAGACCAGGAGCATGGTTTATCATTTATACTTAGGTTGTGCCTGCAGTTCTTAGGACGCTGTTGCAACAGCGCTCAATAATGGAGGGGTTCCAGTCTTTATTTCAGAATCTTCTTGGTGCTCAAGAAGATAGGGAATCTCAGACCCATAATCGACTTAAGGAGACTCAACAAGTGTATAAGATCAGGAAAATTCAGAATGAAAGCCCTCCCGATAATCTCACAAGCGCTTCAGGGAAAGAATTGGATGATTACCATCGACTTGAAGGACGCGTACTTGCAGATTCCTGAACACACAAAATTTTAGTGCTATCTAAGATTTGCGTTGGGCGAGAAACATTATAATTTTACAGTGCCAAGGATCTTCATGAAAATCTGGAAAAGAGGAAAAAGGCTGTTCCACTATCTGGACGACCTCCTCTTCATAGCAGAAAGCAAGGAAAAGCTTCTTCAGCAAAGACAAATATTGATCCAAGACCTTCAGAAGTTCGGCTGTTTAATAAACTGGGGGAAGAGCCAGTTACAATCTAAACAAATCCTGATATAGCTAGGCACAAGGATAAACACTTTAGTAGCAACCATTGCTCTTCCGGACAAAAAAGTCTTAAACATAAAAAGAAGGGAATTCTTACCCCAAAAAAGATGTTAGCGAGAGGGTGCCTTCAGCTCCTCAGGCTCTTGGCCTCCTCGATTCCTATGGTCAAGTGTCCTGGAACATGAGGACATTTCAATGGGGATTCCTGAAGCAATGGGAAGGGAGGTCCATGCATCAGAAGATAACACTGGAATGCGGGATGAAGTCATCCCTACTGTGGTGGTTAGAAGACCAGAACCTGAGAAACTGTATCTCATTTCTACCAGTAGAATGGATTGTAGTTGCCTCGGACGCAGGTCAGTTTGGTTGGAGAGTGACTTCTCAGGGCCTAACTGTCAGAGGTGAGTGGACAGTTGACACTCGCAATTCAGCGTCCAACCTGCAATCAGAGCAGTGAGGAAAGCATTGCAAGCTCTGCAGTTTGCCCTGAAAAATCATCCAATAATGTTACACTTGGAGAACAAGGTGGCATGCTCTTATGTCAGAAGGCAAGGAGGGACGAGAAGGAAGAGAAATTCCCTAATGAGGGAGTTAGGCCTTATAATGGAATTAAGAATGCATCCCACCTGTCGGCCACAATCATTTAATCTGTTTGATTTGAATAAAAGCAAGGAAATTACATACTTTAAGATACCTTCACATATGTGACCTTTATTAGCTCTGCCGCCATTAGACACAACATGTTAATCAGGAATCATAATTAAAAGTTAGCAATCATTTATATGATCTGCACTGGGGAAATTAAACTAGGTCACCAGTGTCAGCCAGGTTTCTTTGCTGTATTGGTAAATTATAGGTATTATACTAACTTAGGGCAGAAAGTTTCTGGTGGACCAGTTTTTTCTAGTTAAAGGAAGATTGGCAGAAACTAGCAGATACTGGCAGATGCTGGTGTTAGGTTTCATAAATCAGGCCTTAAGTATTCAATTTACCAAACAAATATATGAAGCATTATTAAACCTGAGGAAGTGGCACGGTTTTGAGGCGCTAGGGGGATTATTCAAAATGGGATAGCGCCATGTAGTGCTTCATAGCGGCAGGCAGCGTCTGGTGAACGCTGGGTGCTGTAGGCAAAACCACATTATGGCAAATGGAACTTAAAAGTTCTAAAAAAACGCGCTTGTATATATACACTAAACATATATGTTTTTATAGCATCTCGCTCCAAGCCTCCAGACTGTTGTTACCTCAGTCCCATATTCAGTATAAACAATATATATATATATACAGCCCTAAAGCTGTATCCCAGGCTCAGCGACTGCAACTTTATCACCACAGGTGCACTTCGTGTCAATTCTGTGACATCACCACCACCTTCTTATATATAACGTACCAGATTCAATCCTGGTTTTTAGCACATCTGATACCACTTAATGGCTCCGCTTTTTCTCCTTTAGCTGAATTTAATGCTTATCTATTCGGATACTCGGATGGTCACTCTCTTAAAATATGCTCTTATTAACCAATAAAATCCAATTTCCACAAAGGTAATATAGCAACTTTCTCCAGGTTTATTAAAACACATGTAAAAGACAAAAGCACAAGGGCACTCCAATAGCGTAAGTATGTTCCACACAAGGGAATTCAAAGAAATGGCCGCTGGCCCCTTAATAAGCCGCTCACCAGATATTTAAGATAAACATGCATTAAGCATAAAACTGTAAAAGGACAGGCGTCATCTAAGACTTTCCTGCATAGTACGCACACACCAGCATACAAAGAAAACGAGTCCCAGCTCACCGCCTTCTCCGGCCGTAGTCAGCGGCGCTGCTCGTCTGAAAACACATGACTATCCTTAGCTCCTCCCAACGCGTTTCGTCATCAAGACTTACTCATGGGGTCGCGCGGGGCTAAGGATGTCACTAATTTATTCACCTTCTCATGTCACGTGGTCTCTTTCATTTAACTCTTTCAATTTCCAATACTTTAAATGCTTTCTCATATACCGCTAATGCGGCTTTTATTTAAACAAATAGCTAATGTGCTCGTACCCCGGAGAGTCTGATGCACACCTTCCTCTTCATATTACACAAATTATTTAATAAAACAACTCAATAAAAACAATATATAATCATTTCCTTTACAATTAAATCAATTAATTAGTTCCTAAACATATATTTTCTCTAGAACCACTCATGTCCAATTTTAAACCTGAATGAAGTAAAAAGCAGTATTAGGGATATCTTCTCAGTTGTCTCCTATGAAGCAATTTAAATCATACTCCACATTTAGACCTTTCAGTTGTAAAGATTGAAGTTTATATATCCATTTAGATTCCATTCTGGATATCTCTCTAATATTATTTCCTCCCTTTAATCCTCCTATCCATTGATCAATCACCCAAAATTTAAAAAAAGTGGGATCTTTGTTATGGGTACATTTAAAATGCGCTGAAACGCTGTGGGAATCATACCCTCTTTTTATATTGTAGATATGCTCTCTCAGTCGCACTTTGAATTTTCTCCCTGTGCGCCCAACATACTGTTTCCCACACGGGCATTCCAGCACATAAACCACATTCTCACTATTACACGTAAAAAATTATTTATTTTAAAAACATCTTTTGTCACTGTGGATATAAAGCTCTTCACACCCTTTCTACTTTCAACATCACTAGTCCTACATCCCACACACTTTTTACATTTAGTTGATGAGAGGGTTAAACTGGGCGGTAAATTAGTTCCCAGGCCCTGAATAATAATAATAATAATTTTGTATAAATAATAGTGATTGAGCTGCTCCCACCCCCCTTTATTCATTTGAATTGCCATGAGCACAAGCAGGGAGGAATTCAGTCAATATGGATTTCTCCCTGTGAAGTGTTCTAAAGGGAGGCTGGCAGCTTCCCAGGTGAGTAGCTCTCAGATATTTGTTTGCATTGCATGTCCCAACTTTAGGGACTCAGAATTAAGAGTAGGGACCACACTAAACACAGAGTGCCTTGCCGGGGCAGTGTGGCTTCCACATGTATCTGCAGATATATGCAACCAAATCTCTGTCTTTCCACATAGTTAGACATGTTTGTTGCTTGATATTTAGTTGATGAGAGGGTTAAACTGGGCGGTAAATTAGTTCCCAGGCCCTGAATAATAATAATAATTTTGTATAAATAATAGTGATTGAGCTGCTCCCACCCCCCCTTTATTCATTTATAAAACCCCTTGATGTCACATATCGGGCCCTCCCTTTTTTGTGATGGTTCTATATAACTCTTGACCAAGTGGTGAGTGTCATGTAGCGCCAGGGATTACCTTTCGCTCACTGTCGTTCTCCCATACATTTCAATGGGAGTTCAATTGCTTCTGTTTAAACAGCGTGTTTGACAATCTTTTTTTTTGTTTTTTTGCTCAAAACATTGTGTGACCTCTCCTGGCTGCAAACAAGCACTTTTAGAATTTTTTTTTACTTTTTATGTCTTTATGCAGAATTGTCATTACAGGTCTGCCACTAAAGTATTAATGTCACAGTGTTAAAACAATGTTTCCATGTGTTTTCGCTTTGTTACTGGTGTATATGTGTTCAAAAACAGACTTTGATCACACAGCGCCATGGCGCTCTATGCTATAGCGACCAGATTTACAGTGCCGACGCTGTGTGTGTGTTTTTTTTTTTATAAATATGGTGTGGAGCACCGAGAGTCGGTCGCACTGAGCTGGCGTTACCTTTCGCACGCTGCAGTGCTGTACTGGTGTTACAGCGCATACATCACATTCATCAATGAAGGCCAGGTTACTACAGCGACTGAGGCGCTCTGTTACAGCACCCGATACCCACTTACAGCGTCTACTAGTGGTCGATCTAAGCGCTGCTGTACAGGCGCTCATCTGCCGATACCTGGCGTTAGTAGTGAATCAGCCTCCAAGTCTTTGGCCACCAACATCATATACTTTATGGTGGGGGGTCTGCGTGTTGTGCTGCTCATTTGTTTCATGCATTTTCCAGGCCAGTGCTTCTGGAACCTTATACATAACTCTCATTACTTTGTATGCATTTGCACTTTTTGGATTACTTGTGCACTTTATGATGTACTTTTTGAAATTAATAATCCCTCACATCTATATTTATTTGTTGATATTTTCAGGGTTTGTTATTTATGAGTTAGTTAGTAAGGTTTTTCTACTTGGTTTATTATTACCTGTCTGCACCTACACTTTATTAGGCATATTTGAATTGCCATCCCTGTGACCTGTTTTCATATATCCTATTGAATATATTGTATTGCAAATCCCCCCTCCCCATCCCATTTTTTATAATATTGTAATTATACTCGCTACACTGCCCCTTCTTTCTGAAGTTGTCTGGTTTCATTGTTTTTTTTTTATAAATTCTTTATTTTAGCTTATGCAAAACATGCTCGTTAGAGAGCACGAAGTTACAAGAATGATACAGATTGAAACATAGCCATTAGAGGATTAGAAATCACATCACACATAACATTGCATCGTGAAGCTTCAATCCGGAAATAAGACATTACATCCTAGAAAGTGCCTCCCAAGAAGAATCCGGGGGCAACAATGCAATTACCACGACAGCTATGAACATCTAAATAGTGAACCTTCTGATTGAACTTTCCAATAAACTTAACATTATCGGGGAGAAACAACAGGGAAGATGGGTAAAAGGTGGGGAGGATCAAAAGGGAAACACCGGGAAGGGGGAAGGAAGAGCAAAACACCTTCTGAACGGGGGCCTAAGCTCCAACTATGATGCTCTTATAGTCCTCAGTATATTGCATCAACGGGAACCAAGTCGCCATGTATTTCTCATAGCCATCCTCCCCCAGGTGTCATGAGATCCCCAAACCTCATTATTTCATTAATTCTTAGGGCCCACATTGCTAGGGTGGGGGGATCCTCCCTTCTCCATAATTGTGGAATACACATCTTGGCTGCGTTAAGAAGGTGACACAGCAAAGAGCCACGATACTTTTTGAGTGGAGTCTTAGTCATGTGAAGTAAGCACACGGCAGGGTCTTCTGGAATCTCTATACTCAGTAAGCTCTCCGCCACCTCTCTAACCCCATCCCAGAAAGCTTTCAGTTTAGGACATGACCAAAAGATGTGAAGCAGAGTACCCTCCTCCCCTCCATACCTCCAACACCTCGCCTCCACTTCTGGGCACCATTTGTTGATTACCGCCGGTACCCTATACCACCTCGTCAAAACCTTGTAATTGCATTCTTGAAACCTGGTACAAATCGAGGTTTTATGGGGGGTTCCAGCAATCTACTTATCTGCTTTGGAGTGAAAGTCCTACCCAAATCTCTCTCCCACTTCCCAACAAATGGCGGTGGAACTATGTCTGGGGGGTTGATTAGTAGCTTGTATATATACGATAGAGTATGACTTACATCCTCCCTACTGGAGCACAGCTCTTCAAAGGGGGTAAGGCCCCTCTGCACCCTTTTGTGATCTCGCAGCGTAGATAGAAAGTGCGATAGCTGTTGCTGCTGTCATGTCGACCAAGCAGGCAGCCCTCTCTCGGTGGTCAACTCTCCCATGGCGCCCCACTCTCCCTCTCCCCACCCTAAAGACACCCGCCGCTCTCCATGCTCCCGAAGAAGTCCCCCTACAGCCTGGGGGGAACCCAGGATTACCCAATATTGGGACCATTGGCGAAGGTTTCGGGGAGAGGTTCGCCTGTTGAAAGTATTGGCCACACACTTTCAACGTAGTCCCCACCATGGCGTGTTGCAGTATTAGTGGTACATCCTTCTGATCCACCCACGGAATACAGTCTACTCGGGCCCCCACAAGACTCTGTTCAATGGAAACCCACTGCTTATGGTCCCGGTGTAGGCACCAGTCAACCACTCTGTTGAGATGGACCGCCGCATAGTAAAGTCTCGGGTCAGGAAGACCTATACCGCCCCTATTTTTGCTCCTAGTAAGGATGGCCCAGCTAATTCTTGGCTTCCCACCCCCCCCACACAAACCTCCGAAAGAGAGATTCCACCTTCCGAAAAAAGGCCTGCGGGATAGCTACCGGAAGGGCCTGCATTAGATAAAGAAGCTGCGGGAGCAGCACCATTTTCAGTGCATTGCAACGACCAAACCATGATAGCTTCCTACCCGACCACCTGGTCATATCATCCTCAAATTGTTTGAGCAGTGGAGGGAAGTTAAGGGAAAAAACATTCGTCAAGTTCCTACAGATTTTCGTTCCAAGATAAGTTACACTGTCCTCCGAGCATTTAAAGGGGAAGGATTTTTGTATATTATTGAATCTTTTCTCAGGGACATTGACATTAAGAGCCTCGGATTTCTGGTAATTGATTCGATAGCCCGACAACTCTCCGTATATTTTTAATTCCTTCATTAGGTTTGGTATAGAGGTCTCTGGGAGCGTCAGACCAAAAATAAGGTCATCAGCAAAAGCCGCAACCTTATACCTACCTACCTGGTCTCCTATACCTCTAATGTCACTGTTTCCCCGAATTTTACATAGAAGAGGCTCCAGGGTAAGTATAAAGATTAGTGGAGAAAGGGGGCACCCCTGCCTCGTCCCATTAGTGATATCAAAGGAACCTGAGAGCGTCCCATTCACTCGCACCGACGCGGAGGGGGCACTGTACAAACTACTTATCCAACCTAGAGCATTAGGGCCAAGGTCAATATGACTAAGGGTGTTCTGCATAAAGTTCCAATGAACTCTATCAAAGGTCTTCTCCACGTCGGTAGCAAGCAGGAGGGACGGGACACCACTTCTTTGAGCCATTGAATCAAATTAAGGACCTTAATAGTATTATCCCTCGCCTCCCTATGCGGCATAAAGCCAACTTGATCAAGGGCTATGATGTGGTGTAGATGGGGAGCCATCCTGGATGCGAGGACCTTTGCAAAAATCTTGATGTCCGTGTTCAATAGGGATATAGGCCTGTAACTAGCGCACAGACCAGGGTCCTTCCCCTCTTTTGGGATGATTGAGATATGCGCCCTAAGTGAGTCTGGTGGTATGCAATCTGGTTTCTTAAATGAATTAAAGGCATCCAAGAGTCCTGGAGCCACCAAGGGGAGCATCTTTTTGTAGTATTCAATCGTAAAGCCATCAGGGCCTCTTCCAACGAAATAGGCCTCTCCAACTCTTCCACAATTTCACTTGGCAAATTTGGAGGACCAGATTCCCTTATATACCTTCTTATAGCTTCATTTCGCTCCCGGCCTTCTACTTTTGGGAGATTGTATAGTCCCTCATAGAAGTTCTTAAAGACCTCTGCAATTTCATTGGTCAAATGGACCACACTACCCCTCGAGCTATTTTTGGGACAAACGTCTTCGCCCTCTCCGCCCTCAAGGCCCGTGCCAAGAGTTTGCCACATTTATCCCCCGGCTCGTAGAATTTCCAGCAGCATCTGACTTTTTGCATTTTAAGCTTATCGCAGCATAGCATTTTAAGTTTTTCTCTAGCTGCTGTCAGGGCCGAGAGGTGAATTGCAGAGAGAGACTTCTTATGCAGGGTCTCCAATTTCCTAATCTCGTTGAACAGTTTCAGGACACATTCCGATTTCTCTTTTTTTAATCTCGAGCCTAGCTTTATAAGGGTTCCCCTGATAAAACACTTATGCGTCTCCCATAGAGTCCCTGGGTTGATCTCGGGTGATTTGTTCAATTCAAAAAAATCTTTAATGTCTTTCTGGAGCTCTGCAAGGACTCTTTGGTCCCCTAACAAGGAGTTATTTAGGCGCCATGTCTAGCTCCTTGGTCCCGGGTGGGGGAGCGTGAGTCTAATCAAAATCGGAGCATGGTCAGAAATGGTAATGCAGCCTATCTCCGTGTCTATACACGGTTCAAAGAACTATGGGCTATCATGAACATATCGATCCTAGAGTATGACCCGTGGGGAGGGGAGAAAAAGGTATAATCGCGTGAATATGGATGTTGTACCCTCCACAGGTCAACTAACTGATGTTGGGCAAGGGTTTTTTTAAGCTTCTTCAATTTGATGTAGGATAGATAAGGGGACCCCTTGGATGTGTCCAATAGTGGGTCTAGGGTCAGGTTGAAATCACCGCCCAGCACTAATTCTCCCTCCCTGAACATGGAAAGGTCCTCCAACACTTTCCCCAGGAAAGTCAACTGAGCGGAGTTTGGCATATAGATGTTGGCAAACGTGAATAGTGAAGACGATATCCAACCCTTTAGAAATATCCATCTCCCTTCCACATCAGTTTTAAAGTCAACCAACTCCCATGGAAGAGAAGCCGATATGGCGATGCTTACCCCTCGTGATCTAGAGTCTGGGGAGTGGCTGTGATATGTTTTCGGGAAATGTCTATTCCCAAAGGAGGGAGGGTTAGTTGACCTAAAATGGGTCTCTTGGAGGAAGGCTACCTGGGCTCCCAATCCCTTCAGGTTCCCCAATACCAAGGACCTCTTTTCTGGGCTATTCATCCCCTTCGTATTGAGTGAGACTATTTTGAAGTCCTCCATTTTAGCTCTCGGGAAGTTCCCTTCACTCAGCCCGTTCCCTCTGAGTAGATCAGCCGGCTTCTGAGGCAACCAACCAACCCAGTCAGGGGAGTCCCACCGAGTCGAAAAAGGCACCTATGTGAATTGCCCGTTGGGATTAAGGTGAGGTACGGGGGGGAGGGTAGGGAGTAGGGGGATTGGGTAAAAAGGAGCGGGGATCCCAGGAACAGTAAGGGAAAAAGAAAGGGGGGAACACTAAACTATCCCTAAAACCAGTGGAGACTAGAGGGTCTTATCAACTACTAGAGTCAATAAGGCTGGCCTACTTGGGGAAACGTGTCCAAATTAAGAGGAGAGCGTCCAGGAGCAACTGCCTGATCTCCACTGGCCGGGGGGGTCAATAAACCATATTAACAGCCAACAAACCTTTTGAAGCAGACAACTGGAGCCAAAACGTAAATACTTAAGTAAAGGCGCCAACAATAGCATTCTATATTCTATTCTGTTCAATCCCGAGGACCAGTCCCCGAGACCAACATATAACACTACTATAATTAAATTCGTCCGCCCTCGATCCCCCCCACCCCGAACGGCCTACAGGGGAGGGCGGGGGGGCTAAGAAGACAAACTTCATACACAGAGATTTCGTGCCTCCCCTCTCCCCCCCCTCCCTAAAAGAAGGAGGATAAAAAGAGAAGGGCGAAAAGATAAAGGGATTCTTCACCGCCAAGAGTCAATCAAGCTTCTTCCTCTGAACGCCTTGGCACCCGTTTGAGCCGCTTGAGGTCTCGGAAGCTTGCTCGGGTCTCGTCGCTTCTCTCTTTCCGTGGACCTAGACGGCGGTAGCAAGTCACTTTCGAGCCAGTTTGGTAGGTGAAAAGCCCCCCCAGATCTTGATAGGACTTGAGCACATATGAGCTTTGTCCCTTTCGGACTATCAAGTAGAACGGAAAACCCCATCTATAAGTGGCTCCATTTCGTGCAATAACTTCCAAGAGGGGTTTCAGGGTTCTCCGCATTTGTAGCGTCCGCCTTGATAAATCCGGAAAAATCTTGACAGACGCACCTTTATATTGCACCTTGCCTTTGCTCCACGCAATCGATCTCTTCTTTAAGCGTGTAGTGGTGGACCCGACAAATGACATCTCTCGGGAATGCCGGGTCCTGGCTCTTTGAGCCCAAAGATCTGTGGACTCTATCAAGCTTTATGGCGTCTTACACGTCTCTGTCCAATATCGAATTAAAAATGGTTGTCGCTATCAACTTTAAGTCCTCGCTCCCTTCTCCTTCCGGGATGCCCCTTAGCCGCAGATTGTTTCGTCTGCTTCTATTTTCCAAGTCGTCCAGATGTAGGTTGCACTCCTGTAGCAAGGCTTCTTGCCTATCGCACCTGGCTTCAAGCGCCTGTATACGACTTGACTCAGAGGATCGCTCAGTTTCTAGCGAGGTGACTCTTGACTCGACGTCCGACACCTGCTGCTTCACCGCTGCAATCTCTCGTTTATGTGCAGCCTCATATTTTGCGATCAGCCCTTCAATATCAGCTTTGGTGGGAAGACCCTTCAGAAGGGATATGGTCGCAAGGTGGATTTCAGGCTCACACAGCACACCACTAGATGGTGGTGTGGGAGAGGCGACAGGCCTCCAGCCATCTGGCGTTTCTATCGGCTTGGCCGGCTGTGGCGAGTCAAAGGGGTCCGCCGGGGGCATTGGTATGGGGCTGACAACCTGTGGTCCTGCCTCTCTTTCTGGGGATGATGTCAGGGAGTATAGTGGGGAGCCTGGAACAGCACCCCTGTCACCCACTTCCCACTCAGCACTCCGATCCTCTCTTCCAGATCTCTTTGGCCGTTGTGGTAGGGCATCCCCAAAACCCGCATCACCATCGGAGGCACGTTTATGGGAGTCAGGTGTGAGCCGGGGCACATATGCATATTGGGCCAATCCTCCAGGCATCTCCCCCACCACCCCAGCCGGTGAGCAGTTTTTTACATTGCCCCTTATGCCAGGGCTCGTAGGGTCAGTACGGTCTCTGGGGCTGGACAGCTCTGCATTTCCTCCCAGACTGCTTTTCTGGCTCCCTGTGACAGCCACTTTATTGTCAGGGTCTTTGCGTGGTGGAGGAGGCAGGGCTGCAGCGTCTCTGCTCCTCGTGCTGCTCTGCCCGCTCCCCCCCCTCTGCACCGCTGGCAGCCCGGATGGAGATGATGTGGCCGTGAGGAGCGCACCCGCCGCCATCTTGCTCCACTCACCCTCCCCTGGGTGTACACCGCTCCCCGCGGGGCTCTGCAGTATTTACTGCGGCTCTTCCGCCGCTCTCATCACCGGAGGGTCACAGCCGCCTCCCCGCTCATCGCTGGATACATCGCTGTAGGAGCCGGTGGGTGACTTCTCCTCCACCCCGCTCCCCTCCTCGCTCTCCGCCGTGGGCACCATCTTGCCCGCCTCCACCTCTTCTCTCCGCAGCCACTTCCCCGCCGTCTGCCACTTCCAAGGGCTCCTCTGGCCACCTCCGCTGCTTCCCTTTCTGTTCTTCTTTCTGGCCATCTATCTCTGGTGTTGGCACTCGCAATTTAGAAGGTCTCCCCAGGCACAAGGGTCGGGAGCTCCGCTACAGACGTCCGCTCACCATAGCGCTTGGGACACGCCCCCCTGGTTTCATTGGTTTTAAAGTGTATTTGTTGAGTGTCTTGTCAATTATTTGTGCATTTTTTTAATTATTTTTGGAAATAAATTACAATTATATTTTTATATATTATATTATATTCATTATTAAATTCAAATTATATAAGCTCCATATATAAAACATATATAAAACTAAAATCCAATATGAAGCGTTGCATATACTACTGTGATATAAGTATCTAGAAGTTTAGAGCACTCAACAGGAAACTAGGATTTACTACTCATCATAGCCAAATATGCATAAATATATTCCAATCACAGGTATGTTTCCATACTATTCCAAGCTTCAGTTTCAATATTATATAATAAGCCCATTAACATGGTAATACAGAAAAACATACATACTGTAGAGTGCATTTAATTTAATATATCCATATCAAATGTACTCACATTCAGCAAAAAACTGCACCGCAATAACTGGCACCCCATTCTGTTGATTCTCCGCGTATCCACTAAGCTTTTAGTCTCCACCGATAAAATTGAATGGTAAATGTCTGAAATAGCATTGCACTGTAAAGCTCATAAACCTGGCTGCTGGGAATATTGAGAAAACACTGTCGTAACATTGGAAAATATATATTGCCTGACTCTAATTTGCAATGATTACTGGACATTCTAAAATGAAACAACCTAAGCCATGCTATAAAATATTTTTCCATTTCAGTCCATAAAGAATGGATAGCAGTGTCATGTTGGAGGACTTTTACAGGGCAGATAGCTCAAATAACTGCATATTTTAAAAGATACCAGACCATTCCTGCTGAATCATACCTCTCTCCAGTAGCTTGCTTTCCAGGAACTCGTTGAATTAGTTTAGTCCACTGCATTTATCCTTATGTTTACAGTTCAAAAGAATGCGTATTGTGAAAAAGCCATCACGATACACATTGACCTCATAGGCCCTATTCTTTTGACATACAAAGATTAGTCACGAATGTTGCCACTTTTATTTGTTCCATGCTGACAATAACTTCATGGTAATGTTCTACATATTGAAGCATTTGCAGAATTTTCTTACTGTTTTTTTATTGCCTGCAGATGATGAGTGCTACTAGCTTAGAATTTGCTTAAACAATTATCCTTTATTGGTTCAAGGCTGCCACCTATATCTATAGAACTCTTGTTTGTATGGTACTTCTATGGTGGTTTCCAAAGCAACTATTAAAGGACATTTAATATAGTGACATGCATGGTTGATCATTTATGCCTGTTTTTTCATGTTTGCTTCAAAATCTTTAGGGTCTTAGATAAGGCTGTAAAATGTGCACAGGCAGTCCAAGAAGTGTCCACATGCTACATACTATACAGAATGTCCTTCAGCATTTGCAGTGCTTTTCCGAATATGCGCACGTTTTTTGGAGCAGCAAGTCACACTTGGGCTGCCATCTGATTCATGGTTGTCAAAATGGGATGCTCATTTGTTTTAGCTCCAATCTGTGCACTAGCATTTGCCATTGCGCCAATTTGCACCTGAAATTTACCGTTCGTGCCATTCTGGTGCACCAAATCTCCGGCGCATGATTTATGGTATGTTTAGAGGGCAGCGAAGCGTGCGCAAATGTGGCAATTTGAAGAGTGAATTTACTCTAGCAAATAGGTGGAGGAAACTGCAGATTCCAATGAGTAATAGGCTTATTTCATTCCGAAAACACATCCCCGCAACAATGAAAGTGTCAGCTACAAGTCCTTTTTAGAGAGTGAACCCTTTTTTTTTGTTTTTTGTTGGAAAAAAAAGAACACAAGTTGTCCAAAATCACAAAATTTAAGGTAAAAACAACATAAATATGGATATTGGGCCCCAAAGTTTAGCAAAAACAAAAACCCCAAAAATTATAGATAAACTATTAAGCATTTATATGCAAACTGAACAAGGGAGGGAGGGTTACATTGAACATCTGGGACAAAACATTGAATTTACTCGCCACAGTAAAGAAGACATCGCTGTCCAAAGAAACTCAGAATAGGTCAGAATGGGAGCAGTAGTTTGGGCCATGGTGGGTGCAATGACAATCAATTACATGAACATAGAGACATAGAAGTATAACAACAGAAGGAGACCATACGGTCCATCTAGTCTCCCCTTATGTGTATACTGTATGTTCTCTTTATCTTAGGATAGATGGATGCTTATCCCAGGCATGTTTAAATTCACTTACTATCAATTCAACAAAAAGTTTATTCCAAGCATCTACTACTCTTTCTGTAAAATAAATAAAGGGTCTGTACAGGCAAAAACATTAAAAAGCCCCCAGCTGTGCGCTCATGACTGTTTTCGTAAGACCAATGGGCCTGAACACTCGATCTCGGGACATGGAAAATTTGAAGATTACCTGGAACAGCTGTGAGGCACATAAGCTGAGTATAACTCAGTATAGCTTTAGTTTTTTTCTGGATGCCTTTAAATATTGAGTTATGAGTAGTATTGGGTGAACCTGAAACCCAAAGTTCAGGTTCGCACCAAACTTTGCGAGTTGGGGTTCCCAAACCTGAACACAGACTTTAACCAGAAGCAGAGGAGCCCATCAAGCAGCTTAACCCAATGCAGAGTGTGCAGCAGAAGGAAGAGGCTGTACAACTTACCTGAGACCCACAATCCAGGTGGCTGTCAAAGAAAGATGGCCTCCCCCACTAGATTGGCAGCAGCTTACAATATAAAGTGTCCTCACTCATGGGGGCAGCCATCTTTCGGAAGCCCTGGCCATGGGCATTATGACAGAGGAAAGAACGTGGACCGAATTGCGGGGCTCAGGTAGGTTGTACAGCTTCCTGCTGCTGCACACCTGCATGGAGCCATTTTTGGGTCCCAAAGTTCAGGTCTCCATTGGAGTCATAAAATTGCTCAAAAATATGTTATTGTTGCCTTAAATGAAATGTAAATACACAATGGGGCAATTTCAGCATGTAATTATTTCAGGTGTAATTTAGGTAAAAAAAAAACGTGTAGTGCGCGTTTTGCGCCTGGTACTGAATTGACCTTTGATTTAGGAACTAGGTGCAAATATTGTGCTACTTTTTTTTAAAACCAAAAGTGCAATTATGTTTTATTGTCCATCTAGGGATTGATTCAGCACCAGCTTTAAAAAGTGCACTTACCATTTCATTTTTCACTATTTGTACTGTTTGTACCTGGTGCTGGCCTAATAATTTAGATATCTACTCTATAACCTCTCTATGTGTTGTACCGTGCCAATGACAGCAGCAAAAATTAAAGAAATTGATTGCTCAGGCAAAGAAAAATAACTAAAGAATATTCACATTTTGCCCACCACAGCTGATTGGTCCAACTCTGGCACTTACCAACTCACCCAATCATGATATTAGGGTTGATTCAGAAACAGATGCCCATGGACTTTTTGTTGTCTGTCTGGCTTGTTTTTTGGTTTTTATGTAACTTTTTCCATACGTATGTTCGTTCCTGCTAACGCGTATATGCGCTTTCGATGGACGGATCGAAATCTGATCATTTGCGTTAGTTCGGATCATTTTCGGATCTAAATCTGATAATTTGCGTTAGTTCTGATAAGTTACGTTATTGGGATGGGCTTGTGTCTGATCCTGAGACCTGATTGCCCATGGACCATCGACCTATAAAGCGGTTTCATTTCCGCTCCACTTACGGACCATTTTTGCCGCGGATTGCTATTGTTGAACATATTTTGTGGCTATGTGGAGGAGTATGAGCGCCTTCAGCTGCAAGGCATTGCATGTATCAGCATGGCCGAGGCCAGATTGCACCGGCGACGCATGCATATAGATCGCATGCATGACGTTGAGCTGTTCGAGCTGACCCGACTTAATTGCGTTTCCCTCCATAAATTGTATAGTGAGTTGCGGCCATGGTTAGCCCGCACCACGAGGAAGGGGAAAGCAATTTCAGGTATGACCAAGATGCTTGGCTGCCTGCAATTTTTGGCAAATGGCTCGTTCCAGAGGCTGGGTGCCCTCTCCGTGGGGGTGTCCCAGCCTATGCAGCCTATCCAAGTTTCTGGATGGCATGGCTACCATTAGTCCCAAATATATTTCTTTTCCAGATGACATGGTAGCCTGGAACGCGCTTAAGTTTTTTTTTTTTTTTTAATATCGCCGACATGCCCAACATCATGGGTGCGACTGATTGCACCTACGTTGCATTGGTCCCTCCCGCAGTCGACGAGTACATCTATAGGTAAGTTAATTATGTAATTTTGTTATATTGTTTAGGCAAACTTTATTGTAACTATCTATTAATCCCTCCTTCTAAAGTGTCCCTGTGAACCAGTTTACAATGCATACCTTAATCCCTCCTTCTAAAGTGTCCCTGTGAACCAGTTTACAATGCATACCTTAATCCCTCCTTCTAAAGTGTCCCTGTGAACCAGTTTACAATGCATACCTTAATCCCTCCTTCTAAAGTGTCCCTGTGAACCAGTTTACAATGCATACCTTAATCCCTCCTTCTAAAGTGTCCCTGTGAACCACTTTACAGAGCATACTTTAATCCCTCCTTCTAAAGTGTCCCTGTGAACCACTTTACAATGCATACCTTAATCCCTCCTTCTAAAGTGTCCCTGTGAACCAGTTTACAATGCATACCTTAATCCCTCCTTCAAAAGTGTCCCTGTGAACCACTTTACAGAGCATACTTTAATCCCTCCTTCTAAAGTGTCCCTGTGAACCACTTTACAATGCATACCTTAATCCCTCCTTCTAAAGTGTCCCTGTGAACCACTTTACAATGCATACCTTAATCCCTCCTTCTAAAGTTTCCCTATGAACCACTTTACAATGCATACCTTCATCTATTATTTTCATGTAGGCCTTATCAAACCATTTTAATGCTGACCTTAATTAGTCATTAGCATGTTAATCTTTATTTTCTACCACATCCATATAATATTTGTTATTTAAACTACTTATGTACTTTGTTAATGTTATTTGGATTTAGGGTGTTTGGATTTAGTATTTTAGTTGGTTACCTTGGCTTGCTGTAATGTTTTTTTGGTTTCAGGAACCGCAAGATGGGCCACTCACTGAATATCCAAGCAGTGGTTGGCCCGGACATGCGATTTCTTAGTGTACCTGCCGGGTATCCAGGCTCATCCCATTAAGCTTATATCTTGCGGAGCTCCGGATTATTTCGTCGGTTTGAGTCTGGAGAATTATTTGGTGGATGGCTCCTGGGTAAGTTTGCTCAAATTCCATCATTCCATTTTCACTGTATGGCTATGAATATAGTTGATGACCCATGTCTTAACCTATGGCTGTTTTTTTCCCTTGATGACATGTTAAACAATAATGTGCTTAGAATGTGCAATTTATGTAAGTATTTTGTGATTCTTTCAGGGGATTCTGGAAATCCTCTTATGCCCTGGCTCCTGACGCCCGTTCTTCGCCCGCAGAATGAGGCCCAGGAGTCGTATAATCGGGCCCACCGGAAGACATGGGCCGTAGTAGAGAGGGCCTTTGGACTCCTGAAGTCCAGATTAAGATGTTTGGACCATACAGGGGGGGCACTGCAATATGACTCCAACAAGGTCATCCAAATAATAATTGCATGCTGCGTGCTGCATAATTTTTCCCTGATGCAGCGTGCCCCCCGTTATGTCGTTTTGCCCCCCTCTCCACCCAGCCAGGAGGCAGATGACATTTATGATGGCACCCCTAGTGCCTCTGGCCAATCTGTGTGTGCACATGTGATTTCCTCATATTTTGCCTAACATTTGTTTTGTTTGTTTGTTTATGTTTTTGTGTCTTTGGAATATAAGTTGCCTCTGCCTTTTTTTTTTGGTTAAGCTATTTAGTAATTAATACATTTCTAAACATTTTACACCTGATTTGAGCCTCATGCAGTTTATTTTCTCATGTTTGTCATTAAAAACCTTCATTAATATCCAAACAACACAAACATTAATGCATCAACTTAGGCAAGAACAGCTAAAGTCACATTCAATATATTTTCTTGAAATATGTCAATTTTAACTTTAAGGGCACTCACAGACTCCATGTACATACATTTTCAAACATAACTATAATTTGGGGCAGACTCCTGGCCCCTAGCAATTGGCCACATCCAGGAGTTCTAAAGTAACTGACTCCAGGCTGAAGTTTCCCCGCCCACCAACATCAAGATCCATAGAGAGCACCAATTTCCAGGGGAATAGTCGGCCAGGAATACACACCCTCTCCTGCTCGGCCACATTTGCCACCGGCACAGGTAGAAACCAGCCATACCTATGGCACATCCACGCCTGTAAATTCTGTGGCCACCCAGCCAATGACCCCCAGTCCTAATGCCAGTCCAGTCCAATCTTTGCCATGGCCAAATGTTTTTTTTTTTCCAGCCAAGAATGTCCCCCAATATTGCCAACAAACAGGATGAGCCAGCCAGCATTTGCTTAGGCCCAAGCCTGCAGCATGGGAGCTTGAGCGGCCGCTTCAGTGAGGCTTAAGCTCAGCCATTGGCTAGTGGGGTATGTGAGCACTCTATTGAGCTATATGGGCAAATTCCAAAACAAACCAGCAAAGCCATAAACAACCCAATTTTGGTTGCACTCACCACACAGATAAATATAGTTGGGATGTAGAGGAAAGATGTGGAGCAGATCCAGGTCAAATAGATCTTAATATTGATGTTGCCCATAATAAGGTTGTGTTGGGCCTTGGAGGTGGCCCAACACCTGGGCAAGTGTGGTATTCATAATCTGCCACTGCTCCAGCATCTGTCTGTTGCTAGTTTGAAATTCATCTAGCATGGCAGTGAAGTTTGCATTTAAAGTGGCCGTTTGTTCTGCCATCTGTCTGTTTAAGGTGGCCATTTGTTCAGCCATCTGTCTGTTTAAGGTGGCCATTTGTTCAGCCATCTGTCTGTTTAAGGTGGCCATTTGTTCAGCCATCTGGCTGTTGCTCGTCCTAAAATTAGTCAGCATGGTGGTGAATGTAGTATTGAAGTTCTCTAATTGTGCAGTAATCTGCTCTGTTGTTCGTTGAGTCACCTGCCTAAAGTAACGGCTGACTCCAGGATCGGCACGCGCCTCCCCTGGGAAACTGGTCGACGTTATTGACTGCGTCTTCCACTTCCCTGGGTTTGAGCACCTGCAGTTCCTGGAGTTCTAGGGCGAGCAACAGTACCAGATGTGCTTGGCAAAACCTCTACAGCAGAGCTAGCACTGGGGACTGTAGGCTCAGTCTCAGCCTACTGCCCACGATGGGCTGGCAGCATGCGTCCAGCTTCACTCTGCTGCAGAGGATTTGGTGCAGTAGGATGCTAGGGCAATGGCAGATTAGGTTCCAGGGGGGTAATTTGCGAAGGTCCAATACGGCTGGCATCCTCCTCCTCCATCTCCTGGATGACATCCATTAGTGTGGGAGTCTGTTGGGACATGTGAAAAAGTGTGTCAGATTGGGCCCTAAATATCTTTAAGACCAAAATTAGTCATGTGCATTCACATGCATCACCAGTTTCAGCAAAGTACACTTACCCTAGATATCTGGTCCTGTGCCCTAGGCAGCAGGGAAGTAGACGTCGTGCTCAAACTGGAGGAGGCTTCCACACTCCCAGAGGCTGGATGCTGGGCTGTGTTAAAAAGTAAAAGGCACGTAAACACACAAACAAATCTTGATGAGCCGTATGAGTACATATGCTTTAGAAAACATGTGGGCAAGCAGGAATGACAACTCCCCCAACGGTCCAAGTTGGCCTTCACAATGAATGTGAGTCTATCTTATATGTATGCTTCACCCTGTACATACAGATTGGTCACATTAAATAATACAAACATGCACGTACTGCATGTTAGGAGGCTTGGCAGATCCAAAATGGCACATTAGGGGCCAACAGTCAGCTTGCAAATAGCATATGGCTTCAGAGTATGCTGCTGTGCATTCTTGCAATGTTGACCTTTCCCTGACTCCAGCTCAAGTTTGTCTGACCAAAGCACAGCTACAACACCAGTGGTAGAAAGACAAAGAAGTAAGTGTTGTCTATTATTGACTATATTCACATCACATGCAGTGCTTTGGTAAGATAAGTTGTTTAATATTGACCAGAAATACTGTCAAAGGTCGTGTATGGTCTGCAAACCTTTTTAAGGACCATTAACTACTGCACCCTGGGAGAGTATCCATCATGAAGGCCATTCCTCAGACATTAAACACCCGCCTAAAACAGTAACCTCCCCTCAAAGCCACTCCCTAGGGGCCTGTGTTCATAGCTGCCTGTGAGCCTCATTTTACAAGTTTACAATAGTTCACATTAAACCAAACATTACTAACCTGCAGAAATGTCCTGGATGTCCGAGTCCTGTCTGCCAGAGAGGCCCTCTAATGCTATGGGGTGGATTAAAGCCAGGACCATTTCTTCAGCTCTGGTATATTGTAATTTGGTGGGGAAGCCTCCACCAGTTTGAAAGCTAAAAAATAGAGATTATAAAATATTTGCCATTGTGGTCACTACAACAAGCAGCAAAATGCCAAACTAAAAGATGTACCTGTGATTGCGCCGCTTATTCTGCTTCTTCCGTACTGCATACTTCAGGTCAGATATTTTTCTCTGGATCTGCTCCACATCTTTCCTCTCGTCCCCCGCTGCATCCACCTGTCTGGTGAGCTCTTCCCAGATTCTTTCTCATTTTGCTGGTTGCTTTGGAATGGCGACCAAATAACTCATCATAATTAAGTGTGAGGCCACTTGCGAAGGCTAGGGTTTGTGCCTCCCCAAACTGGCCGCTCAACTGGCCTCGCCGCAATGTTCGGCCAAATGGTTGTTCTTCTGGCTCATCTATTTTGTGGCAATTCAGGGAACATTCTTGGCTGGCTGTGTGGTGATGAATCGCCCGTCACGTGGCTGGAAAAAGACTGGACTGGCATTAGGACTGGGGGGTCCTTGCCTGGGTGTCCACCGAACTTTCAGGCGTGGATGTTGCATAGGTCTCGCTGGTCTCCACCTGTGCCGGTGGCAAATGTGGGCGAGGAGGCGAGGGTGTGCTTGGGGTGCTCGGGCTTCGGGCCCTCTGCTTCTTTGGGCCCTTGGAACTTGTGCTCCTTTTATCATGGGATGTGGTTGCGCGGGGAGCAGGAGAGGGTGTTCTTGGGGGGCTCAGACTTCGGGCCCGCTGCTTCTTTGGGCCCTTGGAACTTGTGCTCCATTTATTATGGGATGTGGTTGCGCGGGGAGTAGGAGAGGGTGTTCTTGGGGGACTCGGACTTCGGGCCTTCTGCTTACTTTTCCCCTTAGACGTTGTCATACCTTGCTGTTTGGATGTGGGTGCGTGGGGAGCCTTCTTCTTGGAGGATCCTTCCTTGCGGGTGCTTGATGTTTTTGATGGGCCTGGAGTTGTGGCCAATGTAGCCTTGTGGTGGCCATTTTTGCTCCGCATTTCAGGCACCTTTGGAGTAGATTTGTGCGACCGAGTGCTCGGTCTGGAGGATGAAGTGTCCTCATACCGCTCTGGCCTTTTGGTCTTGCCCTCCTTTGCTGATGATTGCTTAGCGCTTGCTTTTTTGGGTGCCATGATGACAATCTCAAAGAGAATGAGTTGTGTGTCCATGACCCTTTAAATACAAATGACTGGGTATGACGCTTACGGGTTCGCGTACGCGTGCGTATGGCCGTGCAGAACCTGGAACTCGCTGGGGCATTACCTATCTGCTGCGGACAAGAAGAAAGATGGCGCCCACGATCTTCACCCGCCAACAACAAGAGCTCATTATGCTCGTAAGTGTATTGTAAGGACGTTGATTTGCCATCTAAATGCATGCCTAGGCCTTAAGGAAGCGCAGGAAGAAACAGTTGTTTTTAAAAGTGATTTAAACTACGTGCCAAACAGTTAGTGCGCACATGTGCAAACCAACTCACTTGCATCTAGAAGGAGAGTTTAAGGCTAGAAATGTTGGGAATGATCTAATTGTGAATGATACTTGTATGGTTTTTTTTTTGTGTTTTTTAGGCTATGCTTCAGCGCAGGTATGACTACCTGCCCAAAGCGTTTGAGAAGAGGAATCTGTCCCTGGAGATCGTGGCCCGTATCCACCAGGAAACGGACACCACCTTCACCCATACGCAGATCATGCAGCACTGGTCGGACCTTAAGCGACTACACATGCCCCGGGTGCGGCAATTTTTTGCAAACCATTTCCCAAGTAAGTACATACCGATTGCATGCTAGATGTAACTAATACAGAATGTAGGCCTTTATTTATAAATGCTTTTATTTTATAGTGTCGGAAATGGACTATCGCATCAGACCCACCCGCAGGCGCGCAGTCCGGCCAGTGAGGCATGAATCTGCAGCAGCAAGTGAAGGTGGTGGATCTCCAGGGCCAAGTTCCTACCCCTCCTCTGTAGCTGCGTCAGACCAGCCCCTGGACCTTTCTACAGAGGAGGGGCGTCACTGCGTGGGCAGGGAGTCGTACCAAAGGACTGAGCCATTAGCCTCTGGTATGTGACTCTTAATGAACCACACACACATACATGCTATTTAAACCAAAGCTGATTCCATTAATATCTTTTTATAGATGAATATGTAGTGGGTGAACGATCTGGAGCAGAAACTGCAGCAGATCATGCCCTGGAGGAACATGGAGAAGGTGGGTAATGTCACACACACATTCTAAGTGTCATTTGGTTACTGTTGAATCAGACATTAGAAGTGAGCCTATTTTAAATGTCTCTACAGCCTCACATTCCCAGCAGTGGTAGGCCCTAGACCATAGGGTGGTCCCCCAAGCAGAGGTTGCCCACCACCGAAGTAAGTTGTAATGTAAATATTTAGAGTATGTGTAAAATAACATCATCACCAATCAACCTAAATCCATTGTCAATGTCCTTAGCATAATGACATATGGCCTCTTCCTTTAAGACATTCCTTAGCATAATGACATACGGCCTCTTCCTTTAAGACATTCCTTAGCATAATGACATATGGTCTCTTCCTTTAAGACATTCCTTAGCATAATGACATATGGCCTCTTCCTTTAATACATTCCTTAGCATAATGACATATGGCCTCTTCCTTTAAGACATTATTTAGCATAATGACATATGGCCTCTTCCTTTAAGACATTCCTTAGCATAATGACATATGGCCTCATGAGTTAGCTTGCACTAATCATTCTAATAATCATTCCATCCCCAGCTGTTAAACATGTATTTGCAAAACAATCATTTTAATTTCTTTTGTTTTACAGACACCGCACATGCGAGATTGGCACAAATCAGTGCCACGGTGTTTCGGTTGGCTAATTATCTGGGGCCTGCCATTGCTTTGTATATAGTTCTCTTGTTTTAACTTGTTTTTTAAAACTGTAAATATGTTTTAAGTTTTTACATTTTTTACCTAAAAAATAAAAAAATATGTGTACTGCCAAAAAATGGCCAACCTTTTTTTAAAAAAAGGCAAACCAAATTGCCAGTTGGTATTAAAAACCACTAAACCTAAAACTTGTTTTTGTGTCATTTTATGTAAAAAAAAGATTCATTAAGGTTTGGTTACAGCAAAACATAGGAAGAACACAAAATAAAAAAATGAAGAATATCCATACCGCGATGTGATTGAGGTAAACATTAGGGGTGCTAAATGATGAAGAATGAAACCGCAATGTGATTGAGGTAATCATTAGGTGCGCAACATGAAGAATATCAAGACCGCAATGTGATTGAGGTAAACATTAGGTGCACAACATGAAGAATATCAAGACCGCAATGTGATTGAGGTAAGCATTAGGTGCGAAACATGAAGAATATCAAGACCGCGATGTGATTGAGGTAAGCATTAGGTGCGCAACATGAAGAATATCCAGACAGCGATGCGATTGAGGTAAGCATTAAGGGCGCTAAATGATGAAGAATGAAATCGCGATGTGATTGAGGTAAGCATTAGGTGCGCAACATGAAAAATATCAAGACCGCAATGTGATTGAGGTAAGCATTAAGGGCGTTAAATGATGAAGAATGAAACCCCGATGTGATTGAGGTAAGCATTAGGTGCGCAACATGAAGAATATCAAGACCGCGATGTGATTGAGGTAAGCATTAGGTCCACAACATGAAGAGTATCAAGACTGCGATGTGATTGAGGTAAGCATTAAGGGCGCTAAATGATGAAGAATGAAACCGCGATGTGGTTGAGGTAAGCATTGTAGCAGAAGTGAGTGATCAAATATGGAGACGAGCACATTAATGAGTTAATTTTGTTGTGCACAGGCTTAAGGTCGTAAAGATTTCCCTCTGGACGTTTATTTATAGAAAAAGGAATTCAGAATCTAACGGGAAACGTAAATCATTCGTTCGAGGCGATGTTGGAAAAAGGGAAAAAACTGAAGCCTACGTTGTTTCATGAGTAACCTAAATCACCTGAATCTGAATTCCATTAATGTCTATAGTGTGTTTTGGAGTTATGGTGTGTTTTGGAGTCTGTCGAAGGTAACTAGATCAGCCAGACACTTAAAGGGATGTTTCATGCAAAAGGTTAAAAAATAAATAAACAGCAGCTTACCTTGCCAAGCATTCCACCAGCGCTGTCCTTTCCCTCAGCTTGGCACCGTGAATGAGGAAATACACTTCCTCATCTGCCCCTTCAACACCACCCTGACAATGTGGACCACCAATAGTAGCTCAAGGAGTTAGCCCAAACCTTGCCTCCTCTGTTTTGATGACCTGAATGGCGCTGCTATTCTAGCCCAGCTAACCCCTGAGAATGCTGTGTCTGAAGCAAGATCTCAAGGTGTTATAGACCACACACATTATGATTATTATGCTGCATCAGTGACCAGGTCACACCTACATACTTCAGAAGAGAAATCAGAAGGTTAAACTGTAAACCTTAATAACTCAGCCTATTCAATCTAAAAACGGAAAACAGTTTAGGACAGTGCTAAATATAGCCTCACATAATGGTCTAACAATTGGCTTTTCCTGAAATATCCCTTTAATGCTTAATTATGGGAAGACCACAAAATGTAGGAAACATTTTTCTAATTCAAAACAATAGAGGTCCCCTTAACAAAATATAAAATCCTCTGTGAACGCAAGACCCCCACCGCTTGCTGTAAGTAATTAATGGACAAAATAATATTGAAATAAATGTTTATTTAAATAAAAGTTATTACAAATCTAGAAAATGAATCAGATTTGTTCTGTGTATTACTATATGTGCAGTTGCTGGGCAGTGGCTAGTAATATGTAATAAGTAATATGGCTTTCATAAAAGGAGGGTTAATTCACTGGCAATTGTGGATAATTATAATGAACAGAGCCTATCTAGCTGAGACTGCTGGAATACATCTAGAAGTGAAGTGTGTAACCCAGTTAAGTCAACACAACTGTGGGCTAGGCACTGATGTATGTGAAGGTTAGACATTCAGCAATGGAATTTACAGTATGGTGGAATTTAAATCATTCCAAATCAATAGGTAAAACCATTTTCTGCAATTAAACTTTAATCATCATGCCCGCCAGTAAAATCTAAGCCTACTACAAAGTCATAATTTCCATTTTGGGTGTGACAGAGAATGTCCACTTTTATGAACTTGCTCAACAGACCCCAGACCAGAACCATCATTATGACACATGACACTGTACTTACTAATGCTGACTGCTGTAGGACCGTTTTGGACAACAGTGGGGTCCGTTGTGGACTGTGTCTTATCCGGGTATGCAGTGATGATGTACTGTCTGCAGGGAGCATGGGGTCAGGGCTGTAGGTTGCACAGGACATAATTAATATGAACCAAAACCCAGCCATAATTAATATGAACCAACCCAGGCCAGCCCTGGAGTCTTTTAAGGCTGGTCCATTTTCCTATCCCTGCTGTGTGCCAAAATTGGGATGCCCAGGAACATGGAATAAAATCCAGGATGGTCAAAATCTTGTGTTTTAGTCTGTTAAGATGCCAACACCATATTTCTACCAGCTCTGCAGTACAGAGGAGAAACAAGGTGCTGTAATCTTAGTTCCTTCCCACCTTGCAGTACTGGCCTTTACATTCCATGAAGACAGTGAGTCGTCATACATCAGAGCCATGCCGGACAAGAAAAGGAACATATTGGGAAGTTCACAGGTGCTGCAAAGTGGAGGGAGGCAGCTTGCACTGGGACCCTTTCTACCACAGGCCCGATAACAGCTGCCTCCCCTTCCTCCATGGTATGTACGCCCCTGAAAGTCACCCTTTAATCTCTGACGTTGCCTCTGTCTGGTTCTATGCTCTGTCATACACATCCAGGAAAAGTCACAAAATATGCTGGGTCCTCAGGAGGGTAATAGGCACCTCGGGAGCAGCAGCAAAGCCTTTGGTCGCAGCTGTGGTTCTAGTCCGGGGTTTGTTTGGAAAGTCCATGAAAGTCTACTTTTTCTTTAAAATGTATTGTAGGCGCACACTAAACTATCAACAGCTCTAACCACTGTAGTTCCAAGCTCGACAGCTACCATAGGTTACTTCATTCAGGCCAAGGCCCGGTGTCTGGGCAGCTGTTTTTGCCAATAGAGCTGTCTCCCAATAGTTATACATTATGTTGATATTCGTTAATAAGGCTCATTTGGACTTTCCATTTTAATCTGTATTAGAATGAGTACAGATTCAGTTGGTCGATTTAGCATCTATATTTTTATTCAAGCACTATATTATACTTTATTCAAGCACTATCCATAAGATAGAACATCGAGAGAGAGATAGTTAAAAAGCATTTACACTGAAAATTACTAAGTAGGAGCATGGGGTCTCCCTCCCTGGGCCCTCTCCTCTATATCTAGCCCCATTGTACCCTCCAGCTAAGACATAGCAGCCCTTGTTTTGCCCCTGCAATGCTATAGCCTAAGCATCATGGCTTTAGGGGCCATACCCACCCCTCATTTCCCCCCGCTACAATACGAAGCTTCAGTACTATCACTTTAATGGTGGTCATAACCACCCCTACCCATGATCTGCCCCTGCAATGCTTTAGCCCCAGCAACATATCTGTGGGTGGCATGCCCACTTCTGCCATATTCTCTGCCCCCACATTACTGAACTCCAGTACTATCTCTTTAACAGTAACCATATCCACCCCTGCCCATGAACTGTCTCTTAAATGCTATAGTCTCAGCTGTAAAGCACAATTATTGACTGGCTGGGCTGCATGTTGGGGGGTGGAGCAGATCACAGTTGCTGTGGGTTGGCCAGGCTGATTTTTTACCCCAGCCCGCCCCTGGGTAGGAGCATCCTGAATGGTCTACTTTGCCATCCCCTGGCTTATCTAGATTTGGATACCATGTATACCTTCTTAACCATTTACCAGCTATGAGTAACTTTAAGAATACATGAATAACTTTAGATATCTGGACTAGATAACACTTTCTATGTTAACAAATTGTATTCGGACCAAGTTTCAGTTAGCTAGGTGACCACATTATTTTGACCAAGCACATAGACAGAATAGAATATTGTATAGGACTTTAAATATTGTCTTGAAAATCATCTAGGTGTGTTCCTAATGTGAACAAGACTTCAGTAGTTGAAATATAACCATTCAGTTGCATCTTTTTTCAGTGAGACAATGAAGCTTATATCAACTTTGTAGGCTTTACATTCGGGCCAGGTTCTGATGGTGAGGCTAGAAGGGCTCGGTCACATGTGACTCATAGATGGGATCTTGCAGACAAATGGATATTCACGTTTACAACTGTTGTCATTCCAGGAACGTAAAGCTGAAAGGAAATAATATTTAAAAAAATGTAAATGTGTGGCAAGGAATGTCCAGATGTCACATATTAAACACAATTAAAATCAAGAATAATATTTTATTTTAATTAAAAAAAAAAACTGAAAAATAATTGGAAACTATACTAGGGAACCTTATTAATTAGCAAAATAAAGCTCCTGGGGACAAGGATACCTTCCTTTTTGGGGTATGCTGATCTGGGATGCCCTGATGTGTGACATTTACGGGATCACTGTGAAACCTTTCTGGTAATCCCACAGCACATGCACCCCCCCCCCCCTCTGGCTGCTGGGATTCCTGTTGCTCACCATCCATTCAGCTTTCTATGCAGCTCATCAATATGCATGAGATCACCATAGAGGTAAGAATACTGGCATTCCCAGAGCAGGATCAAAACACGAGAGAGTGAAAATCATGGGTTTGATTTGCTTTTGCTTTAAAACTTATCTTTTCCCTCCTGCAGTAGTCTCCTTGTGACCTAAATTCCTTTCCCCCATTGTCTATGTGTGCCATCGCACAGAGGGGTTGGCAAAATGCAGTACCTTCCCTACCCCATCCACTGCGGTGAATGGAGTTGCCCATGCTCCAGGCATTGTTACTGATGTGAGGAGGGGGGCCACGCTGACTCTTCTCTAGTGACAATTGGGTGCCCCAAAAACTGGACCTCAGAAATGAGGCAGTTTCTGAGCATCAGGCCAGGGTGGCTTTACAGTTCCTCTAAACTTTTGAGGCTTTAAATGTTTTAGCGTTTTAGGAAAGAAAGTACAGCCTTTGTTTAATTTCGATAAAGTTCGCCAGCGAACACAAAATTACGAGGAAGACATGGAAGATATTAAATAGAGCAGCGCAGGCATCAAACCTGCCAATACAAGCACTCAACACTACTAAAGAAAACAATAAAGAGGTCATCTCTGGGTAAAACGTCATTTTACGCTTTACTAAATGTAGCTTAAACTATTATTGTTACCCAATCAGAACCTATAAAAATACCATTTTGTGAATACTCACCTTGTAAAATGGGTATTATAAGTATGTCACACACCCCGCTTCAAGATATTCATAACCAGTGGGTATACTGACCTGAAGAGGGCGATCTGCAGAGATGATTGGAGGAAAGTAAGCTCCTCCCGGTCCATAAATACCTGGGACCTCCCACTCACTCCCCAGTATAAAGAAAGCAGTAAGGTAAGGGACCAGGAAGAGCCAAATATAAGTCATAACAACGCAGAGTTCACAAAATGAAGGATCCAGAATACAAAAGGGCCGGTTGAAGCGGGGTGTGTGACATACTTATAATACCCATTTTACAAGGTGAGTATTCACAAAATGGTATTATTCTAAGTATGTCACACACCCCGCTTCAAGATATTCATAACCTGTGGGACATCCGAAAGCAGTGTCCATAAGGGGTGGGGATCCAAAACAAGGTATAAAGCACAACTTAAACTACTGCAGCCTGCAGAACTTTGCGGCGAAAAACAGCATCCGCTGAGGCCCGAACATCAACCTTGTAAAACTTTGAAAAAGTGTGAACAGAAGACCAGGTAGCGGCCTTGCAAACTTGCTCAACAGAGGCCTGGTGCTGAAAAGCCCAAGAAGCCCCAACCGCACGAGTAGAATGAGCTGTAACACGAAAGGGAGGGTCTCTCCCCTTAGCAGAATAGGCCCCGACAATGGCCTGACGAATCCACCTCCCTTCTTGGGCCCAAATGGCACCACAAAAAATGCATCAGTCTTGCGAAAGGCAGACGTTACCACCAAATAATACTTCATAACCCGAACCACATCCAAAGAATGCAGGGCCCTCTCCTTGTCATTGCTGGGATTGGGACACAGAGAGGGCAGAACAATATCCTGATTCAAATGAAAGGACGAAACCACCTTAGGAAGGAAATCCGTCTTAAAACGGAAAACCACTTTGTCCTGATGTCTTTCAAAATATGGGACATGAATAGACAGAGCCGCCAACTCAGAAACACGTCTAACGGAAGTGATAGCTACCAAAAAGGCTACCTTCTGCGTAAGGGAAGACAAAGGAATATCATGCAAAGGCTCAAAGGGGGGACCCTGAAGTGCAGAAAGAACCAAGTTCAAATCCCAAACTGGAATCAGAGGCTTCCTAGGAGGCCGCACATGTGTAACCCCCTGGAAAAAAGTCTTAACCAAAGGATGAAGAGCAAAAGACTTTTGGAAAAACACCGCCAGGGCAGACAACTGCCCCTTCAGAGTACTGAGTTGGAGCCCTAGGTCCAGACCATGTTGCAAAAACTCCAAAATTCTAGAAATAGAGAATTCCCTACAAGGGAAGGCCCTGGTTTCACACCAATCAATATAAGACCTCCAAGTCCTATAGTACACAGACGATGAGGACCTTTTCCTAGCACTAATAAGAGTCCGAATCACAGCATCCGAAAGACCTTCCTCCTTCAAGATGGAGGTTTCAGCAGCCACGCCGTCAAAGCCAACGTTGGTAAATTCGGGTAACGAAGATGACCCTGTGTGAGTAGATCTGGCAGCAGGGGCAGAACGAACTGATCTTCTGCCAACCTTACCACGTCTGCGAACCAAACCTGTCTTGGCCACCTTGGAGCCACCAGGATTGCTGGTGCTCTCTCCAGAGCAAGCTTGCGCACTACTCTGGCCACCATGGGAAACGGAGGGAACAGGTACAGAAACCCCAGATCCCTCCAGTTCAGAGACATGGCATCCGTCGCAAGGGCCAGAGGATCCCTCGCCAGAGACACAAATGACGGAAGTTTGTGATTGTGACGGGAGGCAAAGAGGTCCACCGCCGGTGACCCCCACCTGCGACAAATTGAGTGAAAAACCTTGGGATTGAGAGACCACTCCCCTTTGCGGGCTGACAGCCTGCTCAGAGAGTCCGCCTCCGCATTCTCTACTCCCGGAATGTAAGCTGCCGAGATACATGGGACATGGCTCTCCGCCCAGTCCAGAATCAGAGACGCTTCCTTGAGGGCATTCCTGCTGCGGGTGCCTCCCTGGTGATTGATGTAGGCCACCGCCGTCCGATTGTCCGACCGGACCTGGACCGGCAAACCTCGCAGTTGATGAGTTAAGTGACAAAGGACCATCCTGATGGCCCTCAATTCCAGAACATTGATAGGCTTGTGGGCTTCCAGGGGACCCCACAAACCCTGAAATTACAGATCCTTCCAGAAGCCCCCCCATCCCGAGAGGCTGGCATCCGTGGTGACTATCTCCCACTGGGGAGTCCGAAAGGATCTGCCCTTCAGCAGGTTGGCCGAGTTCAGCCACCAATGAAGCGAGCGGCGAACCTGGGGGGACATCTGAAAGAATTGATCCAGCGACTGAGGAGACCTGTTCCAGACCGACAACAGATGGAGCTGTAGTGTCCTTGTGTGAAACTGAGCAAAGGGAACTGCCTCGAAGGAGGCCACCATCAGACCCACCAGTCTCATCCCCAGCCGGATGGACAGTCGAGGAATGGACATAAGCGACCGAACCAACCCCTGAATCAGAAGAACCTTGGACTGAGGGAGGAACACTCTGGCCTGATCTGTATCCAGAGACATCCCCAGAAAGGATATTAACCTGGACGGGTGAAGGGAGGACTTGGGGTAGTTGATCACCCAGCCGAATCTCTCCAGAGTGGATAGCACCGTCCTGGTGTCCAATTCCGCTTGGCTGAAGGGCCATTACCCCAGCAAGTACCTTGGTGAAAACCCTTGGAGCTGTGGTGAGACCGAAGGGAAGAGCTACAAATTGGAAGTTCCGATCCTCCAGGGCGAACCTTAGGAACCTCTGGTGCGCTGGAAAAATGGGAACATGGAGGTAAGCGTCCTGGATATCTATGGACGTCATGAAGTCCCCCTGACGAAGAGAGTGGATAGCGGAACGCAACGTTTCCATGCAAAATGTTCGCAGCTTGATGAATTTGTTGAGAATCTTTAGATCCAGGATGGGCCGCACGGAGCCATCCTTTTTGGGAACCGTGAACAGATTTGAGTAAAAACCCCGACCCCTTTCTAATGGGGGTACTGGACAAATGACCGCCATTTCTAGAAGGCTCGATACCGCCGCCCGGAGCTGCAATGCAGCCTGTACGTCCGGGGACACCCGAGACGTGAGGAAACGCGGGGGGGGGCGGGACTCGAACTCCAGCATGTAACCGGAAGACACCACTTCCCTGATCCATCTGTCCGAGACCTCCCGAATCCAGATTTGGGAGAAGTGTCGCAGCCGTCCCCCCACCCGCGCGGATGAGGGCGCCCCCTAATTGTTGAGCGGGCTTGGCTGCGGGCTTGGGTTTTGAACCCCAACTGTATCCTGAACGGGCACGACCTCTGCCCCTGTTCCAGGAGTCTCCTCTTGTAGAAGGGAAGGCAAAACCTCTTCCCGCTCTAGCTCCCCGAAAGGAAGGGGTGAAGGAAGCCGCCCCTCGAAAGGGGCGACGTTGCTTCCTACGTTGAGGTAATTTTCCACCTTTAGCTACTGAGTCCAATTTTACACCAAAAAGCCTTAGACCAACAAAGGGAAGAGACATCAGAGACTTTTTAGACCCAAAATCGGCCGCCCACTGGCGCAACCAAATTGAACGCCCAATGGTAACCATAAGAGCAGAGGCCCTGCTGTTCATCATCAATGAATCATCCAGAGCAGTTAAAATGAAGGAAAGAAAAGACTCACAACGTTTCAGTCCAAGAAATTCATCGCTGTCTGGTTCCAAGCCGGACGAGGACAGTAAATCCCTGATCACCTTTCTAGCAGCCACCACCAACAGTGATGAGGCACAAACTGGCCGTATAGCTGCCCCAATACTGGCAAAACCATGACAAGCCATCTGGTCAATGCGTTTATCCTCACCATCCTTGAGTGAGGAACAATCAGGGTTATTCAAAACGGCAGAGTTGGATAACCCCAAAATTGGGGCGTCCACTTCGGGGGGGGGGAAGCCCAGCGCTTAACCGTGTCCGCGGGGAAAGGATACCTTCTATCCCAACTCTGAGGAATGCCTGGGAGCCGAGCTGGTCTCTCCCATTCCTTGGAAATAATATTATCAAAATGCTTTTGATTAGGAAATTCTAAGCGCGGTCTGGATTCCTCATAAAACTCCCCTTGTTGTTGAGGGGCCTCCGCCGGAGGCGAGATTGCCAAAACCTCAAACATCTGAGTCAAAACGTTAGGGGTGTCCAAGGAACCTCCTGACCCCCGATCAGAATCAGCGCCAACAATTTGTTGATCCTCGGAATTATCCGAATCCTCATACACCTCCCCTTCTTCTGGAGGAGAATAATCTGACCAATCCAGACCATCCGTATCATCATATTCATAATGAGAAACCGTGGACAAATGTTTTCTCTTAGCCGGCGCCTTCTTAGCTACCGTAGAGGAAATACATTTTTCAATACTGGCTAATCTGGCACATACATCAGATTGCGACTGCCCCCCCATGGTAACATCGCATGGAGCACGGGTTAAAATGGGAGGGGGAGAGGATGAAGCTGGCGGTGCTGACCCAGAGGCCTGGGGTCCTGACTGCCACGTAATAGTGTGTTGTGCACAGGATATACATAAAAAGAAATCATCCCCAGTTAGGGATACCCCACACCCCAAACACTTCCGAGACTGTCCTGAGGGGAGCCCGGATTCCTGGGATGCCTCCATAAGGTGAACTTAATGAGTCGCTTATGACAGAGGGAATTACGCTATGAAGCAACCCGGGATGCCCTTATAGTGTCCTTTTTAAATGGGAGGAATTTTGTGGGAAAGAACCCAGTGAAAGTGCCCAGGGACTTAGGACCAGGAGAAACCCCCTTATAACTATTCCCTGAAGAATTCACCTAAAACACAGATAAAAATTAATTAGAAACCAAAAGCTATATTTGGATACTAATAAAAATGACAAAAGGCCCACAGGGCCACTCACAGAACCTCCGGACCAGACCAGAGCCCAGCAGCATGCAGCACAGATGCGTGAGGTAACTATATTCAGCACAGCAGTGAGAGAAGGAGAAGAGGGGCGTGGCCTGCGCGGATCGCGTGCTTTACCGGCCCCGCCCCCCTAGAGACATGCAGATAGGAGCCAAAGCTCCTCAGCGGTGCCCGGGCAAGATAGGGGGCGGGCCGCTGCGACGCGCCGCAAGTCCGGCTCCGCCCCCAATGACACAGCGCGTGAGGGGAGAAAGCTCCCCTCCGCTGACCTACAATCCGCCGGAGACGCGGGGTATAGCTGCCCCCGTCTCCTCATAGAGCACCTGAGACTGGCAGCGGCCCGCTGCCTGCGAGCCGCTGCCCGGCTAGATAGAGACAGAAGAGCGTGAGGGGAGAGCCCCTCCCCTCCGCCTTCTGAGGTAAAACATAGCACCGCGGCGGCAATAGCCAAATTAAAGAGGGATTACTCCTATACGTTCCTCAGAATCTAAGAAAGGATGGCCCCCAGCCTAACTATGAGGGAGGAGGTGAATGAGGGAAATTTTTGAGGTAAAATTTTTAAGGACAGGGCATCCCAAACCGGGGTCACCAACCCGGCATAACCGCCTACCCTCTAAATAGGGTCTCGCGGCGGAGCCTAGCTCCTAAGCACGTGTGTGCTAAAATACCATCACTCGGACCGCAGTCAAAACTGAGGAAGCATGTGAATATTAAAAATATTAAATAGGGATAATAAGTCCGAGTGGGAATAAAATAATATAGGCCGGGGGTAGACCCGGCTACCTTGGAAAACCCCCTTGCAAGGAGGAGAGATCATCTTCTGCTTGCTCGCCGTCCTGCAGAGATGAAGACTAGGGAGTGAGTGGGAGGTCCCAGGTATTTATGGACCGGGAGGGGCTTACTTTCGTCCAATCATCTCTGCAGATCGCCCTCTTCAGGTCAGTATACCCACAGGTTATGAATATCTTGAAGCGGGGTGTGTGACATACTTAGAATACAGCAAATTGGCGCCATGAACTTACTATTATTGTCTTTTCAAAAGGAACCCCCATCCAACAGCACATACAAAAATAGCAATGCCTATTTGCTTACACGCTTAAATGAAAGGCTGGATGCAGGTCCGCCCCCCCCCCCCCCCCCCTCGCTCTTGTCGGGCTTCTTTTCCTGTCTCACTCCGACATAGCGGCGCCCCCACCATCAGTCACAGTGAGCTACTACACCCCCTCTATTCACTGCAATAGAGGGGGGCATGGTAGTCCAGCATGACTGATGGCATGGGGCATCTCTACATTGGAGTGAGACAGGAAGAGAAGCCAGACGAGAAAGAGCGGTGCTGAGAGTGGTGCCGGGTGGGGGGAGGGACCTGAATCCAGCCTTTCAGGGGAGCATGGGAGAACCGCTGAGTATAGCTTTTTTTTTTTTATTAGCCTGATAATGTTCTTTAACTGTGTCATTGCTTTACATGTTTTAAATACATTTAGATGTATTGTACCTAATATACTGAATAAAAATTAATTTTGATATAATAAGTGGTGCCGTCATAAAGGGAAAGTGGCTCTAGGGACAAGAAAGGTATGACCATCCTATCATTGTTTTTACTTTCTTATAGCTCGCAAGCATGCTTATGCTGGAATTGCTGGGATCTTCTTGTACTTAGCCTCCCTGGAATTCCTAGTATTCCTAGTTATTACAGTGTCTGCTGTGCATGAACAATATATCTGATTCTGAATTGGTACCAGTTAAAGATATAGGTAGCAAAAGCTAGCAGCAAGTTTTCAGATGTTTTGAAGCAAGGAGCAACAGAAGCAACAGATCAGCACATATAAAGCCTTATTTAAGAAGCAGCGCCAAACAGCGTCACTTTTTTGCCCCCAGCAGCACTCAGCGTACAATTTATCAGCCATAAATTGCCAATGCCGATGCTGCAGCTGCCTAGCATCTTATTTGCTCTTAGCAAATCTACAGCTTGCCCACCACAAATGTAAAACTTACCTATAGTTCCTAAATTAATCTAGATCTCTTTTGGAACATTGGCAACATATTTACTATGCACCATTCGTGTGGCAAAGTTGTGGTCATTATGGAATCCTTAAGTATTAAGAATAATGGCTAGTCTATTACTGTATAGAATTCCCCTAAAACACAGGGATGTATGCCATCTGGACCCGGGGATTTGTCTATTTTAATCTGTTTAAGGTGCTGCTGTACTTCTTTGGTTAACACTAGCGCCAAAAAGGATTCAGAGCCGGGCACTCTGGTTGAAGCAGCGGCAGATGAAACCTGGCGAGTTCAAGATCCCATGAAGCATAATAGGCAGAACTGGATTCCATGTTTAATGCTTATAATTAATATTAAACACATTTATTTGGACAGACCTTGCATTGGAACTTGTCAGTAATTGAAACACAGGCCCTAGATGGTCTAAAATATATTTTTTGGTTATTAAAATTGATTTTAATGGCTTCTTTTGCTTAACAATGTGTAATTTGGACACCAACAACTGAAAAGCAACCAAATGCACTGTAAAGTTTTTCCCCTTTGTCCCCAGCAATGATATCTTGTAACTGTAATGAAGAAACACTAACCAGTGCCGGAAAAATACAGTGCCAAAGATTTCAAGGAGGAAATTGAAAAATGAAAAAAATCATAAATATGATGTTGAGTGCCCGAATAACTGCAATACAAAGTGGCGCTCACAGGCGCTGAGGTATTTGGCGGGTGGGTTTAACAGATATTGACAGGGGCGGGCTGGCCATAGGGCATACCGGGCAAAATCCCGGTAGGCCAGTGCCAGGGAGGGCCGCGACCAGTGTTCCCTGTAATGTGCGCGGGAGCGCGGCCGCGCACCCCCAGCTCCCCGGGCTCGCAGCTCTGCCCGGCATCCGCGCACGTCGTGCAGCTGTCATTTGTTTTTTTTTACATTGGTGGCTCAGTGGAACAAAAAACTCCTCTCTTGTTTCCCCCACTGCGGAGGCCAGCCCAGAGCACAGCAGAAGCCAGCACTTCCGCTTCCAGGCATGCTGGCCGGCCAGCGCGGGGAGAGGATGACGTGAGTGATTAAACGGAGAGAAACTGTGATTGATGGCTGGAGCAGAGGTCGGTGAGGGGGAAGAGTGGGGAGGGGAAGAGAGCGTGTGTGTGTGTGTGTGTGTGAGTGTGAGGGCTGCAGCCATAGCCCGAGGAGAGGAAGGGGGGAGGGAGAGAGAGAGAGATGTGTGTGTGTCTCACCCACGAGGACAAGTTAGCAGCCTGCAGACACCATGTTGATTATAGGAGAGAAGAAGTCAACAACAGAAAGGATTCTCCAACTTGGCAGTGAAGTGGCTCCAGGTGAGTCCATGCTGTTGCTGTACTGTGTTCCAATAAACCTCAAACTAAATGCTAATACTAATTAATGGTGCAATGTGTTTCTCTTAACCCGCCCTGCCCATCTACCCACCTATTAATCCAACTGCCTAATCCACCCACCTATCTATATACCTGCCACTCACCTACCTACCTACCCAGACCCTGGACCATCAGCAGACTGGAGTGGTGTGCAGGCGGAATCAGCGGATTCTGACGTGGAGGTGGCAGTCACCCACCCACCTACCTACCTACCTGCCTGACCACCTGCCCACTCGCACATCTAAATACCCACCAACCAACCCTGCTGTCAACCCGCCCCCTTATACCCTAATAGAGTGTAAGCTCTTCTCCTCCTGTATCCTCCCTTACACCCTAATAGAGTGTAAGCTCTTCTCCTTCTGTATCCTCTCTTATACCCTAATAGATTGTAAGCTCTTCTCCTTCTGTATCCTCTCTTATACCCTAATAGAGTGTAAGCTCTTCTTCTCCTGTATCCCCCTTATACCCTAATAGAGTGTAAGCTCTTCTCCTGTATCCTCCCTTATACCCTAATAGAGTGTAAGCTCTTCTCCTCCTGTATCCTCCCTTATACCCTGAGTGTAAGCTCTTCTTCTCCTGTATCCCCCCTTATACCCTAATAGAGTGTAAGCTCTTCTCTTGTATCCTCCCTTATACCCTAATAGAGTGTAAGCTCTTCTCCTCCTGTATCCTCCCTTATACCCTAATAGAGTGTAAGCTCTTCTCCTCCTGTATCCTCGCTAATACCCTAATAGAGTGTAAGCTCTTCTCCTCCTGTATCCTCGCTTATACCCTAATAGAGTGTAAGCTCTTCTCCTCCTGTATCCTCCCTTATACCCTAATAGATTGTAAGCTCTTCTCCTTCTGTATTCTTCCTTATATGACTGCAACAGGGTCCACAAGGGGGCATCCCTCACATGACCTACATCCCACCCTCATCCAGGGGCGGGATTTTGACTATCCTAAGCCAGCGTCCTAAGTGCAGTGGCGCATGCGTGAGCCGCGGCTGCATCCCCAGCTACCCTCAAACGGGGAACGTGCCCGCACCGGCCATTCACAAATGCCTGGCACGGGCATGCACCCTGCTAGAGGGATAGCGGGGATGTGGCCGTGGCCCGCGCATGCGTCGTTGGACGCATGGTAAGTGTAGCAGGTAACCTGGGGGGTTTCACACAGTGGGGCATCCCGACTTTGGATGCCCGGGTGGAGGTCCCGGGCTGATCCCGCTCATATATCTATATATATATATATATATATATATATATATATATATATATAGATATATTAATGTGGCGTTGACTCACCTTACCGGGCCGAGCACAGTAAAGAAGGGCCAGTCTGACCAAAAAGTCCAGGGCCGTTTTTTGGTCCCAGTCCGCCCCTAGATATTGACATAGGCCTGCCAATACCTAAGTGAAAAATCTAAGCTAATTAGTAAAGTTTGACATAGTGACTTCCAGCACCAATGTAATACAGAGCACAGCGCCAGATAACACGGTAATGGCCGCCCTCCAAAGCTGGCACTATAGCCACAAAAATGATGCTAAAAGGGGCATATCATAAATAAGACCTATAATATCTCTCCATAATTTCCTGAGCTAATATCCTGGTAAATACATTTTTTTCATCTACAGTACTATCACCATGTTATTGTCCAGACAGGGTGGTATACATATCGCTGATATCATATCCTTTGTTCCAGTTGTCATATTCTACTAAACAGATATCTCTGCTTCTTTCTAAATTAAAGCAAACTGATCTTGCAATGTACGTATGCTTTATATACACAGCCTCTGTATTG